>OX438650.1:5000000-5625000 GCA_949316285.1 Eupithecia subumbrata | reverse complement strand
TTGTGGTTTGGCGTGCCAAATATTTGCGAACCATGAAGCGATTGAGAGAAACAGAAAAACCAATTGTTTATTTAGATGAGACATACATCCATACTGCGCATGAAGTCAACAAGTGCTGGCAAGGCCCAAATGAACCTGGGGTATCTAAAGCCATTTCCCTGGGTGAAAGATATATTATCGTACATGCTGGTACCCGGAATGGATTTGTAGATAACTGTTTACTTGCATACAAGGGTAAAAATACTTCAGCAGATTATCATCACGACATGAATGATGAGAACTTTACAAAATGGGTAACAGAAAAACTTATACCCAATCTTACCGAAAAATCGGTGATTGTGATGGATAATGCATCTTATCACAGTGTACGTTTAGATAAACCTCCAAATTACAGTGACAAGAAAGACAAAATGAAAGAATGGTTAAACGATAAAGGAATATCATTCCCAGAAAATGCACTTAAAGCTGAATTATTCGATTTAATAAAAAGTAACAAAGGTGATCCTGTGTACAAAATAAATAAATTACTTGAAGCACATGGTCACACAGTTGTCAAGTTACCGCCGTATCATTGCGATTTGAATGCAATAGAATTAATATGGAGTTTAGTTAAACGAGATGTTGCAGCAAAGAATGTTAATGTATCAGCCAAGGAATTGCTGCCCATAATAAACGAATGCTTCAATAATATAACTACTGCTCAGTGGCAAAAAGAATGTGAACATGTGAAACATGTTGAAGAAAAATATTGGGAACAGGACCATGTGATGGACAATTTACAAGAATTTATCATAAATGTAACAGAATCAGAATCCGAAGATGAAACAGAGTCTGATAGTGAATGCTCCAAAGCTAGCTCAGACATAAGCGGCATTGAATACTTAGATTCAGATTTTGATTATGGTACTGATTAAATTATTATCTATAATTGTAAATTTTTACTGTATATTAAGAAAATGTAAATAAAATCATAAAATGTCTCTATGTTTAATTTTTTAAGTCCGTTATTAATAATTTTGATTAAAGCTATCACTTAAACCAAAGTAGAATCATGCATTTATTTTTGGCTCATCACATTCATCACATAACACCTGTGCAGTGCTATGGTAGCCAATTTCAATCACCATTATGCGAAGATACATATCAGCAAGAAGTACCTATTCATGACAAAAATTGGTGTCTGTGCATGATTTCTTTCTACCAAGTATCAAAAACTCTTAGTCGCACTAGCAATGACAGAGCAGTGTTGTCAACGCAACAAAAGTAGTAAATTGGCACACACGCGACCTCAATTCCTACGACGGTTCTCTTTTTGAACAGACTCTAACCATCGACTTAAATAAATTCGGGAGAGGTACTAGCTTCTCGAAAGTGGAACGCTCAGATTAGGCCCAATTAGGTCCACATTAGTCATAGTCGGACCGGGGGGCCACCGGCCGCGTTCGTGTTTCTCGTGCGTATATTGTCTTGATCGCACTTCGGTCTAGGTACCTACGTCTTTCCATATTTTTTGTTAATTAGGTAGGTATATTTTGCAAAAGGTTGGAAATAGCGTGTCTTTGCGTTTTGTTGTAACACAACACAGGTCATTTGTTCAGTTAGCGCTGGGAGAACGTACCTATCTACAGAATTTTACTTAGATCTATGCTGCTAACAATAACAATTAATAATTCAAAACCCGATTTCATTTATGCAAAAGCTTTGTAACTCGCAAAGCTAATAAAAAATCCACTTACCAATAATAAAACTGAAAACGACCACAATCATTTTTATATCCATTTTTATTAGACACAGTTAATTTCAAACTTTTAAACTTCTAGTATAGTACGGCACTAAACTTGGTAGGACAGTGCAACACAGATTGGTGTAGACAGGCACATGACACGGTTAGCGAGATGTAACTGACGATGCGTACGCGCCGCGTGAATCAATTTTATAAGCGCGTACGACTGTCAAAGCTGCGATAACTTGTTAAAAATCAGGAGGTTCATAGAATATAGGTAATTAATTTGTTTATTTTTACATTGGAGAGAGACTTTGACGGCCATCTCATGAAAAACTAAAAAGTTCTTATTTGCTATTGATAATGTAACTGATATGAGTTTTTACATTATGTAGAGGTTAATCAGCGTCGTTTTGTTCCGGTTCAAAGGAATGAAGTCGCGGGCAAAAGTCTGTGTTTTATTTTCTTGAGATTTTGCTAAAAATAATATAATTTTATTATTAACGTATAGGTTGCATACCTTAATCTTTTTGATTAGGTAGGTTGTGATAGGTACTTTACTTGCCTTTTTTAAATGCCTCTGTAATAGTTTTATTTCATAATTTAAAGGCAGAGACGCAAAAACAGAGTTTGCTGGGCGGTGGCCACCAAGAGCAACTTAGTAGGTATCTCTGCCTAAACAATAAAAATAAAATTATTACTGATGCCTCTGTAAAAATGCTTATGAAAACAAACGCCCAATGGATTTTAGAGAATTATAAGATACAAGAACAAAATTAAAATTTTTAAAAACACCCGGCAGATTTGATGAAACATGGCTAAGAAAAAAAGGGAATAAAACAACACTAACACTCGGGATAAAATTATCTATGACACAAAAAACTAAACGAAAATCGGTTCATCCGTTTGGGAGCTACGATACAACAGATAGATACACAGACTGACACGTTAAACTTTTAACACCCCTCTCTTTTTGCCTCGGGGGTTAAAACTGGGTGGCAGCGCTAGTGTGAGTCGGAAGCTCCAGCATCATGGGCCACTGAATGTTGAAGCCGGGATCATGGCTGGAGGCTCAATGACCATAAGTCCTGAATAGGCTATGTACGGCGTTTCTTTTGAAGGCTTTAAGCTCTAGCATCATGGGCTACTGAATGGCAATGCTGAAGCCAGTATCTTCCCTGGTGGCTGATCTATCTTCCCTGAATGACCATAAGTCCTGAATAGCCAGCCAATCGACGGCGTTTTTTTATTAAGGTTTTGTTATATTATTTGTGTACTTTGGATCAATTTGTGTGTCTCATAAAAGTCCATTTATTTGTTTATTATAGTACAACACATGTTATTTTTTGTGTACCTACTTTTTGTTTTCGCTAGCGTTCATTTATTGTGTTGGGAGTCGCATATCATGTTCAATATTGCACAGCGGTTTATAAAACCCACGTTTGATTAAATAATTCGATTCTCAATTGAATGAACGAATATCCGCTTTGAGTAATGAAAATGGCTAATTGCATTTGGACATAAACTAATAAAACATTCAATACAACACATTGCGTTTGAATCAAATTTAATTTATCATGGATTATTGATGCTAATAGCTCGTTTATTTATCCTATTAATTTATAATCTTGCTGGTAAATGAAATGGACGGTGAAAATTTTGTTAAGAAGGTACTTATCCGCCTAGCCTAGTTAATTACTCTTCTTTACCGCTCGGGGCCGACATTAAATTAATATTTGAGCAGACTCACTCCCACATTACAAACAACTAAAAATAAAATGATTCTGTATATTTTATTTACTATTAAGTAGGCGTCGTAATACGTCAATTTAAATCTATATATATAAAAGAAAGTCGTGTTAGTTACACTATTTATAACTCAAGAACGGCTGAACCGATTTGGCTTAAAATTGGTGGGGAGGCAGCTTAGAACCAGGAGACGGACATAGGCTATATTTTATCCCGGAATTACCACGGGAACGGGAACTACGCAGGCGAAGCCGCGGGCAGCAGCTAGTTAGGTATAAATGGAATATCCGGCTTCTAATATTATAAAGACGAAAGTTGGTGACGTTTCTGAATGTTTGGGCGACGAAAACGCCAAATATAAAGAACGGATCGAGCTGAAATTTTTCGTTGATGTAGTTCTAGACTCGGAATGAAATCCTCACCTCACCTCAACATCGTATTTTGGTCCACTGCTGGACGCAGGCCTCACTCTGATAATCGCTTTATTAGCTTTTATCTCATGGCGTAATGTCAATAATCCCCACACTACGCTACGCGGGTTGGGGATTGCAGTTAGATAGTAGAATTTTTCTGCTGCCAGCCTCTGGTGGATATCTCTTAGTCGCCTCTTACGACACCCGCGTGTAGAGTCCCAACTCTGCCCGCCGGCTTAGAATTTGCACTACCCCAGTAATTTGCACTACTGGACTAGTGCAAATTCTAAGCCGGCACCACACAGCTGGAATAACATAAACTTTGAATAGGTACCGTAAAAACGCACGCGCGCCTTTGTATAACAAATTACAGTATAACCACTTGATACAGTACCTATCTTTTTACTGTAAAACTATCGTATTTTGACGAATTCATTACGGATGTAAACGGGTTAACTACGAACCTATTTGCCTAACCTTTGTAATGTTAATCATTTGCTCTGTGTACGTTTCTACTAAATATTATTCATGTAAATACTCACATGAAATGAAATATTGAACATTGCTCTGTCTACTTTTATATAATTATTTGTGTAAATATCTACTTGGAATTGAAGATATGAGTCTGTCCCTTCTTCTACATTTACCTTATTTATACATATTTCTTGTGATTTTGCTGAGAAATCTGAGTTCTTACGAGTTAAGTTAAATAAGACTGAAGCTTTTTTACAGCTTTGTAACGTAAGAGACAGAAGGTATGTCCTAGTTGTAAGCAGGTTAACTACGAGCCCTTTTTGTGTAAGCACACAAATAAGGTTGGTAGTTAACCCGCTTACAATCGTAATGAATACCCATCTTGTTTCAATGTGGAGGTGGAGTAGAGAATTGAAAACTTCTAAAAACGTAGATTACGTACCTACATGATTTGATGATAAAAATTACAACAATGTGTATTTAATATGTACCTATTTGAACTCAGAATAATCTTTCTAATTTGCAGCGATTTAAAATTTAGGCTCAAAAAACAAAAGTGCTAAGTATTTTCAAGCTATTTTTAAGACTGAAAAAGTTTTAATCGGCTGAATGTTTCGGCTTAAACTTGTTTTTCTTTCAGAATGTTAAATAACCGGCGATTAGTCACATAAACTTTGGAATTTACGGAATGGATTTATCAAATTAAATTGCTTGTCTTTGTTTTGTTCAGATACAGGCTCAGACGAATGATGGTTGTATTGAATAAATTATTTGCTACGGGTATTTGGCTGCCGATCCACTTTTTTAATCCAATAATATTTTTCCGAGAGTCCTTAACCCTAAATAAGATGAAATAGGATTTGTAGGTAGATACCAACGCGGCTGCAAATTGGTAGGTATATTCCCTTATTATAGTTACAAAACTGAAAAATAAATTCAAGAAATTGAATAGAATACCGGTACTGACCGCCGTTACGGTGCATAATGTAACATGTTGTAACATTTGTTATATAAGTACTATCTTCATTTATTTTGTTTTGTAAGTAGCTGCAACACTTCGCTTTTCTAGATATAGGTATTCATTTGTAATTCCTCGGCCCCAGCAAAAAACCAGCGCAGATTTTTAACACCTGCTTATGCTGAGTTGGGACAATTTTGTAGCTAGAACTAAGTTTAATAGTATTTATACTGTATCGTATATTGCCTTTTTGTATTCTTTTTAGGGTTTCGAAGACCGAAGATCGGTTTCGAAACCATTATGGTCTCGCTTTGTCTGTCCTTTTTTCCCTTCTAAATAACTCAGCAACTACTGCAGCTATCAACTTGAAATTTAAAATAATAATACATTTCGTGCGCCTGTACAGAATTACAGAAAAATAAACGAAAAATTAAAATGAATATTTTCCATACAAATTGTGATGCCGAAATTTTAAAAGATACCTACAGGGGCATGTGGGGTATCAAATGAAAGGTATCGGTTTGGACATTTCAAAACAGTATTTAAAATTTCTATAGGTTTCATACTTTTTGAAATATTTTGAAAAAAGACGAAAAATTTTCCATTACCCACTTTAACCGAAGCATACTGAGAGATCTATCTGAAATGTAAGTTGGTTCCTACTATTTTCTAGGTATCCGTTAAATTGCGAAGTCTCTAACCGGTAATTTTGGTTTGTTGACAAACGTTCGAAACCCTCGGCGCGCGTGTTACACTCGCACTTGACGGATCTTGTTATTTAAGTAACGGTTTATTTAATTTATGTTTTAGTTGAAAATAATGAAAAATTTGATTTGATTTGATGTTAAACAGTGATCGTTCGTGCAGTCAGTATGGGCAAAGAAGGCGCTTGCAACGTTACGAGCAACGAGACAGATTTTAACACACGGCGTAACGTATCATGCTCGCTGCGAATGCTACATTACGGGCCGTAACACGGGTAAGTACTTACTCGGTTTAAGATGTACTTACCTACTGAAACCTTATTGACGTTCAACTGTGTACTGTTCTACTTAACTTGTAACTTGTAACTGAAATAAACAGGGCATAACATTTACACGGGCTATATTCCTTTTTACTACATACTAGCTGCATTCTTACTACCCGTTGTCCTATTACCCGTTTTCCCGTAGGAATGAAGCATTTTCCCGCGGTAAAAAGTAGCCTATGTTCATCAGGAATAATGTAGGCTTCTAATGGTAAAAGAATTTTTCAAATCGGTCCAGTAGTTTCGGAGCCTATTCAATAAAACAAACAAACAAACAATTAATTCATTCCTCTTTATAATGTTATTAAAGAAAACATTTTATCAATAAATCAACTTAACTTTTCTACAACGCAACAGCGTCAATGACAGACTGAGAGTTGCACCTTAATGCCAAATATTTTCAATCTAACAACAAAATTATATAAGTCCAATTCTAAACCTATTTTTGGCAAGCTGACACTACAAGGTAAAGTAAAATAAAATCACCGCGGTAAATACCTAAGACGCTGGTAAAAACTCTCAGCGCCCGCGCCAGGTGAAGAACTTACTTGGACGTTTTTAGTCTTTTCTGGTTGAAAAAAAAAATCTGTATTGAACACGGCATTTCACTCAATAGGACACATCAATTATTCCGCGCGAAGATCCTCCAAAGAACTATAAAATTAAAAGATTCGCTAAAGCAATTTGAACACTAATGGAGTGTAAAGTGATTAATGTTCCGACGACATTATAATAATGAGGATAAATTGCATATTTGAGTGTCCCAGTAATAGCTGTCTTTAGATTGGGTAGAAAGAGACGCGATTTTAGACTCTTCTCTCCTGGGTAATATTCCTACCTCTTCCTGGGTAATATTTATGTTCGAAAGCAATGATATTATATATAATCTGAGTTTTGAAAGTAGTTTTTCGGTTGTCTGTATCTCTTGACGTGGATTAAAATAATTAGATAGTTGAAAAAACAAAAAGCCGATTTAAATCCCTTTATTTTAAACTTGTTTTGTGGGATAAATACGAATTCGTCGCGTTTCAAATTTTATAGGACAACCTCGTACCTAATCATTGATTTACGTACGATTTTTTGCAGTTGTTTAAACTGCAAAAAAA
Source organism: Eupithecia subumbrata (assembly GCA_949316285.1). Classification (NCBI taxonomy): domain Eukaryota; kingdom Metazoa; phylum Arthropoda; class Insecta; order Lepidoptera; family Geometridae; genus Eupithecia; species Eupithecia subumbrata. The sequence continues at coordinate 5,617,550 of OX438650.1, read as the reverse complement.
TCGTACAAATTGGTCCTAAGAGGACGGAGAAATCGACGAACATACATAAAAAACACATTACAGCCGAACAAAAAACTTTTTTCAAAATCAGTTAAGTATAAAGCAGGCGCAGGCGTTCAATAAATAAATAAATAATGCTGGACAATCCACACAGCACCATCTAGCCCCACAGTAAGCTACTCAAAGCTTGTGTTATGGGTACTAGATAACTGATATATTTAATACATTATATACACAGATAGATTTTTTTTTATTATACATAGTTAAAACCCAGACCAACGGAACAAATTTCTGCAGATCGTACAAAAATTTGTTCCGAGGCGGGAATCGAACCCGCAACCTCTTGCGTCGCAGGCGGAGCTTCGCCCGTCGCGCCACGGAGGTCGTTAAATGACGAATAATAATAATATGTCGTCGTAGGTCGTCAAATGACGAATAATGTCGTAGGTCGTCAAATGACGGATATTAATAATACTAAAGGTGTAATAAAAATTTAAGGGTAGGTATGATCTTTCTTAACTGTCATTTATTCTAAGGTTTTTGTTATTAAATTGCGTAAGCCCTCACATGTATGGGAAGACCACACAACTGTCGTATAGCTGTAGAACCATGTCACAGTAACAAACGTTTGGCGTTTGTTACTGTGTTTGTTTTCATAAGGTGATAAGTTTCTACAGAGATCCGGCAGTTGTGTGGTCTACCTATACCTATCATTTATTCATTGCCATGCCTCTTCGGTGAGACCTGCATGGGTGCTCCGCAGTTGCAGGATGGTGGTGGACTTCATCCATCAGCGTCGGTGGCAGTGAAAGTGTTTGAATGATTTTTCTTTACATAGCGTAGTTCCGTTCGTGACGTCATTTATTATATTCGGGTTCTAACGGAAGACCAGCAGGGGTATTTTAATACACGGATTCGTTTCCGAATCGAATTCGACGGATGTTTATGTAAAAAGCTATTTTGTTTTCGCCTCGGGTTGATGATTCAAAATTCGAAGCGAATCTGTTGACTAATGGTCATGTCAATGAGGAGGAGCTCTTTATTTCGATCATCAACCCAAGGCGAAAACAAAATAGCGTTTTAAAGATCCGTCGGATTCGATTCGGAAACGAAACGGTGAATTAAAATACCCCTGCAGCGCTGGCTAGGCCTCCGACCTTACCGGGGGCTTAACCAGTATTGCTGAGTTAGGGCCTTTTTATAACAACTTTATGCATACTTACCTATCTTATCTTTTTACATATCTTATAGTTTTTTTACTTTTAATCGTTATAAATAAACGTCCTTCTATTCTATTCTATTTTCTTATAACTTGTCGTCTCAAAAAATTGTACTAACTAATTATATATTATGTTGTTCATGAAACATCTCCGCCCGTCTAGGTGTCACAAGCACGAAGCTTAAGACCTTTCTTAATTATTCTTTTGCTCGGCTTTCATGGATTATCCACTGGATATTCAAACGGAGCTTACGAAGGAATTTATGCAATGAATCGTTTTTTCCAGATCCTTGGAAGCTAATTGTGCTTTTGAGAAGATATTTCATTGGATTTTTATTTCTATTGGTAGGTACTTATTTATTTATTTAAAATAAAGCCAGCTACGAAAGAAACGCAATTTTACAAAAACAGTTAAAAGGTACCTACATAATATGGTTATACCAGCGTTACTCTACTTTTTGTAGAGCAACATTATGCTGAGATGGGACCTTTTGGTTCACTGCGTGCAGCACTTGCTGATATTATTATTATTATATCATTAACTAGGTATTTTTTGTAATATTTTTATATAGTAAGTATAATTGTAATAGTTGCAAGTTGTACTAGTGAACTAATAAATTTATTTTCTTTCTTTATAAATTGCATGAAATTATGTTCTTGCATTTATAGACGTCCACATACAGGATGTTATTTAAATTAGTGCAAAATACTGAAGGAGGTCATTCACCTGTTACCACAGATTAACATTTAGTGAGCCACAGTCAATGACTATGCCGCAATGATATGGCAATGATATAAAAAATTCGCTGTGTGGTGCCGGCTTAGAATTTGCACCACCCCAAATCTTCCCGGAGGTGTCGTAAGAGGCGACTAAGGGATATCCACCGGGGGCGGGCAGCAGCGCCCCCTGCAGAACAATTCTAACCCGCATGCCCAGCGTGGGGATTATTGGCATTACCCCATGGGATAAAAGCCAGCAAGGCGCTTATGAGGGGGAGGCCTACGTCCAGCAGTGGACCAACACAGGCTGTTGAGGTTGAGAAGGATATTTTTTTTTTTGCAATAACGATTTTTCTAATCTCTTTCAATATTGTGCAGTAAAAAAGTTGGTCATGTCATGATCATTATTGAAGTAAAGCATGGATAAAAAAAGCCTCCATGTATCTTGAAGTTAAGGTGAATTCATCTCACTAATATTATATATGCGAAAGTTTGGATGGATGGATGGATAGATGGATGGATGGTGTTTGCTACCTCTTCACGCCAAAACTACTGAACCGATCATGCTGAAATTTGCATACAGGTAATTCTAATTCTGGAATCAAACATAGGCTACTTTTTATCCCTTAAATCAGTTCCCATGAGATAGAAATCACCTCTAAACGTTTCCATAGAAACAACGCGTGCGAAGCCGCGGGCATTTACTATTTTAAAATAATCAAAAATTTACTCAAAAACCCAAAACCTAGCATTATATAGTCCTGAATACAAAGTCAAGTCAACATTGACCATTTCTGTTGTGCGCTTCAGTTTTTCAAAAACCAATATGTGTGACTAAAATATCTATTTGATCGCAAGGGCGCACTCGACCGTGGTGCGTTTAAGCCCCGGTGGCACGACAAAGGCCTTGTACTGCGTCGATTTGTAAGGCTTTGCGCAAAGTCTGCGACTTTTTGAGGATAGAAAAGCAATTTTAAGCTTAGGCAGCGTCGCATATAAATTAGCTAAAAAACCGAATAAAATACACAGAACCATCGATGAAAGTAAAATTCGGGAGCTTGTGTACTAGTTTCTTTAAAGTGGAATGCTCAAATTGGGTGCAATTAGGTCCACCCACTTCAGTCATAGTCGGACGGCGGCGGCGCGGCACCGCCGGCGTTTGTGTTTTGTGTGCGTATTGTTATCTCGTTCGCACTTCGGTCTAGGTACCTACGTCTTTCCATCTTTGTTGTTATTGGGTAGGAATATTGCAAAAGATTGAAAATAACGTAAGGTTTTTGTTATCATAGTGCGTAAGCCCTCACGCTCTGGCTGGGTAATTTCTAAGAAATCAAATAATATACCAAAAATTTTCGACTTCGACGGGACTTGAACCCGAGTAGTTGGCTAGCACATTCCAGAACTGACGGAAGGATGCGGGTTCAAGTCCCGTCGAAGTCGAAAAGTTTTGGAATATTATTTGATTTCTTGAAAATAACGTGTCTTTGCGCTTAGTTATAACACAAAACAGGCCATTTGATTAGCTAGTGCTGCTGGGAGGACGTACCATATCTAAAGAATTTTACTTAAATCTATGCTCAGAACTGAGTGGCTACTATGGGTTTGCACAAAACCGAAACGATAAAAGTTTACTACTGCTGACTTGTCAAAGTTGTCAAAATTGTACTGCTGATATTGTTCAAATCCATTCGAAAACTATAATCAGCCATGCTAAGAAAAGTACTTTCTCTCTATCTGGCAGAGGAGCTGTTGGGCGCTAAATATATGTTACAATTATAAAATCGAAACCTTTTATCATCATCATCAGCCTATTTTAGTCCACTACTGGACCTATGTCTAGCTCATTAATGAGCCGGCCAAATAAGCGCTATAGCGCCCTGTCTTCAGCTTGCCGCATCGAGCATCTGATCTGCCTGCAGTCTTTCGCAGGTCGTCAGCCCACCTCGCCGGAGGGCGTCCTACACTACGTTTTCTGAGTCGCGGTCTCCACTCAAGAACACGTGTACCACAGCGGTTGTCAATTCTTCGCGAGATATGGCCGGCCCGCTGCTAATTCTTTTAGCTATGTCGATAACTTTGGTTCTCTGTCGGAGGTATTCGTTACGAATCCTATCCTTCACAGAACCTTTTACAGTTTTCGTAAACTATGCACAACCCATACTTACTAAAAACTCTGATTAAGTGAGTAGGATTATTTTTTTTCATTTATATGGGACCTATTTCGGGGTATAACCCTTTCCAAGGAAATATCAAAATCGGACTTCTCTGTAAAAAGTTATGCGTGGTCATACATTAAAAACAAGATCCGTCAAGTGCGAGTGTAACTCTTTCGCCGAGGGTTTCGAACGTTTGTCAACAAATATGTACCAAAAGTACCGGTTAGAGACTTCGCAATTTAACGAATACCTAAGTAGTAGGTACCTTACCTTACATTTCAGATGAATCTCTCTGCATGCTCCGGTTAAAGTGGGAAATGGTAAATTGTTCGACTTATTTCAAAATATTTCAAAAAGTATGAAACTTACAGAGATTTGAAAAACTGTTTTGAAATGTCCAAACCGATACCTTTCATTTTATACCTACCCCAAAATTTCAGCATCACAATTTGTATGGAAAATATTCATTTTCAGTTTTCATTTATTTTCATTTATTTTTCTTAAATCTGTACAGGCGCACGAAATGTACCTATTATTATTTTGAATTTCAAGTTATTAGCTGCTGTAGTTGCTGAGTTATTAAGGAGGAAAAAAGGACAGACAAAGCGAGACCATAAGGGTTTCGAAACCGATCTTCGATCTCGAAACCCTAAAAATTAAATATACGCGGCGACTTGAGATTCTCCTCCGCTTTTCGTCCGTTAAAAAGTCGCCAGCGTGCGCCGAACCTTACAATAGTAATTTTCCACATCGCATCCCCCAGCTTTTTACTTTTGTACCGTCCTTTGATTTTGATAGTGTCGTTATAACCCGGTAAAGGAATTTCATGCGTCGCCATGCACGTAACAGATTTCTTGTTTTTGTCGTGCAAGACAGAAATAGCGCCTTGTTTCCCGAGTGTTATTTATAAGGGTTCATGTGCGTATTACGTTGTTGGTTGAGCTTTCGTGTTCTGCAATGTGATATCAAAATCATGAAATCTAAGGTTTGATATTTCTGTATATCAGCATTTTATATTATTACTTGTTTTACCTTATAAAAATATAGGAATGGGGAGTATCGATCACGAAATGAAATAAAAAATGTATAAAAAAACATCTGAAAAACAGTGAAAAGATTTGGCTCAGCAGTGGGACAGAATAGGCTGAGGAAAAAAAACACCAAAGTAGGTTTAAGGAAATTTTACAGAATTCATCCGCAGAGAACCAAAGTTATCGACATAGCTCAAAGAACCGAAAACCGCTGGAGTAAGCGTGTTCTTGAGTGGACACCGCGACTCGGCAAACGGAGTAGGACGCCCTCCAGCCAGGTGGGATGACGATCTGCGAAAAACATGCAGGTAGCTTCTGGATGTGGCAAGCTAAAGACAAGGCGCTTGGCGCTCATTAGGGGGGCTATGTCCAGCAGTGGACGGTGTAGGTTGATGATGATGATGAGGCTTAAGGGTAACGAAAATAAAGGCATGTCCAGCGGTTTTTATTTAATTCAAACCAGAGCATGTTTTAAAAAAGGTAGGGATCTACCTAACCTGTCCGCATCAAAGGAAAACTATCGGCTGCAAAAGCCCCGTCCAAACTCCCAGTCCGGCTTCATTACAAACAAGAACATGAAACAGATAAAAAACCCCTGAAACGAGTCTTAATCCCCTGAACTGCGGAACTGAATGTTCGTTAGGTTTAATGATCGCAGATTTACATAACCATTTTAAAGCCTCTTTTGGACTTTTAAGGATAATGCCCTCTGTAGCGTATAGTGGTATAAAGTGCTCAAAATACAGTGCAAAAATTCTCTATAAAAGGACGTTTTTAAAATTATAATGAATTTTTCTTTCAGTAAAATTCTCTATCAACAACATTTGAGATACTTTCCCTCCATGTGGCATAGCCGTGGGACGCCCTGCATTCACTAAGAAAAGGTCAACTTCTTAAAATTAAACATTGCCATCGAAATAAAGATAAAAAAAATATTTTGGAATTCTGTCGCTTCCTAAAACTAAACCTAAAGTAAGTAAAGCGACGAAGAAACCTTTAACCTTTAGGTTGTTATTTTTCGAGTTGGAGCAAAACCAGTCCCAAGCTTTTTAAGTTTTTTTAACTAAACTTAACTAATATGACAGCACCTAAAATGATGCCATCCTTTGTAGTACTTTAATCGCGGACGGCAACATGTTAATTGTATCAATTTGATACGCCAAAACTAAAAATAACTAATTTGATAATCAAATTAGTTATTTTTAGTTGTGGCAATATTTCTGAATAATCACATTATGATACTAAATAGTTTATTGATTTTCTGATGACACATGACGACGTGTCCAAGAGCGCTGTAGATCTAAAATAAATAACGCAACAACTCATTATTTCTTCGCTGTACGCGACAACTAGTGACTAGAATCTTATCAATTTAAAATTTGTATAATTCTTCGATTATCTACTGACATTCCTATTCAAAATTATTTTGCAGTCAATAATCGATTTCCCTTTGAATACCTTAGTAGAAAAATTTCGATTTCGATTTGTACCTATAATTGAAGTGGCACTTATATGTATGTGTTTTTTGTATGAAATGGCCCATAATCCATGATTTGGTGTAGGTACACTGCGTTGGTGCAATTTTTTAAATAAATAAATAAAACGTTACAGGCTCACTGGTTTTGCAGCCCTGACTGACCTTCAGTTGTGTAAGCTGCTGAAACAACTTGAAATATTTCGCTTTAAAGCGATGCATGATTGATGGTGATCTGGTTATGTAGCGGATGATAACGAGTGGCGGGAACAACGGACAATATTGTTCTGCGTGATGTTTTGCAGCCAAAAAATTAAATATTTTGGGTAAAAAACATAGGTTTATTATTTTGTGGTCGTTATGCTCAACCATAGACAGCATTAGTAATTATTATGTTCTATGTAGAAAACAGACTAATGTAGATTCCCAATAGTTTCAGTTCTCAAGAAACTTAGTTTTAAGGCTTTGTTTAGATTTTAGGATTAATAATAATAATGATTTACCAGCACGAAGCATCAGCACGGTAGGTACGTGCGTTCGCCACCTCTTCGAATCTTCGCGTCGCGTCGTCGTCGTATCGCTGTGTTTGGGCAGTGAATGTGCTAAATACTGACTTTTCTAATCAATTTCAAAAAAGGATTAGGTTCTCAATTCGTCTGTATGTTTTTTTATAGTTTTTAAACCATCGAGAAGCTTTCTCTGGGCCTTAGAACATCAATATGCTACCAATGTAACTTTACCCGATACTAAATGATGGTTTTCACGTGACTGTACCCAACTCGACTGTGTGTGCAAGAAATAGTGAGAAAAACCCTTGAATAAGCCCAAGCCTGGCTTTCCGTAAAAGTAATCGGCGGTCACTAACAAGATTGGGCCCCGATGATTCTTTATATTGATAAAGGACCCGCCGCGGGTCGATTTCCATCCCATGCACTAGCGAAACGTAAATGGATTCCTTATGCTCCAACGTCCAAGGAAATCCGACGGCGATTGAAAAATCTTTGTGGGAGGTATAGGCGGTGTTGCCAACTTGTTTCTTGAAAAGTACCTAGTTGGGTGTTGGATTTTTTATTTGTATTTGTATACCTATTCTTTTTAATAATAATAATAATTTATTCAAAAATTTCTCAAGACTAATGCTTAACACAAGAATAATAATAAATTAAATTCTATAGATTACGTGTCCCTGAACTAGGTAAAACCTGTATCTCAGGCAAAACCTGTATCTCAAGCTTTGACAAAGCATGGGTCCGCATGAAATTAATGCAATAAAAATGGAATAGGTGTATGTACTTACATGCTAACAATGGCTTCCTCTCCGCCGCAAAAGAGCAAAGGTTCAGCGATGCAACCTAGGAGTGCGTAGTCACTGCGCAAGACGCTGCTAGAGAACCTTGTCGGGTTCGTCGATGGCAATCTACCTATGTGTAGCTTCAAGGGGGGGGGGGGGGGGGCTGCGTCCAACGGTGGATCAATAAAGGCTGTTGAGGATGACCAATGAGGATGAATAAATTGTACGATTGCATCGACCCTATAAATATACCTACTTTAACCCCCTAATTTATTTAACTTACGAACGACCTCTTTTTGCGTCTGAAAAATGGCTACGTATAATTTTGGCTCTGATTCATCACTTATGTTATGTATGACGAAGTGCAATACATTTGATGACAGATTTTCATATTATTGTATATATTAGTTCAAATAAGTAATGTCATTTTATAGTGAACGTCAGATCTCCTAGAGCCCGATTTTGCCAATTAAAAATTATAGAAGCATTTCTAACCAAATTCGTAAATCCAAAACTATAATGATATTAAATGCCATGCAGTAAGCATTTAGTGAATTGGGCTTTAACCATATCTTGAGTTTGGGCGCTGGGAGGTGCGACATAGTTTTTAACTTATGCGCTTTCCAGCGTTTCCATTGTATTTTAGCTACATTATGTATTTGTTCATTCTAAATAAATACACATTTAAACAAACATTTTCCATCTTATCGTGCTGCTGAATAATTACAGTTTTAGCCAAAAATGAACTTTGCTGGAAACACTGTGAAAAATCTTTGTGGGACGTATAGGAGGCACGCGGATTCAAAGGAACGGGAAATGACAACTGAAAAAGGAAATTTACGTAAAGTTCACGTCGCGTTAGAAAAGCTAGGATTTTCCTCCGAAAGTATTTTTAGTGAGAAAGTTTTTCGTTTTCATTTTCTCAGTTCAAAAGTTAGGAACTTACGATACTGTAATAATACCAATCTACTTAAGAAAGTAGGTAAATGGTCTCAAACTGTGACTGGAATAATATTTTGTTCTATGATGTCCGCTTAGCCGATTTTCGGCTACGGCCGGCGGTTAGTCTCAACGGAGACTAAGCATATGCGCAGGGCATGGCATGGTTGTCCATCTGTCTGTTTGTCAACCCCTTTTTCTCAGGAACGCGTGGAGGCATCGAGTTGAAATTAACATCAAATACTCAAGTCCGTAACTTCTTGGAGCCGTGATATAAATAAAACTTCTGAGTCAACGCAATCATAAGTTACAGCCGTTTACGTCCGAATATTTTGAAATTTCCAAGAAAATCATATGTGTGCATGTACACACAAAACTTCCACCTATAAGGTACTTTTCATAGACCTAGAATCAAAAAATTTGGGAAGAAGCAAGGTCTAATAGCAAAAGTAAAGGGAAAATCAGAAAATTGTAAATTTGTGCTTTAGAAAAATACTTTTGATTCTCGCCATGGATCAAAACATATAGGGTACTTCCCGTAAACCTAGAATCATAAAATTTAGCAAGAAGCAAAGTCTATCTTACGTCTATCCTTCAATTTATTAATTCAATCTTTTTTTAATTCAATTCCTTCGATTTATTTGTTACGACAAATTCATAGAAATCTTGACCGCTGTCCGTTCCAGTATCTAAGCGATAGGCACAATATTCGATAGAGATTAGCTTTGGAGCCTCGGGGTCTCTCAAGGCTTTGATGTTCTAATAACTTTTTCATTCTCTCCTTTTACTATTCGACGAGGATTACAGATAGATCGGCTTTATTATCTGTTGTGGTAAATACGGACAGCGGTAAATGGGAAGATATATTTACCCACTACTGTGTATGTATAATTTACCTTCAGTCTAATAAATATGGGAAGATAATAGGTACTTATTGGCAGTAGGTAGGATTTATCTACACAATATATTTATCAGGCTTAAGGTAAAATCCCGGGCTCTCTTAAAACTGAAATACTGGTAGGTACTCTGGTAAAATAGTAGATACGTAGCAACTATGAACCTATATTTTAGGAAATTACAGGTTTCTTTGTTGGTGGAGGTAGGAACCTAGTATTTTACCCGGGTACCTACCAGTATTTCAGTTTTAAGAGAGCCCGTGATTTTACCTTAAACCTGATAAATATACGTGTGCGCATGGGCGGTGGCGGTAGATTACAACAAAGTTTTTAAAGAAATTGTATAGATGCATTGATTCGTTCTTTAGATGAATTTGTTGTTCAGTGAGGAAGATAAATCTCACTCTCACTACAATGATATCTTTGTTGGTTGTGATTTTATTTGTACTTATGTAAAATCATAGTCTATATAGACACGCACAATGTACATTCGAAGTTGGAACATGTCAAAACAATGCGCTTCTGTAATAGATACTTCCTCATAAAATTTTAAGAAGTTCACAGATGCATCGCTCGTAAAATATTTCATAAAAATTCTGAAAATATTACCATTGTGAACTGATACGAAGTAACTAGGAATGGTTAAATAACATCTTTCGTTCAACTATAAACCATAATCTTTCAATAAATAGGAAATTAAATAATAATAACAGGAAGGCATCTAGATTTTATCTTTTCTATATCAAATTTCTAAGGGTAACCTTTTGTACTTTTGAACATAACATCATCGATTAGAATTTTGTATTTCCATGACGGGTAGCTGTTCCTAACTCCCAGCTTTTACATGAGCAACCTTTCCTTTTCTTTAAAAAATAAAAAAGGAATAAAAATTATTTCAACTTCGAAAAGTGTGGATGTAGCTTATTTCATTTAGGACCGTCAATTTCCATTAAAAATTAATGCAAAAATAGGGTAAATATCGTCACAAAAGGAGCGCCATTTCCTAAAACAAATTTCAAGTACCTACCTACCTACCCATCTGCCTGACAACCTGCCGAATTTTACATTTGGCAGGCTGTCGCACAACCTTTAAATCGCGAGGTGCTCAGATTAACATCCGTTCGAATTAATTCGGTCCGCTCAGACAGAGTATTTTCCGTTAAAATTTAAATTCACTTGATAGGGATGGCCGGGGCGCGGGCGGATCTTTTTAGACGCCCACAGTTGTACAAGGTTGGGCGTGGGCGGTTAAGTTTCCAAGCTTTGTTATGGGCTTAGTTAGCTAAGCTCCTTTATTTGTATAAGGTCAATCGATTGAATGTTTTTTACTAGCCGGCAGCCGGTGAAGCAAAAATGTATGAAGTCGCCTTGCCGTTGCCGGCGGCGGCGTGCCGGTAAGTTAAATATTCTACTAATATTATAAAGCTGCAAGTTTGTGAAATCTGAATTTTTGTTACCTAGGATCTCAAAAACTATTGAACAAATCAAGATGAAATTTGGCGTACGTTTAGAGCATAGCCTAACTAAGATAATAGGCTCCTTATTATACCGAAAATACGCCTGCGAAGCCGCGGGCAGAAGCTAGTATGGCATAATAATATTATTTTCATACTTGTTTCTGCCCGCGTCTTCGCGTTGTTTCTATGGAATCGTATCGAGGTTATTTCTATCCCATGGTAACTAATTTATGGAATGAAAAGAAGGCTGTATTTCGTATAAAGCTACAACTATGCAAAATTTCAGCTCAATCTGTTCAGTAGTTTTTGCAAGAAGAAGGAACAAACTATCTATCTATCAATCCATCCAAACTTTCGAATTTGTATGGATTCTTGACGAACTGCTTATTGGACGAAACGCGATTTGGACGAATCGCTTTTTCGACAAACGGCTAACAAATCAGATAAGCGCTCATTTGATTACTTATACCCATAGAGTTAGATATATGCATAAACATCCTTATTTATATTGAGAACCCATCTACCTACACCTACGCGTATAAAACATAACCTTCCCTTTATTTGTTCAAAAACTATTTATTTGAGTTTCGGCTCTATCTATAGTACTCTTGAAATCGTTTGCAGAATTGCTCAGCGAGATACGAGGCTGCCTCCTGGGACTTACCTCTCATTAGTAACTGGACTTGTGTGGTTTCTAACAAAGGGATACCTTCTGTCTGTTAGCTGTTCCTACTAGTTGGAATGGCGGCATTGTCTCAGCAAGCTGGTATTAGGCGGTGATACCTACAATTATTATTGCAGGCAGTCAGCCGTGCACGAATGCTCTTGGCTGACAGGAGTCAGCTTAAGCAGACATATGCGTAGGTAAGCCATTAATGTGAAATGGCAGATTATTTACAATCTGCCATTTCATATTAATGGCTGAGATTCCCGCCTCGGAACAAATTTGTGTACTATCCGCAGAAATTTGTTCCGTTGGTCTGGGTGTTTTCTATGTATAATAAAAAATATCTATCAATGTATATAATGTATTAAATAAATCAGTTATCTAGTACTCATAACACAAGCTATTAGTAGCTTACTTTGGGGCTAGATGGTACTGTGTGGATTGTCCAGCATTATTTATTTATTTAATTCGATTGAAAATTTTATCTTTAATTTGAATTCATCAAAGACTAGTAAAAGCTGATTCATGTGTGTTTGTGCGTGTGATGATTTTTTTTTCAATTGTGAACAGACCTTTGTTTTTCCGCGTTATTGTACATTTGCTGCAAAGTAAATTCGTCACATTTTTGTACATTCCATATTCCATATGTGTGTTTGGGGGTTAGCGAGTCATTCTGTGAACGTCGTCACTGGTGCTTCAATATTTGCGTCATGGTTTTTCTGTTAAATCGATGCCATGCGTTTGAAAGGAAAGTCACAAACTAGATGCAAGTCATTTTACACACCCCTGCTACTGCGTCGTCTAAAAAGCTTAAAAAGTATTCTTCCCATCCCTACAAGTCTCGCAGTGTTCGCATTCGATTGTCAAAGACTTACCGGTAAGCTTCTTACGCGAATAAGGAGATTTAGAACTACATCCAGTGGAGCCACCAACTTCCTACTCTTTGAAATATTGAGGCATTTTTGTTTTGCAGCTGTGGGCAAAGAGCTCTGGGACCGTAATTGGAACTCCGGTAAGTAAGAAGATGTTTTAAGAGAGCCCTAGAGGACGCCTTTGGAGAAAATCACGAAAAGACTGGGACAGATCTGTAGATAAACTTTTAGATAGGTATTTGCTCCGGAACGGATGTAACGTCAGCTATTTTTTTCATAACACGTAAAATGAAATATTTAAAAATGGAAATAAATATTTTCTTGAAAAATGGTGACTATGAGTGGAAAGAGTTAAGGGACTTTCCCCAACTGTGGGATAAAACAAGCTCATAAAAACAATTGAGTAGATATTATTGAATGAAAACAGTAGTAATGAGAATTCTAGGATCATTTTCAGAACATTAAAATATGTTAATGGTTACTATTTATACAAACACACTGATTCAAAGTTTACAAAACGCTTACGAAAATTGGAATAGAAAATATTTGTGAAGGGAATACTTTGAATGGCTTAATTTTCATGCAAAATTACGACAGTCTGTATAATCCATGCGCAATCAGAATGGGATTGGACCAATGAAGTATTATTTAATTAAGAAACAAAATCCAGCTCTTAAATCTAAAAAATACAAAACTTAATAATTTATAGTTACCGACTGCCAAAAACGGATTGACAAAATTGTTATTAAAATTAAATAAAATTTAAAACAATGAGTTAAATAATGAGTAAAATATGAGATACTGCGGGTTCTAGTTACTCAAGATATTAATCTCATTGGATTTCAATGACTTCTTGAACATGAGAAACTGAATTTTATTAGACGTTATTATTATTTTTAAAACACTGAAGAATTTTCGAAATTTAACACCTTTGACGACCTCTGTGGCGCGGCGGGCGAAGGTCCGCTTGCGACGCAGGAGGTTGCGGGTTCGATTCCCGCCCCTAGAAAATTGATTGTGCGATCTGCAGATACTTGTTCAGGGTGTTATGGCCGTTTTCTATGGGTATAAAAAATATCTATTTATGTAATCGTGCGTATTAAGTAAATCAGTTATCTACATATTATACTGGTCTGTGTTCGTACCCATAACACAAGCTTTGCTTAGCTTGGTGCTAGATAACGCTGTATGAATTGAGCAGTATTATTTAAATTAATTTATTTACCTAACCTAAAATTACTACTTAGGCATAAATTAAATTAGGATATGTAGTTAACCCTCAAAGCTGTCAATCTAACAAGAGCGATCGAAAAATAATTGTTGCGCATTGACGGGGTTTTTTTTCATTCACTAAGACTACCTTCAACTAACACCTTCAATTATCTTCACATGTGTGCATAAAATTACAAAAAATGGTATGAATTTCAAATTTTAAGAAAAGTGGATAGACTTTGACAAGGTTCCGTTCCATTTCGTTTGCGCGCAGATTAGTAAATCTACCTAAATACATAATAGAAAAGTTCATTCTCTATATACCTAAATACATAATAGAAAAGTTCATTCTCTAGATACCCAACCAGAACAACCTACTACAACTTTGTGAGTTTGTGGTAAAATAAGGCCTGGAAACTCAAAGAAAACAATAGTAAATCCAGTAGTCAACCCCCAATCAAGGCTTTAGGAAAAGCGGTCAAAGTTTTCGCAACTAAACTTGCCACAAGCAACGAAGCAAGTTGGTTTATTGCCGATATAAGCAATCTTATTGGGGCAAAGTTTCTTAAGGACTTTACTGGTTCATAAAATGTTGCGTTGTTATATAAATTTGCTTCGGTTTAAAAGTTTGATTCCAATTTAAAATTAAACTCGAGTCTTGGACTAGAGGTTAAGTAGGTACTTACCATCATCATCCTGATAAACAAAAAACATTAGTCTTTCTTTGCTTATCTTTCTGGGCCGGGAAAATATAATCATTTTAGATTCTAGCTTGGTTAGGACATTCCCGTACTGAGGGAAGGATGCGGGTTCAAGTCCCGTCGAAGTCGAAATTTAATGCGATATTATTTGATTTCTTAGAAATTACCCTGTGGGGTTACGCACTATAATAACAAAAAACCTTAGAATTAAGCAATGCGACACCTCTCGTCAAACACTCTAAATGTAACATTAGTCTGTAAACAGGATTGGATAAATTTAAAATTTTCACCTGTAGGTAGAGCTGACGGCGCTAGAGACCGTAGGAAGTCCCAAAGATTTTCGACTCATGCGTCACTTGACCTCGTGGTGTAGTTGGTTAGCACATTCCCGTACTGAGGGAAGGATGTGGGTTCAAGTCCAATCGAAGTCGAAATTTTTTGCGATGTTATTTGATTTCTTAGAAGTCCTACAATTTTTCGACTCCATCCTACGTCACTTGACCTCTTGGTGTAATTGGTTAGTGCATTCGCGTACTGAGGGAAGGATGTAGGTTCACTTCAAGTCTCGTCGAAGTCGATTATTTTTGTGATATAATTTGATTTCCTAGACATATATTTCCTAGACACATACTTATATATTAGACTTTTATATTAGAGACCGAGACTACAAGTACCTAATATCCACTAATTAATTCACTTCGTAAGTTAAAGGTAGGTATAATCTTCTACTAAATAGTAATCAGGCCTTTTTGGGATAAGGATAATATTAGTCGACTTAGCTGTTCACGAGGATCTTCCAAAAGAACACCTAATGGGCTACTGAGATAAAGTTACTGGAAATGTTACTTAGTTCCTTTTTTGTGAACCTTGTAAATGACCTATCTTAGGCCCGTTATGAAACCATGCTCAGTCATAGATTTATGCTTGAGTTACGTTTATGCTATAAAAAAGCGTCTCTCAATTGCATTAAAATATAGTCTTCAACTCGTAATTTTTAGATGTATTTTATATTGACGGCATCAGATGACAGTCAGCTCGCGGACCGCTTGTGGGAAACCATTTGGTCAATGTAAAATGTCTCTAAAGATAAAGAGTTTAAGCCCATATTTGAATGGGCTTTCTTTTACTGTGTGGTGGCGGTATTGGTGTATTGGAGAGACTGGATTAATAGAGAATATTGGATTAATACAGAGCACTTAATGTTTCGGAACGAGTGGATTTAGTAGGTATTTAAAGTCATAAATAACGGGATATTTACCATGATTTGAATTTTGAGTTTTCAAATATTTCGGCACAGTTTCATGTGCCATGATCACGGAATAACTGACGGCACTGCGAGTGAGTTGTTATGGGCAGATATAGCTATCCACCCTCATTTTTTGTCTTTTGCTACGAACGTTACTACTACCGCCGGTTTCATTATCGAACGCAACTCGATCACGACACACAACACTGACGGTATCAGAACGCGGCGCGGTTGGTATATCACTTCTTCGGTTTTTGCACATTCTCACGACAGGATTCCAGGTTCCGGATAATTGGAAGCCTTCTGCTCGGTTGAAGTTCCTGTGTTTGGTAATCTCAATGGCCTCCTGTACCAATCTTGGTATGTAATGTCGCTCTGTTGAGATTACTTGTGGATTGTGTAACTCGATCCAGTGGTTTAAACCAGACTCCAGAAGATGCTCCGCTATGGCAGACTTCTCTGTTGCCCGAAATATTGGAAAACTCTAAATTCAAATCATGGTAAATATCCCGTTATTTATTGACTTTAGTGTTAATAACCATGATGGATTTAAAAGTTTTATCGATTTAGTATTTAGTATGCATGTAGGCGTAGATTTCCAATACAAACAGGGACACATCTAAGAACCCAATTACCTGTTTCTTAATTTGTTTGCCTATCTTTAATTATAAAAATATGGGTAACTTTAGAAGCCATTAGAAAATAATGATTAGGTATTTTGTCAGTGAACGGTAAAAACATGGTAGCCTTTCTAAAAAGCATTGCAAACAAACTTACATCTCAAATAGCCTTCGTTGATTAGCCAACAATTTTATTACTCTCGAGACGCACAGTTCAAAATCGACTGTAATCCGTCGACATTTGAGTTCAAATGTCGTTTGACGTGTCACTTACCGTCTAGACGCCACCGACAGTCGAACTTGCGAACTACACTTGTTCCAGATTTAACGTGGTTCGGCCACTAAGCTGGACGCCAGATTTAACGTGGTTCGGCCACTAAGTTGGGCGCCAGAGCTTAGTGGCCGAACCACGTTAAATCTGGCGCCCAACGTGGGGCCGAACCACGTTAAATCTGATAGTTTACAAGCGTCGCCTACCACAGCTGACTTTGCTTTTTTTCGTTTTATCCGTTCACTGTGTTTCGTATACAAATCCATCAAATACTAGGTATTCAGTAATAAGTATTTTATATGTCGTAATCAAAAAAAAAATTAAAAACCCCCGGACAGATTTTTATGAAACATGGCTAAGAACACTCGGGATAAAATTATCTATGACACAAAAAACAAGATCCGTCAAGTGCGAGTGTAACTCGCGCGCCGAGGGTTTTGAACGTTTGTCAACAAATATGTACCAAAAGTACCGGTTAGAGACTTCGCAATTTAACGAATACCTAAGAATAGTAGGTACCGACCTAAATTTCAGATGGTTCTCTCTACATGCTTCAGTTAAACGTGTGGTTCGGTTAAGGTGGGTAATGGTAAATTTTTCGACTTTTTTCGAAATATATCAAAAAGTATTCTTTTTACAGACTTCTCTATATTTTTAAATTGATCGCTCGCCAAACTTCGGAGATAGGGGGGGGGAATGGGTATTTTTTCGACTTTTTTCAAAATATTTCAAAAACTATGAAACCTACAGAAATTTCAAAAACTGTTTTGAAATTTCCAAACCGATACCTTTTATTTGATACCCCACTCGGTGAGGTAGCTCCCCTTTTTGAAAATTATTCCCCCCCCATTTTGACCATTTTTCAAAATGTGTTCTTTTTTCAAACTTCTCTATATTTTTCGTGCAAAATATAGACTCATATCTACAAACGCTCCATACATTTTACATGGATCGCTCTGCAATCTTCGGAGATAGAGGGGGGGAATGGGTATTTTTTCGACTTTTTTCGAAATATTTTAAAAAGTATGAAACCTACAAAAATGTAAAAATGATACCTTTCATTTGATACCCCATATGACTCTGTAGGTATCTTTTAAAATTTCGGCATCGCAATTTGTATGGAAAATATTCATTTTCTTTTTTCATTTATTTTCATTTATTTTTCTCTAAATCTGTACAGGCGCACGAAATGTATTATTATTTTAAATTTCAAGTTGATAGCTGCAGTAGTTTTTGAGTTATTAAGGAGGGAAAAAAGGACAGACAAAGCGAGACCTTAGAGGTTTTGAAACCGATCTTCGATCTTCAAAACCCTAAAAACTAAACGAAAATCGGTTCATCCGTTTGGGAGCTACGATACTACAGATAGATACACAGACAGACACGTTAAACCTTACACCCCTCTCATTTTGAGTCAGGGGTTTAAAACGGTCCTTTTCAACAAAACCAAAATACTGAAAATATTTTCTCTTCATCTAGGATTAACTAATTACATCACTGTCTTCTTAACGTTATGCGCGTGAATTAATTCAATGTGTTACCTACTTGTTTTATTTCATGCGAAAATAATATGGAGGAGACATGAATAGAACCGGGTTCAGATAGAGAGAGGATAAAGGGGACAAAAGTGAAAGGCGTCTTAATTTTCCGGTTAGAACGAACCCTCCTACACAATACTAGTAATACGCCTTGGACAGAAAATATATTTTCTTTTCTTACTCAACACTTTGGTAGGTATAGTTGATCGCAGAATTATCTAGAAACTATGATAACCAGCAAAATAGCTAATTCTAAGCAGGCACCACACAACTACATAAAATATTATGTAGTTGTGTGATGCCGGCCTAGAAATGCACCACCCCAATTCTTCCCGCGGGTGTCGTAAGAGACGACTAAGGGATATCCACCGGGGGCGGGCAGCAGCGCCCCCTGCACAACAATTGCGATTCCCAACCCGCATGCCCAGCGTGGGAATAATGGTATATTATGGATATTATAATTTTTAGCTTTTAATTTATCTCTAATATAAATATAACTACTTTCAGCACGCATTCTTCTTAAAACACAAATTACGCAAACTTCACTATAGATACACAAAAAAATTGGTTAAGGGCTTGATCTTCTTTTGTTTTACTTATTTTGTTTCCTTTTTTTTCTATGTACCAACTATTTAATATACTAAACCCGCACTCCCTGGGTCTGCCGAGGTAGAGTTAGCCCTCACGTCTTATCACAAGTCCTTACTTAGTAAGAGCGAGGAGAGGCATTGTATAATTTTACACAATATAGAATCTAATTTTAGTTAAAAGTACCTACTCTGTAAACCATCAACCATTTTTGGATATAAATTTTATTTTATTTATTTTATATATAACAAGGCTTATTTTTTTTGGAAGAACACCAACGTTTCATCCCTTAACGAGGGACATCTTCAGTGTACATATGTACCCAGGGAATACCAACACCCGACACAGTAGGATCTTTACGAGGAGATGACTCTCACGCCCTACAGAATCTACAAGCAGCGCATTAATGATTGGTTTATTATTTTTATATAAATGTAAGTATAATTTAATCATTGAAATATTATAATTAATTAATTAATTATTTTAATGGTATGTATAATGTATACTTTAGGTGTACTAATTGTACTATGTACCTACTGTTTAATGTGTAAAACTATATTTTTACCAATACATGAACTATTGAACCATTACAATCTCAATCCCAGTTTATAAGTACTCAGGTTATAGGTATTATCGCTACGTAGCCCTATTCTACCGTCGACTGTACCAACTCTCTTTGAGAGCGAACAGAATCTCTCTGAAAAAGATTTAGCAAAGATTAAGTTCATTTATCTTTTGTGGGGACTGCTTTCACTAATATTATTCCGTGTAAAGAACCTCATTAATTTGTAAGAAGCGTCTGTGGACTTTTTAATGAAGTGATTTTTATTATTATGATTATTTGGATGATATTTCAAAAAATACTGTTGTAAATTAACAAACTTTGGGTTTTCATTAGGTGGGCGCAATGTGCGCCATTTTGTGAAAAGGTTCATAAGAGACAAAGCATATTTACGTTTTTAGAACGGTGTTAGCGCTAAAATCAAGTTATTGTTTACTCACAAGAAAAGTACGCAACTTATGGAGAAACTGGTTCAAACCAAATCATTAGAACTTACGAATTAAAACATAAATAATCTATAATATAAAAATGAGTCGCTGAATGTGTTGGTAAGCGCAAAACTCGAGAACGGTTGGACCGATTTCGCTAATTCTTTTTTTGTTGTGTTTGTTATTGTCAGGAGAAGGTTTTTATGAAAAAAAATATAACAAAGTCGGATACATACATTTCCACGGGGGCGAAGCCGCGGGGCGCAGCTAGTAATAAATAAATAATGCTGGACAATTCACACAGCATTATCTAGCCTCAAGCTAAGCAGCCTATAGCTTGTGTTATGGGCATTAGATAAAAATTAATTAAACATAATTTCAATAGACCGCGCCAGACTGCGGGGTTCCTGAGATCTCTACCAAATGAAATGTGTGAAACTGTGCACTTTCATGATTTTTTTCTAATCTTGTTTTTTTCAATCGTGTTTTCACATTTGAGGAACTAAAGTGTGAGTCTTTTTGTGTAAGTTCTGGGATCTAGGCCTAGTTTCGCCACCTACTTTATTAGCTTTTCTTAATAGCAATGCTTTCGCACGCGTTTCTATGGAAACGTTTGAAAGTGATTTATATCTAATGGGAACTGATTTATGGGATAAAAAGTAGCCTATGTTTGATTCCAGGATTAGAATTACCTGTGTGCAAAATTTCAGCCCGATCCGTTCAGTAGTTTTGGCGTGAAGAGGTAACAAACATCCATCTATCCATCCATCCAAACTTTCGCATTTATAATATTAGTGTGATAGTTGGTGAGTTTATGACGTGGGTTCGGGAAAAGCCCAAAAAGAATTTCACAGAAGAACAAAATTTTCTCATTTAAACCATCAAGAAGGGACTGTTATCGAAATAAAAGTTACCCGCCTCGCTCCGATGTAGGTACTTACCTACTTAATAAACATTTTAATTTGTTCCCACTAAGCTCCTTATGTAAATTTCGGCGTATAAAACTCAATCTACATAACATCGGCATCTTACAGGGAAGGCCTTACAATTATTCCGAAGCAGGCTCATCCTGCCAGGTTTATTCCTAACCTGACCAACCTGCCTTTAAAAAAATGTCAAACAACATTTATGAATCGTTTGCTTTTTCTGTTGAGATAAATCAGAATGAGAACAAATTAATCATTGAAAACTATTAAAAAGAAAATAATAAAACGTCAAGTGCGAGTCAGACTCGCTCAACAAGGGTTCCGTATAATCGTAAGACCTTGTGTCTTGCCAAATATCATGATTCTAAGTCAACGGGAAGAAGGTATGATGTATAATTTTTTTTTCTCTATAAATTTACGGTTTTTGAATTTTTTCCTTTACTTGTGCGACAAGACTTACTTCTTGCCTACTTACATCTTGCCAAATTTCATGATTCTAGGTCTACGGGAAGTACCTTATAGGTTTTGTGTGCATGTGATTCCTTTGTAAATTTCAAATTATTCGGACATAAGCGGTTGTAACTTTTGATTGCGTTGGCTTAGAAGTTTTATTTATATCACGGCTCCAAGAGTTTACGGACTTGAGTATTTGATGTTCATTTCAACTCGATACCTCCACGCGTTCCTGAGAAAAGGGGGTTGACAGACGGACAGACAGACAGACAGACATACGGACAACACAGTGAGTGAGCAATTGAGGCACGGAACCCTAAAAATTAACTCGGTCTTTGCTTTTTCCCTTTTTTCGCTAAGTGGGAGGAAGGGGTCCTACAATATTGTATCTAACGGGTGATTTGAAACCTACCTCATCTATCAAAATAGCTTTAGCGGTGTTCAGATATTTAAGGCTTGGAGGTATTAAAGAGAGTCCGCCAACCACAAAGAAACATTGAAAAAACTTAAGCTACGCCTCGCGGGTTAAAACACTGTTTTGCCATCGGCGTCGAGTTTAAGATATAATTGTAAGCAATATTTATTGAAGGAAAGATCTCAAATCGACAAGTAATGTAAATTGCAGATAAAAAGAAGCGGCAATAGGGTGAATTTTAGGTTACGTATGAGCGGTTTGTGTACAAACATTCTACATCGAGTTTGGCTGGTGTATAGGTAAGAAAAGGGTTAAAGTTTACCTTTCTTTAACCCACCATAGGACCAGCAGACGACGCTCAGAAAAATACCATTCGTATCTGATCGACATTACCACAGTGTCAAACCAAAAAATTCTGCTCTACTTTTATATGCACGGCCAAAGCGTGGAATGAGCTTCGTGCGTCTGTTTTCCCGTTAGAGTATAATCTTGGAGTCTTCAAGTCCAGGGTAAATAAGTTCCTTCTGGGAAAGCGTTCTCCATCTTATGCCATATCTTCATTTACTTTAGAGTTGGTGGCCAAACGCTTGACCATTATCAATTAAAAAAAAAAAACGTGCTCACTATCTATAACTTTAATTTTATACCCGCTACATTAACGTGTGTAATTTCAACCCAAAAAACAACATTTAAATCAATTGTATGTAGGTACCATTATCTACATTAAAACCTAGATTGTAAAAAATATGTGATATATAATCGTGTGTAAATAACTACTTTTTTAATTGATTGTAGGTTCTTATCAACACTAATAGAATGTAAAAAATATGCGACAATTATAATCGTACAGCTCTATTGGTAGATAGCACGCTACGTTTATCCCTACCATTTAATTATCCTTTTGACATGCTTTTGCGTACTAATTACAACTTATAGGATAATTAAAATCATTTCCCATGATATGCCTGTGGTTTTGGATTCTATTTATTTATTTAAAGAACACAAACCTGATTAATATTGTAACATTATAATACAATCTTTAAGGTAATTATGAAAATCTAGGATATTTTTTGTAAACAATGTCATTTTTGTATGAAAACATCAAAAACTGATAACAATAACATACGACGGCAAGTTAACCACTAAAAACTAAAATAAAACTTCAACATCGTATTATTATGGATTTAAAGGTGCGTAGTAGTGAAATGATGAACGCATGCGGTGAACCAACATTTTTTTCGAATTTCTGCAATTTAATACCAGTGTCGAAAACATTATTCACTAATATTTCTTTGGTTTTGTAACCCCTTTTGTTCTTCCTCTTATGTATTTTTAACGCCTCCTGCGAGTACCAATCCACCTGCCAAAGTGGTAATTAAGACATAACCTCCTGTGTGGGAGGCATGTCCAAGAATACTAACGTTATATCCTTTAACGAGGAACATCTTCAGGGTGAGTTTGACAAATTCATTACATCCGTAATAGATTTGTCAAACTACGATAGTTTTATACTAAAATATAAATAAATAAATAAAGTAGATAACTATTTACTTAATACAATACACTACATAGATAGTTTTTTTTTACTATTCATAGAAAACATCCAGAACACCCTGAACAAATATCTGCAGATCGTACAAACATTTGTCCCGAGGCGGAAATCGAACCCGCAACCTCCTGCGTCGCAGGCGGACCTTCGCCCGCTGTGCCACAGAGGTTGTCTCTATCGTCGTATATGTGAGATGGCTTAGGAATGCTCCAGAAAGTTCAACTTGTAACATAACAGGGTTCGTGTTGTAGCTTCAAAGTTTTCACTTCAGTTCATGATTTTTACGAGAAAGCCTGATCTGTAATTTGTTGCTCACATTTTGGTATAGTTACCCGACTTCAGGAAATTGAATTGTTGTTTTCATGTTACCTCACGAAGCGACATGCTAGATGCCTTTTTGATTCACTCAAATAATCTTTTCTGAATCAGTTTAAGGCGATTGTATGCCTCATACTAGCGCCGCCACCTTTTCTATACTAAAATTATAAAGAGGCAAGATTTGATTGTTTGTTTGTTTGTTGAATAGGCTCCGAAAATACTGGACCGCTTTGAAAAATTATTTTACCATTAGAAGCCCACATTATTCTTGATGAACATAGGCTACTTTATACCGCTGGAAAATGCTTTATTCTTACGGGAAAACGGGTAATAGGACAACGGGTAGTAAGAATGCAGCTAGTCTTTCATAAAATTACGTTAATCAAAGAAATTTTTAGAAGTCTACTGTACAGTTTATGATACCTATCATAAGCTTTTTTTAATGCCCATAAAATAGTTTTCTTATATTTCCTATATGCCGAATAGCGAAGTTGCTCTTGGTGGCCACCCAACTCTGTTTTCGCTTCTCTGTCTAAATTATATGAAACTAAACTATTTCGGGTGGGCAGTAGCGCCTTCTGCAGAACAATTCTACCACCGAACTGCGATCCACAACCCGCATGCCCAGCGTGAGGATTATGGGCACTACCCCCCATGAAATAAAAGCCAATAAGGCGCTTATAAGGGTAGGCCTGCGTCCAGCAGTGGACCAATACAGGCAGTTGAGGTTGAGGTGAAAAAGTAGCCCGAGCGCTTCCGACGACTACCCAAAACAATTCTACCTAAGAATTTCAAGACCCTGTTATATTGATCAGAAACCATTTACCTAGTTGAGGCGTGCGTAAATAACTTCTAAATTACAGCGGCTACATAGTTCAGTATTAGTAGCCCGTAACAAACAAATTAGAGCATTCTGAGAAGGACCAGAAAACAGCCTAACAGACTTATATACAACTTCACTCTAACTCCAACAAGACATAAAGTTTCGGTGCAAAAAGGGACATTTGGCTCAAGGTCAGACTAGATTTGAAGGATTAAGCAAAATCCGCCGTAAATTTTGCCACTAATGTTGCCGCTTGCATAAATAAATAAAAAAATTAAATAAATTAATAAATAATGCTGGACAATTCACACAGCATTATCTAGCCCCAAGCTAAGCAGAGCTTGTGTTATGGGTACTAGATAACTGATATACTTAATACAAAACACTACATAGATAGATATTTTTTTTATTATACATAGAATACATCCAGAACACCCTGAACAAATATGTGTAGCTAGCTTATCTTTATCTTTATCTTTATCCCATCGCGCACGCACACGTTGGTGAAGATGCCAGGTCTTAATTCCTAAAGTTTAAGTTGATAGTAATTTTATTTTATTTGATCGTAATGCTTTACGCAGGTTCGCGCAACCCACCGGTACTTTTAAAAACAACGTTATGTGCATCAGAAAACATACATAATGCAGGACGTCTTCCAAAACTTTTTTCGTTTTGGTATTGTGCGAACCCATACTAGCCACTCATGCGGGATGCAAAATACTGCACGAAGATGCTGGAAGCGGCAAGATGAAAACAGGGCGCTATGGCACTCCTTAGAGGATATCTGTATTTACCTCACCTCAACCTCAACATCATAAAGTTATAGTTTTTATAGTGCGTAAGCCTCACACTCTGGCTAATTTCTAAGAAATTAAATAATCGCAAAAATTTTCGACTTCGGCGGGACTAGAACCCGCATCCTTCCGTCAGTACCGGAATGTGCTAACCAACTACACCGCGAGGTCAAGTGACGCTGGAGCCGAAAATCTTTGCGACTTTCTACGGACTGTAGCGCCGTTAGCTCCACTTACAGGGGAAACAGTGAAGTTTATCCATTCCTGTTCAAAGACTAAAGTTACGTTTAGTTCGTTTGACGAGAGGTGCCGCGTTGCTCAAAATCTAAAGTTTTTGTTTTTATAGTGTGTAAGCCCCACACTATGGCTAATTTCTAAGAAATTAAATATTATCGCAAAAAAAAACACCTTAACATACCTATTTGTCCACCGCTGGACGTCGGCCTCCCCCTGATAAGCGCCTTATTGGCTTTTATCCCAGGGGAGGCAATGCCCATAATCCCCACTGGGCATGCGGGTTGGGAATCGCGGTTGGGTTGTAGAATTGTTCAGGGGCCTGTCCGCCCCCGGTGGATATCCCTTAGTCGCCTCTTACGACACCCGCGGGAAGAATAGAGGTGGTGCAAATTCTAAGCTGGCACCAACAGCTTTATATATCTTTATTTGTATTATAGCAGATCCTTCGGTAACCCAAAGGACCTGTTTAGCCACGCGCTAGGGAACGACCAATTTTATTCATCATACTACACGTAGAGGTATTTTTTAATTTTTATAACACTTTTTTATGATGTTTGTTTGTATGTTTTATGCAATCTCTATTGTGGTGTTTAGTGTAACTTTTTGTTTTGTTTTAACTTCCCCTCAGTGTTTTGTGTGCTAAATAAATTTCTATTCTATTCTACTCAAAGGCTGATGATGATGATGTGCGTTTGATTGCTGCAAATAGAAACCCGACCTGGCCTCTGTAGAGTCATTCGTGTCAATGAGACATTAGGGTTAACACGTATAAAGGCCCTTATTTTACTGGGCAAAAACATTAAATGAAAATGTTACTGCGGACGGGGGGCGGGGCGTAATAAATTCTTTTACGACGGTACATTTGTACAGAAAATCGTTGGCATAAACTTTTTCCGGCATATGATTTTTATCGCGACTGTATTTTGGCAAATAACGATTATTGTTTGGTCATCAGCTGAATAGTTGTGTTTTATTGCCACAGTAAATTACTTCATATGGGAATGCTAATGTTATAAAAACAAATCGTTTAATTTCGAACCTATTTTACCTGTAACTTTTGATGTTAATGTAGCTTAGTTATTAGATAATGTACTTAAAATTATCTGTTCATTAACTTATTATATTTTAACCTAGACGTACAAGTTAGTAAAGTAAAAAGTATTTATTCTGTGTCACAAAAACACAAGCAAAGTTAGTACTTACAATCAAATTAATTGGTTACAAATTACAAATTTATTAAAAAATAAAATTATAAAAACAAATGAGGACTAGTATTTATTAACTAGTATTTATAATTGAAACAGTTCAGCTAACTGCAGACTGTTACAAACAATGTAGAGGTGGCTTAATTGATCCATATTATATCAATGGGAAACGTCAAGACGCTGGCTGCATTACCCCGTTGTATGGCAATGCTGATGCGCTGCGTCAGATACTCACCGGCTCTCGGGTCACGCGTTGAATTACCTATTGATTAGCATTTGGAAAAGCAATACACTTGCAAGTTTTCTGTGTTAGTAGTACACAGTATATTATTGTTGGTAATCACATATTTATAATAGTACTGGACGATATTGAAATACGATTATAATAAATCATATTATTTATTGTGATTAGTCTCAGAAACTAAAAGATTATTTACAAACATAAAAGATGAATGAAAGAATAGAAACAAGTTGTCTTTGTTTCCCCTTACGACTTTGTTTTTTAATATTTCCACTTTCCTTAAAATAGGTACTACTTAAAAGGCTAATAAAAATTCCTGACCTCATAAGCATTGAGCTCATTTCGATTTAATTACCCATTAAAATGACCCATTATTTTAAGTAAACAACGATAAGCTTCTTAAATATTTCCATTGAAAAAAAGACTGAATTTCAGTTGGTACAAAAGTTATTCAAAAATATGAGTATTGGTGCTGTTCCCTAGGTTATTTTAGAATATCCGCCTGCGACGCAGGAGTTTGCAGCTTTGAGTGCCACCTCGGGACAAATATTTGTACGTATCATAAAAATATTAATCTATGTAGTGTACTGTTTCAAGTATATCAGTTATCTAGTACCCATAACACAAGCTCTGCTTAGCTTGGGGCTAGATAATGCTGTGTGAATTGTCCAGCATTATTTTTTTATTTATTTATTTATTTCTGTTTATTTTTAGCCATGCGTCCCACTACTGGGTGGCTTCTCTTCTCGGGACAATGTGACTTTTTTATTTATATTTTCACTCGTGGTTTAAGGTTTTTGTTTTCGAATGTACTTGAATCATGCTACCTGTGAAAATAAGGCGGCAACTTTATCAAAGGATTAAACCGTGAATGCAAAATATTTCCAAAGTTTTAACCCGGTGATTTCAACTAGGTGGTCCAAAAATGCCTTGCGTTTTACTGCCGTGGGCATTTCTTTAGTATGTTTATGCGTTTTCGAGTTCACAGTTATTTAGTTTCAGTCATCATACTAATATTATAAGTGCCAAAGTTTGGATGGATGGATGAGCATGGCGGGGCAATCCTGGATGGATGTTTGATATTTTCTATTTTATTTTATTTTGGAATTTTAGGAAAACTTACGGCTACATTTCTAACTACTGCATGGAAAGGGCTGAAATTTTGCATGGATGTAGGTCTAGTTTAGACTTTGAATAAAACATAGGCATAGGTTTTTTATCCCACAAATCAGTTCCCATGGGAATATTTCGTAATGAATCAAAATTATTTACGTATAACATAACAATTAAAGACTGATTCTTCAAAATAGCATTCAATTCAATTCTTTAGCATTGCCATTCAACGTGGCGATGCTGCCAGCATTCTGGGCACTCTGCCTTCTGGTGACGGCTTAGATTTTTAAGAAATAGCTTAACTGTTTATACTAGTTGTAATTGTTTTATTTTGTTAATGTAATTTTTTTCAATTGCTAAATATAACGCCCAAAATTATATCCTAAAAATATCTATTTAGTACTTTAGAGCATTCGATATAATGTGATAATCCAATCTCAGTCGATAATTTGACGACCTCTATGGTGCAGCGGTCGAAGGTCTGTCTGCGACGCAGGAGGTTGCGGGTTCGATTCCCGCCTCGGGACAAATGTTTGTAGGATCTGCAGACATTTGTCCAGGGCGTTCTGGATGTTTTCTATGTATAAAGAATAAAAAATCTATCTATGTAGTACATTGTAATAAGTTGTCAGTTATCTAGTACCCATAACACAAGCTCTGCTTAGCTTGGGGCTAGATAATGCTGTGTGAATTGTCCAGCAATATTTATTTATTATTTTTTTATAATTTTAGGCATAAAGGTTGTCACAGATCTGGACCGCGGCACTGCCGCACAAATGCCGTAAAAATGTGCATTCAAATATGGCCTTTGACTCGATATATTTACATGCATTTTATAATAACTCCATCAAATATATACCTTGTATTATTGTTTCAGTTATTTTGTGAGCCAATAAATTGATTTTCTTTCCTTCTCTTTATTTCAAATAAGAGACGGCTCGCGGGTCACTCCCTTGAAGCTTGCACTAAGCCATTTCACAGTAAAATCGATCTATCTAAATATTAGGAGTTTATTTGATTTCTTTCGTGCTATGCGGTAGCGGTGCTGGATGTCCTTTAACATCGGTTTTTGTTTTCAATGACATCTATCCCATTTACTTTCTAAGAACGAATGGCTGACGGCAGGGGGCTTGCCATCTAGATAACCAGTAAAGTGCAAAGTTATTAAGATTTCAAAATTGATATCGTAGTAATTAAAATTCAAAAACTTAAACAGAGGGCGATAAAGCTACTTTTGATTGATGACAGACATTTTGTGATATTAATATCTACAGTAAATTTTACAGTCATATTAATTTCTGTACCTACGCTTTGGACACGGGTAGAAGGTGGGGTTTATTTAGTTTTTTTAGTACACGGAGAGTCACACTAATCCTACAAATATTATAAATGCGAAAGTTTGTGAAATGTGAATTTTTTGTTACCTGGATGAAATGTTAAATTTTTGTTGGAGGATCTCCAAAACTACTAAACAAATCAAGATGAAATTTGGCATACACTTAGAACGTAGCCTAACTTAAACAATAGGCTACTTATTATACCGAAAATACGCGTGCGAAGCCGCGGGCAGAAGCTAGTAATATTATAAATGCGAAAATTTGGATGGATGTTTGTTACCTCTTCACGCCAAAATTACTAAACAGATCCGGCTGAATTTTGCATACAGGTACTTCTAATCCTGGAATCAAACACAAGCTTCTTTTTATGCCATAAATTAGTTCCCATGGTATAGAAAACGTTTCCATAGAAACAACGCGTGCGAAGCCGTGGGCAGAAACTAGTCTACAATAAATTATAATAAGACCTTTGAATGGTTTTGAAGGTATTATTTGTATTCATTGGCGTAAAATATTTTACTGTAACAAATCGATCCTTTTAGCCTTTGTATGCAACAACTGACCGAGTATTACCGCTAGCTCTGACACGGCTACTAAAGGTGCGAATCGACTGCAGCATACGGGCTATCTTAACCTCGACCCCCCCTGTTATCGAAAACCGCTAAAAACGTTGTTTTACGTCTATCGCTAGCGATATAATACTTTTGATTAGGCTGATTCGGGTGACTTTTTCTGTAAGGTATAAAAGTAGGTATGAATTGTTTTATTTACGCAAACCTTTCTTTAATATAGCTCAATTCAGAAAATTTTGAAGTGGGAATATGTCTCACTGCGATGTTTAAGAGCTAAGGCGTTCACTTCACTGCCAAGCTTCCAAGCACTTTGTAATCTGCAAGGCCACTGTTCGGCTTCTACAGCAAGGTTATGTGTGTTATTCATAGTGCTCAGATTAACGGATTTGTTGATTGGATAAAGTGCATGTACATATAGTCAGTTTTTCGTTACCGAAGTACCTAACGATTTAGACACCTACTTTTAACCCCCGACGCAAAAAGAGAGGGTGTTATAAGTTTCACGTATCTGTCTGTCGTATCGTACTCCTAAACGGATGAACCGATTTTTGTTTATTTTTTTTTGTCATAGATAATTTTATCCCGAGTGATCTTAGCCATGTTTCATGAAAATCAGTTGGGGGTTTTTTAAATTTTAAATTTGGTTCTTGTTACCTTTAGTGTAGCACGCTAGTCACGCAAATGTAATTTACACAATAGCAATAACTAGTCTTAAGTGTCTCATTTTAAGTGATATTTTGTATTTTTTATGGGAATAAAGTTTCTTAAACCATATTAACACTATTTATTTATTTATTATTGTGCTTTATATTTTTTTATAACTACTTAACTTTGTTTCTCAACTTGTTATATTGTTGTTTGGCAAGGCTCTTTGAATTAAGGATAAGACTCTTATGTTCATAATCTCATATTCTCGCATCTTTGTGCTAAATAGGTAATTGAAGAACAAAACATAATTCTTACCAAAAATAGGTTTTATCCATCAAGGTTAAACAGTTTTATGATATGAGTGATATAATGGAATTTTTTATGTTGTGTTATGTACATCGATGTCTTCGCCAAGCCTTGACGAATTCGATGATTATTTCGCCGTCGTACAATATAAAATAATATCTATATGTTCCATAAATTTTTTGAAGTTTGTTTCAATTGGCAGTTTTTTTGATTCGCCTTTCCTAAGACAAAGAAACCGCATTAACAAGTTATTAATATAAAATACCCACACAAACACAGACATTATAATGCACAAGTGTTTGCGCAAACGCAGGTGTGCTCTCTATTCCCTCACTCTCACAATCAGATGGGACGGCAGACCAACACGACCGGGGTCAAGTTTATCGTGCTTGAAAATCCCCAATAACAACTACTGGCCAGACCCGGGATTTGAACCCATGACCTCGTAATCAGCGTTTGAACAAGCTGAACGTTAGACCAACGAAGCAGTCAAACTTTTAACTGTTGTACCAAAGAGTCGACACAGTTTCCGTTTCAAATAGTTTATTGCAAGTAAGTGATAAACAAAGTGTACTAAAAGAAACATACATTTTTACAATGGCATCCATTAAATACAGCTTTTTTCGTTTTATTTAATTACCATCCACCTTCCAGGCCTTTTGTCATTCAGATAATCCTTAACAGAATACTATATTGATTTGAGTTTGTGACAAAACTCAAATCAAAACTCAAATCATGGTATATATCACGTTGTAAATGACGTAAGTGTTAATAACCATGATAGATCTAGTAGTTTTATCTTAACAAAATAGTACAAAAATAGAAATATTTGGCTGAAGTTTCACCTCGTGCGTAACCCGTACGCGCACCGCAATCGGACGTACAAAACCTTTTCCCTCAGTTTCTTCGACATAATCTCATCCAGGTCACTGCGTCTTATAGCCTTATTCTAGCTATCTCGATAACCTTTCTACCGGATACCTTTTCACAAAGCTCACGGCTCTGGACTGACCTACCGACTTTAAAGGAGGTTTATGTCTAGAACTTGGATTGTTATCGAGTTTGGGGTTTTTCTCGAAGACGAGGGAATTTCCCTAAAGTGTTGTGAGGATTTCTAGATTTGTTCGTTCTTTGTAAAAACTTGTGAATCGATGTGGTGATGTAAGCGCTACACTAATTAAAGATATTTTTTTAAGCCATTGCTCTCCCACTGACTAAAGACCTCTGTTTTCTCTTTTCACTCCTCGTGTTTAAACGCTGCAATACTAAAGTTAATGAGTGAGGCTACACTCATGAAAATTAACATTGAATGTGAAAACTGGCTAATATTTTAAGGGTTCCGTACCTCCGTCCGTCTGTCTGTCTGTCCGTCTGTTAGCCTTCTTTTCTCAGGAATGCGGTATCGAGTTGAAATGAACATGAAATGCTCAAGTCCGTAACCTCTTGAAGCCTCGATGTAAATAAATCTTCTAGGACAACGCAATCAAAATTTGCAATCAAAATGCATCTAAGATTACGCGTTAAATTTTGAATACTTATCGTTGCGTTGTGCGGTAGCGGTGTAAGATGTATGTGCTATGGCAAAAGCTACATTTCATCCTGTCATTTCTTCAGTAGTTTTTGTCAATGAAACGGAAGTACCTGAAAAACAAAGGTCTATGCAAAACAGGCTTTGTTTCATTCCCCCATTATAAAAACAAGCACCAAACATTAGCAATTTTAATGAAACATTTCACACTTGTAAAATGAGCCGTGCTCAAAGTATAATGGAGTAGGGTACCGCGAAAAATCTTCTGTCTCCGCCACCCATATATTTGCAGGCACGGAACCATAAACAACCTATTTGAATAACGTAACAAATCGTGTACGCAAACACTAGGTAATTGTTGTGGTAATGGTTTATTTTATGGTCTTGTACATAAAAGGGTGCAATTTTGATATTTTTATTGGGTTCTATTTGGCTCGACTTTATGGAGCTACGAAAAAAATGGTTCGTAGAGGATTTCGTAGCACTGGCTACGCGGTGCTACGTGGTGCTACGCGGTGCTACGAATTGCTACGAGTGTGTTACAGTTTTGCTACGAGATTTATTATTGATTGGTTGTAGGTGACAGCTTCGATTTGTTGGCAGTTCGTCCAAAACGCTATTTGTTCAATTACAATTTACACGCATTTCGTCCAACAAGCGTTTATCCAAAATAGTTGTCGATTCATATTTATTGTTCAATACATTTTCGAATAATAAAAAGTGACATATAATTAGTTGCGTCCTAATTCTTTATTGATAAAATTTTGATGACAATCGATTTTGTTTACGAAGAAGTTTTAATCGAATTTATTATATTTGTTCAAAATTTTGTATGATTTTACACAGATAATCAGGTGTCCTCATTGCTTTATTTTTAGAGCCCGAAAACGAAAAAAAAAAAACTTTTGTTGTCTCTTTTGCCTCTAGCTTCTGGTCTTCTGGCAGCATACAAAATAATATATAAAATAAATCCGCAGGCATTATGTACACGCGTTTTTCCGATAAAAAATAAGTCAGTTAGTTACTGATTGTTAAGTTAGTATACATACTGTATACAACATCTCTTTAACGTTTTTTTAAGACTCTTGAAAAGTTTGAAAGTAGGTGTTGTCCGCGCCCGATCAGAATGAGAACAAGGTTCCGCACCTTGTCAAAGTAAACGTTTACGTCACATTTCTCATACAATCCACACGTTGTCAAAATTTGATGGAACAAAAAAGTGCCGGACCGTTTTTCTTTCAGTTCGAAATGGTTACATTTTATAAGATACAAACTGATTATTAAAAGTTGGGGGATTAAAAAAAAACTGACAATAATAAAATCAAATTAGATAAATAGATATAATGTGTTCATATAAAGTTGTTATAATTTACAGTTTATAGCGTCTTATGTTCTCACTAAAATTTATCTCGACACTAGGGTTCTCTTAATAATGGGTTCACTTAGTAATTAACTTACACAAAAAAAATTAAATCATAATAAAATAAAATAAATAAAATTAAAATCAAATTAGATAAATAAATATAATGTGTTCATATAAAGTTGTTATAATTTACAGTTTATAGCGTCTTATTTTCTCACTAAAATTTATCTCGACACTAGTGTTCTCTTAATAATGGGTTCACTTAGTAATTAACTTACACTTAGTAACTTAGTTCAACCACTTTTCCTTCAGTTCGAAGTGGTTCCATTTTATTCTATTCAGATCCACGTGGATTATTAAGTTTTGGGGGACAAAAAATCTGAAAATGCTGAAATAAAATTAGATAGATAGATATATTTGTTCATTCAAATTGTTACAATTTACAGAATAAAGCGTCTTTAATCTTAACTAAGGTTTATCTAGACACTACGGTTCTCTTAATAATACTTTACTAATATTTACCAGCTTCTGCCTGCGGCTTCGCACGCGTATTTACGGTATAATAAGTAGCCTGTTGTTTAAGTTAGGCTACGTTCTAAGTGTATGCCAAATTTCATCTTAATCTGTTCAGGGGTTTGGAGATCCTAGGTAACAAAAATTCAGATTTCACAAACTTTCGCATTTATAATATTAGTAGGACAGTAGGAAGTAGGATTGTAATATCAGCCACGCATAAATAAATTAATAAATAGTGCAGGACAATTCACATAGCATGATCTAGCCCCAAGCTAAGCAGAGCTTGTGTTATGGGTACTAGATAACTGATATACTTAATAAAATACACTACATAGATAGATATTTTTATAATATCACCAGAACACCCTGAATAAATATCTGCAGATCGTACAAACATTTGTCACGAGGCGGGAATCGAACACGCAACCTTCTGCAGGCGGACCTTCGTTCGCTGCACGGCTCGGCAGCCGCACACAGGAGATCCACCATTATAATATATGTATATATGTATTTTTAATCCAGGAAAAAACCTCTGGCCACTCATTATGCTAGCTTATTTCACCCAATGCTAATCAACCCACCGCATGTAATTTGTTAAATGAGGCCCTACAATAACCATAAAACAATTAATTAATTACAAAAAAGGTCCGACCCAAAACTCCAGCATAATAAGATTAAAACAAATCTGTACTTAAAAAGATAACTTTTAGGGCGTCAGAATAAATTACAAGATTATGAAAACAAATAAGTAGATTTTACTAATGGTATTCAAATTAGATTTAGTGAAATACTTACAAAAACAAGTCTTAACAAACAACAAAAGTTAAATCTATTAGATAAGGTGGGACTTGTATAATTTTACAGACTTCAACATAAAGTTAGTTTTTTTCAGTGACTATACCTGGAAGAGATTGCTTCTAAGCGATATACTGTACCCGTCTTAAGTAAGGTATCTTTTTTGTGCATTTCTGCATTGTATTGTATTTGTACCAAATAGTAGGTACCAAGAACTTGAGTAAAATATTAGTTTAAGTTGGAAGCATAAGTTTACTGAAGTTTTCTTGTAAATAATTGCTGGCGTCAAAGAAAGCATGAACATAGAAATGGTAGAAACTTAGGGACCATATATTATGTCGTCCATATTTTACTTCTAATCGCTCCCGTAATTACGCACGAACTGATTTCTAAAATAAGCGGCGTTAATGAAAAAAGAAACGGCCAAGTGGGGGTATAGCTCATTCATTACATGTTTACACGTATTTTTATAACAAGTATCCAATCTAAGAAATCAAATAATATCGCAAAAATTTTCGACTTCGACGGGACTTGAACCCGCATCCTTCCGTCAGTACCGGAATGTGCTAACCAACTACTCTTACTACGTTAGCACATTCCGGTACTGATGGAAGGATGCGGGTTCAAGTCCCGTCGAAGTCGAAAATTTTTGCGATATTATATGATTTCTTAGAAATTACCCTGAGTGTGGGGTTACGCACTATAATAACAGAAAACCTTAGTATCCAATCCGATTCTGGCTGCATTTTTATCAACGAGCGGCGGAAATTATTATAAGCGTGTATTATAATTGTGTGTATTATAACGAATACAATCATCTGAATCAACCAGTAGGAACATGTACTATAGGGGTCAGAAGTGGTGACCTAATTTTTGATGACATTATCTTGCAGCCATTTGTGGTGCTAAAGACCTTTTTAAATAGATAAAAGATAAGGAAACTTAAATCAATCATGCATTCCCCTAGTTCAGGCCCCGGTACTGTATCTCGCTGGCGCAGCGGCTAATAGGTGCGAAACGAAGAACAGATTGAGTGTTTGTGTAGTGTTCGAACCTACGCTTTTTACTTTCTGCGTTAAGATAATTCGTGATAAATTTATTAGTATTTAGGTCCTAGGTTCAAATCCACAGAGTCATAATATAATTAATTTGACGTTAAAAAATAAAATAACGTTAAAATAAGAATTTGAACTCGGTGCATCAGAACGTGAATTCAGTGTCGATACAACTAAACTAGCTGTTAGGCCGAAATTTAGAATTAGATGAAATTTACTATTTTAAATTGTAGTAGGTCACCTTTAAGCATTATATATATATATAACATTAACTTACTCCTAACGAAGCCCGCCCAAATATGCATAACTGCACCCAGAACCATATGTTGACATAAAAATATTTATTTGTTGTTGAAACGAATTGTTTTAGGTAGTCGTTAGTCGAATTGTTACTAGTCGAAATGTTTATAGTCGAATTGTGTTTTAGTCCAATTGTTTTAGTCGAATTGTTTTAGACGAATTGTTTTAGTTGAATTTTTTTTTGAATGCGTACATAATAGCACAGATTCCTAAAAATGTACGGTAACATGTTAAAAATAATACTCCATGTTTACATGCCCAGAAAAACACAGAGCTCATAGAAACAAAGGTAAGGAAAAACAGCGGTAAACATTATCCGCTGTACTTTTACGGGTACCTAACTCCTGAGCTAATATTTACAGATTCCTTCACTCTCGGGGGAAATAGTGTCGAATATGAAACGCCTTTGTTTAGAGATGTTCCGGTACCTTCGATGCTGGGCAGTGTACAATCGAATCAGTACCTCAGAAGTAAACAGTCCTGTATTAACAAAGAAAATTACAATTAATGAATAGAAATAAATTAGAACTAGTATTTACAATTGAAACAGTTAAGCAAACGAGGCATTCCTTGTAGCGCACCCAAAGACTTCCAGCGTACCCGTTTTGGTGCGCTTCATTCAGTAGGTATAAATGTAAAGTTTTTATTCCTCCTTGCGCACCAATAACAATGTAGGGTTTACAAATGGGGTTGTTTACATCTATTTAGTAGTTAAGTGGAAATTTATAATTGGTTTCCAGCTGACATGTACCCATGTATATTTCTGATAGTAAATTTTGTTTTGTATACCTACCTGTCTGCAGATTTTTGCCAAAAATCTAGAGATAGCTTAACTGAACCATATTAATACCAATCGAGAGCGTCGCTGGCTGCGTTGCCCCGCTGTATGGCAATGCTGATGTGCGCCAGATACTCACCAAATCTCGGATCATGCGTCGGACAGTGAAGAATTAGTAGACAGTTAACACTTTCAGGGCCCGAGATTCAGACGTGCCCCTCGATCCCCGTGTCGCGGCGGTCCTGCGGGTCGCACCGCCGAGGCTTTGCAGTGAATGCGTTAAACGTTTATATTTAAATCGCCCGTGGATTAATACACGCAGCGTTATTGGTACACTAGACTCGGATCTAGAGTCCAAGGTATTTTTTGTAAGCATAGAAACGTATGTAAATGAAAGCACAAAATGTATAACAGACAACAATGTTACAGATAAAAACAATCATCAACAACTTATTGTTGCGTGTGCGTTGTTTAACATTTGGTTTTTGATTAAGGAGGACACTAGCATTCGAAAACAGACGTGAGACGAATGATGATTTGAGTTCTTAACGACAGTGAAGTCTTACCCCCGAATATTCAAAGGAAAGTCAGATTTAAGCGCATCTCAAGTCGCGATTTTTTGTCAGTTTTAATTGAAAATCTGTTAAAAATTCGTCACTTGACACGTGCTTAAATCTAAGTTATGTTTATATTCGGGCGTTTGTGCGAAAACTTTAATATTTTCAAAATTAAATCTTTACAGCGTGATAACGCTACAGAGGAATGAGTGAGGCTAAAAATAATAATAATTAGTACCTACATTCCCTTACTGTTTATTATTTCATGTGGCAACCAGAGCCAGGAGAACGCAATCAAATGGGTCTGTCTTTTTGGGTCTGGATTTTGGAATTTTCGTACGAAACGTTCCAATTTGGATACTTCGCAGGTGTACCTTCGCTTCGTGGAAATCCTGCTACTAGTTAGTCCTGCGGCTACCTCCCAAATATACAAACCACTGATTGGAGTTTGAAGTACCTAACCGCAAACATAAAATCTGTTCTTCGTGATAACGATTTCGAAAGAAAAATTTATCTTTTATTGGAAAATAAACCACTTTTCGCAGACAAATAAGTTGAAATGAACACAATGGGAACATAATACGAGACCCTTTTTTGATAGTCACTTCACCTAATAAATGCTATTGAGAAAGAATAGTGCTCAATATCCGATTTCGTTTCACAATAAAAGTCCTTGGAAGGAATTATAATAGCCCTTCGAGCAATTAAAGTGGGCCTGTATCACTCACAATTAAAGTGGTTTTCGTATAGGTATAAAATGTGTGTAATAAATAATTTCACTCGAAAAGTTTTTTTTTGGAAATCATACGTTTGGTCGCAGAACGGCAAGAGTTTGACTTTTACTCTATTTTAGATCATCTTTAGCGTTTGAATGCCTCTTCAAAGGGAATTGAAATTCAGGAGAGTTTTAGGAGTGCAAATATTCCTTTTGTAATAGCTCAAGTCGGAAAAATTCAACATGGTCGTTATCAC
The DNA here is from genome assembly GCA_949316285.1 of Eupithecia subumbrata. NCBI lineage: Eukaryota > Metazoa > Arthropoda > Insecta > Lepidoptera > Geometridae > Eupithecia > Eupithecia subumbrata. The sequence continues at coordinate 5,578,861 of OX438650.1, read as the reverse complement.
CATTTTTGTGACTAATTCTAGAAACCGTTATAGAAACTGACGATGATGATGATGAAGGTTATGGCGTTCCGAGAGGTTCCTGTATTGATTCCTAAAATATCTCTTTGTAGTACGTAACGTAGTTGGGAAGTTTTTGAAGGGGCGGCGTCTCAACTATTCAATTTTTATTGGATTAGAAAAGTTTTAAGTATATACCTCAGGTAAATAACCTAAGGTAAATAACTTAAAACTTTTCTATTTAGTAATACAATTTTAGGGCCTATTTTCTACCCTATTTCACGTTAAACTTCAAGAAAACTTAGTGCCATATCCATGTTTGTTTTGATGCCGGGAATGGTACGCAATCTAACATCAACCGACGAAAAGCGGATTAGGTTCTCAAGTCGATGCGTATATTTTTTTTATGTATAGGCATAACTTCTTACAGAGTAGTTCAATTTTGATAATTCTTTTGTCATTGGAAAGGATATATCCCGAAGTTGTTCTCACATGAAATTGGGAAAAAAAATCTTAATATTTTTTTTTTGAGTAAATATGTTGCTTTCTATGCTGGACCTTCCTGTTACATATTGTCTGTCTGTCAGCGGTCTCTCACCATCAGCGAGCTGATCAAACGAAGGTTCCATCCGTGATTCATTGAATTCAATTCATATTAATTTCGGTTGTTCACCATAAATGTTAGTACAACTACCTACGTAACTATGTGAGTTACCTTAAAAACATATTTCAATTATTTATGTCACATAAACTTCAGACTACATTCAATAAATTATCATTCCAAAATCAAATTAAAATCCTAAATTCTAACTAAATAAATATATGCATGTAAGCATTAAAAAGAAACAATCAGTGATTAATATTTTGAATAGAATGTGGAATATCAATCATCATCTTCATCACCCGAAACCTGACTTCACCCACTGCTGGGTATAGGCCTCCAAACTCTTGTGCCTCTCCAAAGAAATATCAATATTTTCAACATTTTTGGATTTAATATCCAAGTCCTTAATAAGTACTTTATTCACAAAGAAAATTACAATCATATAATAGAAACAAATGAGAACTAGTATTTACTATTGTAACAATTGAGCTGACTGCAGACTGTTGCAAACAATCTACAGGTAGCTCAACTGATCCATATCAATACCAGTCGGAAGCATCCCTAAGACGCTGGCTGCATTGCCCCGCTGTATTGCAATACTGATACGCTGCGCCAGATACTCACCAGCTCTTGGGTTACGCGTCGCTTAATTTGTATATAACATAGCAAATATTAATAAAATAATAAAATATTAATATTTCCAACTGAAACAGTTGAGAAATTGCAGACTGTTGACAATCTAGAGGTAGCTTAACTTAGCTTTTTCGTGACATTAGCCGTGTAATAGTCAATTAGTACAAATGTTGATTGTGATTCAGCGTTTCTTAGTAAAACCCGTTTAGTTATGTTAAGTGATCCGAAGATAAAGAATTACTGGAAGTACAATACATCCATTTTTACAACGATAGGGAGATAAAAGTTGCTACTAACGCTTTCATATATTATGTAGGATTATTCTACCGGAAAGAGTACCTATTTTCCCCAGCACACAATCTATAAGTCAAATTTAATCTTTCCACTACTAAAATGCGAAACAAATGATGGCATTTACACTAAAATTATCTGAAAAGCGAAACAAATTATTGAATGAAATCATTAATTTCGAATTTAAGTGGAACCTACAGAGTTGCAAAGATCCAAATTCTTGATAAATACCGATAAACAAACTTACAGCGTCTGTTTTCCCGGTAGAGCACAATCTCGGAGTCTTCAAATTCCGAGAAATTCTTCAAATTCCGGTTTCCTTCTGGGAAACCGTGCTCCATCTTAGGCCACATCTTCAATTACCCACTTTAATGAGAGGTGCATGATGGTGGTAAAATGCCATTTATATTTTTTTAAAATACTTTTCGAACCACGAAAGCTTTGACATAAAATATGACATTGTTGGATTGGTTGTACATTTTATCATGTACTTTCATCTTGTATATATATCTAGAGTTGTCAAGCTATCTGACATTGGACAGTTTGAGAGGATAAATATGAAGATGTCCTTCTAGCCGAATTTCGACCACGGCGGCCAGTCTCATCGGAGACTAGCCAGATGCGCAGGACATAATAATAGTGCACAAGTGTGTGCGCACACACAGTTGCACTGTCTGTCTATACTGTCACTCTGACGGCAGACCGACAAACGACCGAGGAGATTTCAAGCGCAGGTACACGAGGATGTAACACCGCCAAGTTCCTGACTCAGGGCTGCTGCTGTGAATTTTTCTTGCTAGAAAAACCCCAATAACAACTATTGGCCGGACAACAGGACAGGACCTCCTAAGCTAACCACTAGACCACCGAGGCAGTCAACCTATAAATAACCATAGTCGTTTCATTAGCCTTTCCCCGAATTATAAAAATCAAATCTAGGAATGTAGCTCCGTAGAAAAATCGACGCAGCGCGATATTGAATACGGTTGGCGTGTAAAACGGGGGAAATAGCCTGTTTTACCCGAAATGTGTTGTAAGCACGACAGGCATGGTGTGGGTTTTGAAGGTGACTCACCCTTGAACCCGCTGGTACAATATTTTACGATTTTGCTAATGAGAACTTTTTATGTTCGCCGGCTTTGACTTGAGCTTGGAAATCGTTTAAAAATATGAAAAACATTTTTTCAAAAAATGAAAACAGGCTTTAGTTTACACATTTACACATTTTTACAATTTTTATGGGACAAATTCTAATCCCACGGGAAATATATTTATATACATATATAGATAACTATACCTAAAGGAGACCACCTATACAAAAGCGAGAGAATAATCAAAATTAGATTAAAATTGACAGAGGTATCACTCTTAAATAAAAAAAAAACATATTAACAGGTACATTAATAACCTCCCCCTTTTGTTGAAGTTAAAAACCGTTTGCGCGAGATAGAAAACGGTATTTATTGAATTAAATAAATATAAATGGCTATAATGATGTACCAGATACCATATTTTACTTTTATCTCGCTTAAACTAAACAGTCGGGTTACATATAATTTAGTATGAAAGATTTTTATAAAGATTTCTCCTTCTATTGTTACAATGGACATACATATACATAAATGTACATACACCCACTGGATCGGAGATCATTCAAAACGGTTTTGCTAGATCATGTGTTGTGGTTTTGAACTAACGGCGAGATCATGTGGGAAGTGCACTGAATTCTTACAGCCGTACAATAACCTAAAATAACATAAAAAGTCTTTTTTTAGGAACATATCGAGGGGACAATAACAGTATCAAAGTATTAATATTTAGAAAAACCTTATTTACTGTCAAGCTTTTAATGCATTGTCATCCAAACTTAACGTGTATACAAAATTTCTGACTTTTCTAGTAGTCTCAAACCCTTGTTGGTCCTACAAAACTTTTTGATCAGCATAAGAAACGGGATCGATAGGTACAAAAAAAAACTTTTTGTGAAAAATGTTAATTTTCTCGAAATTTGTAACTTTTTAGAAAATCTTTTGATGGGGATGATATTTGAATGGGGATGATATTTTTTCTAAAAAGGATGGCTAGTTTCCTCCTACCATATTCATGTAGCTTCAACGGTTAAGGTACCTTGTAAGGCCTGGTAAGGCCCTTACTGCCCCGTCCAAAATTCCACCCTGTATAGCTTTATATTTAAATAGCCTAATATAGTGTGAAGCTATACCTTCAGCTATAAATATACAAAGTCATAGTTTTTGCAACTGTCGCATGAAACACGAGATTAACCAGGCTAAATTGTTTTACTTAGCTATATTTATTCGTTTGTATTTTTCATTTACGAGTTTATTTTAAAAATATAATTTTTAATGACTAGCTTATGTTCGTCCCTGGAATATTGTTTACCTCCCTAGCTTTCAAAAACATCCGTTCATCCGTTTAGGCGAGAAAAGGTAACAGTCTGAAAGACACCGTTAGTTACTTTCGCTTATATAATCCATACTAGGTTCTGCCTGCGGCTTCGCACGCGTATTTTCGGTAAAGTAAGTAGCTTATTATTTAAGTTAGGCTATGTTCTAAACGTACGCCAAATTTCATCTTGATCTGTTCAGTAGTTTAGGAGATTCTAGGTAACAAAAATTTTACATTTCACGAACTTTCGGCTTTATTATATTACTAGCTTCTACCCGCGGCTTCGCACGCGTTGTTTCTATGGAAACGTTTAAACGTGATTTTTATCCCATGGGTACTGATTTATGGTATAAAAAATAGCCTATGTTTGATTCCAACATTAGAATTACCTATATACAAAAATTTCAGCCCGATCCGTTCAGTAGTTTTGGCGTGAAGAGGTAACAAACATCCATCCATACATCCATCCATCCATCCAAACTTTCGCATTTATTATATTAGTGTGATGATTAGCTTCTCCCCGCGGCTAAGCACGCATATTTTCGGTATAATATTCTATCGTTTAAGTCCGGCTACGTTCTAAGCGTATGCTAAATTTCATCTTGATCTGTTCAGTAGTTTTGGAGATCCTAGGTAACAAAATTTTTACATTTCACGAACTTTCGGCTTTATAGGATTAGTAATATAGTAGGAAACTTTCGGCTTTATAATTTTAGTAGGATTCGTATGGATTATAAGTTATAATTATAACTAACCATTAATACCTCCAACCCAAGGGGTTTCATAGTGTGATGATTCTGTGCAATTATCGGAGTAGATTTCTTGTAGATTTTGACAGCGGTTATCTGCACCCCATGAGATGGGTAACTCCTGTCAGTTTGACATTGACACCGACATGGGTGTTTTGCGTAATGGAGTAATATGGGGTAATAATGCTAGTATCGACGCCATTTTGATTTGACGAAGATTGCAATTTTGGTAATTGGTTTGTCATCATGATCATAATAGCCGTCGTCCACTGCTGGACATAGGCCTAACTTAAAGATCTCCACAATGACTGATTTTGCGCTGTCCGCATCCAGCGATTTCCCGCGACCTTCACCAGGGCTCGTACTCTTAGCGAAACCGAGTTACCGATTCGTTTTCGTGCAAACGCTCTTATCGATTACTAGCGACCCGCCCCGGCTTCGCACGGGTGCAAATGCTGATACTAAATATACTACAGTATCGGCTCCCCGGCATGCATACGTCATCCATACGTCCATTAAGTAGCTGTCATTTGCGTTTTGTTATTCCAAGTCTGATTCTTTTTTGTTATACCACGTTTTATAGTGACTGACGTTTTATGTCAAGTCACACGGGAACGCTGTCGAACGGGATAAACAGTATCCTATGTCCGTCTCCTGGCTCTAAGCTACCTACCCACCAATTTTCAGCCATATCGGTACAGCCGTTCTTGTGTTATAAATAGTGTAACTAACACGACTTTCTTTTATATATATAGATGTTATGCTAGCGACATAATAAGTTGGTTTTGCACGACAACGAAAACGAAACTTCGTTTTTCCTTTTCCGAGTAGGCCCTCAGGTCGTCGGTCCATCGCGTGGGGGGCCTACCTACCCACACTGCGCCTTCCGGTACGAGGTCTCCATTTGAGAACCGTAGCCCCAACCAGCCGTGGGTCTTACAAGCTATGTGCCCTGCCCACTGCCACTTGAGTTTTACATTCCTGAGAGCTATGTCGATTACCTTGGTTCTTCTGTGGATCTCGATCGATCGATCACGCAGAGAGACTTCGATTAGCCCTCTCCATTGCTCTCTGTGCGACCTTGAGCTTTCTGGCGAAGCCCATAGTGAATGACTTCGTTTAGGTGCTCTGTCAGTTGTAGTAAACAATCTGCCAGCGGGCCATATCTCGCGAAGAACCGACAGCCGCTGTGGTCAACATGTTCTTCAGCGGAGACCACCACTCGGCAGGATGCCCTCCAGCCAGGTTGGTCCTGCGTTGATCTCTCCCCGATCGTGTAAGTCTGCCGTCTCATCGGATTATGAGAGTGAGGGAATAGAGAGTGCACCTGTGTTTGCGCACACACTTGTGCACTATAATATGTCCTGCGCATCTGGCTAGTCTCCTAAGGCAGACAATACATTGGTAATAGTAATATAAATACCTAATAATAGCATTATAAATACCTAATAGCACTATGCTATACAAAACAGTATTTGTATTTATTTATTTACCATTTATAACATAGGTCGTTATACAAGGCATGTCAGAAATTGTACAATTTGAAAAGATAAAACATAATTCACCAAACAAAATTAAAAAGTTCTACATAAAAACGAATTTCAATTAATTCCAGATCATAAAATTCAATGTTATGTTTAAGTATTATTTAAAGAAAGGGATTGAAATAAATCAGTACTCATAAATTCACTGATGCTATAGAATGCATGGCTTTCAAAGAAATGCTTGATTAAGGATTTTAAATGTTCAAAATTGTCAATGTTACAGATTAAACAGGCACGCTAAAAACCAAAAAACTGAGGAAGTGGATGTAGCTGACCAGTGGTCGTTCGGGGTAATGGACGTACAAGGAATTTGAGGTGGTGACTGTCTGAAGAAATGACCTTTGCTGACCAGTGGTCATTCGGGGAAATGGCCGAACTGGGAAATGGACGAACAAGTAATTTGGGTGGTTGCAGGGGCTACATCATCCATTGAGACAGGCCGCCGTGGCTGAAATCATCATCGATTTTGGTAAACAGTTTTTCCTTTCTATAAAAATAAACTACGAAACAAAAATGGCTCATGTTAAGCTGAAATTGAATATCTGCCCTCAAATACGCTAAGCTAACATTTGCAAGTCTCTTTGTGCCTTTCTTTCAAAAGACAATATTTCAAAGCGAAATTGGATAGAAAACAAAATATTACTTTCGCTGGGAGATTGATTGGATCGAGTTAAGGTCTACTTCAGTGCAATGTGATAGTACACCTTTCAGCTCACTATATCATCATTATTAAGTATTTTATTTATCAGCTGAGCTACTTGAAGATTGTTTGCAACAGCCTGCAGTTAGGTTAATTGTTTCAATTGTAAATACTAGTTCTAATTTTTTTCAATTATTTGATTGTAATTTTCTCTGTCAATAAAGTTTTTGTTTATTTTAGTATGGAAACATCAATACACCTAGCTGATGTACATTTATCAGCTACACATTGTCCTGAAGAGAGCGAGCAGAACTGCTCGCTCTCCATCAATCAGGTTTTGGCTGAAAATCAGTGTTTTTGCTGCAAAAATTTATCACTGAGCCATGGTCTTTTTGTAGAGCTGCAGCACACACAAACATATTTCCTTAATATATTTATTTATTTCTTTGGTACTTACTTTTTTGAAGTGCTCGTTTAATTAATTAAACCTTTTGTACTTTTGTTTAGAATTCTATGTTTATTGTTTGTGTCTGTAGTAGCAAATAATTTTTTATCTTACACTTACACGCTGATTTTTTATTTTAGACTTGTTGGACAGGCTGTTTTGTCATTCAAGGTAATTTTACATAAACCCTCGACGAAAGTTTTACTTTCAACCATCTAAACATTTGAAAGGCTGCACCAAGTTTCTTTAAACATGGCAGTATTCTTTCAACCAAGAATACAATGTTTATCAAATCAGTTTTAAAACAAGGAAAGAAAATTTGCACCTAAATTCCGCACAGAGACTAACAGAAACACAGATCATAAACAATGTCCACATGTCAAACGAAAAATTTCAAATAGGTATTTATAACAAGAATTAATAAAGTATGATCCTGAAAAAAATAGATAGATAGATAGATAGAAAACACTTTATTATACCACACAAATACAGGAAACAATACAAAGAATATGCTTAGAAAAAAGGAAGTATAAAGGGCGGCCTTATCGCTAAAAGCGATCTCTTCCAGGCAACCAAAAATGTTAATAAAAATGTTCATTTTGTAAATTTAAATTTGAACCCATATTTTGCTAGGGGTTAATTATTTTAATGGAAAGGACCTTGAGCTGCATCAATAGGTAGCCCCCTGTTTGAAGCCAATTCCTGAATACTTACAAAAATATTTAAGAAACTGGACTCTTTCGGTTGCTGCTCACTGGAAACTAAGCGTACTACCTCTGTGGCGCAGCGGGCGAAGGTCCGCTCCGACGCAGGAGGTTGCGGGTTCGATTCCCGCCTCGGGACAAATGTTTGTACGATCTGCAGATGTTTGTTCAGGGTGTTCTGGATGTTTTTCTATGAATAATAAAAAATATCTATCTATAAAGTGTACTGCATTATGTATATAAGTTGTCTAGTACCCATAACACAAGCTCTGCTTAGCTTGGGGCTAGATAATGCTGTGTGAATTGTCTACCATTATTTATTGATTTATTTATATCTACTTTTAAACGGTTTACATAGGTAATTTACGGTACACAATTTATGTAATACTCGTAATATTCGCTTACAAAAATTCTTGCTGTAAGTTCTTAAAATAATGTTCAAATCGATTCGCTCTTGTGTGCACTTGCTACCCAAGACTATCAGGATTGCTTACAATCGCTTGCTCGGAAGTGTACCCTGGGGGAGTGCATACGAGAATCCTCTTTCATTCCTATTGATGTTAAAGTGCCGAAGTTGTTTTGTTCGCGAACGCGGTTGAATTGGAGTTATTATGTTGTTTATGGCCCAATTTTATCGACTCATGTCGATGATTGACAAAAAATGTGTCTGTATCCTTGTTTCTCACATTACTGAGAAAATTCGATTTTCCGCATGGTAGTTACTTAAATATAAGTTTACAAGTTGTGTGGTGCTGGCTTAGAATTTGCACCACCCCAACTCTTCTCTCGGGTGTCGTAAGAGGCGACTAAGGGATATCCACCAGGGGCGGGCATCAGCGCCCTCTACAGAACAATCCTATCACCGAACTGCGATCCCCAACCCTCATGCCCAGCCTGTGGATGATGGGCATTACCCCCCATGAGATAAAAGACAATAAGGCGCTTATCAGTCCTTATCAGCCTGCGTCCAGCAGTGGACTAATATAGGCTGAGGTTGAGGTACTTAAAGTTATAAGCCCGTTCTTATCACTGCAAACGATTAGTCTTAAAAAGTTGTAGCTTTCTGGTTTTGACTAGACAATGTTTGATATAGGTACCTTCTATTACAAGCTAGATTCATCATCATCATTGACTTTACATCCACGAAGGATAGTTTCAGTAAGGATTTCAGTAAACTTGTAACTAGAGTAGGTACGAGAACCTCACGGGTATTTTATTAAAACGTGTTCGAAGCACGATTAACGCATCCATTGAAAACTGGATACACGGGACTGGGTGAGATCATCGGCCCGTCTTGGGTCATGAAAGTGTTAGTTTAGTTTAAGGCTTGGTAGGCCAGCAGAGGCCGCATTTTTGTGATTTTTAAAATCATCTGAGACTAAAAAAATAATGTTTAAAATTCTGAAAAAAGATCTTACTTAAGGATCTAGTCTAGTCAACGTCGCATTCAGTTACAAAATCTAATGAACTTCACTCGATAGAAAAAAATCCCAAAGTTATCCCTTTTTCTAACGTTTTTTCAATACTATGACTAGCGAACTACTGATACCACACTTTTTTTTTGTACTCAACTAAGGACACTAAATATTTCTAAACAAATTCGCAGAGTTTGACTTGATAAAATGATTTTCTTAATCATGTTTAAATAACTATAAAAAACACGAGCGCAGCGGCTTGGCAGGCGTGCGTTTTCCCTTACGCCTACTGCTGCAGGACAATACCTGGCCTTAAACAGTAGGGTATAATAAAAATAAAGAACACCGGGGCAAACAAAGCAAAGCTAACACATTAAATCATGAATTACAAGAAAACCAAAGATAAGATCAGGATATAATAATAAAAATTCCCAGCACAACCGTTGTGTTAGTTTTTTGTCATTGACATAAATATTTTTTTTTTTTTTTTTTTTTTTTTATTGTAGTCTAGCATACATTTCTAAATACACTAGAATAACATTACAATCTAGCCATAGATTTGACTAATGAGTAATTTTGTTTTAACTTAATTTTATACATACATTACATTACACTAAGAACGTGTCCATCGGCACTTTTCTTATTGTCTCTATTTAAGGGGAAGACACTTGGTTCATGTGTTCTTTAAAATTAGCACTTATGCACTTTCACTATAACTAAAACTACACTAACTCGAAAGGTTTAGTTCTTTTGAGCCTTCTCACTATGTCCGTGTTGTCGAGGAGCTGGATAGCCTCGACGTTCACATGATGATGAAGCCTCAGTTCATGTGCCTCTGCGTATTTTTGTATTATTCTATCGACGTATTCAATCTTCAGGTCCCGATGAAGATCGCCATTTCTTACATACCAGGGAGCGTTAACGATTGCCCTGAGTACTTTATTCTGGAATCTTTGTATAATGGCTACATTTGTCTTTTTGGTACAACCCCAGAGCTGTATGCCATAGGTCCAAATTGGCATAAGGACTTGTTTATATAATAAAACTTTATGTTGTACTGCTAGAGTAGAATTTCTTCCAATTAGCCAGTACATCTTTTTGTAGCGAATCTCTAGCTCTTCTTTTTTCTTTTTGACGTGAGCTTTCCAGCGTAGCTTGGCGTCAAGGGTCATGCCCAAATATTTCGCTGAGTTAGCATATGGTATTACGACTCCGTTGATGAATACGGGATGATAGTCTTCTCTTTTATTTGTGAAGTTGATATGAATAGATTTAGATTCATTTAGTTTGATTCGCCAGGTTTTTGTCCAGTTGTGTATTTTATTCACTGCCACTTGGACTTTTTCGGCGGCTTCAGCTTGAGTTCTTCCTGTGGCTATTATAGCAGTGTCATCAGCAAATGTTGCGATGGTGCTGTTCTCAGGTTCTGGGAGGTCATAAGTGTATAAGAGGTAAAGGACCGGACCCAATACACTTCCTTGTGGCACCCCTGCTTTTATTTCCTTTATTTCAGAGAAGAATTTCATCTTGTCTTATTCTAAAGGCTCTATTTGCTAAATATGATTTGATTATTTCTACGTATTCTATGGGTAGAATTCTTTTTAACTTAAGTACTAGGCCTTCATGCCATACTTTATCAAAGGCTTGTGCGACATCTAGGAAGATTGTAGAGCAGACTTCTTTGTTTTCTAGTGTTTTTTCGATTAACGTGGTAATTCTGTGGACTTGATCCACCGTGGAATGTCGTTCTCTGAATCCAAATTGATGTTCTGGGATAAGTTTTTTAGTTTCTAGTAATGGCTTAAGCCTTTTTAGAAATAGCTTTTCGAATAGCTTCGACATTATAGGCAACAGAGAAATTGGCCTGTATGATGTTGCTTCCTGTGGTGGTTTTCCTGGTTTTGCTATCATTATTACTTCCGCAATTTTCCAAAGATCTGGTACGTATTTTAGTCTGAACGCAGCGTTGATAAGATTAGTTAGTTTAACCAAGGCTTTTTTTGGTAGGTTGTGCAGAACTGCTCCTGTGATTAAATCAAACCCAGGAGCTTTCTTTGCATTTATCTTTAGTTTTATTTCACTCCAGACCTCTCTAGGTGAAACGAGCTTAATGTCTAGATGTTCATTGCAAATTTCGGCTTCGTCAATGTTACAATTTTCTCGATCTTCGTGTGGGCTAAAGATTTTCTGTAGGTGTTCTGCAAACACTACGGCTTTTTGCTCGTTGCTTACGGCCCATTCTCCGGGTCCTTTTTTTATTGGTGGGATCTGGTTAATAGGTCGTTTCATGTTCTTAGTAGCTTTCCAGAGTGAGTAATCTGAGCTACGCTCATTGGTAAGGCTTTGTAGGTAAGTGTTTGTTGTGTCACTGTTGTGTTTTTGGATTTGCCGTTTCAGTTTCTTGGTAAGGAAATTAAGTATATTTTTGTCTTGCGGAGATCTCGTCTGGTGCCAACGGTTTTTCTGTTTACGCTTTTCCTCTATAAGTTGTTTAATTTCTATGGGATAGACATTCTTAGTTCGTCTAGTTTTAATGGTAGGTGTATTTTCCCAAGCCGTTTGTTGTATGAGCTTTACATACTTTTCTAGATCATCGTCAAGTTGCTCCGGAGTTTTCAGTGGGACTTTCAGCTCTATTTTAGAGTCCAGATCAATTTTGAATTTCTCCCAGTCTGTATTTTTATTTACTAATGTTAGTTTTTTTTCAGTATTTAAAACACTTTCGCTCAATTCTAGATGGATTGCAGAGTGATCGGAGTTCATGTCAAAACACTGCGTCGCACGTAGATAGTTTGAAGTTATGCTTTTGTACACAAAAAAATCTATGAGGTCAGGAATTTTTTGTGGATCAGTTGGCCAATAAGTGGGCGAGCCTGTTGAAATGATATCACATTTATCTTCTCTCACAGCGCTCATTAACTCTCTTCCCTTTGTGTTGGTTAGTCTGGAGCCCCAGTATGTGTTTTTGGCGTTAAAGTCACCCCCTAGAATAAATTTATCGCCTAGGGTTTGAAAAAAGGTAACATACGTTTCTTTTTTGATCGTGTATCTCGGAGGGCAGTATATTGCTGCTACCGTAAGCTTGTATCTTTTTGTGTCGATACAAATTGCCACAGATTGAATATCTGGCTCTTCATATTTATTTTTCTCGTGGTGTTTGATGTTTTGCTTTACGATGACTGCACTGCCGCCTCTTCCTTTATTAGCTGGGTGGAGTGCATGATAGATTTTGTAACCTTTAAATTGGATTTGAGATTGAATTGTGAAGTGTGTTTCGGATACGAGACACACGTCTATATTTTCAATATCTAGGACAACTTGTAGCTCATTTTGATGTTTTGATAGTCCATTACAGTTCCAAGCCATTATTCTAAGGTTTCCAATCATTTTGAGTGCTTATTGATAGCAGTTTTGGTGCTATTCTCTATTTTCTTAAGACGCTCGTCAAAACCACTCATTAACTTTAAAATTTCGTCAAGTTTGTCATTCTGGCCGATGTTTTGCTCGGCGCGTTGGATATTTAGTGCTGGTTTTCCAGCAGTTGCTTGTGCAAAAGATATCTTTTTGTTTAAGGCTGGCGGTGGCAGCGCATATGATGCGCGACTTGTAGCATTAGGCTGCAAGGGCGGCTCTCTGCATCTCGAGGCTTGCTGTTGTCTCGTAGAAGATGGTTTCTTCATTACTTTGTCTCGCAATTTCTGCATTTCTTTGGCGACCATACAGCCTCTGTAGCTAGCAGGATGGGGCTCTCCACAGTGCAAACATTTCGGTTTCTCTGCAATGAGCTTTGTGCAGTCCTTGGTAAGGTGTTTACCGGTGCATTTTACACACCTTGGCACCTTGGCGCAGTACTTTTGTGTATGTCCGTACCCTTGACATCTTTTACACTGTGGGATCAGTTTGGAGGTTCGGAGAGGCTGTATCTCAACCACACATCCCAGAATGTATTTAATTTCATAGATCTTCTTTGTGTTTTCATTATTATTGAAAGAGAGCATGAACATGTTGAGTGGCTCTTTTGTTTTCCAGCTTAATTTATTCACTACCGATTCAATCATGAAGCCCTTATTTTTTAAGTCTTCAATTATTCTTTCTGTTTTACAGGTAGAAGGCAATTTCTTGACTACTACCCGTATGGGTCTTTCCTGTTTGTTTTCGTACGAATGCCAAAGGCAGTTATTATCCTGCAAGGCCTTGGTTATTGAACGATATGTGTCACCATTACAGGCGTTCACCTTAACGCTTTTACCATTCAACATTTTTAGGTTGAAGGTTTCAGCTGAATGATCCGTGGACAGGAAGTCATAAAAGTTCTGGTAGTTCTCCACACCATCTACTATGATCGGTGGTGGTGGGGGAATTTTCTTTTCCTTTTCTTTTGTTGGTATGTTGGTCTCTGGTGAAAGCTCCGGCGACGAGTTCAGTTTTCGTTTCTTCTTAGACCTAACTCTCACCCAATTGGTTTCTTTGGCTAGCTCTTCCTCGTCCGTGCTGTATTCAATACGCTCGTTAGAGGTCTCCATGCATGGTGCTTTTGATGGATTGACGGTGGTATCTGCAACGCATTTCAGTTGCTGCTGTAGAATACTAATTTGGTTCTTGAGGTCTCCAACAAGGCTCTCAAGTTTCAATCTCTCTTGTTTTTCTTCTTGGTATCGTTGTACAACTTTGTTATGTTCTTCGGCCAAGAGTCGTTCTGTTTCCGTTTTGATCGAGATAGAATTTTTTTGCGGTGTATTCATTGTTACGACATGCAATTAGCTTCGCCTTAACAATAAAATATGATGTCGTCGGTCAGCATGCCTAAACGTGATGATCTAGCAAGGTCATGGCGATCGGGCGTGCCGCGCGCGACGTTTGTTGTGATGCGTTAGCACTTTGCACTGATGGTACGCGCGGTTGCGTGTGACACAACTGATCTCGGAGAAAACTGAACGTTCACTGACATAAATAACTAGCAGATTAACAAGGGTTGATTTAGCCTCCCGACAAAAAACAACTGCAAAGGAAAATAGCGCATCGAATTGGCTAAACTAGGTCTCTGGGCCTCGATTTGACCTAGCCGACCGTGAAAGTGCTCATTCGCAAGCAAGGCTGGTTGCTTGTTAAAGGTTTAATTAATACTAGCGACCAGCCCCGGCTTCGCACGGGTGCAATGCTGATACTAAATATAATATACTACAGAATCCCCCCTCCCCCGGCCGGTACCGGCGCAACCGCTAGGTATGTCCCTGCATTTTAATTATGTAATATCTTCGAAAATATTCATTTAAATTACATACTGGAAATGGCCATATTGATCTATATTGAATGCACAATGTCTATAAGGTACTTAATTGGATAAGGATTCGTAAAAAAGCTATTATTTCTCGTTAAAATTAAAGGATAAAAAATGGTTATTGTGGGTTATCCCTAAACGTTAGACATTTAGCATCGGGACTTATAATTGTAGACCTTTTTAAGGTGTACAATACTGTAGTACATTATTTTGATCTATCTCGTAGGGTTCAGCCAGCGTTTGCAATTTACGCGCAAAAAAATGTGTTTATTTACGACATCACATTAGAAACCTCTAAGATTATCAGTATTTGTCTACTATATTAAACATATAATTGAATCATATTATCTAATAAAAAAAAACCGCATCAAAATCCGTTGTGTAGTTTTAAAGATCTAACCATACATAGGGACAGACAGGAAGCGACTTTGTTTTATACTATGTAGAGATATTATGTAGAGATGTTGTTTGTAAAATAGGTACTGTATTAGATTTTTGTTAAGTTGCTATCTGTATGTTTGTCATTACATTTTCGTCAAGTTTCTTTCATCTATCAACTTCGATTACTATTTTAATTCTTCAACACGAAACTATGTGTTTCGATTAAAAAACTGAAACACGGGACTTTATTTGTTCCTCCCGTCCTATGGCTCACCTTACAGGGGTGGGAATTTTAGTATTTTTGGACTTTTACTATGCTTGTCTTTTAACTAGTCAAAGTTCCCCTTTTTGCACTTTCTGCTTTATACTTTTCAACCCAACCAACTCATTTGAGCAACTCATTGATTGGACTTTATTGTGAAAACAATAATTTGGTTATTCATTCATATTCATTCCAAATGTGTTAATTTGTTCTATTCATTTGAAAATAAAAGTATGAATTAAAAATCACTTCACATAAGTATTATAAATCCACCGGGGCGGGCAAAAGCACCCCTTGCAGAAAAATTCTACCACCGAACTGCGATGCATGCCCTGCATAGGGATTATGGGCATTACTCCGAGATAAAAGCTAATAAGGCGCTTACCAGGGGGAGGCCTGTTGTCTACTTTTTGTCTTCTGAAAACGCGTGCGAAGTCGCGGACAGAAGCTAGTTAGCTATAAATCAGACCTCACAAAGACCATTCCAATGAGTCGGCTTAACGGACTAAGAGAAAGGTCCTTATAGTTTTTGTTAATCCACATTAATCAACCCATGTAAAAGCCTATACAATACAAAACCAAAATCTGCCTACTTAATAGAGACACGGGTTATTTAAATAAACTGTCAATTTATCCAGCAGATTTCCGAGTGGAATATTCATTGCGGAGTAAATCCACGGTGCAGCGTGCTAGATAAATCTTCATTAAATACCGCTTATCTTGGGAAGACTACTGCTGGTGGCCAGGTTTACGGACTTCTTAGGACACAGGCAAATTCAAATTTGAAATCCTTGTTAGCAGACTATCATGATACCTGGGTATATAAATATCTTTGGGTTGTAACGGAGGCCTTCTTAGTGGAGGCGGAGGCGGATGCGTAGACGACGAGTTTCACCTCAGCGGATGCGTTGGTTAACGGAGGCGGAGACGGAAGTGAAAGTGGATGTAGAAAAAATAGTAATTTGTGAGTAAAATAGTAGGTAACTGCTTTGATTTGTGTTTGCCCTGTTCTCTTTCTTTTTCTGCATACACTTCTTCGTATTTTGCTTTATACATAGACTTCAAATGCCTTCTGAGATGCTTCTGAGTAATGTCGTAGTCCGACCTTTCCTTGAATATTTTTTCTCACAGGTATTTTTTCAAAATTAAAATAAAAACACGCTCTTCTTCTAAGATAGAGACCATTATTTACAAAACTATTGTATTGTATTGTTGTATTCTTGAGTTTGACTAGAGTTTAGGCAAACCAAAAAAAAAACGACTAAGAAAATAATTAGCAATATCATCATATACATGTATAAATTATTTTCTTAGGCCTGCTAAACAAACTAAGCATTCAATTTTTTGATTTTATATATCGTATAATGCATCCGAAATAAATTCATTTATAAAAATCAATCACTCGCAGTGTAAGAACAACAAAACGAATCACGGGTAAGTACGTGGAAACGTCAAATATTAATTCAATTTATAGAAAGAAAGAAAGAAAATCCATTTATTTGAACCAAATACAAACAAATATAAAAAGGAATAAAAAAATTATATATAAAAAGGGGCAAAAAGCTCCCTGTCTCAGCATTATGCCGCTACAAGCTACAGCGAGTAGCGGCGCCGATTATGTAAGATGATGATTTATGTAAGATACCTCCGTTTAAATTTCATTTAGAGGTTAAAAATAATAAGGTAGGTATGTATTCTAAATAGTACTAATACATGGTCCCCCTAAAACAGATACTGAATAGCACCCATACTAGAGCCTTCCTGTACCTCCCTAACTGCTAACAGATTCGCTGGAACCAAGTTTTAATTTAGAGGGATATGCACTTACATTGAAATTTGATCATTTTATGTTAGTTGATTTGAAATTTCCTTTTGCTAAGTATCGGATTTTGTTATCTACACTGAATGTGCTTTTAGAATTTCTTAAAAAAATACATCCAGGGATAAAAAACTTAAACAGAAAATAAAATCCATTTCAAATTTGAAATGCCATTAAATACTAAGATACCTTCCAAGATTTACATCTAGGTGATAAAAACCGAAATAGCAAATAAAGTCTACTTTGAAATCCCATTAAAATGTGAGATCATATTTGATTTTGTTTCTACGCATTGAACATCAAAAATAACAATCAAAAAGTTAGAGACTTATCAGTTCTGTAGAAATGGGAATGAATACAAATAAATCACTCTATTTCTTTGTAATTTTTGTTTATAAACACACGTACAGTCTAACCACACAATTATTTCCTGTTTCATGGATAACGAATACTGTGTAACCACAATATACCCGGAAGAAAATGCTTGCAGATCATGCAAACGTTCTTCCTCGCGGGAGCTTTCCTCAAGATTTAAGGCCTATTTAGCTCAAGTGAGTTTCCGGCAGAATAATCACCACATAAAGTCAACCAAAGAAACAAATCAGATGAAGCTGGTTTAGTTCTTGCTTTTTGATATTAAGAAATACGAAAATACGCTAATTTTGACCGAGGTTACTTATTTGAGCAGCTTGGGGTGGAAACACTTGATCTTTTTAGTCCTGGGGCACACGCAATAAAAAAAGATCTTAACAAACTTCTCAAACGGTCCACAGGTGAACAAAATGTTCGCTTTAATTCGGTCAAAGAATAACTTTGCCATTCGACGTGGTAATGTTGCAGCATTCTGACTGTTGGTGACATAGTTAATGATTTTATCGGGTATTTATCGCGTACCGTGTTTGTTATTAATAAGTTTAGGTTTTGATAGGACTGGCATACTATGCAAAGTAAAAGCCTAGCCTAGCCTAGCCTCTAACAAGAAATACGAGTAAAAAAACCCTTTCGTTGAAGAATATCTGTCACAATAATAGACAATAACGTGACTGACCTTGGCCAGATATCACCAAAATTATACACATTCCGAATTTAATCTAGCATCATGTCTCCTGATCTAGGTTGACTGACGAAGGTACACCGACTTTGTCTGCTTAATTATATCCCTTCTACGGCATTGTTAACGGGCCTGTAGCTGAAACCAAGGATTTTTAGTTAAATACCACAGAATAACTATACGGGGTGACACGTTCCTAGAAGCCAAATATGTCGATTGATTGACAAGAGTTTTTAGTCAATGATTTGTTCAATATCTCAAAAATCTAAATAATGAAAGAACATTAATAAAATATAACTAAAATTAAAAAAATCGTGAAACATAAATTAGCCGCAGGGCTAATTTATGTGTCATGATTTTGTCCGGAATCACCCCTTTCGGCGTAAGTGCACCCATAATGTGGCGCTTTGTAGTTATTTCTGTGCTATAAAGAAATTTTTGAAAGGTCTGCGTTCAAGATACCGATTACCGACTGTTTATCACACGAGTTAAACTTAAAGTGCATTTTGAACTTTATCGACGTAACATAAGACTGAGAAACTTAGGCCTGTGTTACTACCTTCACCCAGTTAGCAAGTACCCTGATAGGCAGTGTTCGGCTAAGCGACATGACAATGCAATTAATGTTTGCACCTTTGCAGTGCTTGGTACACGTCCAATAGCTTGCAGGTCGTATCTATCTTCTACGCTAGTACATAGCATCACTTAGTTCCCCCTACGGTACTTGGGAGAGCTAAAGTTAGGCCTGACTCCCCTAAAATATATTTTAGATTGGGATATTTACCCTATATTTACCTCACGTGGGTGAGGTATATACAGGGCGTCCCAAGGGTATGCCACATGGAGGGAAAATACCTTGAATATTGTAGATGGAACATTTTACTGAAAGAAGACATTTGAATTTAAAAAACAATTTAAATTGCCATCATAAACTCACCAATGACAACCTTATGAATCGAGCAATAATATTCATTTTACGGCAACCGACCAACAGAGATACCATCTTCGATGTCTGTAATAAACATAAAGGCAATGTCCAAATGACCTGAATCCCATCCTATATCATCGTTGGTACAGGATATAATTGGCGTGGAAAGGTCCCTATCTGCCTCCGTCAACGGAAGGTTCCAATAAATAAAACGAATGGCGTTGGTAAAATGCTATCACATGCACCTGTCGATTTTTGGACACAGACTGTGGATAAGTTAGTGTGGAGTTCGTTTTTAGACAGTGTACAATACGAGTAAGAATAAGAAAAAATATTTCGTGAGCTCGATAGACTTTAACTTCTATCTCGCTTACACGTACAAAAAAAGAATGAGACAATAAAAATTCGTGAAAATAGCCTGCGTCAAATCCCTCCAAACCATTCGAAAACTAAGTTATAATTAAGTTTCCATGAAACTATTATAAGAAAATATTTCCTCTCTCTCCGGTAGAGGCGCTGCCAGGTTCCAAATGTATGAACCTTTTTCGCCATCGTAAACTAATGCACAACTCATAATGGCGACTCGAGAGGTACTAAATATACTAATGGACAAAGAAAATGACTAATAAAAAAAAATAGAACTAGTATTAAAAATTAAGCTAACTGCAGACTATTGCAAACAAACTACAGGTAGCTTAAATGTTCCTTAAAAATACCAGTCGGAAGCGTCTCCAGGAAGTAAAATATTTTGTTTAACAAAATTCGCGTGTGGACTTTGCGATTCAATGAGGTAATGCAATCTGAATTCTAGGCATTAGTGACGTTGTTGTTCATATAATGAAATTCTAAATGTTTTTACACAACTTGTATCCTCAATTTTATTGTTACTTTTCCTACCTACTCATGTTTATTTTTGTGACTGTATAGCTGTAGATAATAGATTACATAGAATACGGGCCTCACCACACCCGGATGCAGTATCTAAACTTTTCATTCTGTATTGTATATCAGCTGACTCACTTGGTGAAGGTTTGGCAACGTCGTCTGCCATACAATAGTATAAATTCCTTGACAGACAAGTCACTGTAGCATTCCGGTGAGACAGGGCCTTTATTTACTGATCATTTTACAAGGTTAACCGCCGAATACTCAAACGCATCTCAGATTTAAGCACGTCTCAAATGACGATTTTTTGACAGTTTTCAATGAAAATGTGTCAAAAATTCGTCACTTGAGACGTGCTTTAAATTGGCACTAGATCAAATGATCTTAGCAGGTTATCTTAGCTCGAGCTAAATACTAGGTAGCCTATCGAATCGTGGGAGGCCTTCAACCAGTTAAAGCCTAATTGCTGATCAAACAAACGGGCTTACGTGATCAAACTGGCTGTCTTTTCAGAAGATAATTTTCCATTAAGACAACTACTAACCAAACAGTTGTGAAGATGGTAATAAAATTCCGACCAGGTAACTGGATGTCTCCGCGTAAGATAATTTTCCATCGAGACAACTGGTTACAAAGCAGTTTTGTATATGAAAAAATTTCGCCCATGTAACTGCTTGTCCCCGCGCAAAATATCTTTCACGAAGAGAATCAGTTGTCTAGTTTTGTTGTCTGGGCGGAATAAACTGTTTCAAAAAAGAGCTTATTGAGTAAAGCCGCCTCCACATAAAGCTAGCATCAAAAATAGATAGAAGGGTAATGTGACGATATTGGGAGACTGTCAAATCGAGTTGCGAGAATTTCGTACCCAATCTACCGGCCCTCTCAAAAAGAAAATCTCTTTCCGCCCCAGTCCAGTCTACAATGACCTCTCCACTTTACATTATTTACACAGATATCGCATTAACAGATTGAGGACAAGAGGTCTTTGTAAGCTGGTGATCAGTTATCAAAGATTATGTGTGTATAATTCTGTTGTTTTGTGTTTAGATTTGGATGGGATTGTAGGGTTAGCCATAAATAGAGCAATAGTTTGCCTATTTTATTGTTGTGGGGTCTGAAATGTCCGTTTTGACAACACAATATTGGTAATGGTGGCGCAGCTAAGCTTTGGGTATTGGGGTAGATAATGTGTTTAACGAAAACCAAATTTATTGACGAAACAAAATCAATATGAAATCAAATTTTCACAACAATGTTTGTCAAAAAGTGTAGGTATCTCTAACTTTATAATTTAATACAACTTATTTATTGAAATAAAACTTTTAAATCCATCATGGTTATTAACACTACAGTAAATTACAACGGGTAGTAGTAACATTCGTAGCAAAAGACAAAAAATTAGGGTACATCGAAATATCTGCCAATAACAACTCACTCGCAGTGCCCTCAGTTATTCCGTGATCATGGCGCATGAAACTGTGCCGAAATATTGGAAAGCTCAAAACTCAAATTATAGTAAATAACCCTGTTTAAATGACTTTAGTTTTATTTATAGAAGACTAAAAGGCGACTGGGTCCTCGCTTTTTCACTTTTTTCCGCTGAATGAGAAGGCGGAGGGCTACGGATTATAGCTGAACATTTTAAGAGAGTATTACGGAGGCGATAAATGTGTCGCGATTCAAATGTGGCGCTACATTGTCGTAATACACGTGTATGTCTGGTATGCCGCCTGACTAATGAATTTTAAAAATGTGTTCTTCGGAAAACCCAGAATTAGGAATCCAGCACTGCGGTGAACCCAAGTAGGCACATTTCGTTCTTCTGGTCGCCTGTAAAGGTAATACTGAAAATCAGTGTTTCTCTCAGTTATTGCCTTTTTGACCGGCTGCAGCACACACAATTCTTACAAATCTGTACTTCTTAAATTGTTTACTATTACTCATTGTTCCCAAGCTTCGTTCTATCAAAAAACTGTTAAGTTTCTATTTGTTATTTTAAGAAGTGCCTTAACTATTGTGATCTTTTTGTATTATGTGCTGCAGTGTCGAATAAATCTTTTATATGTATATCAACAAGCATATCTTAAGATACGGAGACTACAAACTAAGATATCATTTCCTCCAGTCCCATTAAACCAGAGCTTTTAAACTAATGCCTCATTCCTGAATGAAATTCACGACAATATCTGTTATTCTCTCTCCTATTTATGAGAACGGTCTGCGGTGCCTTCATTATTTTGCTACGGAACCGGGGATGCTAAGACTTGCTATTCATTGTGCGACTTGGTAGTTTAAGACGAGAACTGTTATTTAAAAGGTAAATAAATTTAAATGATGTTTTTGGTTGGTCCCCTGCCTAAAATTGGGAATGAAAGACTGTTTAGGCTCCGTTAATTGAACAAAATAATAAATTATTTATTGATATTGTCCTTAAAATATGCGGAAAAAGTGGAAAAGCCCCTCTTTTCTACTTTTTGTCGCAAAATGTGTCCGAGTCGTGTTTCCTATAGTTTTCAAATTATATCTTGTTAAGTTTTATTTTAACGCAAATTCGAATCTTATTCAAAGTATCGAAATTGCAAAAAAACTCGAAAGAATAGTTTAGTACTAGGTACAATTTATTTACGTTTTGGCCGAATTATGTCCGTGCACTAAAGATGCGCGACTGCTGTCGAATGACCTACAACTACTAATTTACTCATTCGACTTGAATATTAGTAGGTAATATCTTCAAAGTCAAATGACAACTACTAATTAGTAATTACCAATGCCTCTATGAATTGGTCGAGGCGTCGAATAACGAATTGAGTTCGATTTATTATTCACTTATTAGTCACTTATTTGCCCTAGTCATTCGAATGGTTCGAATGTTTTGTGAAGTCGAATAATTCGAATCAAAGATTCACAGTCGCGCATCTTTACCGTGTACGAGTAGCAAGCCTTATATAGATTGTTCCAAGAAAACGTAAGCTTGAAATTCAAAAAAACTAAATGTCTCTTTAATTCTGTACAGCAGAGATCAAGAGGTGGAGCTTCTGCTGGAAGTATTTATTTTTAACAGGTTTGCATTTGCATTTCTAAGGAATTTATGCTCAAAACAACTTGAAAATAAATGTTATACCGTGAAACCGTTTAAGTAGAGATATCAGCGTAACCTTTGCAAGTTGCTGATCTACATATCATCTACATCTTCAGCCTATACCGGTCCACTGCTGGACGCAGACCTCCCCCTGGTAACCGCCTTATTGGACTTTGTAACCGGGGATAGTGCCCATAATCCCCATCCCAGGAGACGCTGCTGCCCGTCCCCGGTGGTTATTCCTTAGTCGCTTCTTACGACACCCGCGGGAAGAGTAGGGGTGGTGCAAATTTTAAGCCGGTACCACACAGCCTGTTGCTGATACCTACTAGCTAATGTTTTATCATCATCCGCAATCCGGTTCACCCACTGCTGGGTATAGGTTTCCAAACTCTTCAACCACTCCACACGGTCTGCGACAATCTGATCGTCCCCCAACGTTAGTGATATCGTTCACCCATCTCGTTCTGTACTTAGATATTTTTCTCCATCCCAATGTTACCTACAGAAATTTTAAAAACTGTTTTGATATGTCCAGACCAATACCTTTCATTTGATAACCCACTCGGTGGGGTAGCCTCCCATTTACAAAATTATTCCCCCACTTTTTGACCATTTTGCAAAAAAGTGTTCTAGGAGAAGTCGCTCGGAGTGTAATTAATAACATCACATCTATAGGACGCGTCCAACCCTTCGTCCTATCAGCGATAAGATCGCCTTTGGTACTGTTTATGTTTTAGGTTTGGGTTAAAAGACTTTTTATATTTGTTCCTTTTAGAGCTCCGTACCTACCTCAAAAAAAAGGAAGGAACCCCAGTACTATAGGATCACTTTGTTGTCCGCCTGTCTGTCCGTCTGTCAACCCCCTTTTCTCACATACCTACACATCAAACTTATAAGTATAACACCCCTCTTGTTTGGGTCGGGGGTTTAAAAAAAGCGTTTTAACGCGTTTACTGCCCAGCCTCTGAGGTGCGACCCGAAGGGGCACGCCGCATAGCATACAAGGACTAAGAACTACATGTGCACACATATTTCGAAGTTCTCGCACTGCACACGTGGGCAATGAAGGTGTACCTAAACCATGAATTACATGTAACACCAAAGATTTAAATCTTTAGATTCACTCTGACACCAAAAACTGTGGCATTGTCTATGAATGCGTGCGTTAAAAAAATGCCGACGCACGCACAGTGTTTTTGCCAATAAGGCTTCAGCCAAACGAGCGTAATTTTTTGAGTCGCGATTCGCGTATTTTCGGTCGCATCAATTGTGCCCAGCAGAAAATCTATTGCGAGCAAAAAACGTGCCGACTCTCACACAATCTGTACCTGACTGACGTATTCCTCGCTCCCCTCACCCCCGCGACCACAATTCGGTTGGAACTATGCGTGTGAGTCGGCAGATAACTCATTTTGCGTCGCCGTGTGAATCAAACAGGACTTTTCTATGAATCCAAATGCAGAAGAAATTACGCGACTGACAACTCAAAAAATTACGCTCGTGTTATTGTTACCATTTATTGTACAATCATATTGTACGAAATTTTGTGATAAAACACACCACAAAAACATACACTGGTTCCAAATGAGCTCGCTATCTCATTTCGCAATACCACGGTGCGGTCTCACGACGAAAAGGACCTAGGTATCTAACGATTTAAATCTTTGCGTTACACACTAACAGCTGTGTGGTGCCGGCATAGAATTTGCACCACTCCAACTCTTCCCGCGGGTGTCGTAAGAGGCGACTAAGGGATATCCACTGGGGGCGGCCAGCAGCGCCCCCCTGCAGAACAATGCTACCACCAAACTGCGATCCCCAACCCGCATGCTCAGGGTGGGGATTATGGGCACTACCCCCATGTGAGAGAAGCCAATAAGGCGCTTATCAGGGGGAGGCCTACGTCCAGCTGTGGACCGATACAGACAGGCTGTTGAGGTTGAGCTTACACACTAACTGACGCAGTGAGATTACAGTTAGGTACATAAAGCTATGTTTTAGGTAGGTTTTTGTGTTTGAGCAACAACCTGAGTCAGGACCTGTTAGACCTAAACACACGCGCTCATCGGCTTGCTGAGTGGGCTACTTAGTACCAACCCAATGCTTAGGTACTTGTGTTAATAAGTATAATGTCCTCCTAGCCGAATTTCGACCACGGCGGCCAGTCTCAGCGGAGACTAGCCAGATGCGTAGGACATATTTTAGTGCACAAATGTGTGCGCAAACACAGGTGCACTCTCTATTCCCTCACTCATAATCTAATTGGACGGCAGACCAACACGACCAAGGAGAGGTCAAGAGCAGGACCAACGGCTTAACGTGTATTCCGAGGCACGGGGGTGTAACACCGCCAACTTCCTGACTCCGGGCTGCTACTGTGAATTTTTCTTGCTAGAAAAACCCAATAACAAAATTGGCCCGACCCGGGATTTGAACCCAGGACCTCATAATCAGCGGTTGAACAAGCTGACCGCTAGACCAACGAGGCAGTTAATAGGTATACGTATTGTGTTAGCATTAATGTTCATTTGTGTTTACTGTACGTTAGGGTGTCCCGTAAAAACTTTTTTTGGATTTCCGTAATGTAAGACCACTCGAAAGTTGCGAAATTGTATGTAAATTACGAATAAAATTTAAAAAAAAAAATCTGATGAAAGGTCTTTAGGCCTCTACCGGCCTACAAAGTTTTCAAAAAATGACATTTTCATGTCGATATTTGACTCTTTATAATTTTGAATCCTGAAAAAAGTATTACTATTTTATTGTGTTTTAGTGTAGTACCTGAACGGATATTTAATCTGCGTGGTTAAAAAAGTTACTAGCAGCTTCTTATTTGTTAGGGTTACCCTCAATTCCACCACCAACTACCCTCAATTTTCAACTTTTTATAATTATATTCTTTACATGATTCGCGAGTGTTTTGTTTATATTCAAAGTAAATTTTATGCCATAAGGTACAGTTTTAATTACAATAGTATAAAAACTGCATATTATTGACTTTTAAAGAAGGAGTTCGAGGCAGAAGTGAAACTACATTTTCTATA
The DNA here is from genome assembly GCA_949316285.1 of Eupithecia subumbrata. Classification (NCBI taxonomy): domain Eukaryota; kingdom Metazoa; phylum Arthropoda; class Insecta; order Lepidoptera; family Geometridae; genus Eupithecia; species Eupithecia subumbrata. The sequence goes on along the minus strand of OX438650.1, from coordinate 5,552,703 downwards.
TTTGGACATCAACAAAATTTGGACGAAAGCTTCAATTCCAACCGTTACAAGCTTATTTTAAAAGGTAACTCAGTTCAAAAGGATACCCCAAAAGCGAACGAACATATAGTTATGGAAACATACTGAAATGTTTTGTTGAATCGTCTTTATGTTGCTGTTTGTAATAAATTAATTTCATTTGAATCTTGTTTGTGGTCAAAACCATCAGAAGTTCCCATCGCTGAGCGAAGTTTTTTGTTGGAATGGTCCAATTAATAAAATTAATAAAATAATTAATCAATTAATAAAAAAGTAATTAAAGGAAAATGGTTAGCAGCAGTTTAGACAGACAAGAAATAGCTATATTTAAAAAAACAACAGCTGAGATTCGAGAGCCGAAAAATGTGATTGAAGAGTACGGATAAAACATATCTATAAGAGTTATGTCAAGCTGTTTCAACTGGTTCCTGCAGTCCTGAGTTAGCTAACCGACAACCTGGGAAAATGGTGCACTCGAGACGGCTTACTACAACTAATCGGTTGCTCAGACTTTATGTTCCTACTCGAAATCCATCTGAAAACCTACAAATGCTTACCAACTACGTTGTTAGAGTTAACGCACCGATTTGGTTCTTAATCAAGTAGGTACAAGGCATCTTTTAAGGACGGAGCCGAGCATTTATAATCAACTGACTATGTTCTCTCGATTCTTAATTGAAAATCTTAAAACTGTTGTAGATTCTGTGATCGCAAGAAAGCGATTTTTGCGCATCCTGAGAATATATACTTATCGCCATGATTTTTGATGAAAGAGAGCACATTCAGGAGCTAGGATTGTGTATAAAATTAAAGCTGGAGAAGCCGAAAATAATACAAAACGCCTCAAATATTTAGGCCTCCTAAAATAAACTTCGATGGCAGTGATTACACCGAAACGCTTATGTGGCAAGATGTCAAGAAACCGCACCGCCCCGGTTCTTCGACACATTTCAACTTAGGACCTTCAAAAAATGACAATAAATAAAAATTTGCGTATCAACATCTGTTGAGAGGTGTGTGAAATTAGTGACAGAGGCCTCACAAAGCGTAACTCACGCTAAATCGAGAGATGGATTCATTAGAGCCCGGATGCAATCGCGTGCTGAAATGCCAAATTTTGGTCACAAAAATAATTTTGGATTTTAATTATTTGTAAGCAACATTAAGATATATTTTGTTTATTTTCATTGTTAATGCTTTGTTTTATCCTTCAAATTCATTAAACACCCCCTAAACTTTACTTTTGTTTTATTTTAGACCCATGATGTAGGTCACTATCAACCTGAAATTTACATAACTTCAAAGAGCGGTAGAGGCCTCAAGATGGGGAGTTATTTCAGATTTTTTACCAGTTTCATAATCTACGTAAAAAAACGCAACTTTCGATACCTCTTACGTTGCTGTAACTTGAAGAAAAAAAATTCCCATACATCGACGGGACACCCTACTGTACGTGTTACTAAGTAGTCTTTTTATTTTATTTTATTAGTACTATAGTGTTTAATAAATAATTTTCTTTCTTTTTTTTTTTCTAGGTACACAGGCTAACATTCAGGTTAGAAACCTACAGTTAAAAAGGAATGACAGCTAAACCAATACAAAGCCGTATAAAGAAAGTTTCGTCGAAACCATAAATTCTTCACCAAGAAGACCTAAATTCCTTTATGTACATAATTGAAAGCGTTTTAACCAATTTACTCCTTACCTTCACCGACAAACACGAAAAACCTTTTCAATTATTGATATTGAACACAAACTTTACCCATACGGACTTGGTCTTAACCCGCAGAGGGAAAATTAGCAACATATTGGAAAGCACAAAGATACTTGTACATTTTCTTTTCAATTCTATCTTTTTATACATATATGAGTACTAGCTGTAACCCGCGACTTCGTACGTGTTATGTGAACAAGCCTCTAGAACCAGTGGTTCGGGCTGTGCGTTGTGACTGTACTACGGAATACCGGCAGTCGATATACCGGAGAACGGTATTTCGAAAGTACACGACACCGCAGATCGAAATACCGAAAGCACATCGAATTCTTTCGATTTCGTGATCTTTCGTGTGTTATAAGTTTAACGTGTCTGTCTGTGGTATCGTAGCTCCCAAAGGGATGAACCGATTTTCGTTTAGTTTTTTTTGTGTCATAGATAATTTTATCCCGAGTGTTCTTAGCCATGTTTCATGAAAATCTGTCGGGTCTTTTTTTTTTTTTAATTTTATTCTTGTCAAGACAACTTGAACTACGTTTGCCATTAGGAGGATAGATCGTTTGGGCGCTTTATTTTTCTTACTCTTCGGAAAATCCGATTTCAACCACAGATACGTACGTCGTTAACTTTTATTAATGACATACACTGTCCCGATAAAAAAAACACCTGTCTATTTTGAATAAGGGACACAATTAGCTATATGAATGGAAAAATCTACAATACAGTTTGTAGAGAAAGGAAGAAAAGTAGTTTACAGAGGTTAATGACTTAGTAAACTGACTCATAGTCATGACGTCGCGTGATTTAAGCTTTTGTTATTGTTATTGTACTTTTTGATTTTGTTTTTTGATGTTATCTTCGTGTTTACCATTCCTACGTCAAAAGCACATGCGCTTTTTAGTAGTCACTAAATATTTCCCGTGAAATGATTTCCCGTGAATGTGATTTTAATCCATCATGACATTGGAACGGCTGCAACGATGTTCTTCAAACATATAAAGCGACAACTTAACATTTCTGCTGGGCGCGGACGCACCCCGCAACGAAGATTCTCCTACAAGATGAGCCGAGAGACGCACGCGCATCTATACCCGCGACTTCTTGATTACTAGTTTTAAGTCAATGTAAAGTTACATGTAAACTTTCTCCAATAAACCCGAATCCAAATAACCGAGTCTTTTCAATACAAAACATAGCTAAGGACTAAGGTACTTCACCCATATAAGGCCCACCTAACGAAGTTTCCTCTATAAAATCGAAAATAATAAGAATAAATAACAAAAATTTTCCTTAGGTAGGTACTTCTTTATTTATTAATCTCTAAAAAATTACCTTATAAGGACAGACGTTTTAAAGATAGAACTTTAGAAATAATCAAGAAAAAAAACTTACTAAATACTAATACAATACCTAATAATTTGGAACATACATAGAAACAATGGCCATTTAATAATAAGTAAAATTGCACAAATCTTACGTTTGAAACTGCCGAAAATTTATAAAATCATTTGCAACGTCATTACCCACAGCATAGTTTTTTCACAACTAGTCCCGACTGGTTCGCCACAGCCGAACAGTTTGTTCGGCATTTCTGTCTGATTGGTTGAGACGCACACTTTGATATTTGAATTGAACAGAGTGAAAGAAACCCCGCGAAGTGGGATTTTTGAACGGCGGGCCTTACTAGGGTCTGGGCCTTACAATGGTCAAGTACCTTAGCTCAATCTAGTAATGTTTAAAATAAATAAAAAATCTAATTATGAGCTAAAGCCACAGACAGACATACAAAAAGACACATGGATACACACGTCAAACTTATAGCAGCTCAGCAGGTTTTTGTTATCATAGTGCGTAAGCCCTCAACTCAGGGTTATTTCTAAGAAATCATTAATAGACTTGAGCTACGCGACACTTCTCGTCAAACGAACTAAATATAACTTAAGTCTTTGAACATGATTGGATAAACCTAAATGTTTCCCCTGTAGGTGGAGCTAACGGCGCTAGAGTCCGCAGGAAGTCCCAAAGATTTTCGACTCCTACGTCACTTGACCTCGTGGTGTAGTTGGTTAGCACATTCCCGTACTGAGGGAAGGATGCGGGTTCAAGTCCCGTCGAAGTCGAAAATTTTTGAGATATTATTTGATTTCTTCGAGTAACTTTGGTCTGAAAAAAAGCTTAATTTATTTAATTTCTTTACATTTTTTTTTTTTACTTTTTAATGGATCAGTTGAGCTACCTGTAGATTGTTTGCAACAGTCTGCAGTTGGCGCAGTTGTTTAATTTATAAATACTAGTTCTAATTTATTTATATTATTTAATTGTAATTTTCTTTGTGAATAAAGGCTTGTGACGTAAAAAACATACTTTATTGCACACATTTAATAACACAAGTACCTAACTATACAAAAGGTGGGCTTAATGCCGATAGCATTATCTACCTGAAAACACACATGGTAGAAAAAAAAACTAAAATGATTGCTTTATTCAAGCTAAGCTAGATAATAAGTCTAATTACAGAGAGAAACTACAAATAAATTTTTTCAATACCCCGTCCGTTCCGTCCATGCGAAAACCTCAAACAATTCAAATTCACAATTCTCCAACCACCGTACAATCACAACAGAACTAAGAGCACCTACTTAGGTCCTCCAATCAGGGGAAATACGAGTACGATAAAATAAATTTCTTTGTCCATATTTCATTGAACAGCTACCGGAATATTGAATTTATGTTATGGCTTGCAAAGCAATTACCCAGTGGGAACTCATTTTGAAATAATGAATTTAATTAAAACGAACTAAGGTTGCATTTGCAATTGAAACCGGGTTAAATAAGCTCTTAGAACTTGGTCTAGACGCAATCATCATATCATACTCCCTAGGCTTGTAATCTATGTCTACACAGGAAACAATCTTCCCGATGTGTCTAGCCATGCTAGACACATCGGGTTTTTTTTTGTAGAACCTTGATTATCCGAACTAATTGGGAACGAGACTAGTTCGGATAGGTAATCGAAATGTTAAGGAAAAATTCGGCATCCACATTTCTATCTGCGCCATGTATGAAATAAGTATATACCTACACACATTGAAATTGCGCGCGGAATCTCCAATAACGTTCGATAAAACAAAACGCGTTTCAACAGGCTCGATACCTACCTTGCCTTGCAAAAAATTGGCGCCTACGCGCTACGTTCGGATAATTAGGCGTTCGGATAAACTAAGTACGTTCGGATAATTGAGGCTTTGGATAATCGAGGTTCGGATAGTCGAGGTTCTACTGTAATTTCAAAAATAGTTCGACCAGGCTGAAAATAGATGATTCCTCATGAGAATCATCTCATGAGGAATCATCTATTTTCAGCCTGGTTCGCATCAGCGAACCAGGCGTAGCACGTGTCATACCGGGGACAGACCTAGCTAACGTGAGCGAGCAAATGCTAACGAACGAACGCGAACGAATCAGCAGCGTGGACGTCATGGCAAAAGAAAGTGAAAAGCGGTTCGTTCAGGAACCGTCGTTCGCCGACTTTTACATGCGTTCATTAAGTGTAAACACAACAGCGAAAGCGAGTAAACGTACGGTACCGATCGTCGATTCCCACTCGTTTCAATTCGCTCGCTCATGTTCGCTTGGTCTGTACCCACTATCAGAAGAGAACCTAGGCACCGTTTACCTGCTATCTGTTTAATACTTACTAGACTAACGTATCGGCAGTCGGCGGGTTTTAATTTGTGACGTCGGTGAAGTAATGACACTCACTGTGTCGTACATTGCATGTTCATCGGTCTGTACTCCAATTATTCAATTCAAAAAGCAAGGATTGCAGTTTTTTGCTTGTGTTTATACTACATTATACTTTTACTATAAAGCTCACGTGAGAGCGAGGTCTCGTCTGGTGTGAGTGTTGCGTGCATACCGCATGAGAATAATTACTGGCCACATACAAATAACGAAATGTATAATATCTATTTTTCTGATGAACTCGGAAACGGTCAGTACCTGTTTGATTTAGCTTGAACCTCCCTCTACCACACGCTTCAATCTACTCAGCCCGTAAGCACCCCACTGCTGGGTATAGGCCCCGTCTCCATTATAGCATCTGTCCGATCCTGTGCCACCGTAATTCTACACATACTGCTAAACATGCGGCTATCAATGTCATCTGACCAGCGTCTGTCGGCCTCTTTGTCATTGAGTGTATTCTGGCCACAGTTCCGTATTGACTGTACATCTGTAGATCCATATTATCCAAAACAGGCCAAGTTTTTGATCCATTAGGTCTAATTAATCCTTGATTGCTCCAAGCTAAGCTTCTCATGCAAAAGCCTCCAAGCTGTCTTGAGACGAAAATTTACCTCTAGAAACAGGAAAAACTGCCCATCATTTTTAAAATCTATTGGTACCTTTGTTAAATGATATATCCATTCCCAGGCATGCCCTTTGCATGTCACCCAAAAGGGTTGAAATGCATTCATACACCGATGCATCCATTCAAGCTTATAGCTCGTGTGTCTATTTGCGCTCCTTTACTGATGATGGATCAGGATTAGTTCATTTGGTGGCAGCTAAAAGCAAGGTGGCCCCCGTAAAAGGAATGACCGTGCCCCGCTTGGAGTTTAGTGCTGCTTTATGAACAGTTAGATTAGCAATGGTAATCAAACGGGCTCTGAGGCTCCAATTAGACAACAGCTTCTTTTGGTGTGATTCCACAGTAGTATTAGGCTGGTAAGAGCCCCCCAGGGTTAGTCTAAAAGCATTTGTGTTTAATAGAGTAAACGAAATAACTGAACACTGATTCCACTTTTATTGGACAGTTTAACAGAAAATTCAGATCTTTGAAATTGTATACCATAATCATAGGTATAATGAAAACATATCTCCAACACGTATTGTACAGGTGCATTCTCAAGATAGCAGGGGACACAGAATTTTGCATAACAAAAAGGCAAGTTTAAAATTGCTGAAAACAGAGCAAATATTCCGCTGCTTGCATTTACCCCGATAGCACGGCACAGTCTCAAAACCCCGCAAAAGTGAGGAAATTCAAAAGAAAATGCTAATACAGCACGTTTAAGCAATATGTGGAAATGGGGCCCTAACAAAATAGAAATATTGGCCCACGTAGTACGGTGGTGCTGCTTGACCAAATTACACGAAAAAATGTGGAAACTGTTCCGTATTCTCGGGTTGATGGGGCCCAGCTGAATAGATTAGGAGGTGATAAGGATATGTACCCTTATCGGTTGGTATGTTATTGATTTTGTACATGGGGAGTATTCCAACTAAGTACTTGTATCACAAATAATATCAAAGCATGCCTTATTTTCAGACCTCGTGTTAGAAAACATAGTAAAAAAAAACATATTTAATCCAATGCGTGGTGCATTGGATTAAATTTGTTTTTTGCAATTGTTGTTGCACACTCATGGAAATATCAATCGATTCCCTAAAAATAGCAACATACATAATATAAATAATAGAAATAAGAATAAACTAGCTGTGCCCCCAATTAGGCTACACAAGATAAATGTATCTTTTAAAGGGCAATGTATACGCTTCTACAACAAAACACCAAGTGAGTTGCAAAACTTATCAATAAAAAATTCAAACAAATTGTCAAACATATCCTTTGTAAAAAGGCTTACTGCAAAATATCAGATTATCTAGAGGATAAATAGCTTGGGACGAGTTTTGCTCCAGCTAAAAATAACAACTAGCAGGCTAAAGGTTTCTTCGTCGCTTCTTTACTTTAGTCTACACACCGAAGCGACAGAAATCAAAAATATCACTTTACTTCCGTGTCAGTGTTTAGTTTTATGATTTGACCTTTTCTAAGTGTACATTTATTGTATTTATGGTAATAAAGAGTTTTTGATTTGATTTTGATTTAATTTAGCCCTTACGGTTCAACTACTCAGAAAAGGCATCTCTTTTCTCCGTCCATTTCTCGCAATTCAATGATGATAATTTTATCCAAATCGCTAGATTATTCAAAGATAGCATATGGTGTTGGTGTTTACCAAAACCTCTCTGGGACTACATCGAACTGTTCCATACCCTGTGGCCAATCGTTACTCACATTAGTACCTCTGGTTGATTGATTTGGGTATTTTTTATCGATACGAAAGAGCAGGAAAAATAAGGAGAATTTGTGGCTTAAAGGCTCGTAGGAATCGTTTGGCTTGATTTACTAAAAATCGGTTTCAATCTCTCAGGCAAGCGGAATTGTTTTAAAATACAATAAATTCGTTAAGATCGTTCTGGATTACGCAAGTGTTTCGTTGCTAGCAGGTTTTAACATTTTCTGTTAATTGAATCTGGGTAAAGTAGGAGGTAGATTTTCTGCAAAGATCCTATGAGTAGGTTCGTTCCTAGGTATACCACTATCTTTGCTCTTCTGAGAGTCTCCATAATTTCGTGAAAAGTATAGGTAAGTACTTAATTTACACTGAATTCTGAATTCTGGTGGCGTAGTTATTTGCTACAATTGCAAATATGATAGAATGTAGGCTAAACGAACTTACCTTAAGTGAAGTTTAACCATAAATACAAGAGTCGCTGCCGAAGAGAAAATAAATGTTAAGGTAACAAAAATAACAGCTATCAATATCATTTATAGCCTGCACTAGACTTAGGCCTCCCCATCTGAGCATCTGGTCGAAACGACGCGTGACCCGAGAGCTGGTGGGTACATATTTGGCGGAGCGCATCAGCATTGCCATACAGCGGGGCAATGCTGCCAGCATGTTGGGGACGCTTCCGACTGGTATTGATATAGATCAGTTGAGCTACCTGTAGATTGTTTTCAACGATCGGCAGTTAGCTTAATTGTTTCAATTGTAAATACTAGTTGTAATTTGACGACCTCCGTGGCGCAGCGGGCGAGGGTCCGCCTGCGACGCAGGAGGTTGCGGTTTCGATTTCCGCCTCGGAACAAATTTGTGTACGATCTGCAGAAATTTGTTCTGTTGGTCTGGGTTTTCTATGTATAGTAAAAAATATTTATCTATGTAGTGTATTGTATTAAGTAGTGTATTGTATCAGTTATCTAGTACCCATAACACAAGATCTGCATTTATATGAACATTTGTAAATAAGGGTGTTTCCTCAAGGTCAAAATCGATTGTTTCACTGGTTTGACCACGACAAATAATTTTTCTTGTGGCAAAACCGCTTGTCAAAATCCATTAACCCAACCTGTATAAAGTACTGGGTTTAAGGCCAGGTATTCCTGCAGCAGTAGGTGTAAGGGAAAACGCGCACCTGCCAAGCTGCCGCGCTCGTGTTTTTTGTAGTTATTTAAACATGGTGATTAAGAAAATCATTTTATAAAGTCAAACTCTGTGAATTTGTTTAGAAATATTAAGTGTCCTTAGTTGAGCACAAAAAAAAGTGTGATTTCAGTAGTTCGCTAGTCATAGTATTGAAAAAACGTTAAAAAAAGGGGTAACTTTGAGATTTTTCTACCAAGTGTAGTTCATTAGATCTTGTAACTGAATGCGACTTTGACTAGACTAGATCCTTAAGTAATATTATATCTTTTTTTCAGAATTTTAAACACTTTTTTCTAAGTCTCAGATGATTTTAAAAGTCTTAATACAGTCATACGCAAGAGTCCCTACATGTCAAGACGTGAAACGGACATTTGAGCATATAACCACGGATAACCTATGTAGGTATTCAAATCATTTTTAAAACGTAATTCTGAAGATCTATGATGGAATTCTCAATCAATCACGCTGCTCATTGATTGAGGATTCCATCTGCAGCAGTCTGCATCGGAAACAGGACCGCCTCGCCGCCGGGGCGTTACCAATCCCGGCTGCAAATTACAAATAAATTGATGGGTACTTTTCATATCCTGAAGGCGTATGCATTGTGCACTTGTACATTCTCTGCTTGAGATTCCAGCAATTTTACGTTTTGCACTATCTAGAGAGTTTCATGTTATTACTACAAAAAATCCCAAACGAATCCATACCTATATTATAAATTCGATATCGAAAGTAAGGGCCTTTGTTCATGCACGTTTTTTTCAAAAAACCGGTGTGTCAACAAACTTCCAAAGCGAAGCGAAACGGGACCTGCAGGGGTATTTTGATTCGTCGAAAAGGTCGTCGGATTCGATATCGGAAACGTTTTTTTTCGTAAAAAGCTTCCGATATCGAATCCGACGGCCTTTCCGACGAATCAAAATACCCCAGCAGGTGAGTATCTGACGCAGCGCATCAGCATTGCCATACAGCGGGGCAATACAGCCAGCGTCTTGGGGACGCTTCCGACTGGTATTGATATCGATCAGTTGAGCTACCCTTAGATTGTTTGCAACAGTCTGCAGTTAGCTCAATTCTTTCAATTGTAAATAGTAGTTCTAATTTAAATTCATTTACAACGGGATATTTACCATGACTTTTGAGCATTCCAATATTTCGGCGCAGTTTCATGCCATGATCACGGAATAACTGAAAGTTTTATAGTTCTAATTTGTATCTATTATTCTTTTGTTAATAAAGGACTAATATTATAAATTCGAAAGTAAATTTTTTTGACTCTTGACTCTCGTGAATCACCGCGGTGAAGAGGTTAACTCTCGTAGTAGAATATTGAAAAGTTCGCTTGGTAACATCTCATACATAAAAAAATGTACGCAACAAACAAGACAATTAAAGCAAAGCTACATCACGAAAGGACATGGCAGTGTAAGCTAAAGGAAAAAACTTTTAAGCAAATTGTACTTGTTCCTCTGAAACCAATTTCGTTTTACAAGGATCTCTCAGAGACGGGATATATAGCTAGAGCACATCCACGTGATTTATATATGGTGCTTATTGTTCTCTGAAGGTTGGGCTAGTGTAGCAGGGCCTGCGACGCAGGAGGTTGCGGGTTCGATTCCCGCCTCGGAACAAATTTGTGTATGATCTGCAGAAATTTGTTCCGTTGGTCTGGGTGTTTTCTATGTATTATAAAAAATATCTATCTATGTAGTGTATTGTATTAAGTATATCAGTTATCTAGTACCCATAACACAAGCTCTGCTTAGCTTGGGGCTAGATAATGCTGTGTGAATTGTCCAGCATTATTTATTATTTATTTATTAGTCAACCTTGAGTCTGAAAGAATGTGCTATCGCTTTTGATCTGAGTAAAATCTTTAGATATGTTATATTCTCCCAACGCTTACTCAACAACTGGTCTGTGTTACAACTACACGCAAACACTTGCTCGCAGTTACATTTGCAATCTTGTGCAATAATTATAATGAAAAAACACGAGGGCATTGCTGTAGTCAAAAGTAATAGTAGTGTAGATAAATCACACTGAACGTCTATTACAGACACTACGTCGTAGCAATCACGCGTAACAAGAACGCCGGTCCAACTATGATTGATGTGGATGGACCTAATTGCACCTAATTTGAGGCTTCCACTTTCAAGAAACTAGTACCTCATCTTCTCTTTTTTACTTAGATTGATGGATATCGCGTGACATTTTACTCGATATTTCTCAAATTAAACGTAATACCTAATATTAAAACTGTTACTCGGAATTGAGATACCTATACTTACCTTAACCTTATATTAACTAATTTCTGGCCACGAAATCGCATGCGTTGTATCCATGAAAACTTTCAAAGGCATTTTTTATCCTATGGGAATTGATTTATAGGATAAACAGTAGCTTATATTTTATTTCCAAGCCTAAACCTACATCTGTGTAAAATTTTAGCCCGAACCGTTCAGTAGTTTTGCCCTGAAGAAGTAACAAATTTCCATTCAAACTTGTGATAGTGTGGCAAAACAACTTCCTTGCCTCATAGGAATTCTTAGACGTTCCTCAACCTAAACATCACATTGATCGAGGAAAACAATATTTTTTGACCCGACTGTGCAAGAAGGAGAGTTATTGTTGCAAAGGTAAGGAAGTAACTGTCAACTCGCTCGCGCTGCCTCGATTGATTTCAGGTCGTAGTAGTTTTAAAAAACGTTTAAGAATGGTGGTGTAAAATATTGCACAATGATCACACATATCACCAAGATCATCACAAACTTTTTCAAGTGCTACGGTCGAGAGTGGGATGATTTTTTTGCCCTCCGTTTGCGTTCCTTACAAAGTTTTCTTACAGCTACAAAGCTGCCCAAATTAGCTCGCTGTCAATCGAATATGCACCCTTTTGCAGTAACGTGAGTACTCCACGCCATTTAGGTAGGTACTTCCTTCATTTCTACTTTAAAGCTGAGGCCAAATGAGCGTAATTTTTAATAAGAGATGGAAGTCATAATAATATTTTGGTTATTTCCTCTTCACAAATGTTTTACTTAAAATTTAGTTATTTTAAGCACAGTGCGTAACTATAATGAACCTGTATTGTGAGAGGCTGGAACTGCAAGTTTCCACGGCCCCCACTCCACAGACTATATTATATTAGGGTACAGTTGAAATTAAACTTGTATCTATGTAAGTAACGTACTCAAGGTAGGAAAAAACAATAATCTAGAAATTTCAACTCTTGTGGCACAAACAGAACTTTTGTATGAAGAGGCTCAATTTATGCGACTCACAACTCAAAACCTTACACCTGTTTGGTCTCAGTTAAGTCCCCTTAATCATACAATTAGATCCATCTAGTTTCCTATCTACCCTTGAACAAAAGATATGAAAAAATCCAATAGAAATCGATTAGCAATTCCTACTCGATTCCATATTAATCGTTAAACTTAACGCGAGCACTTACAGCTACAGCACGATATTTCAAAGGCGTTTAATTTGATATTTTCACCGAGCTGGCTCGTTATTGCGAAGCCAATCAATGCTCACTATAATTATATTGCCACTCGATGCCCGACCCAATAAATTTCCTCTGTAGATATCATTTAATCTTGTGCAAAGTGCTCTACCAACGAAGCTTACTAATACCATCGACAAACCCAACAAATTAATTAAAATATGGACCGTACTGATCGAGAAGAAGGTGCTCTAGCTTTTAATTTAAAGGTTCAATCACTTATATAAATATTTACCTGCTAACTATTTTTGTAAAAACCTATCCTGTATTATAATTGCCATCTGGGAAAGCGAGCTCTATCTGAGGCCACATGTCATCGTCACGTACATACGTGAAGCCTTTGTCACTTGATTATGTATCCGGCATCGCTATGCGGTACCGGATACATAATCGTATGAAAAACGTCTAGAGTGGTCTTTTATTTCGTTGAAGTTTGCGTCAGCAGTATGGGACAGTACGTAGAACTCAGCTTAATGCGCAGTGATCAAATGATCAAGGTTTAGATGGTGGCCAATCTTTTAAGGAAGCAAATAAAAATAACGTTGAGATATTTTTTCTTTTCAAATTCAGTGATTTGTCATGCAAAAAACAAAAACCTTGGATTTTGAGCAACGCGAAACCTCTCGTCAAACGAACTAAACGTAACTTTAGTCTTTCAACAGGATTGGATAAACTTCAATGTTTCCCCTGTAGGTGGAGCTAACGGCGCTAGAGTCCGTAGAAAGTCGCAAAGTTTTTCGACTCCTACGTCACTTGACCTCGTGGTGTAGTTGGTTAGCACATCCCCGTACTGAGTGAAAGATGCGGGTTCAAGTCCCGTCGAAGTCGAAAAATTGTTGCGATATTATTTGATTTCTTAGAAATTACCCAGAGTGTGAGGCTTACGCACTATAAAAACATAAATCTTAGATTTGTCATTGTCACCAGTGCTACAGTGGTGGCGTGGATGGTGGTGGCTATTGGGAATAGACGATTCATACGACGACTCCTGCTGCCAGTTTATAAAATAAATCTTACAAAGTATACCAATTGTTAGACGGTACAAAAAAAAATGCATGTTTCAACCGACCTCACTTTTATTCGGTCATAAATTGGTACAGACAATAGTTTTACACGTAAAGATTGAGTAACAACTATTCAGCTCTAGCTCATAATTATAGGTCTGCTCAGGACGGCTGTCAGCGATCGAATGGCTTCGGCAGCCGTTGGTTGAGATTTGCCTTGCTAATCGTGCGTCACCAATTGGGAGACCACTGTGTTGCCAGGCTGATACAAAATTCTACCGAGTTATGTTTGACAATTATTATTTACCTAACACAATGCAGCATTTTGACAACTAAGGAAATAAGGCAATTCTAATTAATTCTATGACTGCGTCATTGAATCAATCATAACTGCCCGACATAGGCTTCGCCCATACAACGCCACAGATAGCGGTCCTGAGCCGCCCCCATCCACCGACTCCCAGCGACCGATAACAAAGAATACAAAAATACAAGAATTTATCAATAAAATAAATATACACGTCCATTGTTTCATAATTATACAACATTTTTCTAATTTAATATTACGAATCAATATTTTAAAATATAAAAAAGTAGCTGTAAGCTATGTCTACAAACTACAGGATAATGTTTTGCATATCAAACATTCCTCTGTAGCTGTAATCGAACCCGCAACCACCTGTAACTCAGCTGGACATAATGTCCAATGCGCCACTGCGGCCTAGATGATTAATTTTTCTACTTAGTAACCCACAAGTAAAGTAGGAAGTATCTTCTATAAAATTTTCAACAGGACAAATCTAAAACGCGCAAGCAATCTTCGTAATGACTTCGCTGCCTAGTAAAGACTTACCTTTTCCGTCTTGAAACTTGAGTCTCGTGTTTCTCGGTTAAGCCGTAAGCTCATTCAGTTTACCTGGTTCCTGAAGTTTCTGCGACGGTCGCAGTTCAGTTCAGCCCTTGCCGTGGCGTAGGGCGCACGCATTTGCGTTGAGCCGCGCGTGTACGTCGTTTGTGCTTGGAACTGTTGAAAGTTCGTGCTTGGTTTTACACCGGTGTGTTTGACTCCTGTTAACTTTTTGAGGTAAGGATCTTTTTGTACTAGTTAGGTGAAGATTTGGTGATGTATTTATTTGTTGATGCGTAGTAAAACTGTTAAGTTTTTAACTGTCGGTAAAACAGTTTATCGTCGATTTACGCCACTGGATGTTAAAGTTAGATAGTGCTTTTTCATAATAATAAATCAAGGCCTAGCTTATATTGGAGGGAAACTTTACATCAATAAATAAAATAGGTTTTGAATACTTAATAATGAATTAGATCTGATTTTATTAACAGATAGTTTTTAAACAAAATCTCTTAGGATTCCATTAAATATTTTGTACTAGAAATCAACACCCCCAAAAGTACCATAGAATCGATGTCGTAGGATTGATGTAGTGTCGAATCATTATGATCTGTTCATAGAAAGTGATCTAAACGCAGAAAATATGTATTAAAAACCACAAAAATTTAATCTTGCGCCAACGTGAAGTGGATCACCATAACGTAGTAACGTATCAATAATTTGAACTTTTTATAATTTAATTCATTGAATTGATTTACTATCTACGACTTCTGCACAATTTTTTTATTATTTGCACTTCAATGACATGTAACAAGTGTTATCAATAAATCATCTGAATATAGTAGGTTAGTACTATACGTACACGGATTACGAGATCGTTACAAAAGGTAACAAAATACATTTCATAAAAACTTATTCGCTGTTCAGTATCATTTTGATCTAATAAATAATTCAGCGATTCCTTTCAATTTCTCCCATGAAAGAAACAACGTTAGATGCTTAACTACCTACCTACCTCTCTCGAGGATTTTTGTTTTGCTTACTTTTAATATTAGGTAATATTCTTCTAAAAGAAAATGTAGATTTCAATGACCAACACGTAATAAGGCTTTTTAGAAAATACTTCTTTTTGATTCTCTATAAAATTTTAACTAAAGTAATACCCTCCTAAGGTGGTTCGTTCGCTCGGACATAGCGATAAATTTTTATTTTTTGGTATTCGACCAAGCAGAGTAGTAGTTTTGCGCCCATTGTAAAACTTTTTCTATGAACCTATGCAAAAAAAACTTATATTTGACGCCCCTATTAGAGTAACACAATGTCAACACTGACATTGTCATATCCGCCTGCGACGCAGGAGGTTGCGGGTTCGATTCCCGCCTCGGAACAAATTTGTGCACGATCTGCAGAAATTCGTTCCGTTGGTCTGCGTGTTTTCTATGTATAATAAAAATATCTATCTATGTAGTGTATTGTATTAAGTATATCAGTTATCTAGTACCCATAACACAAGCTCTGCTTAGCTTGGGACTAGATAAAGCTGTTTGAATTGCATTATTTATTTATTAAAAAAAAAATATTGTGTTGGTTTTAAGTGAAAAATATCTACTCTCCTAAATTGAACGAGATATTTTTTAGCATGGGTTCAAATGGCTTAAAAACCGCATATTACTTACATATCTGCTAAATTACTTAAAGAATCCAGAAATTACAACAAAACGGGTTTTTATAATCTCGCGCTCTTCGTATCGCACCGTAAAATACTAGTTATTTGTTATACAAGAGTGCAAAGTCCGAGCAAGCGAAGGATTCTAAAATTGAATCACGAGCGTAAGCGAGGGATCAAAAGAGCACGAGGTAAAAAATCTTTGCACTCGAGTGCAACACCTAACTTTTCATCCCACCTCAGCGAGGATATGACTAAATCTTCGATCTAATATTCCGCGGCCTCGCGATACCTAGAACCTTACAAAAATTACACTCAGAACTGTCTACGACTTGTTTTGACGCAGACAGTTTGCGCAGAGCCTGACAAGCTATGTGCATACGGAACAAGAGATTAGTGGAGTCTAATTTATTTTATTTTATTTTGTAAGTAGGTACTTAGCTG
The DNA here is from genome assembly GCA_949316285.1 of Eupithecia subumbrata. Lineage (NCBI taxonomy): Eukaryota > Metazoa > Arthropoda > Insecta > Lepidoptera > Geometridae > Eupithecia > Eupithecia subumbrata. Next base: position 5,536,225 of record OX438650.1, on the reverse strand, counting down.
AAAATTATATACACTGATTATTTTTATAAGGATTATGAAATCTACAGAACTCAGATAGAAGATAACGAATCATTTATTAATAAAAATAAATATTAGTCTCAACATTATTGTATGTCCAAAATGACCCTTTGGTTTAGGTTACATATGGGTAATTTTGGACATACAATAATTAAAATAGGTTAACAAAAGTTTGTGAAATAAACCTAAAATATAAATTTCAGGCAGACACTTTAAATTAAAAAGAACTAGTTTCTGACTGCGGCTTTGCAAGAGTTGTTGCCGGGACAAAAATAAACGTTATTTGAAGTTAAAAAAGATCATAAAAAAATCTATTTAGCGATCGAAACACATTATTAGATATTAGTACGGTCTACTATTTAATTTTAAATGTCTTTTTATGAAAGATAAATAAATGTATACATACTTAACTACTTACTTACTTACCACAAATAAATTAAAAAAATTTAATCAATAGACGCTCCATTCATCAACTTCAAACAACATAAATTTGCAGACCAAAAAACTATATATAATGCTGATTTCTTAAAGAAATGGCTAATATCACTAAAGAAATGTAAAAATACATCTTAAACTTACTAAAAATAAGAAATTCCATAATTTTTCTTCTGCTTGGATGATTAATTTTGGCATTTTTACACAAGCACTTGAACATGCTTTCTATCCGAGCGCTAAAATGACACTAGTTGAAATGGTAACTAATCATGCAAAACTGCTTCTCATTTGATACAGACGGTTTCAAGGTGTGCATTGTGAATCTATGGGGGCCGGCGAAAACCTTGATTATGTAAAAAGTACCAACACCAAGAAGGTTCCAAGTCTGAGTTTTTAACAAATTAAAAAAGGTTGTATGATATATTCGGCACCATGGAGGTTGAAGTAAATAGGTTTTGAATCACAAACGTAGTGCACACGATGTTCTAAATTCAATTTTACTTTATCCTCTATTGGATATAAACGGCTTTTGCACTCAGATATCGGAGAGCAAAGATACTCTTACCGAGATGGGGGGATGAAAAAGACTATTATTTATTTACATACTAGCTGACCCGGCGAACTTCGTATCGCCTAACAGCTTTTTCAGGAAATTTAATTTTTTTTTTTTAGAATGTTTCTCTCCGTAAGAACCATCCTCGTACTTCAAGGAATATTTTAAAAAAAGAATTAGCGAAATCGGTCCAACCGTTCTCGAGTTTTGCGCTTACCAACACATTCAGCGACTCATTTTTATATTATAGATAGACTAGTATTTTATAAGTGCGCGAGCTGCAAGCAGCTCGCGTTAGTAGGGCTCTGCCTTGCGGTGGTGGCTGCCATAGTGTTCGTTTTTAATTACCGTAAAATGGGGCGACTTTCAAAACACGGGGCGTCATTGATGATTACTGTAATTTTACCTATTTCTACATATGTTTCCCTAATTTCTGAACGTAACTTTATCAATTTTTTAGGTTGGCAGTAGTGATATTTCTGCCATCTTTTTCTAACGTAATTGACTTTTTTGGCGCTGCGGTTGAGCGATAAAAAACTTTTTTGTGTCCCTCTCGGAAATATTTAAAATAAGTGGCTGTTGAAACTTCAATGGTGCAAGAGTGAGTATGATTATTTGAATGTTATAACATTGATAATAAATAAAATAAAATAAATAAAAAATAAAATCAGTTTATTGCAGGCACAAAAAGACCCATATCACATAAAATAAAAATACAGTGCACACAATATAATAAGGTAAAAAACTTACATTAAGTTAAGCTTACCTACGTTAAGTTATTTCCTATTTCCATCCATGTGGACAGAAATCCAGTGTCTGTAAATGGGATTGGCGAGATAGTCAGAAACAGCCCTCAAGATGGTGTTGTTGGAGCGACTCAGTCTATTCCAGAAGGCTGCTATCCTCGTCCTTATTATAGCAAAGAAGTCGGGAACTCCCGCCTCAGAAAACATGGTCGACGCACTGCAGTGTCTTGGCAGCCTCATAAGGGCCCGGTATGCATTATTATACTGTACCCTTATGGTGCTGAAAGATTTCCTTGTGAAGTTGTACCAAAGTTGACACGTGTACATACCTAGGCAGTATGCCTTAAACAGGGTGTTCTTCACATCGGCACTGCAGTTGGCAAATCGGCGTGTGAGCATGTTACCTCTGACGGCGAGAGCTCTCCTCTCCCGCTCTATGTCCACATCATCTTTTGATGACTCTGTCAGCAGGTGACCAAGGTACCTGAACTGGTTGACCATTTTAATGGTCGTACTGCCCAAGTGTACCTCGGGCACCTTATCAGGACCTCTCCCTGACCTGAACACCATCAATTCGGTTTTAGCGACGTTGTATTTTAATCCATGAGCAATAGCATATTGCTCACAGATTAAAAGCAGCTTTTGCAAACCTTTGACCGAGGGACTAAGGAGCACCATATCGTCTGCATAGCTTAGATTGTTCACACAAACGTTCCCTAAGTGGCATCCGATCCTGGTGCTCCTCAGCTCCACGATCAAGTTGTTAACGTAGAGGTTAAACAGGTCAGGAGAAGTCAACCCACCTTGACGAACACCGCAATCTAGCCTATAGTCGCTAGAAGTCGTGTCGCCCCACTTTACATTGTTAATTTGGTTCCCGTACCAGTACCTCAACAGATTCACCACATGATTTGGTACTCGCGCGTTCACCAACTTTGACCAGAGAATTTCATAATTCACAAGGTCAAAAGCCCGGCTTAGGTCTAAGAAGCACGCATAGACCGATGTACCTTGTGACGTATAGTAATTTACGGTGCTTTTTAAACTCATGATGGCTGAATCCGTTGAGAGACCGGGACTGAAACCAAACTGAGCGTCATCAATATTAATGCTTTTAAGCAGATCTGGATGAATGAGCCGCTCGAGCACCTTTCCTAAAACTGTACCTAACGATATAGGACGATAATTTGTAGACGAACTGAGATCTCCAGTTTTATTCTTAATAATAGGTATAACTACTGTTCTCATGAGATCGTTTGGCAAATAACAATAACTATATCTATAATGTTTTTGTTTGGTTTTCGATGATTAAACCAAAATGTTTATTATTCGTCGTAAGGCATCAGTTTGTCTTCTAGATCGAGTTTTATTCGATGGGGCTACTTTGATTATTCAAACGAGGCGAGATTGATAGTTATCAAAGTCACCCAATTGAAATGTAATTTTAAGTAACACAGAAAATGGCATGATTATCAAAGTGACCCCATTTTCTATATTTTGCAGGTAAAATATGGTGCGGTAAATATAAAAAAGTAGCGGGTAGCCGCCCGTATAAAATTACACGGAAGAAACGCTGGAAGAGGCCCTGCAGAAAGTAGTTGAAGGAGCAATGAGCATTAATGCAGCGGCCAGGCATACTCGATTCCCTTTGGTACTTCCACAACCACGAATGCAGGAAGGATGTTACATATTCCCCAGTGAAATAAATGTCAAAGAGTTGTAAATTTAGTTAATAGTAAGATATTAGACAGAAGTATTAGTTATGATTGATATAGTTAAAAAAAAGTGATTAATAATGACGATCTCAATTACTTTGTGTGCCTTTCAAAACGTTGTTCCTACCTATTATTTAAGTAAGTTGTTTTTTGCTATGACATTTAATTTTTTTTTCGCGTGGAATTGAAGCTTAGTTATTTAAAAATAAAAATAAGTATGTAAAAAACAATAATTTTAATTAATTGGTCTGATTTCATTGTGTCTAGGTGTTAAAACACGAGTCATCAAACTCGCCCCACTAATCAATCTCACCCCATTTGACTTTGAAATTATATATCTCTAGAATTAATTAGTGAACAAAAAAAATTTTTACACTGTTATACTCCTGTTTGGGGTTACTTTCAGAAACAGTTGAAATAACGGGGGCAATCAAACTGACCCCGTTTGTTGTATAAAATTGATAAGTCACATTTTATTTATTTTCCACAAAAGTAGAAGACCTAGATTTTTTTTTATTAAATTAAATGAATCCGCACCTTAAGTCGCCATCATGGTATTTTTTTATTCTTTTTTTACTTGGAAAATGAAGGAGTTACAAGCGATTTAATTTAAAAATTAATCAATTTCGCCCCATTTTACGGTATATTCCCCTTTTCGTAACCTACGTCTTTGATTTTTTCGAGATTGATATAACCAAGAGTGGAGACTGCGATTTAAGAATGTCAGCCATCTTGGATTTTCAAATGGACATCTTTTTCGTAATCTACGAGTTCGAGTTGATCGAAAACGATACCCATATCAAATTCTTGGATGGGGGAGGGGGTTCAGGAGGCTGGGCGTGGGGGTGACAGCACGGCTCGCTTCACTCGCCATGCTGTTCCCCTATAGTCGCATTGCTGTTCGCTTCGCTCACCGCAATACGTCCCCGCTCGTGCTACCAAAAGGCAAGGCTCGCTTCGCTCGCCTTGCGGTGTGACGTATTGCGGTTCGCTTCGCTCACCGCAATCGGACACACGCCCGCCGTCATCCAATTCGTAATCCTCGCCCCCATGTTAGTCGAAAACGATACCCATATCAAATTTTTTGATGGGATGGGGTTCGGGGGGGGAGGGCTGGGAACGGGGGTTAAAGCACGGCTCGCTTCGCTCGCCGTGCTGTTACAATGCGACTACAGGCAATGCGACTACAGGGGGACCCCCGCGTGACCCCCCGCGCCCAGCCCCCCGCCCCCCGCCCCCATAAAAAAATCTGATATGGGTAGCGAAGCGAACCGCAATGCGACTACAGGGGAACAGCACGGCGAGCGAAGCGAGCCGTGCTTTGACCCCCGTTCCCAGCCCCCCCCCCCCCCCCGAACACCACCCCATCAAAAAATCTGATATGGGTATCGTTTTCGACTAACATGGGGGCGAGGATTACGAATTGGATGACGTTCGCTCACCGCAATACGTCACACCGCAAGGCGATCGAAGCGAGCCTTGCCGTGTGGCAGCACGAGCGGGGACAACAGGGGAACAGCACGGCGAGCGAAGCGAGCCGTGCTGTGACCCGCGCCCAGCCCCCCCCCCCCCCCCCCCCCGAACCCCGCTCCATCAAAAAATCTGATATGGGTATCGTTTTCGACTAACGTTGGGGCGAGGATTACGAATTTGATGACGGCGGGCGTGTCGGATTGCGGTGAGCAAAGCGAACCGCAATACGTCACACCGCAAGGCGAGCGAAGCGAGCCTTGCCGTGTGGCAGCACGAGCGGGGACGTATTGCGGTGAGCGAAGCGAACCGCAATGCGACTACAGGGGAACAGCACGGCGAGCGAAGCGAGCCGTGCCCAGCCCCCCCCCCGAACCCCGCCCCATCATAAAATCTGATATGGGTATCGTTTTCGACTAACATGGGGGCGAGGATTACGAATTTGATGACGGCGGGCGTGTCGGAATGCGGTGAGCGAAGCGAACCGCAATACGTCACACCGCAAGGCGAGCGAAGCGAGCCTTGCCGTTTGGCAGCATGAGCGGGGACGTATTGCGGTGAGCGAAGAGAACCGCAATGCGACTACAGGGGAACCCCTGCGTGACCCCCCGCGCCCAGCCCCCCGCCCCACCAAACCCCACCCACATAAAAAAATCTGACTACAGGGGAACATAGGGGAACTATAGGGGTGACAGCACGGCTCGCTTCACTCGCCATGCTGTTCCCCTATAGTCGCATTGCTGTTCGCTTCGCTCACCGCAATACGTCCCCGCTCGTGCTACCAAAAGGCAAGGCTCGCTTCGCTCGCCTTGCGGTGTGACGTATTGCGGTTCGCTTCGCTCACCGCAATCGGACACACGCCCGCCGTCATCCAATTCGTAATCCTCGCCCCCATGTTAGTCGAAAACGATACCCATATCAAATTTTTTGATGGGATGGGGTTCGGGGGGGGAGGGCTGGGAACGGGGGTTAAAGCACGGCTCGCTTCGCTCGCCGTGCTGTTCCCCTGTAGTCAGATTTTTTTATGTGGGTGGGGTTTGGTGGGGCGGGGGGCTGGGCGCGGGGGGTCACGCAGGGGTTCCCCTGTAGTCGCATTGCGGTTCTCTTCGCTCACCGCAATACGTCCCCGCTCATGCTGCCAAACGGCAAGGCTCGCTTCGCTCGCCTTGCGGTGTGACGTATTGCGGTTCGCTTCGCTCACCGCATTCCGACACGCCCGCCGTCATCAAATTCGTAATCCTCGCCCCCATGTTAGTCGAAAACGATACCCATATCAGATTTTATGATGGGGCGGGGTTCGGGGGGGGGGCTGGGCACGGCTCGCTTCGCTCGCCGTGCTGTTCCCCTGTAGTCGCATTGCGGTTCGCTTCGCTCACCGCAATACGTCCCCGCTCGTGCTGCCACACGGCAAGGCTCGCTTCGCTCGCCTTGCGGTGTGACGTATTGCGGTTCGCTTTGCTCACCGCAATCCGACACGCCCGCCGTCATCAAATTCGTAATCCTCGCCCCAACGTTAGTCGAAAACGATACCCATATCAGATTTTTTGATGGAGCGGGGTTCGGGGGGGGGGGGGGGGGGGGGGGGGGGGCTGGGCGCGGGGGTCACAGCACGGCTCGCTTCGCTCGCCGTGCTGTTCCCCTGTTGTCCCCGCTCGTGCTGCCACACGGCAAGGCTCGCTTCGATCGCCTTGCGGTGTGACGTATTGCGGTGAGCGAACGTCATCCAATTCGTAATCCTCGCCCCCATGTTAGTCGAAAACGATACCCATATCAGATTTTTTGATGGGGTGGTGTTCGGGGGGGGGGGGGGCTGGGAACGGGGGTCAAAGCACGGCTCGCTTCGCTCGCCGTGCTGTTCCCCTGTAGTCGCATTGCGGTTCGCTTCGCTACCCATATCAGATTTTTTTATGGGGGCGGGGGGCGGGGGGCTGGGCGCGGGGGGTCACGCGGGGGTCCCCCTGTAGTCGCATTGCCTGTAGTCGCATTGTCCCCACTCGTGCTGCCACACGGCAAGGCTCGCTTCGCTCGCCTTGCGGTGTGACGTATTGCGGTTCGCTTCGCTCACCGCAATCCGACACGCCCGCCGTCATCAAATTCGTAATCCTCGCCCCAATGTTAGTCGAAAACGATACCCATATCAGATTTTTTGATTGGGCGGGGTTCGGGGGGGAGGGCGGGGGTTCGCTCGCCGCAATGCCTCCCGGGTTCAGGGTCGGGGGGGGGGGGGGGGGGCGCGGGGGGTCACAGGACGGCTCGCTTCGTTCGCCTTGCGGTGTGACGTATTTCCACACACCCGCCGTCATTCAATTTGTAATTCTCACCCCATGTTAGTCGAAATCGATATCAAATTCTTGGATGGAGGAGGGGGGGGGTCTTGGATGGGGGAGGGGGCACGGCTCGCTTCGCTCGCCTTGCGGTGTGACGTATTCCGACACACGCCCGCCGACATCAGATTCGTAATCGTCACCCTAATTTTAGTCGAAAACTATATCCATATCAGATTTTTTGGTGGGGGAGGGGGTTCAGGGAGCCTGTCGGCGTGGGGGGTAACAGCACGGCAGTAAAAATATTTTTAAATGTACAAAATGATACCTTTCATTTGATACCCCATTATGACTCTGTAGGTATCTTTTAAAATTTCGGCATCACAATTTGTATGGAAAATATACATTTTCATTTTTCATTTATTTTTCTCTAAATCTGTACAGGCGCACGAAATGTATTATTATTTCAAGTTGATAGCTGCAGTAGTTTTTGAGTTATTAAGGAGGGAAAAAAGGACAGACAAAGCGAGACCATAAGGGTTTTGAAACCGATCTTCGATCTTCAAAACCCTAAAAATATCATCAAATATAATATTGTCCATCTGGCAACCCCCTTTTCTAAGGAATGCGTGGAGGTATCTTGTTGAAATTAACTTAAAATACTCTAGTCCGTAATGGACCTGAAGCCGGAACCGGAAAAAATTACCTAGAATCATGATTTTTGGCAAGAAACAAGGTCTTATAATAATACGGAACCCGTGCAACTCGCACTTGACGTTTTAATTTTAGAATACTGACTATGTTTAAAAGAACCTGTTGACATGTCTGGGTTCTGGCCTTGACTTCTATTTACACAGAGAGAATGATGTAATAGTTTCAACGTTTTCTTTTAATTTGATTCTCATCCGTAGTTTGTGTGTAGTGTACCTAGTTTCTTTCATCTAAAGTTTTTGGTAAAATACCAGAATGTACCATTGTCATAGTGAAGCAGAGGCCGAACGTTGATCATTGAACCAAAGCAAAGAAACATACCAAGTCATAAATTCAACATGTAGAAAATATTTTTGCCTGATAATATAGTGATACAGGATCAGAGATCTGATAGGTCATTAAGATAGATGATAGGTCGTAAGTATTGCATTGGACAATATCCTTGAATGGAGTGACTGATTTATGCTACGATGGAGCATAAATTACAATAACTGACAAGCCCTTACGCGAGCCTGAGAAACACACTGTTCTGACAATAAGTAGGTAGTAGACGTGCGAGCCGCGCCGCTGTTGGCCCGCACCGCCCCGCCGCCATCTCTATCAGTCGGTGCGCCGACCAGCGACCACACCAGAGAATCTGTTCAAAACTCGCCAAGAATTAAGTCCTTTTCCTTCCTTAATAATGTCGTTTCCTACAAGATTCTGTGGTTGCTGTTACCAAACATCTCCAGCACTCTTGATTCACTGCGCCAGATTCAAAAACTAAGCTAGAAGTGCCACTAATAAGAAGACTTGATAGATAGATTGTTTGTCTGGTCGCTGGTCGGCGCGACAAGGGGCGGCACAGGGGTGGTGGCGCGACGTGGCGGTGGATAGTTTCCGACGCACCAACCGGCCGGCCTGTGTCGCCGGCTTTGGTGTGCACGTCTAGGTACTTATATACGTACCTACCTATCAATAGCGCCTTCGCGCCATCACATGCTAATCGAGGAATCTCCTCCTATGTCCACAGCTGAACGTGCCTCCCACAAATAAAGCAGGTAACAACACAAACACCACCTAATGTAGGAATTGAATTGACTCACCTGCTGTTACAGCGACTGTTGTGGTTTCAACAAAAAGGCGACTTCGCCTCGCTCGCTTGGGCACTTGCGTGGTGCTGGAACGTTTCATGATTTATCCTTGCCGAAATAACACAGTGTAACGACACGAAAGCTTTTATTTATCCAAAGAAAATCTTTTACGACAAAGTTTCTGTTGGAAATTTTGAAGAGAAAAAAGTGTTGCCAGCGTGCATAAAAACTTTTGGCTAACCAGCCAAATAATTTTAAAAAAACAACGATAATAATTTGTCCGCAACTCTTTTCTTAAATTTTATTTTAGTAAAATGGCTTCCACGCAGTATCTGTGTAACAAACTACCTACATGATAATATCAACACACCCGCAAAACAGAGTTGTGCTTTGTGCTTGCAATGTTTCGAACCTCACTGGCTTATGCTATGTAAAGTATGTATCTACACTACCTACCTAGGCACTTTCTTTTATGAGATGATACAAAATAATGTACGAAATAAGTAACCCTCCTCCGACTTCTTCTTCATAAAACCATTCTAATAAAAATAAATAATATTAAAAACCCATATATTTTTTGCCCTCATAATGCAACTAAACTAATAAATTTACCTATGATAACGTATCATAAGTAGCAGGTGGAGCTCGTACCTACTTATTAAGTTTTTCCTTAAATCTAATAAAAATATCAGGTGAAGGCCAACTCCAAAGCCTTTTAAATTTTCCCTATTCCGGGCTACTTGAAGCCACTGCAGCCCTGCCGTCCACCATATCCCGTCGTGTGTAGGTATCATATGGTCTTCCCTCTTGGACCTTCCCACTGTGTCATTGATCTCATGCAATGTAAGTATCTATATCTACCCATATTTCAAATAGGTATTACATTTACAATTCCAAACAAGAAGATCTACTCGATAAAATTCAAAAAATATGGCGCAGTCCGATTTCGAATGATTATCAAAATGAAACGTAATGGGTTCTCAATGGCAACACTACCAAACTCCTCGCGCAGGTGTGAAGTCCCGCTCAGTTTGCATAGTGTAGAAAGAGATGCCCTCTATTTCAAAGCAGATTGACGGCTGTCAACCATTTGGCGCTGTCTGACGGAAAAGTACAAGATGAAATAAACTTTATTGCGTTCGTGCTAAAATCTAAAATATAAATGTACATTAACCATCAGTTTTTTGCACCTTCATGCAGCAGTAGGAAGGTAGGTACCTACCTAATATTTACAGGTTACCACAAGTTACCACAAGCAAGCATTAGCTTACCTACACAACAAATTACCTACCTAAAATCAATGAGATTTTACCTATAGAGACGTCATACTCATTAGAAAGAAATAAAAACATGGCGATATTTTACTATAGCTACCTGCATAGGACTATGGAACTTTATTTGTATCACTGAGTACGTTAAAAGATCACAGAGATATATAGGACCCCGTTGTCAGAAAGAGATGAACATACTGTTCACACTTTACACGAGCGGCCAGCGGGCTGACGGCCAATGACAGCCTATGACGTCATCGGCTAGCAGCTAAGGAACGAACTAGGGGAAACGGGGGTAACGAGGCACCACTAAGAAAATAAACAGTAAATTTTAAATAAAAATGTTTATTTACGAATTATAGTATTACATTCCTAGTATAGGTACATTTATGTGAGCACACTAGAAAAAATACTTTTACTTAACTTATGTGCCTTCTAATCGCTACATAGTATAAAACAAAGTCGCTTCCTGTCTGTGTCGGTCTGTCTGTCTGTGTCTATGTATGCTTAGATCTTTAAAACTATGCAACGGATTTTGATGCGGTTTTTTTTTATAGATAGAGTGATTCAAGAAGAAGGTTTAAATGTATAATACATGCATAATATAGTAGAGTAACACTGATAATTTTAGAGGTTTCTTATGTGATGTCGTAAATAAATACTTTTTTTGCGCTTACATTGCAAACGCTGGCTGAACCCTACGAGATAGATCAAAATAATGTACTACAGTATTGTACACCTTAAAAAGGTCTATAAAAAGTCCGAGTGGTATATATCTATCTCTTAGGGATAACCCACAATAATCAGTTTATATCCTTTACTTTTTACGAGAAATAATTGCTTATTTACGAAGCTATTTTAACATTGTGCATATAATATAGATTCATTTGGCCCTTTACAGCATGTAATTAAAGTAAATGAATATTTTCGAAGATATCATAGAATTAAAATGCAGGGACATGGCGGTTGCAGCGGTACCGGCAGGGAGGCCGATTCTGTAGTATATTTTGTATCAGCTTTGCACCCGTGCGAAACCGGGGCGGGTCGCTAGTTACTATGATAATAATTTAATAAAGTTTGGTTTGATAGATGGATGGATGTTTGTTAGTTCTTCACGTCAAAATAATGAACGGATCGGGCTGAAATTTTATTTATTTTATTTATTTATTTATCTACAAAGTGCTTGGAGCATATTGTGGAGTATGCCGTTGGCATCCATTCATCGCCTCGTCTTTGGGTTCTAACGACTCGTACCCATTTCTCCCTAATTAATTCGTCTTTAGGAAATCTAAAACAAAATAGAAGCAAATGTTGAAAGTCAAATCCATCTCTTTATTATCCTACTACGAATAATAATTGGAAAGTAGTGGTGAAAAATAATATTGTTGCATTGCGTGATCATATTACCCATATCACCCTAACCTCCCTTAGCGTCGGTCGAACCGACAACACCGCACGCCATTATCTCGTTCTCTCTGTCACTCATGAATGCAACGCACTACGTCTTGTCTCGTTCGTGTAAATGGCAAAGCGGCAACGCCGCGGCAGTGATTTTTTAATATAAAATTAATGATTTTCCATTTTAAATAGACTAGGCAGTACTTACAAATGGAAAGATACATCCTGCCTGTTTTTTACGCTGTCCCAGTATAATTTTTGCACTTTCGAAACACAAAATGTGGCATTTTCGTTTGTTTTACGTTTCTCTAAAATCCCGCAACGTACGTTAGTATCGCGGCGCGACGCAGAGCGGACTGAGTTCAGTCAAGTGAATTCACCTGGTTTTGTCTTGCCGCGCAGACCTCGGTAAAACGCATCTACCTCAGTTTATATATAATATCATTGCCTAAAATATAATAATAATAATAATGAAAGGTCGCCCCCGCTGTTTGTGCTTAGATCTTTAAAAGTAGGTACGGTTACGTAGTACGTACCTACGTGTCTATGCTTATATCTCTAAAAATACGAAACGGATTTTGATGCGTTTTTTTTTAATAGATAGAATGATTCAAGGGGAAGGTTTATATATATAATACATGCATATTAAAGTAGAGAAACATTGATAATTTTATAGCTATCTAATGTGATGTCGTAAATAAACACATTTTTTTGCGCTTAAATTGCAAAAGCTGGCTGAACCCTACGAGAAAGATCAAAATAATGTACTACAGTATTGTACCCCTCATAAAGGTCTATAAAAAAGTCCTGGATGATAAATGCCTATCTCTAAGGGATAAACCACAAAAACATTTTTTTGAAAATGGACCTCCGTTCGTTCGCCATGCAGTGGGGGGAGGAGGGGGGACAAACAACTTGATTAATGAGCAGCTCTACTACTCATTTCCGCGAAAAAAAAACAAAATTTCCGACAAAATTTATGAAAAACGACCCTCGGGCGAACCCCCTTTTGAGGAGGAAGCGGGGGGAAATCCGGAAAAAAAGTATTTCTTCCGGGGTCCGATTGAACACTTTCATTCGTTTCTACAAAAAAAACGATACCTCTCCATCCACCATCTTGGAGAATAACCTATGTCAATCAGTCAATAAATCGAAAAATAAAAAAATTCAATTAAATGTATGAAAAACGATCTCGCTTCGCTCGCCACTGAGTTGCGGAGCAGCCTGGGGGGAGAGAAACGGATCGGTCGCCTTGCGAGATGCTCTGCTATCCTTTTCTGCGAGAAAAAAACAAAATATTCGACAAAATGTATGAAAAACGACTTACGGGCGTATCCCCTTTTGAGGGAGAAGAGGGGGGAAATATAGAAAAATTGGATTTTTACCGGGGTCTGATTGAACACCCTCAATCGTTTCAGCGAAATAAATGTACCATCTAGGAGAAAAACCATGAAAATCACTCGATCAGACAAAAAATCCAAATTTTGAACAAAATGTATGAAAAATGACCTCGCTTCGCTCGCCACGCAGTGATGGGGCGGTTCGGGGGAAGGGTGAACACGGCGGCTCGCTTCGCGAGCCGCTGTGCTTCCCCTTTCCGCGATAGAATATAAAAATTGTCAACAAAATGTATGAAAAACGACCTCGCTTCGCTCGCCACGCTGCGGGGGGGCAGCCTGGAGGGGGGACAACAGATCGATTCAATTTAAGAGATGCTTCGCTTCGTTTATCCGAAAAAAAAAATTAAAATTTTTGACAAAATTTTTGAAAAAAAAACTCGCTTCGCCCCCCACTGCGTGGGGGGGCGGCCGAGAGGGGGGGGAACAGAGCGGCTCGCTTCGCGAGCCGCTCTGCTACCACCCACCGTTAAAAAAAATTCACATTTCCGAAAAAATGTATGAAAAACGACCCTCCGGCGGACCCCCTTTTCAGGGGGAAGGGGGGGAAAATCCGGAAAAGTACGATTTTTCCCCCGTCATGATTGAACCGATCTACGAGATAGTACCAAAAAAAGTATACCTCCCCATCCACCATCTAGGAGAACAACTATGTCAGTCAGTCAGTCAGTCAATGGTAATGCAGCTATATATATATTTGGTCCTTACATATGAAATTGGCGTTTTTCGTACTGGCCACTTTAATCACAAATTTCTCCTCTTTGGTAAGGAATTCCAAATTCAAATTTGTACAGCTATAGACTCGTGTATTTGTGCTTCGATGATCGTCATTCATTTGTTTTTTTTTCTTCTGTTTTTTTCTGTTTGCGTCACTAATTTTACAAAATGGAAAACTTAAAATATCGCATTATTTACGAGTACGAGTTCCGCCGTGGCACTAGTGCTGCGGAAACAACTCGAAGGGTGAATGATGTGTATGGCGGTCGTGTTGCAAAAGAAAACACAGTTCGTTTTTGGTTCCAACGTTTTCGTTCTGGAAATTTCGACTTGCAGAACAAGCCCCGTGGACGGCCTGAGACTCAAGTTGATAATGAAGAGTTGAAGGCTATTGTGGAAGCGGATCCATCGCAAACCACGTCCGAGTTAGCTGCAGGCTGCGGTGTTAGTGATAAAACTGTTTTAATTCACTTGAAGCAAATTGGGAAGATTAAAAAGCTTGAAAGGTGGGTACCTCACGAATTGACTGAAGCAAACCGGCAAACGCGCGTCGACTGCTGCGTTACATTACTTCAATTGGAAAGTCTAAGACATCCTCCGTACTCCCCGGACCTTGCTCCAACAGATTACCATTTTTTTCGAAATTTGGATAACTTCTTGCAAGGGAAAAAATTCAACTCCGATGGGGCAGTCCAAATCGCCTTCAAAGATTTTATTGATTCCCGTCCGACTGGTTTTTTTAGTAAAGGGATCAATGAACTACCTATAAGATGGCAAAAGTGCATAGAAAATAATGGTTCATACTTTGATTAATTAAATATATTATATTAAAAAATATTCGACTTTTTGTTCCTCCCATACAAAACGCCAATTTCATATGTAAGGACCTAATATTAGTAATTATATTCCACAGTGAGATGGCGATGGTGGATAGTAATAGCAATACCGCGAGTTCTCTTTTGTGCAACTCAATTGCGTAACTCAGTTGAGAAAATTTAGCAATGGGGTCCTTCTTTATCGAAATTATTTTGTTCCCCATTGTTTTACTAAGAAAATCAACAAAGTATAAATTAGTAAATAATATCAAAACAAATACCAATTTCCAAAAAAATAAATAAAAGTTTATTTTTCAGACATTTTTGTATAAGTTACACATATAAAACATTACATAAAAATCTAAGATGAAATAAAAATACAAAGTTACAAGAGTTGTGCAGCCATTCAACAGAATCCCAACCTAAGAATAAATAAAATAATAATAAATAAATAAATAATGCTGGGCAATTCACACAGCATTATCTAGCCCCAAGCTAAGCAGAGCTTGTGTTATGGGTATTAAATAACTGATATACTTAATACAATACACTACATAGATAGATATTTTTTTTGTCATACATAGAAAACATCCAGAAACCCCTGGACAAATGTCTGCAGATCGTACAAATATTTGTCCCGAGGCGGGAATCGAACCCGCAACCATCTGCGGCAGACCTTCGCCCGCTGCACCACAGGGGCCGTCGTAGAATTCTAAAGAGTTTTGTTTCAATTTTCAAGTTTTAGTTTTAACGATAACTGCAATTTGAATTTCAAATAAAAAAGCGTAACGTAGTGCGCAATAAGTATGGTTTTCTTTATTTTCTAGACAAGTTTCTTTTCATAAAGTATTGAAAGACTTGACTCGTACCTACTCAACTATTTATGATTTCATTTAGAAGAAAGGTAAAATAATCTAGCAAGGAAAACGTAAGCAGCTTGCTTTATTTTATGTATTATTTCGGTTCAAGTTACAATATCATAAAATATTGCAGAAAATTTCACTATAAAATAAATAATAATAATAAAAAATAAATAATGTTGGACAAATCACACAGCATTATCTAGCCCCAAGCTAAGCAGAGCTTGTGTTATGGGTACTAGATAACTTATATACTTAATACATACACTACATAGATAGATATTTTTTATTATACATAGAAGACATCCAGAACACCCTGAACAAATGTCTGCACCTCTGACCTCTGTGGCGCAGCGGGCGAAGGTTCACCTGCGACGCAGGAGGTTGCGGGTTCGATTCCCGCCTTGAGCAAATGTTTGTACGATCTGCAGACATTTGTTCAGGGTGTTCTGGATGTTTTCTATGTATAATAAAAAATAATGTAGTTTACTGTAATATCAGTTATCTAGTACCCCTAACACAAGCTCTGCTTAGCTTGGGGCTAGATAACGCTGCTGTGTGAATTATCCAGCATTATTTATTATTATTATTATTTATTAGTATAGAGACGGTATACTACACAATTTAACGTGTAAGCAACCAAAATTATGAAATAAATCCCTTTCCGATATTTCCATCGAAAAGTTATTAGTAAGTTGGAGTAATTATACATCAAAGTAACGTTCCAATAATACGACAATTAAAAGGCCCCGTTAGAACTTCCCGGCTTTTATTATGTTACGAGGTCGATATAAATTACAATCTTTAAAAAGGAACAAAAAGAATACTAAGTTTGATACATTTTAAGTGAGCCATGAAGGTGGTTAAAACTTGTTGAATAGTTAACTACTTGTTAATTACCATAGAATGTCAAAAATTTCACCCTTTTCTTTTAATGTAAGAAGGCTTTCGTAACAGCTTTGACCTAAAAAACGTATTACACTTTTTAACATAATAAATTATAATAATTTTAAAATGAAACGTCAAATGCGAGTCAGACTCGCGCACAAGGGTTCCGTATAATTGTAAGACCTTGTTTCTTGCCAAATATCTTGATTCTCAGTCAAAGAGAAGTAGGTACCCCATAGGTTCTGGTCCGTAGTGAGAATCAAAAGTATTATTTTTTGTGTTTAAACTACAAATTTGTGCTATAAGACCTTGATTCGTGCCAAATTTTATGATTATAGTTCAACGGGAAGTACCCAAAACGTTTTGATCCGTAGCGAGAGTTATTTTTTTTATTTTTGTTAAACTACTTACTGTTTCGGATTTTTTCCTTTATTTGTGCTATAAGGTGCTTCTTGCGAAATTTCATGTTTTTAGGTCTACGGGAAGTACCCGATAGGTTTTTTGGGCATGTGGTTTTCTTGGAAATTTCAAAATATTCGGACATTCGGTTGTAACTTTTGATTGCGTTGATTTAGAAGTTTTATTTATATCGCGGCCCCGAGGTTACGGACTTGAGTATTTAATGTTAATTTCAACTCTATATTTCCACGCGTTCCTGAGAAAAAGGCGTTGACAGATGGACAGACAGACAGACGGACATGATCCTTATAAGGGTTCCTTTTTTCTTCTTGAGGTAGGGAACCCCTTAAAACAAACTAAAGAGAAATAATTACGAGATTTGTAACTTGCCAGGGACCATGACTAGGTAACCCTACCTACCGAATAGCGTCACTATACATCCGGTGAGGTAGGAGAATCGAACATTATAGTGCGCAACCTTTAATGTTACAATTACTAAAGGTTGGTCGCTGACCGACGTTACGGCGCGTTATGTATCGTGGTACACAGCAAGCGTTCGTGCAGCCAGTAAGAAGAAAGAAGGCACATTATACTCGCTGCGAATGTTACAATGGTATTTGTAAAAGAACACTCGAATTTATTTACTAAAGCTAAGTATATATACCCTAGATGTGTACGTAACCCAGAAAGAGCTGTTCTGTCTAGGACTCGTAAGACAGCTATATATAGTAAGAATAACGATGCCATGTGTGGCTCTATATATAATAAAATCCCTAATGACGTTAAAAATTCACCTTTGAAATTATATATAAAAAGTTAAAATTGTGGCTTATTGCAAAGCTTTTAATAGTGTTAAGGAACGTATGGACTTAAATTGAGAAATTAGTAGTAATCAATATTATTGATATGTATTTTTGTTTAATTATTGTTTAAATCTTGTTATAATTTAAGTTAATGCATATATGAACCTACTTATAAGAAATTTTGCATGCCAATGTGATTTGGTGAAGTATGTGACACTATACTTATGTTCAAGACCCTGTATTATGACCATATATCCTGCAATAAATGAATTGAATTGAATTACATTACGCTCCGTTACACTGGTCAGTATTATTATTATATTCTCTGGTATCAGTGAAGGGACGAATATATCAGAACGATTTATTTTGCCAGAAACTGACACTGACAGCAGAAAACTAGATCCGATCCGTATATTCAGTTCCATATCGAGGTTGCAGGTTTCAGTCCAATACCTGTCTGTCACAGACGGAAGCGCAAGCTGTCAGGCGGCCCATTTAAAGTGCTATCTCGAAAAAGTCAATGAATTAGAAAATGTTTTCGCAGTTAGAAGCGGCCGAACTGTCGATGCGGCGTCGCTTTACCCTTTTGTTGACATTTGCGGCTTTTGTGCAGGTCTAAATGTTAGCAGGGATACCGTTACTAGACTTTACCTAAATCTTCATTGTTCGGGTAAAAATTTCGCTAAACTTGCAGGAATCAGAATTTTATCAATATAAAAAATGAATCAGTTTTCAACTTTATTCAACTGAAAGACACCTATTTGTTTATCTAGAAGAACAGCTGCGATAGTACAATCCGCCATTTATGAAAAGTTAATGACATCACAACGCGAAATATAAACTGAATAACAATGTGTTTTTTTAATAAAACTATATATAAAAAGAAAATTATAAAAAATAGAAATAAATTAGAATTAGTATATTAACCATTGAAACAATTGAGCTAACTGCAGACTGTAAACAATCTACAGGTAGCTTAACTGATCCATAGCAATACTAGTCGGGAGCGTCCCCAAGACGTTGGCTGCATTGCATCGCTGGCTGTATGGCAATGATGATGCGCTGCGTCAGATACCAGTTCTCGGGTCACGCGTCGCTTAGACCAGACGCTCAGACATTTTGTTAAAAACCCGAAGAGCTTAGGTATCCCACGGACCTAGGACCTCGAATCCAAGGGGTATGTGTAGGCTCTGTCGAGACCTGCATATTTGCGCCTTTTGAGAGAAGAGATTTTTAGTAACTGTAAAGGTGAGCATAGACTAGAGAAATTGCTAGAACATTATAATGTAATGTAACGATCTTGCGAATGCTCGACGCTGTGTCCGACGTAATAGTCGCACGACGAGTGAGCATTTACAACATTTTTTTTCTACCTTGTGTACATTTTCCCTCGGCCCGCACACCCCACTCCCCGCTGTCCCCCGTCCACCGCGCTCGTGCCTTTGCTCATTATAATGTTACACCAAAACGCTCGTTGCTAGATATATAAAACCGATTGCAACAAATCATCGAGCGTCATATTAGAAGTGTGGTTCGGGTAAATTTAAAAACAGTGAATGCTCGTTGTTCTGTTCCAAGTAAATTCTCTAATCTATACTCATATTAATACTTTGTTGCTGAAAAATCTCACGTCTCATCTCAAAATCATTTTGCCGTTCTAGTTCGCAACGTTTCCGTGTCGAAATCATGACACCAGCATACGTATTACACAAAAGGACAGAAACGTGATATCACAAAGTGTGACATTATGGCATTTTATGCTCCTCTCAAATTTAAATTAACCGACCAACTTTAGATACACAAATAACTACCCCGTTATGTTAAAGTGCCCCATTTGAATGTCTAGTTATAAAACGGATAGTTTGATATGGGACTAAAATGTAATATTAAACTGCATTACTGAGTGTGGGATGTGATACCTACTTGTTCGTTAAATGAGCTGGTAAATATAGTTTCTACGTATCTGCTGTGATGTGATGTACTCTTAGCCGAATTTTCGGCGTCCAGTCTCAACAGATGCTAACCATGTGCGCAGGATATTATAGTGCACAAGTGTATATACATACATGACTGAAAAAGTAATGACAATTATAGTGGATGTCAAATAAATACATATATATTCAAATTCATGCCAACTAAGAGTTTGCTGGAGTGTGCCGTCGCGCTAAAAATATAAAGCAATACAAAACGTATGTTTTTCATTTTCTCCCTTTACAAAACATTTATTAAGGTGTACACACGAGTATCAGCAACTTCCAAGAACCCAAATGAAACTTTTGTTTTATGAAAGTTATACTTTTAAGCCCTTGGCCGTAAATTTTGAAAGGCTTAACAATATTTTCTTGAGATAATGCGATTGAAGCGAAATAAAGTTAGAGTAAGCTATATAAGTACAGCAAAAGTTCCTAAAATATTTGTTAAGACTTTGAAGAATAATGCATTAAATTAACAGTACCTACTTACCTTTAAATCATCCGGCTTTATCCCATTCTCGATACAATCTTTTCTTCTTTAGAATTATTTATTCAGTTATTACAGAAACAGAAGTAATTGAAAGAAGCTTATAAGGAACTAGCTATAACAAACTGGCTTCGCCAGCGTGAATTCAAAATCACGAACAATTTCTCAAAAATATATCGTTCTACAAATGATCTCACCGCGCAGTCCAACAATGTTCTGACAGGCAATTAGTGCTATTTCTCGTCTAGATGGCTTTGCGAATGCAGCGGTGAGAGAAAAAGGATTTTGTGTGCAAATAACTGGTTTATCCTAGTTTCAAAAACGACATAAAACATAAAGGAGTTCAAACTCCAAAGTCGCCGCCCCGTCAGCCCGTCGTAGGCTTTGATGTCGGTGGC
Organism: Eupithecia subumbrata; assembly: GCA_949316285.1. Taxonomy (NCBI): domain Eukaryota; kingdom Metazoa; phylum Arthropoda; class Insecta; order Lepidoptera; family Geometridae; genus Eupithecia; species Eupithecia subumbrata. Next base: position 5,515,834 of record OX438650.1, on the reverse strand, counting down.
TTAGTTAAACGCCTAAACGGTCAGCGACATGTCGACGGCTTCACATCATATTGCAAGTTGACAAGGCACGGGTTGCGGCCATCGTCCACAAATCCCGGCAGGTCGGTGTCTGCGGTATTGTTTGAGATAACACCATGTCAGCGACATTACTTACTGGCGTCTTGTGGCGACATTTCAGTGTACCTAAATCTGTGCGTACACGAATTGAAGCATACGCAGTGTATTTAGGGACTTGTTGCTTTGTATTGATTTCACTGGATTGGCATATCGGCTGATAACGATGCCAGGGATGTTGTAATTACCGTCGCCGCGTGCGCTGCTTACGCTGCAATTTCGATCAGATAACGCACAGCTTTTCACTGAAATGTCGGTCAAGACGCCGGTAATAATCTCGCTGACATGATGATTATCTCAAACAATGCCGCAGACACCAACCCGCAGGGATTTGTTGACAGAGTCGGCAAGTTCGGCGAGTACATCGGGCTGTGTCGGTAGAGTCGACAGGTCCGATGTGAAGAGTCCTTACGAGTTACATGTTGGTGTGAAAAATATGGATTGCAATAATAAAAGCGACTTGGTTTATGATATATGTACTTTGTTCCATGAAATCGGGTTTGATTGATACTTTGTTTACGCAGTCACAAAGGATTTTTGGGATTCAAAAGGTTCAAGGAAGGGTTCTTGGAGTGAATGAGTGATTGATACAACCCAAACAGAGATTTCTAAGGCAGTTACTGAAACTTTTGTAGGAAAAATTACTTGTTCAGTTTTTTTTTAATCTCGGACAATTCATACAGCTGCGACGCAGGAGGTTGCGGGGTCGATACCCGCCTCGGGACAAATGTTTGTAGAACTGCAGATATTTGTTCAGGGTGTTCTGGATGTTTTCTATGTATAATAAAAAAATAATAATGTAGTGTATTAAGTAAACAGTTATCGTAGTACCCTTAACACAAGCTCTGCTTAACTTCGGGCTAGATAATGCTGTGTGAATTACCCAGAATTATTTATTATTATTTATTATCTGAACGAAGGCCTTCCCTAATGAGCGCTATCAGGGTTCTATTACTTCGTATCATGCCCATGCGTATCATGGTAATGCCATTATGTTCACGTAATCGAGAGTATTGATTTTAAAATATTTCTGAACGGATCCTGAGTTCGGTTACTCGATACTGTATCGAGAAGTAAAATTTTCGTGTCTGATTTGGGTAGGTCCATGTCCCCACGATACCCCTATCGTGGGGACATGGACCTACCCAAATCAGCTGTATCAAATACCGTACAAAAATGGAAGGTTTCGGTGATGACGTCTTTATATTTATACACTATCGAGTAATCGAACTCAGTATTTTATTAAAAGACTCGTTGTTTTCTTAAAAACAATTTTTATCTTTAACCAAATAAGTTTAACGTGTCTGTCTGTGTTATCGTAGCTCCCAAACGGATGAACCGATTTTCGTTTAGTTTTTTTTGTGTCATAGATAATTTTATCCCAAGTGTTCTTAGCCATGTTACAAGAAAACCTGTCGGAGGGTTTTTAAAAATTTTAATTTTGTGTTTTACCGCGTAATTTTAGCTTTAACATATTACTGAAATAATTTGCTGTAGAACGTCTACACAGTGTACACCCATCGATGCAATGAGGCTTTCTGTGCCATTCTGTTAATATTTAGAGTCTTCTTCTTCTGTCATATTCTTCATTGCTGAAGGTCGTTCCCGTCCTCGAAGGCATTCACAGAAACGCTGGTGAACCGCTTCCACACGACTATGTCTTCGGCATGTCTTAAGGCTGCAGACAAATTATATTCAGAGTCAGCTCATGGTAACTTGATTTCCGGCGCCGATACACCCTCGGGCTCTAGATGCAAAACTCAAATAATGTCATAGCATATAGGAAACGCTATAGGAAACTAGAACAGTTAGTTGCTTTAGGGTTCCACAGTAAGGGAAGAAACCAATGTTTGTCATTTTTATACAAGAAATTGGGGGGGGGGGGGGGTCTAATAAAGAGCAATCAATCAACAGCCTGGACCCGTACTCTTAAAACGAAATCGAAGTTTATAATTAGTTTTCGTGCAAACGCTAATCTTAAGTGACTTACAAGTTTGTTTTGGACGACAACGAAAACGAAACTAACATTTTCCTTTTCGAGTAGTTCCTGTACCGGTCTTCGTTTCATTAAAATATCTTGAAGTAGGTAGGTAGGTAATTTATAAATTAACGGTGCCATAAAAGAATAAGGTCCATAACACACCTTTTTATCATGTTTTGTTTTATCTTCCGCGTTTACGTCACGCCATCATATTTTTCCTCATTTTCCTCCACGCAGCCGTAACATTTTATTCATATCACTAAACTAAAATTCACACGCGTCACTCTTTATAGCATATCTCGTGAAGATATGAAGATGTCTTGGTTATTTTTGTAGGTGTAGTTGCTTGGCGTAAGTTTGGACATGAATAGCAATACAAAGTTAAGCCACGTGTAAATTTACTTACATATCTGATGTACCAGTTGTGCGTGTACTCTGTTCTACAATCCTTGATATTTTTTTGTTAAAATCAATAGAAATATTGGAAAATATTTAACGACATACAAAACATCGTGGGAAATCGCAAGCGCTCGAAACAATTTTTCGATTTGACAGTTTTCATTCAACATTTCATTCTTCTCTGTTCCATTTTGAAAAATGATTTTGTACGATTTACGTTGCACCTTGTACAATTAGGCGGCAATTAGGGCTTAGAGGCCCTAATGTTTGACCTATGAAAATTTTCTGCCAGATCCGTTTAGTAGTTTTTCGCGTAAAAGTACTAATCATTTTATTCATCCATTCATCCTTTCGGGGATGGAATTTCGCATGTATAATGTAATAGCTTGTAACGTTTTTAAGAATAAAAAGTAGCTCGTATGTTATTCCAGATCCAGATCTTTGTGTGCGTGAAATTTTAGCCTGATCCATTAAGTAGTTTAGGCGATGTCTTCGACCAAACATCTTCACAACGGCACAAACCTGCTCCTTAATAATCATTAGTGGGACTAAATACTGACGAGTAGGTACCTACCTACTCGTAGAAGGCAATTTTTGAGTATGTACCTACATACTCAAAAACTGCCTTCTTTCTGCAATGCCTGTATCTGGGCACTCAAACATCTCACTGTTATTTTCCATTATCAATGCCCAATGCGGTTCAGTGCCAAAGTTGAAGATATAACAGTTAACTTTTACATCCTCATTTGATCCTATTAAACGACCTGAAATATGCACAGTTTGTATCTTCCTGGCGTAGATGATAAAATAAACTTTTTAGCTTACGATACGATGTATTTTTACGAATAGTTCGGCATTAAATAAAAATGGTTAATAATGCTACACAAATCACACATCTTACCCCAAACTAAACAGAGCTTGTGTATTAAATGACTGATATCCTCAGTCAACCATCCGCAGCCGGAGCCATTGCTATGGAATATCTATTTTGTAGCACCTACATAGCGTAGCCTTAGCTGTTTAAGCTGCTCTATAGCAGAGCATTAAAAAAAATTCAAAGCAATGCAATAATTTTAGTAAAAATGCTGTGTTTATTTAAAACTTGATTATTTATATAAGAAAATTATTCAAATTATCCTCTGTTGAGAGGTGAAATAAAACGATAATGCGTTGCTGGAAAATCAAAGAAACAACAATTAAAGTTTCTTTTTGGCACTGTTTCACTGATTTACACTTTAAATTTTATGAATTCAAACCTCAGAAGAACGAATTCAAACACACAAGTCTCTTGGACTTTTTCTATTAGCATTTCTGACATGACATTGACATCCATCTGAAGCAGCTGTCAAACTGTCACTGTCAGTGTATCCGATCACTCATTTTGTTCAAAGCGCCAGAATTCAAATTAAAGAAATGGTACAAAGAGAAAATACTACAAATGGTACCTATTTCTTTACATTTATTTCAAGCAACTAACCCACAATAACAATTATAAGCGAGGTCAAATAATAGACCGTATTTATCGATTTACTAGGTTTCATCGGCGCGTTTGATCGTAATTGCATCGAGCGTATATAAAGCTTTACAAAACATAAAATCGCGTCGCAACCTATAAAGCACGTAGAAATAACAGTCGGAAATTAAACAGATGATAGCAGATAGGGAATTTCCCGAAATTACAGTACTAATGACGCTATTGTAACCGAAGCCTTGCCTTAATCATCCGAGGAATCGAAATAATTATTCGTATTGGATTTTTAAACCTTTTGTCCGTATCGGTGAATGCTGGAATTTCCTTCCAATCGATTTAAAATGTTAGGATTTTGCAAATACTGTGATTCAGTGAAGCGACGTGTCTTGGTCTGGGTGAGAAAATTAAAGCAATTTTTTTACTAAGCAGTAACCCCGCTGGCTTTTTAATTTGGAATTCTGGATTTTAATAAACACCAACGTTTATTTTCGACACGGTTTAAAGCAAAAGATGGATCCAGACGGACTAGCAAAGACTTTACTATAATACCTACGTAAAGAGCGAGTCCACCATTTTCGGTTTTCAGTCTACTTTTATTGCGTGCAACAGTGACTAAAGCGAGAGGTTTAAACAAAAGTCACCCGTTAGCGCCGACCGACAGTTTTGTACAAGCCTTCCTTTTGTTTCTATTGGAATGGATTATTGGGTTATTCTTTGTGCTCTTTGTTAGTCAACAAACAATTTTATACAGTTATTTCGGTTATTGATTTTAGTAAAATGGAACTGTGCGCAGATCAACGTCTCGCACAGCACGGGGATGGCTTTAGGTAGATAATGAACGAAGCGATCATTAATTTATATTCTATTCAAAAAATTGACTTAGGTAAGTAAGTACCTCTGGATAGATACGAATGTACCCAAGGAAATCTGTGTCTCTTGGCGAATTGCTTCCATCCTGGGGAAAAACGATGATGTTGGTTAGCACAATTCACAGTTCAAAACGTTTTGCACAAGGCTTGATAAGTTTTGTAAATTCTTTATTATTATTTATTGTTTTTATTATTATTAGGCTAGTTCCTCTCCCACTCTCCCATCAGTAGTTGAACCAGCGTTTTGAAATTTTAAAAATAATTACTATGTATTCATTCCTATTTAACATTTCCTTTTAATTTTCAAAACAAAACATAGGATTTTGTAATTTCAAATTTGAAATCCTTTTACTATTAATTTTGACATTTTATTAGTGTAGGTTTCGAGTTTGCCATTGATATTTCTACGGTGAAATAGCCATCTGTCGTCGTTTCAAAGTGAGAGTAGTTTTGTTGTGGTTTGTGAACTTTGTTTGTTTTGTTTGGTGTTTTTTTATCTTGTATTTTGTGGGTACCTGGCGTGCAAAATGAGGCAAAATGGAGCTAAGCTTTAATCTGACCTTTTGTACACCTACATTCATGCAAAATAAACGATTATGATTACGATAAAACACACGTAAATCGATAGATATACCATTTTTTTTTTGTTTTCTCCGAGAGATGCAAGTGTCTCGTTGGTCGGCGGCGCGATTACGTGTGTCTGTCCGAGTTTGCCCCTAAGTTGTTTAAGATGAGCCTTCCTCTATGATCTTCTGATTGGTCAATCGTATGGCCCGAGGCCACCCATTGGTGGCAATTCAAAATAGAATGATAACTGAATTGAGAGACAATATTTAAGTAATGCGATGACGAAATACGACCGCTCTGGATCGTTATTTTTAAATGCGTTGTCCGAATCGATTTTACTAAATTGTTCAATCATAGCTGTAATAAAAAAGTAATATGGAGACCCAAATCTTTAGCTATCATAATTATCTATCGCTTTTTAAAAGCGATCAACTCAACCAACATTTTCCATTTATTTTGTGTACAATTTGCTTCTACTGTCAGCCAGCTGAGCTAAAGTACATGCAAAATAATGTTACCTATTTTATGAAAAACTGTCAGAATAATGGTATAAAACAATATTTATTTTCTACTATTCCATTTGCCTTTTCTTCGCAATCAAATAATGAATATTTCACAACAGATTTTCCAAAACACGACGTGTCATGAAAAAAACTTTTTCAGATCCTAGGACGAATAACATAATACGAGTATCACGGATTACATTATTTGTTACTAGGTAATACGACTCTAGCTTTGATGTTAACGTCGTTATTGCGAGGTGTCTACGCCGTAGACATATTGCTACGGCGTTGCTCGTAGCCGTTACTACGAGGGAACGGCTACGAGATCGTAACATTGTTCAAAGTAACAATCAAATATCAAATATCTAGGCATACAATCCTTAAAGTATAAAAGTTATAACACAATCTCTGATTATTTCGAGGATAGATGATGCTGTGTGGATTGTTTAGTATTTTTTATTTATTGGGTTACGTTGAAATCAGATTTAAGTTCGAACTTTTATGCCAGCTTAAAGCCACCTCTATATTTTATGTATTTGAAGTCGCCTGACTTCAAATACATAAAATATTACCTTACGACGACGTGTCGAATTCAAAGCAAAACAAAACAAAAAGCAAGGAACTAAATACTCGCGTGATAATGAACGCAGTCAATTATTAAAATATTCAAGTGACAGACATGGCCGGCGGCCGGGCATGAATATTCATCGGTAATTATGGTGACACATTATAACTCGTATTAATGTTTCATTTATTCCGCCGTTTTTCGCTTGAATTCACTTGCTCGTGTTTCTGAATGGTATTTTTACGGCAGCACGCACGTCTGGGTCTGAGCTGATTTTACACGGGGTGACGAATTTTGGTTGCTGTCGCGACGCCACCAATTTTTAAGCATACCTTCGTGCCTTTGAGTTGAACTTGATGCTTTTTACAAAAACGAAATACCGAAAACGGATTCCTTTAAAATTACGCTGTTTTCTTTCTTTGCATGACAAATAGTAATCTCTTTAAATAAATACATGAGAATTGGAATGGGACCTTTTTTGGGATCATTCTCTATACAAAATTAAAAGAATCATCAAAATTGGTCCACAATTGACGGAGAAATCAGTGAATATACAAAAAAGAATTAATCATCATCATCATCAGCCTATATTAGTCCACAGCTGGACATAGGCTTTCACTATTTTCTTAATCAGTTAAAATAACTGCCTGCGCTACCATAGAGCGTTTCTGGAACTCCAGTCTCCCATTGCATAGGTAGAAGCAAACCATACAATAATTGTTCTCTATTGTTATTTGAGTATTAAGAGCTATGCTCAGAGTCTATCTGAAGGATAAGATTCGTACCGAATACATCCGACAGAGAACAAAAGTTATCGACGTAGCTCAAATAATTGACCGTGGCCGGCCAAATCTCGCGAAGAACCGTTGACCGGACACCGTGACTTGGCAACCGTAGTGTCCTCCAGTCTGATGTTATGGGTACTAGATAATAATAATAATGTCCTCCTAGCCGAATTTCGACCACGGCGGCCAGTCTGATCTACTAGATAACTGATATACTTATTACAATAAACTACTTACATAGATATTTTTGTACTATACATATAAAACATCCAGAATACCCTGAACAAATATCTGCAGATCGTACAACCATTTGTCCCGAGGCGGGAATCAAACCCGCAACCTCCTACGTCGCAGGCGGACCTTCGCCTGCCGTGCCACAGAGGTCGTCATCGAGTATTGTAAAGGCACAGCGATAATTTAGTGGAATAAGGGCCGATGCGTCAAGCTCAGCTCATCAATGCTTTCTGGGTCTTCCATGGAACCTCCTACCGTAAAATTTATTTGATTTATTAAAGCAGAAATTTAGCAGTCATTACCTTTGTCAGTCCATTGCGGTAGCAATATTTCATACAGTAAAATATTCGAGTGAAATGTTAAACGAAAGAAAACAGCGTAGTTTTTCATCCTTTGTTTTATTTTCGCATGCCAAAAGCTAATTTGTACAACAAGCCTATAGGCATATTACATGAATGTTTAAAACAAAGAAAATGTGACCCATTTTATGTTCTAGTTTTTTGAAGTGAGGTAAAGGTAAAGGCAGACGTAATTTCTAATGTTTTATTTTCTTTAAGTGTGTTTTAATACAAAATAAAAGACGGGTTTACAATAAAATAGATAAATTAAGATTTAATATGCTTAATACGGTTTTAAATAAATAACGTGATTAACGTTTTTGTGGTTAAGTCTTTGTTACTTCATACAATAAAGAAACTGTTTCTAAATCTATTCTAGCTACAATTTTAATATGCAATGATCGGTCATGTAACAAGTAACTGTACCGAAATGTTGGAAAACTCCAAAATTGACAAATCATTCATTACGGATGTACGCGGGTTAACTACGAACCTTATTTGTGTTGGAAGAACACCAACGTTTCATCCCTTAACGAGGGACATCTTCAGGGTGAGTGCGGTTCTAGACGCGCGCGTTCCGCATCCCTCCGAGCACTGCGCACGAGCGCGCGTTGAGCCCGCGACAGTATGGAGCCGGGTGTAGATACTGTTAGTTCCATATGTATCCAGGGTATACCAACACCCGACACAGTAGGATCTTTACGAGGAGATGACTCTCACGCCCTACAGCATCTACAAGCAGCACACCCCCCACCACCCCCACCCCCGACGCTCACGTCGCGGGCTCAACGCGCGCTCATGCGCAGTGCTCGGAGGGATGCGGAACGCGCGCGTCTAGAACCGCACTCACCCTGAAGATGTCCCTCGTTAAGGGATGAAACGTTGGTGTTCTTCCAACACAAATAAGGTTCGTAGTTAACCCGCTTACATCCGTAATGAATTCGTCAAACTACGATAGTTTTTATAGTAAAATTGGCAAATCATCAATGCGGCAAGAAATTATTATAAATAAATAATGCTGGACAATCCACACAGCATCATCTAGCCCCAAACTAAGTAGAGCTTGTGCTAATCTTCAATAAGAACTATTTGTGAAGCCTTTTACTTATAAATTAGTACATTAATACCACATTTTCTAATGTTTGTCACTTAATTTTTGGAGTTTTGTTTATAAATTAGCACATTAGCGTTATTCGATAATAACGCTAAAGTGTTCTCAGTAATATTTGGTGATTTTGATGCGCTCTAGCGTGTATTAGTCGATACTAATACACGTTTAAGCGCGTCAAAGCCACCAATGCGCCAGTTGGCAGGACAATTAACCGAACACATTATAATAAAGGACAAAGGATTCCGGTCACGCGCACGCCTACGATATTTCACACGTTATTACAGTTTTACCGAGGTACAGCTTTTATTATGAGGTTAGCCGTGTAAATAAGGCCCCAGTATTTTTGTTTTTACCTACCTATAAACGCCAAAAATTTACTAACGAGGTTTGCAAGAACGGCTACTGCTGCAGTGGTGCCGTGGGCGAAAGGCCTGAAACGCAGAAGGTCGCTAGTTCGATTCAAAACGAAAACAAGCCGTTTGCAAAGAAATGATTGATACAAAAATTTGGGAACGTTTATTTTTGTTTATGTAAATTTATTTGAAGTCAAAAAGGTCTACGTCTATATCAATTGAATATACAACATAAAAATTGGTCATTATATAACCCGCCCCTGATCTTTCCCGTAGCAAAAGAACCCATAATGCTTGCAGCATTACCTCGCTGAATAGCGATATCATTCCTTTGCACTAAGAACGACCCGGAAGAGGAGTCTCATACCAAAATTAACTTAATATAACAGAGTAGGCTATTTCAGGTACCTACGTACTGAAATAATAATTACTGATATAATAATAATTACTACTGTAGTAATTAATTACTCTGTTATTAGTATATTACAGTACTGAAATGAGGCCATATTATTTTTTCTACTTTGTCTTTTCCGGGCGATTTTATTATGTCTATAAATTATGTCATAAAATTAAATCAATCTAAGTACCTATGCATAGATGCTTGTGAAAGATTTTATGGCATCATATAATAATTATAACATTATCATGACCATTAACGAAGTCAAAGATAGATCAGTGATTCTTATATGACTTTAATCTAAGGTCCAATTTCACCGGAAGTTGGACATTAGATAAGAAGTCATATTATAGATCAGATCACTGATCTGTATCACCGATCGGTATCGCTGCCACAACTTAGTTCAACAGAACCATGTTCAACTTGATTGAGTTCAAATACGTAATACCTATTGTATGACATGACAGGTCTTGAACTCGGTTAACCGCGCTGATCCGACCCAAATCAGAGCCACCACCTATTTTATCTTATTAATGAGTTAAACGAAGGAAGTTGCTCTTTTTGCTGACCATCGTGGCCAAAAAGAGCAACTTCGCATCTCGGCCTACATACAAAAGAATTTTTTTACAAAGGCATTAAAATAAGCTTATTATAGGATACCACAAACTGCAAAATCGATTTTTAAAATTCCTTCATTTTGCTCCTTCCTGCAACGCACGATGAGGCTATCGCTAACTCAGAGCGAGCGAGAGGGAGTGAACGTGAAAGCCGATGCAGTAGGTACAGTAGGCCTTTTATTATAGTTACCTAGTTATTGTATTACTTACACTTAGATTACAAATAAAATTAAAACGAATGTGAGTACCACGACAAACCTCACAAGGTTTATATGGTACAAATTATAGAATTACTGTTATTGTTATTGTTATTGTAAAAAAATAAATTAAAAAAAAAAGAAAAACTTAAAATAAGATAAATAGGTGGTGGCGCTGATTCTATATACTATATAAGGTCGGGGTAGCGCCGTAAGCGCTTGAACCTCATCAACTTTATGTAGGTGAAATGCGATGAACTTGTTTAAAGCACTTAACTGAGTTAATCGAGTTCATGACGACCTGTGAAAAACTGCAGGCACATGCTGGATGCCGCAAGCTGAAGACAGGGCGCTATGGGCTCATAAGGGGAGGCCTATGTCCAGCGGTGGACTATTAAAGGTTGATGATTTTTTTTACCGTGGATTTCAAAGCATTTGACCATCATCACACTTAAGAAAGTGACAATGTGGCCTAAGAAGAATGCTTTCCCAGAAGGAACTTATTCAATCGGAATTTGAAGACTCGGAGATTGTAATCTCCCGGAAAAATTGACGCAGGAAGTTCGTTCCACTCTTTACCGGTACCTACTTATAACGAAAGTAGAGCGGAAACGTTTGGTTCGGCATTGTGGGATGTCGACTAGGGCCGCGATCATATGTGGTAAAGCACGGCTCAAACGTTAGCAGTTGAAACGTTAGGGTGCGCGTCCACGGGCCATCGGACAATCCGCACTGGCTCCATCAATGGTTTGACATAAAAGATCCGTACCGCACGGAGCGGACTGTTGGCAATGCCGGCGAGAATTCTCGAAGGCAACTTTTCCATTTATGGACGCACGGATTGTCCGATGCCGGCCTATGAACGCGGACCCTAAAGTTTCAACTGCCAACGTTTGAGCCGTAATGCCAATAGATTCTACACCGTAATCGCGGCCCAGGTATGGGTGGTATTTACTAGTGCGTCTGCGTGTCCAGTTGTAAAAAGGGGAGGGAGGGATAAGGTCATGTAAATCCTGATCGCAATTACCAAAGTTGTACTTGTAGATGATGATGAAACTTTGACGGTATGAGCACAAAATCAACTTAATAACTCATCAGAGACAGGTAACTAGACGACTAATGGTTGTTCCTAGTTTACCTACTTAGTCGTTGACTACTTAACAGATTGCTTGTAGAGAATATTCTCCAGGTACCTAATATCGATAATGCATTCTGTACCCAATCTTCAGATGGCCTTGTGCTTATCAAGAGAGCTAGATTTATGAGGGTTGATACCTAGGTATAGGTTTCGAGGAAGTACATCAATATGCTAGTAATAATAATTTAATTAATATAACGATTGTGTTTCACTGATGTTTAGGATGATTCAACTCGTTAAACATTGAGTTGAACTTATTGGAATAGACCATCCTGAAGTGGTCACATAAACGTTTATTTCTGTGGAATTATTATTTGTCACGCAAATCTCGAAAACAGTGTAAAAATAACGGATTCAAGTAGGTTTTTAGTTTTCTTTAAGCAATAAAGATAATTATAGTCTTGAATTGAACAGATTATTTGCCTTACTTAAAAATGGATTCAAAAGTAATTAAGTAAATGACTAATAATGTACTAACTCTACCTATAAGTAATTAGATCTCAAGCTACCAACCTATGAACATATTGGCAATAATTAAATCAATGAACTTTACTGGCATGCACGCGTAAACTAATAGAGTTATATAGAACTATATTAGCTTGAGGCTAGATGACGTTGTGTGGATTGTTCAGAATTATTATTATTATTATTGTTTTTATATTAAGACAAGACATACGGAATTATTCCTCTTAAGGCCAGGTAGTCCTGCAGCAGTAGGCGTAAGGGAAAATGAGCACCTGCCAAGCCGCCGCGCTCGTGTTTTTTGTAGTTATTTAAACATGGTGATTAAGAAAATCATTATATCAAGTCGTACTCTGAGAATTTGTTTAGAAATATTAAGTGTCCTTAGTTGAGTACAAAAAAAAGTGTGATATCAGTAGTTCGCTAGTCATAGTATTGAAAAAACGTTAGAAAAAGGGGTAACTTTGGGATTATTTTCTATAGAGTGAAGTTCATTAGATCTTGTAACTGAATGCGACTTTGACTAGACTAGATCCTTAGGTAATATTATATCTTTTTTCAGAATTTCAAACACTATTTTCTAAGTCTCAGATGGTTTTAAAAATCACAAATATGCGGCCTCTGCTGGCCTACCCAGCCTTAAAGACATTTACATATTTAACTGTTCTTTTACCTGTGGGAAGTCGGGGCGTGTTGCTAGTGTATGTGTTGCTAGTAGGTGCATGTACTAACTTAACCTACCTATAATTAGATCTTATGCTGCCAACCTATGAATATATTAGTAATAAATAAATGAAATGAGCTTTACTAGCGTGCACGCGTAAAACAATAAAGCTTTTTTCATTTATTTATGAAGACAAGGTATATACCTATTACAGAATTTATACTTGTTAAAAAGATCTATTAAACTGTTATTTTGCCTGTGGGATGCCGAGACGTGATGCTTGTTTAGAACAAAGACATGTTAGGTATGTAAGTTTGTGACTTAATGTCGCTAAGTTTAGTTAGTAAGTCACACGCCGTTACGGATAAAAGGGCTTATTATTTACAATAACTTATAACTTAATGTACAATAACTTATAATATAACTTAATCAATAACTTATGACTTGACACTTTTTTACTGCTAGGCAATATTTATCACTTTACCTACTTATGTTTGTATCATACAGATATCGTCGGAATTCCAAAGAAATAAAATATTTTTATATAACTAATATCTACAACACAACACAAAACGTATGGCCTCCTTCTAATTAATACGAATTTAAACTTTTAAAACTTTCACGATTTGTTAACATAGTTAATGGTTTACTCGGGTATTTATCGCGTACCTTTTGTACGTAGGGGAATTAATAACAAAAAGTACGCGATAAATACCCGATTAAACCATTAACTATACATACGAATTACATCTTATATTATGTGTGCAGCAGAGATTGGGGCAAATATGGTCTCCACTCAGCATTGTGCTAAAGATAAAGATAAAGATCATTTATTTGCATAAACATGTGTAGGTATAACATTAACAAATAGGTATGCAGGTATCAACATGTTTTACCGATTACGGTGTACAAATTGTGAGAAAAGGCATGCAATGCAACAGAGACAGTAGGTAACTAAAATAATCATTGGGTTATTAGAAATAATGTCAAAAAATTATATATAAGTTAGTTTATAAGTTATTGCATTAATTAATTTTAACAATAATTATAAAAAAATGTGGTATATATAATACATGTAGGTACACTTAATTTGCGACATAATATATTTGTTTGCGCGGGGAAGATGACTGGGTAACCTGATAGAGCCGATCACAGAAATACCATAGAAATGCAAGACAAATCGCTTTCACTTACCAGAAACCGCTTGGACCGTTCTCTAGGTTGTTCTAGAAGGACTCCGAGGGTGGTGAGTAGCAGCCTGCTTAATGCGGTGAGAAAAATCGCACACGCCTCGACCAGCGAATAGGGCGGCAACACGGCAGTCCATGCAATCTATGTTTTTCACTTCTCCAACACTTCCTATTATGCGTAGTTAGAGTCACAAGGGTAACAGAACACCACAAATCGTCCACGAAGGTTTTCTTTATAGCGTCGGACAATATCGCGAGATAAGTACGTGACCGAACCGAACACGCCAAGCATTCCAAAGCGACTGACTGGCTGGCTATTTCGTCGAAGTAGGAAGTGTATAGCCGCGAGCGCACATCGCTGGTATATTGGTCTCGCTCTCTCTCGTGCGATTCATGCGTGGCTTCGCTGTTTTAGTATCTCGCTCACACCCCGACACGGGGTTTGTTCTCGAAGGCTCGGCGACCGTGCGCGGGTCGGTTCGTGATTACGAAAATCCTACATAACTAAAGTAAATCTATGATCTGGCTCAAACACAAGCCCCCAGCTTGAAAGGTTCTCTTTCAAACAGAAGGAAATCCGAAATAATTTAGAACATAAAGAAGTTGGTCAAAATGAATAGTAAAAGGGAAGATATCTAAATGGGTGTAGGGGATTCCTTTACAATGAATCAATATAATACAGATATTTATAATAGTGATATAAGATATATATATACAATAATATTATCATTTAATTTGGTAGGTACATAGCTTTTCTAATCATTGAGATGGCAAAGGGCACAGTCGTACCACCGGGCGAACCAGAGTGCCAGACTTTGTCCTAACCAGGACCGTCCGGACCTTTCGATCAGAACCAGGATATGTTTCCTGAATGATACCTAATGGCCAATGAAGGGGTACAGTGTTATTTTGCATTATCAAAACTACTGTACCCTTTTGAATGGGTTCTGTGTCTGATAACCATTTTTCTCTAGTTTGCAACGTGTGCAAATATTCCATGCTCCATCTCCTCCAGTAGGATTGAACTAATTTATCTAACAACAAATACCGAGACAGTAATTGTTCACGATTTTCCTCAACAGGAGCGGCGGGTAACGATCCTAAGGGGGTAGCATGGAGAAAGTGAGCAGGAGTCAAAGCTACTGGTTCCGAAGGATCTGGGCTCAACGCTCTACCTAATGGCCGAGAATTAAGGACGGCTTCGATTTGACAAAGTATGGTTAGGAGTTCCTCATAGGTCAAGATTTGAGATCCTACCACTCGAAACAAATGAGTCTTAAATGACTTTACAGTTGATTCCCATCCACCACCAAAATGAGGAGCGTTAGGTGGGATCATTTGCCAGTGGATGCGTCGATTGGACATTTCTCCTTCCCATTTTTTGATATGGTCATCTGATTGCAGAAATGAATAAAGCTCGTCTAAGTAAGTTCGAGCTCCAATGAAATTAGTGCCATTGTCCGACATTAGTTTTTCTACTGGACCTCGTCTAGAAACAAATCGTTTTAAAGCGTTAAGGAACGCATCTGTACTTAAATCGGGTGCAACCTCTACATGTACAGCTCGGGTTGTAAGACATATAAATACGCAAACGTAAGCCTTTTGCGATTTGACACCACGCTTGCGTGTTAATGTAATATTTAAAGGACCAAAATAGTCCAAACCAGTGTGTGCCCAGGGTTTCGAGAGCTGAAGTCTGCATTCCGGTACATCGGACATGATTGGCGGGATGCAAGGCTTGGGACGTGCCTTAAAGCAAAAATTGCACAAATGTACACGAGACCTCACCAAATTCCTTCCCGAAAGGATCCAAAATCGTTGTCTCAATATAGAGAGAAGTAAATGTGGGCCAGTATGACAATTCTTGCGATGCGTATCATCGATGATGAGATTCACCACGTGATCCTTTCGTGGCAGGAGAATAGGATGTTTATGATCAAAAGTCAAATCTGCCCGTCCTAACCTGCCTCCTACTCGTAACACTCCATCGACAAGTATCGGTCGCAATTTCTGTATAGACTTCGAACAAGTCTGATTCGAGCTAATGGCCTTTATTTCGTTGCAGAAATATACCGTCTGCAGGGATTTGATAACGGCTATTTCGGCAGATATTAAATCATCCACCCTAGGAGGTCCATTCGATTTGAGCCTTTTTATAAATCTCAGTACGTAAACCACAATACGAAGCAGCCTGGGCCACGACGATATTCGGTGCGCTAAGTCAAACAGCAGCGGCTGAGGTGGAGAGACATTCACCATAACGACCTCAGGTTTCGCTTCCGGTATGTTTGCATCATGGGGCTGAAACGGACGGACAGGCCATTCATTTGGACTTTGAGCGATCCATGGTGGACCTCGAAGCCACAGAGGATGCTCAAGCAATTGACCTGGTGTAAGTCCCCGAGACAAACAATCACTAGGATTATCTTTTCCTGCAATGTGATAAAAACAGGCTGGATTTAAATTTTCATGGATTTGTGCCACACGATTGGCTACAAAAGTCTTCCACCTGTGTGGGCTAGAATGTATCCAATGTAAGGTGACTGTCGAATCCGTGAATGCAAGTATTCTGTGAAATTTGCAGCGCGACTCATAAGTAGTTATGACCGATCTTATTAACTTAGACAATAACAGCGCTCCACACAACTCTAGACGTGCCAAAGTCGCCGACTTCAACGGGGCTACACGTGACTTGGCGCACAAGAGATTGACCACTGTCACAGTTGTCGATTGGATATGAAGATAAATGGCTGCACCGTATGCTTTCTCACTGGCATCTGAAAAACCTAATAAGGTAACTTCACATCTATCCGAAACACCCACATGACGTGGAATGCTCATATGAGATAATAACGGCAACTCCATCTGAAACTTGGACCATTTGTCAACTACATGTGTAGGAGGAGCCTCATCCCAGTCTATTCTTAATTGCCACAGTTCTTGGATTATCAATTTCGCATATAGAATCACGGGTGCTGCAAATCCAAGGATATCCCACAATCTAGCGACAGCAGAGAGGATATTTCGTTTCGTGCATACCTCTTTACACGGAGCTATGTCGAAAGAGAACTTGTCGATTCTGGATTCCCACTTTACTCCTAGAATCTTCTGCCCGACGTCATTATCAAATTTGACAACCTGAGGATGCAAGTGAGTTGCAGGAAGGTTAGACAGCAACTCCGCTGAATTACTAGACCATTTAAGAAGGTCAAAGCCTCCTGACTTGAATAGTCCAATCAGCTGTAACGCAGCTTCGGTTGCAGTAGAATCGGAACTTTCGCTGGACACAATATCATCCATGTACAAACTTCGTCTTGTTATATCTACCGCCACTGGAAAATTGTGACTTTCATCCTCACAAAGCTGTCGCACCGTGCGCAACGCCAAAAAACGGACTGACTGATAGACCAAAACATAGCCGCTGGAACTCAAGAAGCTGAATTTCGTCACTTGAACTAAACCGGTAAATCATTCTCAAGTATTTACAATCTGGTAAGGCCATTTTGATTTGTAAATACATTTGCTTAACGTCAGCACAAAATGCTACTGGTAATAATCTGAAATTCAATAAGATGCGAAAAATATCTCCTTGCAAGTTCGGTCCAGCATGTAGCATTTGGTTCAGCGAAATGCCTTTATCCGTCCGGGCACTGGCGTCTAATACCACGCGAAGTTTGGTCGTCACTTTATCGCTGCGAATAACTCCATGATGGGGGATAACATAACCGCTTAGTTCGTCGTCTTTCTTTTGCACTGGAGCTATATAACCGCTCGATAAGTAATCTTTTATGACTTCATCATAAGCATCGCGGAGCTGTGATGATTTTGTCATTTTTTTCTCTAACGCTAAAAAACGTTTCTCAGCCAAAGGTAAGGAGTTGCCTATGTTCTCTGGGTCTAACTTAAACGGGAGTGCAACTGTATATCGACCTGTGGAATCCCGAGTGGTAGTAGCCACATAAAATTCCTCACATTCTTGTTCTTCACGGCTCATCCGCGCTGCCGCACACGACGGGACCTCCTCTAACTCCCAGAAACTACGGACGACCTCGTCTAGCTTTGGGCCAGTAACCGCACAGAATACCGCAACGCGGTCAAACTTCGTTGGTTTTATCAACGGCACTTCTCCCATAATGATATATCCCAACGTGGTCTGTAAGGCGTCAGGTCGGCCAGGGGGACCATAAATTCGTCCCGCGAGAATCAACCGCGAAAATAACTGCGCGCCAATCAACATTTCGATGTCTCCAGGACGATCGAATGTGTCATCGGCCAGCGGAGCACCCTTCAAATAATTGAGCATTGACTTGTCTATAACCGATGTTGGAAGCCGTTGAGTAATGCTCTCCACCACCAATGGACGAATTTTATACGGGCGACTCCTGTCAAACCGCGAGAAAAACTCGAACTCTGTCTCCCCTGAAACGGGATTGGAGCTGCCTCCAAATCCATTTACTGACATTGAAAACCTCGTATCACGTGGTATTAAGGACAATCGCTCGCAGCACTGCTTGGTCACAAAATGATTTTGAGACCCACTATCTATCAGGCACCGGATCAAATGCGCTTTTCCAAATGAATCTACAACCCTAACGCGCGCAGTGGCTAACAATATGGTGGATGAAACGGATCCTGGTATAGAGTCGCTAATCGATGCTTCCTGCATAGAGCACAACGAAACTCCGGCATTGGATCCATTTTCGACCTCTGGTGCCTCTACCACGGATGAATTGGCTTCACAGGTCCCATTGTCATACACATTATCATCGTAATCGTCATTAGCACTGGAAATCGGCAGTGCAGTACTTGTCTGCACTTTATTAAAATGCAACAATGTGTGGTGCGTCCTAGAATGGCAAGTAGTGCAGTTTCCTTTGATAGTACACGCATTTGGTTTATGGTGGAAGCTCAGACAGAGTACGCAACCATTATTTTGTTTCACATTGTTGAAACGCTCTTTGACAGAAAGTTTTGAAAACTCAGCACAACGTGAGAAATTGTCGTGATCGGATTTTAAGCATAACGGACAGTCCGCGTTCGAGGTGACCAACGATCGAGTTGCGCGGGCCGCTGCTGACTTCGAATTCACTGGTTGTGGAGTTTTAGATGCCGGAGTCGCATACCTACTGCTACTATTAGGCGCGTAAACCCCAGTTCTCTCCATGATTTTTGCTTGTTCTTTAACAAACTGGGCAAAACTCGCGTATGACGGAATTTTCTCGTTACGCACGGAGTTTTCAAAAAGACGCGCGGTTTCGACGTCGACCTTTTTTAATGCAAGGTATAAGAATACAAAGTCTAGTTTCGCGGGAATATCTAATTTTTCAAATGCCGAGACGGACACCGAAAACTTATCGATAAACGAGTTTAGTCCCTCGACAGATGGACTCTGCATCTTTTTTAAATTAATTATCTCTTCCAAGTAGGCCGTGCCCAGAGAGCGAACGTCTTGGAACTTGTTAGTGAGTGTTTCATAAATTAACTCGTAATTATCACTAGTAGGGGTGATACCTGCGATGCACTCAAGTGCCCTACCAGTCAGCTGTCCACAAAGGTAGTACACCTTTTCCGCGCTAGAAAGCTCCGGATTATTGTGGATTGTATTTATATAACATTCTATAAACATAGGCCACGCTTTAGTATTGCCGTCAAATTTCGGCAATTCTATGGGTGGCAGCCTAATTTTAGGCGCTGTTTTCGAAGGACCATAAACTTTAATTTCATTTACCTGACTCGTGAGTGAATCGACCTTTCCTCGAACCGCCTGATAAACCTTTTCAAAAGCTTCCAATTGTTCTATATTAGGTTCCGACTCCTCATTAATCTCCATTCTATACAGTGATAGCTCGTTGAATTCTTGGTTGAACTCTGTTCGCAGCACCGACAGTTGAGAAGTCTGTTCCAGCAACAACTGAACTTCTTTCGAATTTTCTCGGTCAGTTTTAGAAGAAAGTTCGTGTAAATTCTTAATACGAGCATAATACGTATTCAATCGCGCGTCTAACAACTTTATCTTCAACGCCCTTCTATTCTCCTCCGCCTTCGCCATTTTTCCCAAAACAATCTAATTTTGTGACTCAGATACAATGATAAATTTGCACACAAATTATCATTAAATACCTACTTGTGTACTCCATGAATTAAAACTAACACAACACTACGAATAATAATAATACGTAGGTACATAGGCACCTAACTATTATTCCTTTACGACCCCGAATGAATTACGAATACCTACCCGGGTAGGTACGCTAAAAAATACCTACTAACCGTAAGAACGCAACCTACTTAAACTCCACAAACCTACCAACCTACCTATCTATAATCTTACTAGGTTTTCGGAAGGTAACCTACCGCACGCATAGGTATTGTTATAAATAAATAGGTCTAGCTATAGCAGCAAGCTTAGCTAGCCGACCGAACGAAACAACTATAGGTAGGTATCAACAAAACTTATTATTTGAACTACGCGGTAACGCAAATTACCGAACCGCGCCCTAGTCAAATAAGTAGGTAGGTAGCAGGTTACTGCTTATGTTACACTCTGATCCGACCAGCTATGTATGTACCTACCCACCCTTTTACCAGGTACCTCGGTATAGATAATACATACATATGCCTACGTTGTTGCTTTTTAAGGTATTCCGACTAGGGAGATTTAAATAATTCGATATGGGTTTTTAAATGAGGAATCTAGGTACTTAATAAATGAAATAAGAGTTTTAAAAAGTAAGTATTGTTATGGAACGGAACAAGGGCAGAGAAACAAATAAAATAGGTAGTTGAATACCGTATGAAATGACATGCACGGACAAAACACGTAAATAAATGTAGGAAAAATTAAATGAAATTCTGTTAGCTAACTAGCGATAATAGGTATGTACCTATCTATTGAAATAGGCGGTCAAACGAATAATCAACTTCCCGCACGGCTGCCTAGAGGGCGCTATGTCGAGTGTTTATGTACTAGCACCTATTCAGGTAGAAAGTTCTTTACATACCTATTTTATTCACATTTAGTGGGCAAAAAGGATAATGAATTGGACTGTAATCTATAACAGGACACTGGAAACCGATAATTCGGCTCGATAATGACCAAAAATTGTTTGCGCGGGGAAGATGACTGGGTAACCTGATAGAGCCGATCACAGAAATACCATAGAAATGCAAGACAAATCGCTTTCACTTACCAGAAACCGCTTGGACCGTTCTCTAGGTTGTTCTAGAAGGACTCCGAGGGTGGTGAGTAGCAGCCTGCTTAATGCGGTGAGAAAAATCGCACACGCCTCGACCAGCGAATAGGGCGGCAACACGGCAGTCCATGCAATCTATGTTTTTCACTTCTCCAACACTTCCTATTATGCGTAGTTAGAGTCACAAGGGTAACAGAACACCACAAATCGTCCACGAAGGTTTTCTTTATAGCGTCGGACAATATCGCGAGATAAGTACGTGACCGAACCGAACACGCCAAGCATTCCAAAGCGACTGACTGGCTGGCTATTTCGTCGAAGTAGGAAGTGTATAGCCGCGAGCGCACATCGCTGGTATATTGGTCTCGCTCTCTCTCGTGCGATTCATGCGTGGCTTCGCTGTTTTAGTATCTCGCTCACACCCCGACACGGGGTTTGTTCTCGAAGGCTCGGCGACCGTGCGCGGGTCGGTTCGTGATTACGAAAATCCTACATAACTAAAGTAAATCTATGATCTGGCTCAAACAATATTTAAAAGTCGTGTCTCAGATATTCCTCTCAAATCCAAGGCCGCGATCCTAAAAGGTGCGTGTAAATAAAATATACCGCCACAAAAAGCGAAGCCAATCCAGTCGACAAACTATTCTACTTCCCGTCATAAAACTGTCGTTCAGTTTCCAATGTCAATTTGGACTTGTCAAGAGGATCCAATTATTTTGGAAATCTCTTTTGGCGGAGAAAGTTTTGTCGCGTCTTTTAGTTTCAGACGACAGGGGAAATCATTTATATGTTTATCATAAATATATTTACCCATCTTCCGAGGACATCCGTGAGGGTGGGAGGGGTGGCAGATTTGGCCGAGGCCTTCAAGAGGCGCAAATATGCAGGTGTCGACGGATCCAACACATTTGCTCCCCTTGGAGTCGAGACCCTAGGTCCGTGGGGTACCGAGGCTATTCGGGTTTTATAAAAAAATATCTGAACGTCTGGTCAAAGCAACGCGTGACCAGAGTTGGTGAGTATCTGGCTAAGCGCATCAGCATTGCCATACAACGGAGCGATGCAGCCAGCGTCTTGGTTAGTTTGGGGATTTCAAGGGGGAAAACTGGAATAACCCTAAAATATGACATAAGAAAATTATGACACGTACGTACTTCTTTTTACATGGATCAAAGTTAGGTTAGGTGTAGATAATATTTTTTTAATATTGCTGATCAAGTAGCTCTGACACATAAATTCCTCCAACGCCCACTGTTGAACATGCCTTCCTCATTTTAGGTACGTAAATATGGATTTAATTCAACTAGCAAAATAGTTTCCAAAAGTTTATAGAGCACCAGAAACCTGCAAAGTTCAAATTCAATTCACCGGATTACTGTAAAAACGTCGTTATTTCAGGGCAATAAGGCTCAAATGTTTTCTGCCAGTTAAACACGTGAGCCCATAATCCCCACCGTGCATAAATTAACTTTTAACCCCAAACAAAAAGCCGTAGTTTCATAATTATTAACTGTTCAGCCTCGGTGGACGGTACCTCGGTTCTTACTACGAGATTTCACTCATAACTTTACTTTCGAGTTCTGTTCTATCTTTACTCGTTGGGGTCACGCCAAAACCGGAATAGCATGCCCTTCTCGTCTGCCATTTTGAAGAAATCTCGATAATGTAGTCTCTGCTGAAAAATGTATCGATTATAAACAAAATATCACTTTCAGAACATAATAAATACTAACACAGAACATAATACCTAGGTAAGTATAAGTGTAAACGTTTTCAAAGCACTAACACATTCTTCATTATCAAAATGCCGATGCAGAATGATCAGCAGGCCTACTCAGACTCTCCGCTACCGAGTCATCGATACGGTATCTGGACACAGATTCGCGCGAAATTCAAATATTGTAGCGATTTTTATTCATATTTTATGGGTTCTGCAAGGAACTAAACTACCAGAAAAGTGGTAACACCTTCGTAATCAAAATAAATAATGAGCAGGTTCGTAATTGCTACATGAAGTCACCAGACTATCAAAGTAACAATTAACTTAATAACAGGTTGCTTCCAAGTTTCTACTCATATTTCAACTCATCTGAGTAATGATTTATCATGATTCTCAACCCTTATTTGTTAACTGCTAACCTATATGCCTCCTTTCGTTTGATAGACTCATCTGTTTTCTGCTTCTTGTTTTAAAGTACTGGGACTTTCTGACTGGGATTTCAACTCATCTGAGTAATTTTTATCATAATTCTCATCTCTTATTTATTAACTGCTAACCTATATGCCTCCTTTCGTTTGATAGA
Source organism: Eupithecia subumbrata (assembly GCA_949316285.1). Classification (NCBI taxonomy): domain Eukaryota; kingdom Metazoa; phylum Arthropoda; class Insecta; order Lepidoptera; family Geometridae; genus Eupithecia; species Eupithecia subumbrata. The sequence continues at coordinate 5,492,383 of OX438650.1, read as the reverse complement.
CTCATCTGTTCTCTGCTTCTTGCTTCAAAGTACTTAAGCCCTGGGACTTTGACGACGTCAACCCAAATTGGGAGAGGACGAGCTATACCCAGCGTCTCACGAGAGACTCACTTATATGGTTATGATGTGTGTTCTCTTTTATCTGCACTGAGACTCGAGTTGGTCCATTGTACGTGGTTTTATTTTGCAAGCGTAAATAGCCTAGCTCCGTCCAAAAGCGCAGCATCTTCCTAATATCTTAGCAGGCTTCGCGGAGTGACCTCGGCTGGTCGAGGATTTCGTGTCGTTGCGCTGCTACTCCCTCGTCAGACAATGTGGGCAGCTGATTCTTCGTCGCTGAGACACCTCATGCAGAGGTCTTTCTGTTACTCCGATAGTCTCTGCTTAGCTTAGAGCTAGATGATGCTGTGTGGATTGTCCAGCATTATTTATGTATTAAAGAAGAAGTGTTTATTCAGTGGACTGGACAGTGTCCTGTGAGTGTTCAGTAGTTTCTTTTTCTCTTTTTTTCAGTAGTTCGCGTAGGCCATTTCTGATCAGGGCCCGTGCTCGTAAAAACAAAATATAAGTTTCTGATTCGTTTTCTTGTAACGCTATAGCGAAATAAGTTTTTTTCATAGCACAAGAACGAATCAACACTTCGACTTCCCTTATCCGAGTTTATCCTAACCAGGGGTGGTTCGCGATCGAGACGCACCCATTCCCAAATTCTCACGAAAAGCATTTTCAACGTCATCACTAGTCAGGACATTGTGATTTACAACCCAACCTCTCACCGGTTGAGTCGGATCGTCCGTTACATAGGATTCTGAGTGAGAGAGAGAGAGAGAGAGAGAGAGAGAATAAAGAGTGCACCTGTGTTTGTGCACATACATGTGCGCTATAATAAGCCTCGCGCATATACATAATATGTACGTACATAAATAGCCTCCGTTGAGACTGACCACCATGATGTTCATCATCATGTTCATCAAAATAGGCTAGGTGGAAAATAGACTAAAATTCTCGAAACTTGTGAGTTCATAGTAGGGGTCTACTTTTTATATCCACGTATGTTTTAATTATAACAATTAAGTATAGAGTTAATTCATATTGATAGTCTGAACGTACAGCGATATTGATAGGTGTGGTGCAGAAATACCCAGAGGGAATTGTTAAATGAATTACCTGAGCGGTTTTAACATTAACCAGATTTGAAACTACGTTAGTGATATTACTGAACTTAGTAAAGTTTGGAGTGGTGTATGAATAACTGTTTCGTTTTAATAAGTGAAGATTTTCTTGTGTTTGGTGTGGATTGTTTTTTTATTAGCTTTTTTTTAACTAGATTTTTTTATTTTCTTGGTCTAGCGTAGGTCAAGTTGTCAAGACAAATCAAACGAAACCAAACTCGACGTGACTAATTTTTCATAAATATTTTTTACTAGCTGCGCCCCGCGGTTTCGCTCGCTTGGAAATCATACATGATTTCATAAATTTATTGCACACACCCTAGGAGTAGTTTTATAAAAAAAAATGCGTGATTCATTATTTACTTTGTAGTTTATTTTTACCGAGTTCTGAGTGAATCGAACCACGCATAAATAATTTTCCATAGAACATTTTCTACCCTTTTAACCCCCTCCGAGGTTAATTTATGAGAAGCCTGTGTGTTATGTTATTTGTAAAACCTAAACTATCTACAAACCAAATTTCATCTAAATCGGTTAAGTAGTTACGGAGATACGCGGTAACAATCATTCACAAAAACTTTCGCATTTATAATATTATTAGAAGGTTTTCAAAGTGATATTTTACTCGACGACTTCTGTGGCGTGGATCTTCACGGTCCGCCTGCGACGCAGGAGGATGTGGGTTCGTTTCCCGCCTCGGAACAAATTTTTGTACCACCTGCAGATATTTGTTCGGGTTGTTCTGGATGTTTTCTATGCAAAGTAAAAAATATCTATTCAAGAAGTATATTGCATTAATTACCTCTAACAGTTATCTAGTACCCATAACACAAACTCTGCTTAGCTTGGGCTAATGCTGTGTGAATTGTCCAGCATTTTTTATTTATTATTTTATTCCGGCAAAACCGAAAGTGGGACACCAACCTACTTTAGACTTGTTATAAAAGTGACCGCTTTACAAAACTAAACTATGGCACAGCTACCTATCTTTTAATCAAAATAATGCATCGTCAATCATTTTTAATAAGGGCAACATTACACAGTTCAGCTTAATTAATTCATATTGAGCATGCGTGGTAATAAATTAAACATCAGGCTTTTTAATTAGGTAGTACTTCTCTAATAGGAATGAAACCCGCATTGATAAACGACGATAACAATTATTTTTACACTGTCAAACCAATGACCCAAAGTCCGGAATTCAAAAAATTTGCTGCGCCCCGCGGTAAATGAGTTGGATAATGGATAATTCCTCGGAAACACTGCACTTTTCCGGGATCAAAAGTAGCCTATACGTTAATCCAGAGTATAAGCTACCCTGGAACCAAAATTTTACAAATCCGTTCCTGAACCACGGTGGCAATCTTTACAATTTATAGGTTCAAATCGTTCAAGGCCGGGTTTGAATTTGTGTTTAATTATAATTCAAGAGGCTCGATTATTACTTTAAAAACTCTAAAAATCGCAGGATTACTAATCCGGAATCAATAATACGTGCACCTGAATTCATAATTCGTGCAGTCAGGTCCTAACCCCCGAATACTCAAACGCAACTCAGATTTAAGCACGTCCCAAGTGCCCAAATTAAGTAAAAAAATCGCGACTTGACACGTTCTCAAATGTAAGTTGCCTTTGAGTATTTGGACGTTGGACTTTCAAAGGTGACTTTGAATGCCAGGTTTTATTTATGTGGCGGCCTAGCTAGGGTCCTCCTGAGTACCTAGCTTTGGTCTGTGGTCTAGGTACATTACTGTCCCTTTGTGAGGGGGAACTTAACGGGGTTGCTTGTCAAACTAGGCCTGTCTGAGTACATAAGGGATCTCCGTAGTAAAAATCTCGAATTACATAAAATTCAACATTATTTCTTTGGTTCCTCTAATGTGAAAACACGATGGACAATAAAAATTACGATAAAAGTCGTGAAAGTGCACTGTCTCACACATAATTTGGTTGAAATCTCAGGAACCCAGGGGTCTATTGAAATGACTTATGTTTTGATTCGTAGGTTTTTACTAATTATTTGGTTTTCTATCCCAGTTTCTTAATTTCGTAATTACGGATTTTCGAAAAGTTCCAAAAACGTGTGCTCTGCTCGCGCTCCTATGAACGCGAAATCCTAAGCATGGTGCCCTCTTAAAGGTTTTATGAATTAAAACGGATAACAACTAGCCAAGACAAGTCTGCCTAGGTAACCTTTTAAAGTGTCTCTCCTAAGTAATTCCAGACACAAAGTTGACCGCGGCTTACCACGTTTTAGGTTTATCATAATACTTGGTTCTGCCCGGTTTCGCACGCTTTCTTTCGGGATAAAAAGTAACGTATATAAAAGTAACGTTCTCAAATGTAAGCTTGCCTTTCACTTTATGCAAAAGTTCAAGATCTACATATTATGTGCAATATTTTAGCCCGAGACGTATTATCAACCAAAGTTAATATCCAAACTTTCGTCTTTATAATATTTTAGCGATTTCTCCACTCCGCTAACCACTAGGAATATTTAATATAACCGTGTGGTCAATCCCTACTTAGCCCGTACCTAATTCACACCACTCTAATATTCTATTAAAACTCAAAACATCCTCAAAAAGGGCAATTTATTCACTTTATAAACAAGAGAATTACATGAATAATGAAACGAACTAAATGTGCCTGAATTATCATTTTTGAATAAATAATGTTTCGGTACTTAAACGCGACAGGTGGCGACTTAAGGCGGATATACACGGCACGATACCTACGCTTGACTCGACGATGACGTACGCACAAATACTTTATATGTTTGTTGCTGCTGGATCTTAGAATTAGCCCGTTTGTAGAACAGCCACGCCGTATACAAAACAAACGCTGATTTATTGGGAACATCTAATTCAAAATATTTTTGAACAGTGACCGTTCAACAATCAGCGTATACATTTTGAGCCGTTTTGTACACCAACTAACCATTCTACAAGCTGGCTGATTCTAAGATCCGGCAGCGATATGTTTGTATAAGGCGTTTAATTCCCAGGCTCGGCGATACGATACAAAGGGATTTGCCGCCGCCGCCCCACGCTGCTGTACATCGGCATGTGCGCCGTGGCACCCAAAGTGTTAATAAATAGGTACCTGAGGTGCCATAGAGCGATTCTAACCCGTCTCGCAATAAAAAGCGTCGACAAACAATCCTTACAAAAACGGTCCTCGTTTGTAAGGCGCGGTCGTCAACATTTTTCATCTGACGTGGAAAGAGACTTTCGACGGTGGCCACTGATAGAGTTGGTAATGGTACGACTGGCGGCTATTAACGTTTTCTGAGCGCGCAAGTAACGCCTCGTCTACTCGAGCCTTACACTCTTGACCCAATGCTTTAACAAATGGAAAGCTCTTATGAGTTTTGTTTCAACACAGGCCATAGTGAGTAGGTACAATAATATTATTTGAACCTGAATTGAAGCAGGAAATGGTAGAGTTACTAAATATGTGTAGTTAGCGTGGTAAATGGAAATATCAGAGACCAACCCATTAAATGTTAAGTATATTATTTAGAGCTCTGAATAAATAATATTGTGAAAATTAATACGAGTTCCTAACGCACAGAACACTAACTAAAAATTCCATTTGATAAGCCAAGGCTTGATAAAAGTATAAACTGGAATGGGTTTTTTGGCATGCTAAGTAAGTTTAGGGATTAATAAGAAAATATTTTCACGCCAACCCTTTTCAATTTGTGTTTTGTTAACCCTGTTAGTGCCAAAGTAGTTATTTGTACTTACTTACCTAGTGAACTTATTCAAAGGAACTTATTCAACATTAATAATTGAACGTTCGTAGATTCAAATTCCAGCCAATTTGTCTACTAAACCTATTTTTTGTCAATTTGTCTTCTAAATCGGTTTTCCTTTCCGTGAAACCCTTCAATAAGCTTTCTGGTATTTATCAATTTGTAATTCCATTAATTTGGTTTTCCCTTAAATAAATAAATATAAACTTTATGACCAAAAATCGACTAAGCTTATGTGCGACTTATTAGTATCAATAAAAATAGAATAGTGAATAGATTATTTTGCTTATAGTAACACCAACTTCTCAACACAGGTAGATTTTACGACGACCATACAAGTTCTAATTCAGGTATTTTTAAGATCTGTATGTATACCGAATACGCTTTCATCATCATCATCATCAGCCTATATTAGTTCACTGCTGGACATAGGCCTCCCCTAATGAGCGCCATAGCGCCCTGTCTTCAGCTTGCCGCACCCAGCATCTGCCTGCAGTCTTTCGGAGAGGTCTCGGCTCCGTAGGTCATGTCGGGCAGGACGCACTGATAGAAAACTTTGCTTTTCAAGCATTGCGGTATGGATGACGAGAAGAATACGCTTTATTAGCCGGCAATGTATCATCAACAACGACATTAAAATTGCAAAAAAAAGGCTCAAAAGTCCGGTTCAATTAAGCAACTGAACAACTGAATAGGCGAGCGACTCAGAAGTCCGGTCCACTTAAGGCTGGGTAGGCCAGCAGAGGCCGCATTTTTGTGATTTCTAAAACAATCTGAGACTTAGAAAATAGTGTTTAAAATTCTGAAAAAAAGATATGTATTACCTAAGGATCTAGTCTAATCAAAGTCGCATTCAGTTACAAGATCTAATAAACTTCACTCGATAGAAAATAATCCCAAAGTTTCCTAAAGTTTTTTCAATACTATGACTAGAGAACTACTAATATCACACTTTTTTTTTGTACTCAACTAAGGACACTGAATATTTCTAAACAAAATTCGCACAGTTTGACTTGATTAAATGATTTTCTTAATCACCATGTTTAAATAACTACAAAAAACACGAGCGCGGCGGCGGCTTGGCAGGACTACCTGGCCTTAATTGTAACCGGACTACTGAGACTACAACTTTATTTGTAGTTCAGATTTACTTTAAAAAAATTTGAAACCGTAAAATTAAGTAATTATACACCAGACACCCAGACACACCCAGGGTTATTCATTAGTTTTTCCTTGCGTAACCTTATACAGGATAGAAAATTTAAAACGAATGCATTATGAAATGATTTAGAACTTAAATTATTTTGGAAATATAATAAAAAAAATATATAACAAACAGTTATTCGATATAAGTCATGATTTCCAACTCAGACTATTTATTGCGTGAAATGAAGCAAATGCGTACGTTCCTAGGAATTATTAGCATAGTACAACTTATATAATGAGAGTACAACTTGTACAATTTTCGCCAATCATTGGCTGCATTATCATAGCGAATAAATTTGTATTGATCAGCCGATCACTGCCAAAAATTGCTGAGCATTGTCAATTTTCAAAAAATCTCGTAAGCACAAATATAAAAATTACCAAGTCAATAACAAAATCGATAAACAATCTTAACTTCAGTCAGACTGTTCAGTGTTTCATTGATTGTTTGACTTTTTATTTTAAAAAATACATATCGATATTGGTTACCTGCGCTGATGTTTACCGGCAGTCTTTAATATGTAAGTACGTGACGTAATTGGCTAAGTTTCCCTTTGACGCAATTCAAACTTGTGTCACCTTTGCCTAGGTAAGTAGGTACTTACCTAGGCAAAGTGTACCTACTTATGAAACTCCATACGAAATATTGGCTGTGTGGCAGTGTTACCAGATAAAATTTATACACTACCGTGTTGACAGGTTAAAAATAAAGTGTTTCAGCTCCAAATTACCGTGGATAGATTTAAACAATACCATATCTAATACCGTGCAAAGTAAAGAGAAAATGCTATGATTTTTAAATATTTTTGATTTAAAAATGTCTTGATCATCTAAAATAACAACTTCTCGCTCGTATGTGGCTGCAGTCATTTTGTGGTGATTCAAGTATGAACGTTTTACTTGATAGCAACATTTATATTGATAACGATTCGTTCGATACTAAGTTGTTCAAAGATACAGAGCTCAATCAACTTCTAACTATGAGGTAGAGCCAAGTTTTTGGTGTCAATTTTGTGCCGAATAGGTACATCGATGGCGGTAAGTTTACTAGGGCTACAAAGGCTATGTTCGAATGTAATAAATATCCAGTTATATACCTTTGGCAGGTTTATAAAGTAACCAAATAGGTTTAATAGATTTCTCACTAATACGGCCGTTTGTTTTAACTTAACCTACGACGAGTAACTTCTCTGATATTTACGTATTTTATTGGTGCAGTTGTAGAGGTATGTCACAGTGACTGTGGGTATTGGCTACCATTTCATTTCGCACGGAAAAATAAACCCGTTGTATTTCAAACAACATTACGAGTTATTCCTCAAAACCTATTTTAATGCTAGGTACGTAGGTAAACAAAACTAGGCAGCAGCGGCGTGAAATATGTTTTACAAAAGTTTCAGCGCCTCCTATTTTACGCATCTCCATATTTATGGCATTTACATTTTATTCCGCTGTCCATTTTGCGTAGGCAAGACGGCGCAAACTGGCCACTAGTCAGTACTGGTCATCATCATCGGCCTGGTAGTGCCTATACTGAGTGCCTCGTTGGTCTAGCCGTTTTTAATATTATTTTATTTAATATTAATTATATTCAACCGACCTCTCAGATGGCAGACCCTGCGCGCCGCTACATCCCTTTAAAAGGTGCTAATCCCGGATCGGGCCAATAAACTCGGTCTTGGGATTTTTCTATCAGGAATATTCACAGTAGCAAGTGGATAGAAAATTCAGAGTGAGGGAATTGAGCGTGCGCCTAAAAAAATAAAATGTACAAGCCATAATTAAGGACATGCGTGAAACAGAAGGCGCACAAACTATCTATCTATCTTTTTTGGGGGCTACTCGACACTGAGAAAACAGAAGCGAGGGGTCGCACCGACAGTTGCCCGTCTGCTCCGACCTTTGCCTGAACTTGTTATGAACATGAAAACTCCATTGTTCAAAACATCATTGTTAAACTTTGAGTTTGCAGGAATAATTTTCCCCTCCTTATTACTTCTAATAGTGCGAGATGCTAATTCTAGAAGCTTGGAAAGTATATTTAAGTCTTGACCTGGATAAATAAGTTTACAGAAAATAAGGCTAGGTAGCTGAAATTAAAAGAGGGTAAAGCAGTAAATTTAAGTACTTACCTCTAGGTGGCGTACTTTCTCTTAAGCTGGGTACTGACCGGTTTTACGGGGTGTAACGTATCATTCACAGCTAGCATGAAACGTAAAAATCTGTCTCGTTGCTCGTTGCGAGCGCCTTCTTTCCCCGTACTGACTGCACGAACTGACGCTGTGACACGTTATATTACGACCTGTAACACCGGTCTATACCCAGGTTTAGATACTGTGACTAAAAAATAGGGTAACATTAATTAGGATGTTCTTTTAAAATGCTGTAGGACGATAACTTTTTAATTGACGTTTTGCTTTCATACATTTTACAAAGCTGCTAATAGGCTGTCAATTCAGATGTCACCAAAACTAAACTAAACTAATTTGAAATGACTAAAAATATTGCCGTCTCTTTCAATATGATGGAAATAAAATGGATGGCATAATTTTTAGTGCTGTCAAATTGGTTATGTTTGGTTGACACCAATATCATTCAGAGAACACCAATGAAACATAAACACAAGGTATTAAGGCTTTCTTAGGTGGTAGATCTGCTGTCAAATGGTGTTTTTGCTAGCACCTAATGCTGCCATATTGTGAAGTTAATTTGTTTTAGATTATGCACGAAAATTTTATACTGGGGCCCATCCATAGACAATAATAATCAAAATAAATAATAATCAATGGAAAACACCACCCCTAGTTTTGAAACAGAGTTGTAGTTTTTCATCAATTGATTAATTCAAGAGCGAGCATTTTCGAATCGATTTGTCAATTATAGAAATAGAATCATCCGGCCACATTGGAGTTGAAATTCGGCGATCACTAATGAACCTATTGTAGTCGATCGAATGGTTTTTCAGTGCAATTAAGTACGATCTGGTGGGTGCGGTCATTTTAATCGTCATGTCGGTGCTTCGAGGCCTGCGATCGCGGTTTGTCACGAGCTTGAATGTTCGAGGGGTTTACCAATTTTAGGTTTATTTGATTGACGTTGAAATATGTAGATACCTCTTCTTCAAAAAAAAAATATCTTCTTATTTCTAAGCTATAGCGATTTGAACCTACAATTGAGGTGGCACTTAAATGTGTTTTTTGTAGTAGGAATCTTTACTTCAAAAATAAAAAAATAAAACATTTAAAATTATATCTTCTATATCATAGCTCGATCTGACCTGTAATTGACTTACATGTGTTATTTGTCAGAAATGTGCAAGTTCCCGAAACTCGAGGGCATTGCAGTAGCCTTAAATTCATATCCCTGACTCGGGAAGGCAATAAAGTGTTTGAATTTTTGATCCGGAGGTTCACCTCAACACGTTAGAGACTTGAATTTATTGCTCTGTATCAAGAATTTCCTTGAAATTTTCTTAATATTTTCCTGGGGAGTTTTATGGAAAAATGCAGGTACTTTGTAGGCTATTTGCTTACTTTAAAGCCTAAAATAAAATAATAGTCAAAACAATAGATCATCCACAGTTTTCACTATAATTTTATTTTTGATTTTTGGTTAAAACTCATAGGGCTTTTTATAGTTATTGTGTTAGTGGTAGCAAAGGAACAAATAATATTAATTCTCGTTTGAATAATTATGTTATCTTCTCGGGACAGAAATCCATAGAGTTGAAAGTTTGAAACAATCACAAGAAGTTTTTTGGTCATTCTTTTTCATGATAAAACGATTCTGTAACACCTGGTTTCCTTAATAAACATAGTTTATAGGTATCGTAAACAGAAAATGAGCCTTCAAAATAGGCTCTAGGCTTCGAAGCCTTCTAGAAGCCTGACCATCCGTTATTCAGGCCTTCACATAAAATGTAGCCCATCTCATAACTCCCGCCGCTTTGATAACAACTCACTCTACCACCAACTGGCTTATTTAACTAGTTTATTACTCTTTCTCCGCCTTTATAAGCAGTACGTATGAAATATTCCTCTATTTCGTTATGTTGAAGGAAACTATCCTCAGTCCATTTGGGAGTAGAGTTCAATTTTGTTGCGGCTAGTGTCTGGATAATTTATGAGGCGATCATCCTAGGGTGGGGTTACACAGTCTGTTAGTCAAAAGGATGTTTACACCTACGGCCGCCGGTGTGCACTATGCACTAGCTTAATTATCTTTGGGGAATAAGTTTCCGTGGAAGCGGCTATTTCACAGGTCGCTGGAAATTGGAAAATGTTTTCGAGATAGTGGACTCGATTTTGTCGTTTTACTGAATAATGAAAGAACTTACTACTCGTATGAAATGAAATAAAAACATGATATGGTTACAAAAAGTTAATAAATTGATTTGAACTCCGTATAAAATGCATGACAAAAGTTTTTTTGCGGTTTCTGACTAGTACTCAAACCTTAGTTGGTCCAAGAAAATTTTGTTTTGGTTTTTCGTTTGTTGATTTTTCAGTTTTTTTTACTTGTGGTCAAATAAATGGCTTTTCTATTCAATTCTATTCTATGTTAAGGCGCTACCCCGAGCCAAATCAGCGCCACCACCTAATTTATCTTATTATTATGTTAAACGAAAGAATTTTAAAAAATCGATTGGCCAGTTTACGAACCTTATCATAAGCTTTTTTTAATGCCTATATAAACGTTTTTGTTTGTATAGTGTAGGCGGAGATGCGAAGTTGCTCTTTTTTGCCACCATGGTGGCCAAAAAGAGAAACTTCGCATCTCTGCTTAAAGTACACAAAATAAAACTTTTACAGAGGCATTAAAAAAAGCTTATGATGGGGTTCACAAACAAGCCAATCGATTTTTGAAAATTCCTTCGTTTATCGTAATAGGTGCTGGCGCTGATTTGGCTCGGGGTAGCGTTAACTAAAAGCTCTTAAAAAATCATGTCTGCAGCCGCTATGAGAACCTTCTTCTTTTTGAACTAACTAACTAATTCGTCGTGGATGTACTTTTGTTCACATCGGCATTTATCTACCTACGTATTGTTTTGTTTTTTCTTTGTGTGGTGATAAGGCTTTATCTACCTATCATATAATTTATCGATCGCTGTTGCATGTCGCATCCAGCCATTGCACATCCACGATGTTAATTATCATGGGCCCCATAAATATGTCGAGGGGGTTTTGTGTCGCGGCGGTTACTCATAGCCTCTTGGGTTCCGTATGCTTTATAAGGGTCATTAGCCGGCTAAATGAAATTTAATGCCGACAATTTAGTTCTTCGGAATAGTTTGTTTTTTGTTTTTTTATTGCTGCTTAGTCGGCTTGGGCTGGGTTCTTTCGTGGAACTTTTGCGTTTCCTGATACTACGAATATGTAGACTTGTTTAGGCTAAACAAGTCAAAAAAAGCAATGAGTTGTAATAAAAACTCATTGCTTTTAGTTTTTAAATAGGTGCCTATCTACAGTACTTTAGAGCGATTCTACAGGGTGCCGCGTAATATGTGTAATAAACCGAAAACGACTGCCTCGTTCGTCTAGCGGTCAGCGTATTCAACCGCTGATTATGAGGTCCTGGGTTCAAATCCTGGGTTGGGAAAATAGTTGTTGTTGGGGTTTTTCTAGCAAGAAAAATTCACAGTAGCAGCTCGGAGTCAGGAAATTGACGGTGTTACACCAAAAAGTAGGCTATGTTTGATTCCAGGATTTGAATTACCTGAATGCAAAATTTCAACCCGATCCGTTCATTAGTTTTGCGTGAAGAGGTCACAAACATCCATCCATCCATGATGCGGAAGTTTAGGTGTTTAGAGGTGTGGATGGATGTTTTTTACCTCTTCACGCCAAAACTATTGAACGCATAGGGCTGAAAATTTAGGGATATGTAGTTCTAGGCCTCAAATAAAACATAGGCTTCTATCCCTTAAATCAGTTCCTATGGGATAGAAATAACCTTAAACAGTCACCATACAAACAACGCGTGCGAAGCCGCGGGCAGAAACTAGTAATAATATATTTTAAATTCGAAAAATCGTGGAACAAAAGTTCCTCGGGTTCCAGAATCACCCCTTTTCGGCTAACTACACAATGTTACGTGGCACCTTGTATAACTTAGTCTAAATTTAAGAAAAAGAAATAATTTAAAAGAACAATTTTCGTATTTGCTTCCACGCTATGTTTGGGTATACATAGCGTGGAAGCAAATACGAAAATTGTTCTTCTTAAATTTTACTTCTTCTTAAATTCAGACTGTTGTTCTTGAAAATTGTTCTTATGAAATTTTTTCTTATGCTTAAATTCTTTTTACACACACATACATAAAAGTTAAATGCTGGACATGTACAAAGGCGAGCTTAACCCTAAAAGAGTTTTCTTACACACTTTCTTCATTACGGCTCGTTAGCCACATGAGGCCACTCAAAGGTATCCCGCGGGATCAGTTGAACTAGTGAAATATTTTGAATCAGGCAACTGATCCCATTGATACATTTTATGATTTTTATAGACACGTAAAAAAAGAGTTTCGACATTATATTTACGAAAACAACAACACAACCACAAATGCATTGCGTTCGGGTAATATTCATTGGCGGGATCAGATGGGTCTATTAGGTCCAATTCCCTAAACTTCCTGTATGTATTAATTGTTTGTAATTGGTTCTCCGTTTGGTGCAGCGCTGTTTCGCACCAAATTTTTCGCACCACAAGCTAAAAGTAATTATAATTGTTTCGTTTCTCACCCGCTGTTTTTAAGATTTTCGTTTCAACCCACAAATTAATAAAACACACACACACACCCCACCCATCGTGCCGTTTTTCCTCTGAGCCATCTATCTACCCATATCTCCACAGGAAGTATCTTACCAATGAAATTTCGTAGGTAAAATATAACTTTTGAAAGTCATGGAACTCGAGATGAACTCAACATTCGTAACAAAGTCAGGATGTCTTTGAAACAACTCAATATAAAGTTTTAATCATCTTTATTAATCCTTTTGTCTCGCCTGCATCCTGCCTTTGTAATCAGAACCAATTACATGAATTAAGATCGTCTAATTACTAATGTGTAGAATGGAGAGAAACTGTGAAAAAAAAAACGTTGTCAAGCGAACCATGGATTTAAAATTAACAGAGTTTGACCAACCTTCTTTATTATTATTATGCTTCCCGTATCAGTATATAAAATCGGGGGCAAACCCAAGTCTAGAATAAATTAAAAAGCAGAGCTGCTAACTGCATTTTCCAGAATTAAGTTGATATTCAAAATGATAAAAATGCTAAAGGAAAAATATTTTACAGTCGTACAAAGGACTTCAAAAATGCCCGGTGTTTCATTTAAAAATACTCAGAAACGTATCTCACAAACAGGACAAAGAAAACTGTGCTAAACGGGTCATGAAATAAAACAATTTAGAATCATAACTTCACGGCACACTGATTTACTTTTTACCAACTTGTTAAAACTTTTGTTCACATTTGATTCAAACGGATATTTCCGAGAAGAATTCAATTATTCTTATTGTTCCATTCAAGCAATTCCACATTTAAAATCATCTTGTATTCATTCTCCTAAAGTTCTCCGTAATGCGTTCACGCTTACGTAAATTCTTTTAATATTCCCACTTCCCTTTACTTTTGTCTCGGAGCGGGCGAGAAGTCAGTTACGCAGCGCTGTAACGGTACCTCACGACAATACGATCTAATCAGCAACTTCGCTAATGCCCAAACACAAAACAAAGGAACTCACTAAACGCCCTCTCTTTGTTACAGATCCCGATGTGAACAAACATGGACCTTAAATACTTGATCCTTATGATTGCGTTTACAACCGTCGAAATAAACGTCACGGAAAGCCGGCAGAATGACAAACGGAGATGGAAGAGCGAGAAAAGCGTATATTCGCACTACGTCAACATTTGCGATATCCAAGACCGGGGGTCCAAAGTCCACTGCTATTGTGAGAATATCAAGATTAAAACTGCAACAAAAGCGGACTGCTGGGTGTTCAACGGAGGGATCGCGGAGGACGATCCGTTCTGGTCGAATTTCTACTCGCAGCCGAAAATTGAAAAGCTCACGTTCAACGTACGCGCTGATGGCGGACTGACGTTCATACCCGCCAAAGTGATCGTCCGCCTCGATCGGCTTCAGTACCTCAACATACAGTACGCGAACATCTTCAGCATACCTTCCTACGCCTTCACAAATTCGACGACGCTCCGCGAAATATCCCTACCGAAGAACAAAATAACAAAACTCGAGAAGATGTCGTTCGCTCATCTGATAATGCTGTCAAACGTCAGCTTAATAGAAAATCAGATATCAGAACTGAAACGCGACGTTTTCTACGTCCTCCCGAATTTGCAAAGGTTATATTTATCTAAGAACAACTTGGGATTGCTACACGACGGCTGTTTTAAACATTTAAACAACCTTATAAAGTTAGATCTTGACAACAATCTGCTGACAGTCGTCATTAGAGAAAACTTCCAGGGGCTGTCTAACCTGATAACGTTGGATATGAGGAGCAATAAATTAACGATGATAGGCGACTTGGCGTTTGCAGAACTTTGGAGTCTCCAGGAACTTTACCTGGAGAGTAATGAAATAGAGTTTATATCGGAGCGTGGGTTCGGAGGATTAACGCAGCTGAGGAAACTGTCGCTTGCGGATAATAAACTGGCGACACTGGACAACGGAGTGTTGGACGATATTCAGAAGTTGAACGTTCTGGATTTAAGGAACAATGATCTGGAAACTATAAAGCAGGAGGCCCTTCAGCATGCTTTGGAAAATATGAAATCTAGTTACGCGCTTATTTCACTTGATGGTAAGTAAATAATTAATAGTGAAACAAAAAAATACAAGCTTGAGAATTCAAAACTAAATGAACTTGCTTCCACGCAAGTACGGACTATTTGGGACTGTCCCGCGTCTCTTGAAAACAGTCTTAATATCAATTTGAATCATAAAATCTTCTGGTTCACAAGATGCTTCTTTTGAGCATTGTAATAAATTTACAACAAAGACCTTGGAAGTTCTTCCAAGCCATTTAAATTAGATTTAACGACAATAGAGGAAGTCTCTAGCCATAAACAGTCAATCAATATTGGTTACATAAAAAGTCAAAGAAACCAAACCTGTAAAATAAATGCAAAGTTTACTAACTTGGTGCATCAAAATATTCAAGGATTAAAAAGTAAACTACTAGAGTTGGAATTGTACATGAACTCTTTTCATATTGACATTATCTGCTTAACAGAACACTGGCTGAAAAGCTATGAGCTCATGTTCAATTTTAGTAACCACCAGGTTGGCAGCTATTTTTGCAGATCACATGCTATTCGTGGAGGCTCATTAATATTACTAAACAAATTCATGAAATTCAAAGACCGTAAGGACATAATATGCTTATCCGTTGAAAGCCACATCGAAGTAGCATGTGTAGAGTTGGAGCAAACTATTGTAGTAAGCGTATACAGCCCACCATCAGCTTCTTTTGAAATATTTGAAAATGTTATGGAGGACATTTTATTTAAATTATCAAAATCAAATAAAACTATTATGGTATGTGGAGACTTTAATGTTGACCTTTTAGAAGTTTACTCCCTCAGTACTAGATTAACTAATTTATTAAATTCTTATAATCTAAGGCCATTATTTATGGAACCTACTAGAATAACTGAAACCTCAGCAAAATGTATTGACAATGTATTTGTTTGCCAAAGTGAAAAAATTGTTACAAAAAAAGTAATAAGTAATTTAAAATCAGACCACTTAGGTCAACTAATAAAATTAGAACTTCAAGTAAAAAATAATAATTGTAAAAAGAAAATAACATACATACCTGTGACCACCAATCGGTTTGAACGGTTAATATTGAATTGGGATTCTAAACCATCACCTAATCACTCACTTAACAACCCAAATGAGTCGTATTGCAATTTTTTTAACAAATTTACCAATGCGTTCAATTCAATATTCACACCCAAATCGATTATGGTCTCAGAAAAACTTACCTTTAGTGAGTGGGCAACAGTGGGTATACATAAAAGTAGACAAAAGTTGTATGAACTGTATAGTGAAAAACAATACAATTTTAGCCAGGAATTCAAAGAAAAAGTAAAAAATTACTCAAAAATATTTAGAAAAGTTTGTCAAATAGCAAAATCAAACTATATTAGCTCGAAAATTAGAAATAGTGAAAATGTAATAAAATCAACTTGGAATATTATAAAAAGTGAGACTGGAAAGGTCAGTACATACGTTAATGATTACAATTTAAAGATTAATGATTACTCAATCAAAAATGATGTTGAAGTGGCCCAAGCATTTGAAAACTTTTTTACTGAAATTCCAATCTCTACTACAAAGTGTTTAAACTCTTCTACTGTAATTGCCGAGTCATTACTAATAGAAAATGTATCTAAATGCAAAAATAAATTTAACTTCAGCCACGTTGATGAAACAGATATTAAAAAAGCCTTTAAACTTTTAAATATTAAGAAAACTGCAGATCTCTGGGGCATTTCCGTTACAATTATTAAACCTTTGATTGATACCATTGCCACAGATCTAGCTTTTATATTTAATGAATCTATTGATTGCGGCGTATTTCCTGATCTAATGAAATGTAGTAAAATAATCCCACTGTATAAATCGGGTAGTAGGTCTGACCCCACTAACTTTAGACCAATATCAGTACTGCCTACATTCAGCAAAGTTTTTGAAAAACTTATTTTACACCAATTGCTTAGGCATTTCAATGGCAATGACCTGCTGCATTGTAAGCAATTCGGGTTTACTCGCGGCAGATCAACTACTGATGCCGGTGTAGAGTTAGTATCGCATATTTTTGATGCTTGGGAGAAGTCGCAAGATGCTTTAGGCGTTTTTTGCGACTTGTCAAAAGCGTTCGATTGCGTACACCATGAAACATTAATCAGGAAATTACATCACTATGGAATAAGAGACACTTCTTTGGATCTTCTTACATCTTACTTGAGTGATAGGATACAAAGAGTTGACATTAATGGGAAACGGTCTTCGGGGTCTGTAGTTACAATGGGTGTACCGCAGGGTTCTATCCTCGGTCCTTTCCTATTTTTAGTTTATATTAACGACCTGCCTCACCTAGTCAAGAATAATCATGAGATTGTATTGTTTGCTGACGATACTTCATTAATTTTTAAAATGAAACGACGAAACATAAAATTTGACGATGTGAATAATGCAATCTCAAAAGTAGTACACTGGTTTAATGTCAATAATCTTTTGCTTAATGAAACTAAAACGAAATGTATAAAATTTGCTCTACCTAATGTAAAACACGTTAAGATTGATGTAAACGTAAAAGGAGAAACGTTAGAAATTGTAAACAGTACAGTATTCTTAGGAATAACCTTAGATAGTAAACTTCAATGGGGCCCACACATAGATAAGCTATCGAAGAGACTTAGTTCTGCAGCGTATGCAGTCAAAAAAATCCGTCATCTTACAGACGTTGATACTTCTAGACTAGTCTATTTCAGCTACTTCCATAGTGTTATGTCTTATGGCATACTGCTGTGGGGGAACGCTGCAGATATGAACACCGTATTTGTGCTGCAGAAGAGAGCTGTTCGTGCAATCTATAATATGGGTCCCAGAGAATCCCTGCGTGATAAATTCAAAGAAATAAACATAATGACAGTACCATGTCAATATATTTATGAAAACTTGTTGTACACTCATAGAAATAAAAATCTGTTCCCTAAAAATTGTGATAAACATAACTTTAATACCAGAAATAAACATAAACTCGCTGTGCCCACAACTAGGCTACACAAAATTAATGTATCTTTTAAAGGGCAATGTATACGCTTCTACAACAAAACTCCTAGTGAGTTGCAACAATTATCAGTAAATAAATTCAAACAAATTGTCAAAACCTTGCTGTGCAAAAAGGCTTACTATAAAATATCAGATTATCTAGAAGATAAAAAAGCTTGGAACGGGTTTTGCTCCAACTCGAAGAATAACAACTAACAGGCTAAAGGTTTCTTCGTCGCTTCTTTACTTTGGTCTACATACCGAAGCGACAGAAATCAAAAATATCACTTTATTTCCGTGTCAGTGTATAGTTTTATAATTTGACCTTTTCTAAGTGTACATTTATTGTATTTATGGAAATAAAGAGTTTTTGATTTTGATTTTGATTTCAGTTTTGAAGGGAATGTTTATATTTCTGAATTGCCGCCTTGGGACAAATGTTTGTACTATCTGCAGATATTTTTTGTTGCAGATTTTCTTTATATTTTCTATGTATAATAAAAAATATTTATCTATGTAATGTCTCGGATTAGGTATATCAGTCATTTAGTACCCATAACACAAGCTCTGCTTAGCTTGAGGATAGATGATGCAGTGTGGATTGTCCAGCATTAATCATATTTATTTATATCTTTCATGTACTGAATTGGACCTGTTACAGTTTTATTTATGTGAAGATGAATGAAATCAATAAAATCCATGATTGCTAGATTTTGTGCAAAATTGGAACCGACCATAAAGCGAGTTTGAAATAATAATTAGGATTGAATCGGGACTGGAATCAAAATAGGAATTGTTACTTTGTATATGTTTTGTAAATACTGGGATCGAAAATTACAATGATACGATTTATATAAGAGCAAGCCTGTCTTTTCGTGGTCCTTGCTAAAATTAAACATTTATAAAGAACGTGAATATCGGGCAGACGCGGCGGCAGATTTGGCCGAAGATCTCAAGAGGCGCAAATATGCAAGTCTCGACAAAGCCTACACATTTGCTCATCTTGGAGTCGAGATCCTAGGTCCGTGGGGTACCGAGCCTCATCGGTTTTCAAAAAATTATCTGAGCGTCCGGTCGAAGCGACGCGACGGTCTGGTGACCCGAGAGCTGGTCAGTATCTGGCACAGCGCATCAGCATTGCCATACAGCGGGGCAATGCAGCCAGCGTCTTGGGGACGCTTCCGACTGGTATTGATATGGATCAGTTGAGCTACCTGTAGATTGATTGCAACAGTCTGCAGTTAGCTCAATCGTTTCAATTGTACATACTAGTTCTAATTTATTTCTATTATTTTATTGTGATTTTCTACGTGAATATTCAACTTCGAGTACACTTTTAAAAAGTAAACTTTTAACTTATCTTTGTGGATTCAGGTTTTGGATAACAAAACGTTTTCTCGTTTAGTAAATTGGGTTTTCATATCCGTGTTTTCCGATCGCCGAAACAAACTTAGCGATGTCATAAATCAATGCGAATTTAATTTAGGACTAATTTGCGAGTCGGTTGGTTTGATTACTCTTCTGTTACGTTATTGATTACCTCATGTTTACTTTGGATACTTTGAACAACTGAGTCAGCGTTTGTTGAAAGCTTTTTTAGGGTTCCGTACCTTTAAATGAAAAAAGGAACCCATATAGGATCACTTTGTTTTCCGTCTGTCTATCGGTCTGTCCGTCTGTCAACACCCTCAGGTAAGCGAGGACGTATCGAGTTGAAATTAACGTCAAATCCGTAACCTCTTGGAGCCGCGATATAATTAAAACTTCGAAGTCTACGCACTCAAAAGTTACAGCCGTTTATGACCGAATACATTGAAATTTCTAAGGGTATCACATGCACACAAAACCTATAGGGTACTTCCCGTAGATCTAAAATCATGAAATTTAGTGAACAGCAAGGTCTTACAGCACAAATGAAGGGAAAAATCCAGTAATCGTAAATTTGTAGATGATTCACAAAAAAAAACTCGCCATAGACCAAAACCTACAGGTTGCCTACTTCCCGTTGACCTAGAATCATGATAATTTGGCAAGACACAAGGTCTTACGGAACCCATAGTGCACGAGTCGATTTATTCTCAAATTTTTTATTGACGATCGCAGAGGTGTTAAATACATAGAAGGAAGCAGCTCCCCTTTGTCTGACAGGTTCCCATAATCGGCTCTTATGATATCCATGGGTTTTACTAGAGACGTCGATTCTGACGCCGCTGTGACGATTCTTTCGTCAACTCAGCCCACACCTCACTCGCGGGACAAAACGTCCACTACAAAATTTACGCACGCGACTGCTACGGCTCGTGGAGACAAAGATTTTTTGTATCATCTAGTTCCCACTAAGGGGCAAAGTTAGAGGGTATGAAACTTTACGCAAAACTCGTCATTTTATATTTTGTATTTCTAAATATACTAGCTTCCGCCCGTGGGTTCGCACCCGTATTTTTGGTATTCGTATTTGAATATATTAATTCCATCGTTGGTACACTTGATTTCGTTACATTCTATTTTTAAGTACTTTAATAACAATAACACACATAGGTACTTCGCTATAGGAAAAACCTTAAGGTACAAAGGTACAAAAAAAACAGATACATGACTGATAAATTAAATAAAAATAATGAGCCAGAGTCAAATAAATAATAAATAAATGAATAAAACGGTATGTCAATGTATGATGCTTTATAAGGGTAAGTAGCCTTTTATCTAAGTTAGGTTGTGTTTTAAATGTACGCCACCATGTTGATCTGTTCAGCAGTTTTGAGATTCTGGGTAACTAACAAAAAATCACATATCACAAACTTTCAACTGTATAATAAAAGTAGGATCGCGCGTTGAATATTAAATTATTTACGCTATCGGAGAATCATTAAACGTAATCGCTGAAATAATGTTAAACAGATTTAACCACTTAGCTTAAATCGAATATAAGCCAAATTTAAGCCGTATGTATAAAGTTATTAAGCTCGCTTCGATCATTCGGATAATTAAGCCAGATCGGTAGCCTAGTGAACACAAGCTAGTTCAGTAGGTCAGCCAAACACGATGTGAAATATTTGTGAACAAACCACGACAAATATAAGTTATTAAAACTCATTTGCTTGGCGTCAAGTTTAAGATAATATTGTAAGCAATATTTACGAAAAGAAAGATCTTAAATCGACAAGTTATGTAAATTGCGTATAAAAAACGCGGCACCATCAATAAAGGGTTTTTGGTAAAATTTTGCAAGAATACCTGCATTATGTACCAAGGTGGTGTAATTGGAAGCTTAAAAGAAAACACATTGTAATAGCTAAGAGATTCCGCTCCGGGCACATACCCCTTAATAAATTTCGCTCAATTGTGACAAACGTCCTGCGTCCTAGGCGATGTGCATTTTCTGGTGGAGTGTGAGCGAAGCGAGTCAATAAGATCAGAACTACATATGTGAAAAACTCAGAACTTGTACGATGTGAACCTAATTTTTTTAAATAATCCTTATTTTATTTTTTCTACTAGCATATTACGGGAAGTCCCCCTTGTTTAACACGTTCAATACTGAACTTTATGTCATCAGAAGAGGAACTAGTGTA
Source organism: Eupithecia subumbrata (assembly GCA_949316285.1). Taxonomy (NCBI): domain Eukaryota; kingdom Metazoa; phylum Arthropoda; class Insecta; order Lepidoptera; family Geometridae; genus Eupithecia; species Eupithecia subumbrata. Next base: position 5,470,863 of record OX438650.1, on the reverse strand, counting down.
AACAAAACCAGCTGCATCATATCCAATGTTCACAATCCATAAGAATAGCAATTAACCAGCCAATTACTCCTTCCGATCCGTTGCCATAATATCGATGTGATTAACAATGAACTGAGTTCTATCTTCATCGCTCGATTGTTATTTGCCGAGATTATTGCTCTTTGTGGCGAGAATATTCATCTTTTTAACAGACTTTAAAAAGAGATGTTTTTTATGTTTGTTCGTCTATTACTGTGTCAATTTTGTAGCGATTTGGATGTTTTTTTGTTATTGTAGGTACAGTTGCGGTCATAGTTGGAGATTTATGTACCTTAAAGATCATATGCAACGATTTAAAATAGTAAATTTTATCTAATATCAAACTTCAGCCCAACATTAATACTATATGGTATGCATAAGCAAAGTTTTATGGAATAATTATGACAAATTGTTTTAATATAAATTTATAATGGTGTCAAAATAAATTATGTTATTTATTTTGCTATTTATTTCCTAATGAATTAGATACTAATACTAGCCTCAAAATTACTTTATTATTTTTTCTAGAATTTAATGTCGGTTTTTAGTTTTTTTTAATCAATCATATTATTTAAGAGAATATTAGAGTAGGTACTTGGGTATTGCATAGCAGCTAGGGGGCAATGGTCACTTAATTTTTATTGATTTATTTAAATAACCGCTGTTGATGGTGGCAATTCGAGTCGTACATCATTAGCAGATTAAGGTTGGCATGTTATCAATATCTATATCTATCTATACTTATAATAAAACTGTAACAGGTCCAATTCTGTACATTGAAGATATTTAGAAAATTTTTTTTGGAGGGCACTCTATTATCGATACTGAAGCCAAAACTGCAATTTTTTTCATTCATGTCTGTCTGTCTGTCTGTCTGTCTGTTTGTTAAATGCGCATCACGCCGAAACTACTGAAGGTATTGAAATGAAACTCGGCACGATTTTAGGTCATACTACGAGGAAGGACATAGGATACTTTTTATCCCGGAATTCAGTCAGGTTTCCCTGGGAGAGGGGATGAAAGTAAAATTCTTTAACTGCGCATCACGACGGAACTACTTAAGGTATTGAAATAAAACTCGGTACGATTTTAGGTCATACCACGAGGAAGGACATAGGATACTTTTTATCCCGGAATTCAGTCAGGTTCCCCTGGGAGAGGGGATAAAAGTAAAATTTCTTCACCGCGCATCACGTTCACGCCGAAACTACTGAATGAGTTGGACTGAATTGGTACGATTTGAGTTCAAGGAAGGACATGGGATACATTTTATCCTGGAATTCAGTAAGGTTCCCCTGGGAGAGAGGATGAAAGTTAAATTCCTTCACCGCTCATCACGCCGAAACTACATAGGTAATGAGTTGGAATGTAACTTGGCACGTTTTGAGTTCATACTACAAGAAAGGACATGGAATACATTTAATCCTGGAATTCAGTAAGGTTCCCCTGGGAGAGAGGAAAAAGTAGAATTCTTTAACCGCGCATCACGACGGGTCTACGCGTCGTCCGATTTCATGCATTCTTTTTGTTAGAAACAGAGATGCAAAATCGAATATGACTAAATCAGTAGAAAGTCGAGTAGAAAATCAGTAGATTGATGAAATAATCTGTAGATTGAAGAAAAAAATTAGTAGATAAAGGGTAGGTAAGTTCCTATCTATTTATTTTTCCAAGACGCACCCATTAGTTAGGTTCCTACCTACTAAGGTGGTGGGTCTTGGAAAAATAAGTTAGGTTCCTGTCTTACATGATATATGGTGGTTTAGCTGGTCCAGCGAAGTTTGGTTGGAGTCTTACTCCAACCAAACTTCGTGTACAATTAAATTAATTAATTATTGTGGTCCACTTAAACTAACTGGACCGCAGAAAAATATTTTTTATTGTGGTACACAGCCAACTGTACCTACCTACTAACGAAAAAAAATTACGGTGGTCCAGTCAAATGGATCAGGAGCCCAATTCTGCAAAACAATTGCTTCAGTATGACAATGGAATCGTCGCAGAATCATCACGTAGAATCCTTAGATTAATAAAATTCCAGATAGTGCGCGCGAGATAAATTAATATGTAGTTTCAAACTTGACGCGCGTCTCTCCATCTGCATTCATCATAATTTCTTTCATCCAAGGTGGAATACCAAAAAGTGTCATTCTGTGACGATAGCCCTGTCATAGTGAAGCGATTAGTATAGCAGAATAGGGCCCCAGCTGTGAGTAAGTCAAACGAGTAGGACACTTCTTAACACTGACGCTGGCCGAGTCGTAGCTAAAAGTCGTGTGGATAAAGAATGGGATTGAAGATGACAATATGCTATCCCCCGTAGACCCTACACGATTTTTTGGACGGCGGCGTTTCATAATATGAGAGACTATGGTTAAATGTGAACTTAATTAGTCGGCAGGTAAGGCAATCGCGAACGAAGTCGCGGGTACAGCTAGTTAATAAATAATTCTGGAGAATCAACACAGTTTCATGCATAGAAAACGCCCAGAACATCCGAAATAAAATTATCTGCAGATCATAATTTGTCCAAAGGCGTCACTCGAAACCGCAAACCTCCTGCGTCGCAAGCGGACCTTCACCCGCTGCGCCACAGAGGCCGTCCGTCGAATAACCTTCAAGCGTTTCCATATAAAACAAGGCGTCTAAAGCCGCGGGCAGAAACCAGTTTGTAATAAACAATGAAGTTTCCAACAGCATATGAATTACTTAAAAACTTTTCTTGTACGAACAATGACATATTTTTGTAAATCTCAAAATAGTTGTATTGTCGACCGAAGTTTTGAAGGGTTCGATTCCCGCCTCAGGACAAATGTTTGTACGTTCTCAGATATTTGTTCAGGGTGTTCTGAATGTTTTCTATGTATAATAAAAAAAAACTATCCATGTAAAGTATTGTATTATGTATATCAGTTATCTAGTACCCATATTACAAGCTCTGCTTAGTTTGGGGCTAGATAACGCTGTGTGAATTGTCCAGCTTTACTTATTTATTTATTTATTATTTCTCTCCCATAGGAACTGATTTGTGGGATAAAACGTAGCCCATGTTTTATTCCAGGCCTAGAACTACACTTATGCTAAATTTCGGCAAATCCATTCTGTAGTTTTGGCGCGACGAAGTAACAAGCATCCATCCATCTATATGATTAACTTTCGCAATTATAATATTAGTGTGAGTAAAAAAATACGTTTCAAAGAAGAACCTAGGTATCATTTAATTTATTTGAGGGTTCAAATAAATTAAATAATACATGATGATACCTAGGTTCTTCTTTGAAACGTATTTTTTTACGAACGAAAAAGAAGAACCGAGGTATCTTTAATTTATTTGAGGGTTCAAATAAATTAAATGATACCTAGGTTCTTCTTTGAAACGAGTTGTTTTATTCAGTAACAAGTTTTGTTACAAGGTATATTTACTATGAGTTAGGTAATTACGTTCAAAAATATGAAGTTTTGAAGTTATCTACAAATTGTTCTAGTAACGTGAACTAAATGGAGCAATTATGAAAGCATGATCAATTTTGTAATAGGCAGGTACCTAAGAGTTTTTATAGGAGGTGTACCGTCACCAATATAAAGTTTTTATCTGAGTGGTTAGCCGTTGTAAACAAGATCAGTCAAGTGCGAGTGTAACTCGCGCGCCGAGTATTTCGAACGTTTGTCAACAAAATATGTAACAAAAGTACCGGTTAGAGACTTCGCAATTTAACGAATACCTAAAATAGTACGTACCAACCTACATTTCAGATGGATATCTCTGCATGTTTCGGTTAATGTGGGTAATGGTAAATTTTTCGATTTTTTTCAAAATATTTCAAAAAGTATGAAACCTATAGAAATTTTAAAACTGTTTCGAAATGTCCAAACCGATACCTTTCATTTGATACCAAACTCGGTGAGATAGCCCCTCCTTTTGAAAATTATTCCCACCTTTTGGACAATTTTTCAAAAAGTGTTCTTTTTACAAACTTCTCTATAAATCTTTTAAAATTTCGGCATCACAATTTGTATGGAAAATATTCATTTTCATTTTTCATTTATTTTTCTTTAAATCTGTACAGGCGCACGAAATGTATTATTGTTTTAAATTTCAAGTTGATAGCTGCAGTAGTTGCTGAGTTATTAAGGCGGAAAAAAAGGACGGACAAAGCGAGACCATAAGGGTTTCGAAACCGATCTTCTATTTCGAAACCCTAAAAAAAACTTTCAACGGTTCACCCAGGTGGTCTCATGAGGTGGAATGGTGGGTAAGAATTTTCAAAAAAGTGTGTTTTGTTCTCCATTAAAAATGTTTTGATACGTCAAGAGAGCAGTCTTCTCATAGAAGTATATTCCGTGAGGATCCTAAATATGTTTTTGTAAACTAAGGGATCATTATCAAAGAAAAATTGGTGGAAAATATTTATACAATAAAATATTTTCCACCAATTTTTCATTGGAGAATGATATCATCGTAGGTCGTATCATCGTTAGAAATTCGAAACATTTTTTTGTTTTAAAAGCTATTATCGATATTGTCAAACTAGAATTTGAATCTTTTTCATTACGCTAGTGCAATGTGTTGTGGAACTTTGTGTTTTTGTTTTAGTAACTTGCTGTTACTTTGTTGTTTTATTCATCAGTTTTGGTACAGTTTTCACAAATTGACCTTTGTTAACCTAAAATATCTTGGATTCTAGAACCTTGAAGTATAGTTACTAAAAGGTTTCTCGGTCGGGTCAGGACGGCCAATAAATATGCGTTTACGATGTCGGTATCGGTTTCGGGTCGGGTCGAATAACGTAGAATCGCCCGATGGTAGTTTCGTCTAGTGGTGTAGAACACTGGCATTGAAAAGTCGCCTTTGTCTCTCCAACACTATTTCATTTTCTGAAACAATAGGAAGTATCACAAATTTATCTCCGTTGCAATTTCGCTGAATTAAAAACAAAGTCGCCCTTTCCGCAAATCATAACTAACATAGATAGTGAAGTCAGTTTTGCGGAAAATATCACAACTCGCGAAATATAGGCGGCCATTAAAACGTCACAGAGTAGGTAAGTAGTGTTGTTGAGGATTAATAGCTAGGCAAAGTTTTAAACAATATTATAAACTAGGGCTCTTGTTTGGTACAACTGTTTGGCAGAAATTAAGACAGATATAGGTCTAACATCCTAAATGGGAAGGCTAAATTAAGGTTTTATAAAATTTTAAAATATGAACTAGGGCTCTTGTTTGGTACAACAGTTTGGCGGAAATAAAGACGGACATAAGTCTAACATCCTAAATGAGAAGGCTAAATTAAAGTTTTATAAAATATTAAAATAATAAATAGGGCTCTTGTTTGGTACAAGAGTTTGGCGGATATAAGTCTAACATCCTAAATGAGAAGGCTTAATTAAAATTTTATCATATGAACTAGGGCTCTTGTTTGGTACAATAGTTTGGCGTGTGTTGGTTATTAGTAGGTATATTGCAAAAGATTGGAAATAGCCTGTAATTGCGTTTAGTTGTAACACAACACAGACTATTTGTTGAGTTAGCGCTGGGAGAATGTACCATATCTACGGAATTTAACTTTTATCTTTGTGTCCTTAATTTTCGATTAATAAGGCCTTATTTTCCCAAATCTTAATAATGTCAGCAACACTCGAAATCATCTGCGGATCGTACAAATATTTATTCCTCGGTGGGAACCGAACCTGCCTCTACCTTCTGCGGACCTTCGGCCACTTTGCCACTGAGGTCATGTGTGCGTGACTGCCTACCACACCAATTTCCGATGCTTGCATATAAATGATAATTATGTTTTAAAGTGGGAAAACTGGAACAAGAAAACCATAGAGGGTAAATTCTGGATTTTTTTAAAATTAAGCTTCCAGTTTTCCCCTTAATTGGGATCTGTCAAGGCTTGATAAACCTAACTTAGGATATAAGACGCTATGAATAGTAAATAATGAAATCTTTATTCAGAAATAAAATAAAATCAAATAAAAGATACAAATTAGAACTAGTATTTACAATTTAAAAAGACTGTTGCAAACAATCTACAGGATTCATTCTACATTATACATTTTCTACTATAAATTTTAACAACTGTGTATTTACAAATGTATCCATATATTTATAAAAAGCATTACTTATGTTACTCTTTTGTCAACAGGCAACAAACTAACGTGCGACTGCCGCCTCGCCTGGCTGCAAAAACTCCGCAATGAAACCCGCAGCAAACGCCTCAAACTAGCTATATCACGTCTCCACTGCATCATGGACACCAAACTAAAAACAAATCTCGCCACCAAACCAAAAAGCAACCTCATCCCCCTCAAAAAGGAGCCAGATTACGAAGAAGAAGACGAAGACGAAAAGCAATACGATGAAATGCAGGATCAAGAGAATAACGAGGAGAGTAAAGTAGAGCACAGGAGGAAATTGGTTGATATTCCATCTGAGATTTTGCCCTGTCCAAACCGATTGATATACGAAGCTTCGTTTTCACCTCCCACGCAAGACGAAGTGAAATATTACCAATCTTCCTCGGCTGAAAGAATCACGGCAAACATTTGCTATTTTATACTCGTGATTATTACCTTGTAGCGTTGATTACCAAAAGGATCTATTTCGCTTTGTACAAAGTTGATATTTCTTTACACGTTTAGATATTAAGTCACCCTTGTCACAGAAGTAATCAAATAGTAAAATCTACTTTATAAATTAAATTAAAAGGCCTATATTCCACTGAAAAAAATGTTGACCTGGACGCGACGACATTGGATAAACCTTGAGATTACGAAGTGTTATTACTGTTTGATTATGTTCATTGTATTTTCATTCTGTAACTTTCACATTTGACACTTATTGTAACTTACAATTAGGTTACGTTTACCTTTTAATAACTTAAAATTAGGTCTTACTTTCAATTGTTAGTAATACTCAAATATTCTTCAACTGATTAGTATCTAATTGACAGTTTTCAGTGTTAAGTATTAGTAACAATGTCACGACTTAAATTATTAGGTAAGGTAATAGTAGAAGTCCCAATCAAACTTCGAAGAAAATTACAATAATGTATTAAAAACAAATTAGAACTAGTATTTACCAATGATACAATTGAGCTAACAGCAGAATGTTGCAAATAATCTACATGTAGCTCAACTGATCTGTATCAATACCAGTCGGAAGCGTCCGGTGTTTCAAAACGCAGGCTGCATTGACTTGCTGTATGGCAATGCTGATGTGCTGCGCCAGATACTCACCAGCTCTTAGGTCACGCGTTGCTACATAAGTTGATGATATTTGCAGTACAATTTTTTTTTACCCACTGTCATCCTACCGTAGGCAAAATAGTATACCAATACCCATTCCAGTATTCTATATGAAATGTTTCTAAACATACCGTTCATACTTAACCTAAAATTCACAAAGGTGCCGTAAATTTTTATTAGACATTTATTATTTATTTGTTAACTTAATAGATTTATATATTTATACTTAATAGAAGCTAACAGTTAACACCTAAATGCTTTCTATCTAGGGCACAAAATTATTATTTTATTACAAAATTTAAGTTTAATCTAAGAGACATTTATACCTATATCTAAGCATTTAATAGAAGATTTATACATAGATTGTTTTTTGTTAAAAATCATTAATTTTAAAAAATAATGCTAACAATTAAGTCCGAACTGAATGCCCATGTGAATTTTAGTTGTTTTGCTATGGATTGATGACAAACATTTCTCATCGAATTTCACTGGTGTATAGATGTGTTTCGTTATCCAAGGCAACTAAGAAAATTCAAATCATAAACTTTTCTCAATTAAAAGTTATCAGTCTTAAAATAGTTTCGTATCAAAGTTCACCAAATCGATTTAGTTAAACGCTCTAAAGGCAGACTTCTATAATAGTTTGGTGTAATTATAGCCATCGGCATGGATATTGGTACCAAACATTATCACTCATTCAAATTGATATGAACCTTGCCTCAATAGACATAAGGCTTCGTTGCTTTGTCTCTGCTCTTTTGCCGAGGTATCAAGAACAGTGCCAATAAGTTCATCTGCTTTTACGTTCAAGTTTCGGCATTGGAGATTGTTTTACTTGAATTAGTATTGATTGGCTCGGAACTTTAATATTATAAGAAATTCTCTTTTGCGGCATACAAAAATTATCAAAACTGTATTTTTAGGGTTCCTTCCCCAAAAGGGTGCCAACGGGACTCTATCACTAAGCCTTCGCTGTCAGTCTGTCTGTCCGTCTGTCAGCGGGCTGTATCTCATGAAACGTTATAGGTAGAGAGTATTTATGTTGCCGCTATAATCTTTTTTAATAAATTAATAAATAATGCTGAACAATCCACACAACATCATCTAGCCCCAAGCTAAGCAGAGCTTGTAATATGGGTACTAGATGACTGATATACTTAATACCTACTAACCGTCTATAACTTAAAGATGGTCATTTCAATCATTTGACGACCGATGTGGCGCAGCGGGCGAAGGTCCGCCTGCGACGCAGGAGGTTGCGGGTTCGATTCCTGCCTCGAGACAAATGTTTGTACGATCTGCATATACTTGTTCAGGGTGTTCTGGATGTTTTCTATGTAGAATAAAAAAAATCTATCTATGTAGTATATTGTATTAAGTATATCAGTTATCTAGTACCCATAACACAAGCTCTGCTTAGCTTGGGGCTAGACAACGCTGTATGAATTGTCCAGCATTATTTATTTATTTTTATTTATAATGATGTTTTTATCACAATTGAATTAAAAAAAACCATATCATAATGATCTTCATAATTAAGATATTAATATAAGCTTCGTTTTATAAAATAAGTTATTAGAAGCTAAGTAATTACCTATGCGTATGGACTGTTATTTCTACATTTTTATAGAAGTTGCTTAGTGTGCTGTGTTTACACATGTTGTCAATATCATGTCACGTTTTTTTTAAATTATATGTAAAGCTGAAAGAACGTAGCCTACCTTAAACAATAGGCTACTTATTATACTTAAAATACTCGAACGAAGCTGCGGGCAGAAGTTAGTTATAAATTCGAAAGTAACTCTGTCTATCTGTCTGTCTGTCTTTTCACGCCTAAACGGATGAACGGATCTAAATGAAATTTGGCAGGGAGGTATGATATCCCGAGGACGGAAATAGGCTTGAAAAACGCGTGCAAGCCACGGGTATAAGTTGGTTTGACCATAAATTAATAACACTGTACCTACGTATTAGGATAGAGCTGCCATACCGGTAAACCGCACGAGATCACGTTCAAGGGCCATAGAGGAAACCGTATATTTTACCAAAATGGAAACCGTATGTTTTAAGCCGTAGGTACTGGTCAATGTTAAGGGTGTAGTGGTACGCTGCCACTTAAATAATTATATTAGTCACCCTTGACTTATCTACGTAACCCTTAAATAAAATTTTAAAATGCATTTTTTTTTGGTTTATATCTACGTAACCCTTTAATAAAATTTTAAAATGCAAATATTTTTTTTGGGTTACTTAAATAAGTCAAGGGTAACTAGTATAATTATTTAAGTGGCAGCGTACCACTACATTGAGAAATAAGTACATTGATTACTTTTTATTAAAAAAAAGCTCTTTGGAGCCAAAATTTATTGTAAGAGGTTATTGTTTTTAGGTTTATTTATCAGAGTGGGATAAATTTTAATGACGTGCAGACGTAGGAATTGATTTAAAACCATAAAAAAATGTTAACATCTTCAAATCTTATTCATGGGTTACGTAGATAAGTCAAGGGTTATTAATAGAATTATTTAAGTGGCAGCGTACCACTAAACGGGGCGTAATGTACCGTATTCGCAGAGAGCATGATATGATACGCCGTGTGCTAAACTCCGTTTCGTTGTTCGTTGCGAGCGCCTTCTTACCCCGTAGTGACTGCAAGAACGCTCGCTGTGCAACACGTTGCATTACTCTCCGGAATGCTGCCCAGTACCCACTTTAACGTGGCGCTCCCTCACCGCGAGCATTTCCCTGTAATGTAACATTCACATCCTAGCATAAAATCCAGTGAGGGAGGAGAATCTAGCATTACAGTGTGCATGTGCAGCCTGTAATGTAATGATAGACACTTCGTCTGACATTGTAAAAGCTGAATTGACCACAGCAGAATGCTCAAAATCGATCGTAATAGAATGTCAGACGAATGCTCGTCCCTTAGAGAGCGCTATTGTAACATATAAAAATGTGCATTCAAATATGGGCTTTAACTCGTGACATTTAGATAAATTTTATATTGACCACTCGTTTGAAGCTTGTAGAAAAACATATTGACACTGTAAAATTTATCTAAAGAAAACTAATTTCAGGCCATGTTTGAAAACACGTTTGTTGTGCTGTGTGGTTGCGATATTGGTTTAATGAGCACAGAGCTAAGTAAGACTTCCAAACGTACTAAATATAGCTAAATTTATTAAAATCACAATTCACCCTCAGTCACTCAGCATGTCTAAATTAAATTTATTGCTCCAAATAGCATCAGAATTGGTAGAAAATTATTTGCAGGTGCAAATTTCACGTGTTGGCAGCGATAAGAGATTGATGGTGAAACTCAATAGAAATGCCACTCAATTTTGTGGGATTATAAATCCTAATTTGATATTGACAAATGGGACGGCTCGAACGGTTGTTTTGAACCTATACTTCGGGAAACTCGAGATGCAATGTTTGTAAACATGGTCTCCATACTTTAACCTAAAAATCACTTTCTTGCTGTTGATTTTTATACCGAATTTTCACTACTTTCTTATTGATTTGGGATCTTATAGCATAATGCTAAACCTTATTTTTGTAACTCGATGGCAATTGAATCTTGGATTTATGTGTTGTGATTTTTTTACAAACATTGTATGTAGTAGAAGCTAATGTTGAACTTAATTTAATTGTTATGGGAACTTTTTGTGAAAAGCTAACAGGCAGACAGCGTTACTTTTGCATCACAATATTATTAGGTACGAAAACATTTATTTCTCAAGATATTTATTATGTATAAGATGTTGTAAAATCATCATGATTTTACAGCCGCAGCGTATTTAACATTTAATGTCGATTTCCTGGAATATCAATAAAATCATTATTTTTAAGTTCTTTATAACAGTGTAGACCTAGCCTTAACATTTATAGGAGTAAATTTAAATTAATTTTGAAGACTGTTCTCACTGGGTTCGCTTCGCTGATTAATATTCATAAGGTAACTTTGATTAACATACCAAAGATTACTTTGAACAAAATTCGCTATTTATTGGGAGTTAGAGTCAGAGCAAGCCATAGTTGAATTAAATTATTGTAACTACACTATTATAAGTTACCAGCTATTGTAAGTAACCTTAATCCTAAGGTGGGTAGTGAGGGACGTAATGTAGCATTCGCAGCGAGCATGCGAGCATATGCTACGCCGTTTGCTAAAATCTGTCTCGTTACTCGTTGCGAGCGTATTTTTTCCCCGTACTGGCTGCACGAACGCTCGCTGTGTAACATGTTACATTACGCCGCGTGTACCCACCTTAACGTGGCGCTCCCTCACCGTGAGCATTCGCTTGTAATGTAACATTCGCATGCAAAACATCCAGTGCGGGAGGAGAATCCAGCATTACAGTATGCAGCCTGTAATGAACACTTCGTCTGACATAGTAAAAACTGAATCGATCACCCTTACTGTAAGCAAAGTCATGTCAATTACTGTTTTCATATTATTGAATTAATTTGAAGTAGATAAATCGAACCTAACTAAATTCAGCCTGTAATGAACACTTCGTCTGACATTGTAAAAACTGAATAAAGCACTCTTACTGTAGGCTAGATCATGTTAATTACTGTTTTCATTATATTGAATTAAATTGAAGTAGATAAATTGAACCTAACTAAAACTAGATTGTCAATTCTGTGGACTGTTAAGTAAGTAAAAGTGTTGCATATTGCCTCCGTGTATTTTTATTTGATAAACGAATTCGAAGTTTCGGATGACAGATGCACGTTTGTGTGTCTACTGTGAATAGTGTTTTGGACACTTTCGGATCAGACGACGATCTTCTGAAATTTCCTATATAAAGTTTTTGTTTTAAAGTGCGTAAGCCTCACACTCTGGCAAATTTCTAAGAAATTAAATTAACATCTTGAACTGTTGGGGGGGTTCAAGTCCCGCCGAAGTCGTAAATTTTTGCGATGTTATTTAATTTCCTATTTAGTTTGTAAGAAGGCCTCCAGGTTACTTTACTTTATTTATTTTGTATAATATCTTCTAGTCTTTTAAATCCTTCATGGTTATTAACACTAAAGTCATTTATAAAGATATTTACCATGAATTGAGAATTGAGCTTCCCATATTTCGGCACAGTTTCAGGCACCATGATCTCGGAATAACTGAAGGCACTGCGAGTGAGTTGTTATTGGCAGATATTTCGATTTACCTTCATTTTTTCTCTTTTGCTACGAACGTTACTACAACCCGGTGTAATTGATTGTAACCATAATGGATGAATAAGTTGTGTAAGAATTATAAAGTTAGAGATACCTAGACTTTTTGACAAACATTATGAAACTCTTATAGTCTGCAACTTTTTATCTCAGTAGCAAATATTTCAGGAAATTACTCTTATAGATACTCAACCAAGATACAAGTTGCTAAACGAATTGCTGCACCATTTGAATGGTATCGCAGCAGAATCACTACCATAGGCACGTTTTGTATTCTATCATTGTCTTAGTCAAGCAGAATTAGGCCCCAGGGCATTTCGCACTTAACTATTCGTTGAAACTTAATTCAATGTGGGATACCAAATAAAGAAGGTTAAAATCAATTTTTACAAATTTCTCAAACGAGTAAAATCATGAAATTATATCCAATTTAGCTGTATAAAGAAAACTATTAGTTATGTATGAGCAACAACATTTTAGATTTATATTTTATGTACCTATACTCGGTCTTGGAATCCAATATATTTTATGTGAACAAAGGCATTTTTGAATAAAATTTCACAAAAACTGATATAGGAGGCAAATTTGAATTCATGAACAGATAAAAGAAGATTGAAAAGCATTCAAAACCAAATGTTGTTTCGACCTGCGATTTGCTCCGATGATACCAGTGCAGCAGTTTCTTAAATATTTTCCATCAATATTTATTTGATTTCGTAATCAATTTGTTAACAAAAAATATGTAGGATTCTTAAACCTAGTAAGGTTAACTAAGAGCAACCTTTTACATTTACATTTTATGTACCTAAGTACATATTTTAAATACCCACAGCTTGCTCAAAAGCTCCCAATATTTCGCACAATGTAAATAAACACAAAATTCAATTGTTATCTATTCTAATCGGAGTGTGAAATAATAAATTGATACTTTTGCCGTACCGTGTTTTATTGGGGCTATAAATTTTGATCATTTGTTTATTTATCACTGGATTCACTGAAGAGTAACGATTGGTTTTCTATTCTATTGGAAAGATAATGTTGATTGTAGGTTGAAGTCCAAAGGTATAATTTTAAACGTTTTTGTTTGTTTTATTCAGCGGCTTTGAAAAAAATACGAGATTTTCGACTGTAGGTATGTATGTAGGTAGGTACTATATATTTTCATGTATGTATGCTGATCGATTTCTCCGTTATTTGTGGGCCCATTTAGTGGTCTCACAATTATATATAATTATACTCCCGAGGGATTGCTTTTTCTCCCGCAAACCTTAAAAATCGTTGTAAATATTCACCATTGTAGCATTCAAAGTCCTTTTCTAAAAATATACACTTAACTATAGCTATAATATACGAAGTAAGGGTGCCACAGACACGAATACAACGAAAAAAAAAATGATTTTTTTGCAAAAATAATAAAAACTCGAAATTAAACCTTGACCCCCTCGATGTCCAGAATCACCCACTCGCGGCTTTGTACCCTTTCCTTGGCATCTTGTATAAATAACTATATTTGCTATAGTTTTTTGAACCTCTCCTTCCTCCTTATCAACACTGGGGTTTTTGCCATAATCACCACAATTGGTAATTGGATTGATGACAGTGAAGCTGTTAACACTTTCGAGGCCCAAGACGCACATGTCGGTCAGCGCCAAGAAGAAAAGAACACACTGAACTTCTTTCCGGCCCTTGTGGGGGCACGGAGAGGGGCCTCGAGGCTGCATTTTATATTTTTTTTTAGTTATTTTTTTGGATGGGTTTATAAGTTTGTTTGTTTTGTTTATATAAATCTAAGGATTATCATGGGGGTTCCGCGGGGATGAGGTCCCGCGGAAGGGGCCACCACGGGCGGTCATCATCTGGGGGCTGGGGTTGGTGAGGCGCTATATGGTGGAGGTGTGCGTGGTGGCCGTTGTCGGCGCGGTCTTATATCCGACGCGCCGACAGAAAGGAACTGTTGCCTTTCCTCTGGTACCCTCAAGCAATCATCACCATGTAACGTAAATCGTTACATACTTACGTTTTTATTTAATTAATAACTTAAAATCCAATACAATTCCGATTCCAATTAAATATTACTCGATTAATAGTATTAGTCGATTATAGACGACGGCCCATAGATAAGTTCGTCAACACGCCGCTAACTTCATGCCGTATGCGCTGCGATTGTCTATGGCCTTGAAATAGGACGTGTCACACTTTTACTGCGCAGGAGACGCACTGAGACGCCATTTTACTCGCTTATTGAATCAATCTCGATAATTCCTCGTTTTTACTTGTATTTAAACTACAACAAAGTGAAAGTTATAAACCCCTGCTGGGTAAGTTTTGCACTGATTTGTAATGTAGGCTATAAACATTCATTCCAATGCTCAAAGAATGACATGGGCTTTCTTTCACCTCGCCATGTCATCTCTTCATTCTGTTCACGGGCTAAGGCTTTTCAATACATCTACAGTTATTCCTTTTTCTTTCGCTCACATTTCTCTTTGTAACACTTTTAGCAAAATCTCTTTTCATATTGTTTTAAATTCATCTCCCGTTCTGATTGTGACTTCCACGGCATCATGAACACTTAGTGCTTCTGCTTTTTGTGCTGCCGTGGGAGCCCGTCACCCTACTAGGCCTGGCTGTAATGCCTAGCTTTATGCGCATTCCAGGGTTCAAAGTCCACCCTAGGGCAGTCTTCGTCTCCGGCCGGACTTCTCACGAGCTGCCCCCCTTTTGGACCTGGAACTCCACGCTCGCACACACCTTTCGCCGTCGGGTCCCTGCTACACCCGCGACGCACTAAAAGGAGAGTACGGTGGAAGAGTAAAAGCAAGAAGAAGACCCTCAAATCTTAACCTAGTAGAATCAGCCTTCTGTAGGACAAAGAACCCACTCGCTAGCCCCTCTGGCCGAGTTAGTGTTTTTTAAATTAATTAAATTACTTTATAGCCCTTCAGGCTCTCTATTTTATTCGTTATAATTAAATTTGTATTTAAACACACGTGTTTTTAATTTTTGTACAGTATGCAGCTAGGTTCTGTACCCCCCCGGGTTTCTTAAAAACCGGAAATTTAAAAACCGGATTTTCTTCAAAAACCGGGACACTGGCGCCCTTTATCCGTGGTTAATACAGCTGATTCTACTTGGTTCTTCTTTTTGTTTTTTTTCTTTTGTTTATGCATGTTGGTGGTAGTCTTATGTAAAACGTATTTATTTTTGGTTTTCAATCATAAACTACTGAGGTGTACGTAAGTACTTAGATTGTATTTTCCTAATTGTAATAATATTTGTAAACTCTAGTCATTTTACATTATTTACAAAATTGTTCATTTTAATTTTAACTTTTTACACGCTTGTTTTTTTGTTGTTTTTGTTGATTGTTCTTGTACAGTACCGAGCAGTACACATCAGTAGTTTCCTTTTTCTTTGATTTTGCATATTTTTTTTGTTTTCACTGTTCATCTCATCAAAACCATACGTTCATTTAATCATTTTGTAACAGAACGGCGAGCTTTAGTTTTATTCAGTGCACTACTTATCCAACAGGTCAGTTTATTTCTCACTGCTATACCATGTTGCCCGTTAAGTTTTTGTCTCTCCAAAAATCGGAGTTAGATTATGAGGTTCGCATACGAGGCGCTACTCCAGCATCTTCTGTTGAGGAGTTACGCAAACAGATAGTCAAGTTAGGGGCTGAACATCCTTCAGAACACATTTTAGAATCTCCACTTGATATAAGGCAGGATATTAAAGGTTGTTTAGATGTTCTAACGAAAATTCAAACTAATTTGGATGTAGAAGATCCTAGTGCTTCCTCGCTCATGCGAACACAAAATATGCTCAATCACTTATATAACCGTATTGAGAGGATAGACCGTGGCGATGAATATAAGAAAGAGTTTGACGATATAGTCGCGGCATATAAAGGTTTCTCGCTCAAGTGTTCTGCCCTGCAAAATAAATCTCCATCTAGTGCTTCTTCAAGCGTAAACACTGCCTCTTCCGAGACCGTACGCAGTGCATCGGATACGCAGCAGACTGTGATCAACGTGACTTGTGATCGCGCTTCCTCCGAACTATCTCGCTTAAAATACAATGGCAAGTCATGCGTGCGTTCTTTTATACAGCGTGTTGACGAATTTATGGAGGCTCGTAACATTCCTTCGTCAAAAGTCCTTAGCTACGCCTCTGAGATTTTTCAAGGTGATGCCCTCCATTGGTATCGTGCGGCGAAAGATAGGGTTAACTCGTGGACTGAATTAGCTATCTTACTTAAAGAAGATTTCGGCCAAACTGATTATGACTATAGGTTAGTTTCAGAGATTCGTGCTCGTACTCAAGGGGAAAGTGAAAACATCACTATATACCTCTCTATAATGAAAGGTATGTTTTCGCGCTTGTCTAAACCCATACCAGAAGCGGAGCAATTGGAAATTCTCCTTCATAATATCAGGCCCTGCTATGCCAGCACCCTAGCCTCAGCTGCCCAGATTTCTAGCATCGACAATTTGCGTACATTATGTAGGAATTTTGAAGCTATTCAAGCACGCCTCTCTCAATTTCAGGAGCCGCCTAAGGTTACTTCTGGTACTCTTGCACCGGAGTTTGCATACAATGCTGATAAGGGCTCGACTAAATCTAATAACTATAGTAACAATCATAATAGATATAATAATAATAGAAATCACAATAATAAAGATCAAAATCAAGCTAATATAAATGCAGTCTCCACCTCTAAAAAAGAACCTTATTGTCCAAGGTGTCGCACTAACTCACACCATTTGCGCCAATGCAAGGCTCCGCGCGATATCGTGTGCTTTAAATGTGGGAAGAAGGACGTTAAAACTCCTGATTGCCCTGACTGTCGTAAGAAGAAGTCTTCTACGCCAAAAAACGAGTAGATCAGAATTGTAGCTATTTTGATAAGCAAGACTGGGAATCTTGGCTTAATTTTATACGAACCTTTAGCTCTTCATATAAAATTTCTACAATTCTGAACTCTAAACCGTCAAACGATTCTCGTCCCTATGTAAATATCAAAATCAATAATATTGATGCCTGTGGCTTACTCGATTCTGGTGCTGCAGTCACTGTTTTAGGAAATAATTTCCATAAACACCTTGTCGATTGCACTTTGCATACAAATGATCGAATTAATATGGTAGCTGCTGGTGGTCAATCTCTAAATAGTATTGGTTATATCAATGTTTCGATATCGTTCCAGGACCAATTACACATTCTCCGAGCTTATGTTGTCCCCGAGGTTGAAACGCCGGTTATTCTGGGCGTAGACTTTTGGCGAGCTTTTGAAATTTGTCCTAAATATTTGAACTCAATTAAAATGTCCACAACTTCGTTGGCAGATCTTAATTATAATACTGATGCGACGTTTATTCAGTCTTATGACAACTTGATTGACTCTCAAAAAGCTATAGCTGACAATATAATCGCTCAGTTTAAATCAATTTCAACAGAAGAGAAGGGTTTAGGTAGGACTGATTTAATTTGCCATCGCATCGATACTGGAGACACGCTTCCAATCCGACAACGCTACTATAGGATGTCTCCTGAGAAACAACGCATTTTGGTTGACCAGGTTGATGAAATGTTGTCTCTTGATGTAATAGAGCCTTGTGAGAGTGCGGTGGTCCTCTCCCGTCATCATTGTTACTAAAAAGGATGGAAGTCCTAGGTTCTGCCTCGATAGTCGCAAGCTTAACGCGGTTACGAAACGAGATTCCTATAATTTGCCTTATGTCTCTGAAATTTTGGATAGTCTTCGTGACGCTAAATACTTGTCAAGCATTGATTTGTCTAAGGCATTCTGGCAAGTCCCTATCGCACCTGAAGATCGAGATAAAACTGCTTTCTATGTACAAGGTAGAGGATTATACCGTTTTAAAACTACCGCTTTCGGCCTTACCAACGCTCCGGCGACTCAGCAACGTCTGGTTGATTTGCTTTTTACTGACAGAGAGTATAAAACTTTCGCTTATTTGGACGATATTGTTATCGTTAGTTCAACTTTCGAAGAACACGTCTCTCGTTTGTTGCGTCTCTTGGATAGGTTGAAGCAAGCTAATTTAACCGTTAATCTTGGTAAATGCCAATTCTTTCGCAGCGAGCTAAAATACCTCGGTTATGTTATTGATGCCCATGGTCTGCGCACAGACCCTAATAAGGTGGAGGCTATTCTCAACTTTCCAACTCCTACTAACAGAAAAGAATTAAAACGCTTTCTCGGCACCGCCACGTGGTACCGACGTTTTGTTCCCAATTTTAGTACTGTAGCTGGTCCACTAAATAAACTAACTGCAAGTGGTAAAAAAGCACCTCCTTTCCAATGGACACCTGAAGCTGACATAGCATTTAACGCATTAAAGGAATCCCTAATTTCTGCGCCGGTACTTTCTTGCCCAGATTATTCCAAACCTTTTGAGGTCCATGCGGACGCTAGTAATTATGGTGTTGGCGCTATGTTGACGCAGACAATAGAAGGTAAAGAACATCCCGTGGCTTATATGAGCAGATCGTTTAACAATGCTGAGAAAAACTATAGTATCACCGAGAGGGAGACTCTCGCTGTGCTGACTGCTATAGAACATTGGCGTTGTTACCTTGAAAACGGTCATACTTTTACAGTGTACACTGACCATTCCGCGTTGAAGTGGTTTTTATCTTTGGAAAATCCAACTGGTCGACTAGCTCGTTGGGGAGTACGTTTGTCATCTTTCAATTTTGAAATCAAACATCGTCGTGGAGTTGATCACGTCATCCCTGATGCTTTATCGCGATCTTTTCCCAATGCTGCCATTTCTCTTGCCAATTCCTTTGTCAATACCAACGATGAATGGTACAAAAATATTTACAATGGTTGTCTTAACGCCCCAAGTCAGTATCCAAATTTTTGCATCAAGAATAATTCTTTGTTCAGGCTGTCTAAATCTAAATCTAATCTAACTTCAGAATTTGCTTGGAAAGAAGTAGTCCCTAGTGAATTTCGCGATTGTATCATTACAGAGAATCATTCGGAACCTACAGCCGGACATCTTGGCATCTTTAAAACATACCGGCGGTTGTCACTGACACACTACTGGCCGGGCATGCATCAGGATGTTGTCAAGTTTGTTAGCGCTTGTTCTGTTTGTTCTTCTTACAAGCCGCAAAATCACACTACTCTTGGCCAAATGGGTCGTCCCAAACAATGTTCAAGACCATTTCAAATGATCTCTATTGACTTTGTTGGTCCTTTACCCGCCACTCGTAAGCAAAACACTTTTATGCTTGTTGTAACTTGTTGTTTTTCGAAATACTGTCACATATTTCCCATGCGTCGTGCTACTTCAGACGGCGTCGTCAAAGTTTTAGAAGAATCAATTTTTCTTGTACATGGTGTCCCTCAAACAGTTTTTCTTGATAATGGAAGTCAGTTCATTAGTTCTACAACTGAATCTTTGTTTAAAAAATATAAAATCCCAAATATTTACTTTACTCCAAAATATACACCACAGATTAACACCGTTGAACGTTATAATAAAACTATCGTTACTAGTCTGTCCTCATTTGTAGAAAATGACCATCGGACATGGGACACTTTTATCCCGAAGGTACAGTTTGCGATTAACAGCTCCGTAAACGAAGCCACTGGTTACACTCCGGCTTTTCTTGTTTATGGTAGAGAGCTTGTTTTGTGTGGATCGCACTATACTGACAATGACTTAGGTGATGAGGTTCTCTTCCTTCCGCGTGATATCTACGCCGAAAATCGTGGATGTCTTTCGGCTGTATTTGATGATGTGCAGGCGTCATTGTGGCAGGCACATGTAAAGAATACAGCACATTATAACTTACGCAGGAAGCATGCAGAGTTTAACGTTGGTGATGTTGTCTATAAACGTACTTTTATTTTGAGCGATAAAGATAAATATTTTAGCAAAAAGTTAGCTCCCAAATTTATAAAATGCCGTGTTACTGAGAAACGGTCTCCCTTAGTATATGTCTTAGAGGATATGTCAGGCAAGGATATTGGAGCTTGGCATATCAAAGACCTAAAATTAAATAGTAATAAAGTTTAACGTATCTAATCTGTAGGTTCTTCGGTAATGTTACGTTACCCGTTTTTTTTGTTTAACATCTTAGCTGCTAGCATTGGTCATCCTCGATAAATAAAGGATGCCCTGTTTTTGAAAGGTTGCGCCAAAACTTTCTGTTGTCTTGGTGTTGTTTGATAGGTAAGAATGTTTGTGTTACGAAAGGTAGTATGAATGGTTTAATGAATGTGGAGTGTCAGTAGTTAGTAGTCAGATTTTGCATTCCTAGAGCAAAATCTTTGCCTACAAGAGGGGGTAATGTAACGTAAATCGTTACATACTTACGTTTTTATTTAATTAATAACTTAAAATCCAATACAATTCCGATTCCAATTAAATATTACTCGATTAATAGTATTAGTCGATTATAGACGACGGCCCATAGATAAGTTCGTCAACACGCCGCTAACTTCATGCCGTATGCGCTGCGATTGTCTATGGCCTTGAAATAGGACGTGTCACACTTTTACTGCGCAGGAGACGCACTGAGACGCCATTTTACTCGCTTATTGAATCAATCTCGATAATTCCTCGTTTTTACTTGTATTTAAACTACAACAAAGTGAAAGTTATAAACCCCTGCTGGGTAAGTTTTGCACTGATTTGTAATGTAGGCTATAAACATTCATTCCAATGCTCAAAGAATGACATGGGCTTTCTTTCACCTCGCCATGTCATCTCTTCATTCTGTTCACGGGCTAAGGCTTTTCAATACATCTACAGTTATTCCTTTTTCTTTCGCTCACATTTCTCTTTGTAACACTTTTAGCAAAATCTCTTTTCATATTGTTTTAAATTCATCTCCCGTTCTGATTGTGACTTCCACGGCATCATGAACACTTAGTGCTTCTGCTTTTTGTGCTGCCGTGGGAGCCCGTCACCCTACTAGGCCTGGCTGTAATGCCTAGCTTTATGCGCATTCCAGGGTTCAAAGTCCACCCTAGGGCAGTCTTCGTCTCCGGCCGGACTTCTCACGAGCTGCCCCCCTTTTGGACCTGGAACTCCACGCTCGCACACACCTTTCGCCGTCGGGTCCCTGCTACACCCGCGACGCACTAAAAGGAGAGTACGGTGGAAGAGTAAAAGCAAGAAGAAGACCCTCAAATCTTAACCTAGTAGAATCAGCCTTCTGTAGGACAAAGAACCCACTCGCTAGCCCCTCTGGCCGAGTTAGTGTTTTTTAAATTAATTAAATTACTTTATAGCCCTTCAGGCTCTCTATTTTATTCGTTATAATTAAATTTGTATTTAAACACACGTGTTTTTAATTTTTGTACAGTATGCAGCTAGGTTCTGTACCCCCCCGGGTTTCTTAAAAACCGGAAATTTAAAAACCGGATTTTCTTCAAAAACCGGGACAACCATCACCCTCAAGTTTCCATAGCGATCAATACAACGCTGACGACCGTAGCTTCACACGGCAAATTAACCGTAGATTTTCAAGATGAAAAAAATTACGTTTAACTTTTCCGTTAATAATTACCTTACAAACTGTCATGAAGAGGAAACTTTATTCGTTTCCTTTACTTTTAGGACTCTAATGATAATTTTCTAAGGGTACGTTTTCAAACGACCTCCGTGGCGCAGCGAGCGAAGGTCCGCCTGCGACGCTGGAGGTTGCGGGTTTGATTCCCGCCTCGGAACAAATTTGTGTACGATCTGCAGAAATTTGTTCCGTTGATCTGGGTGTTTTCTATCTATAATAAAAAATATCTATCTATGTAGTGTATTGTATTAAGTATATCAGTTATCTAGTACCCATAACACAAGCTCTGCTTAGCTTGGGGCTAGATAATGCTGTGTGAATTGTCCAGCATTATTTATTTTATTTTTATTTTAATGGGAACGACAGCGAAAGCGTATTAAGACAGTTTTCAATGGAACTTCGCCAATAGGTCGGGACGTAGTCGCGAGCTCTCTGTTAATAACCGTCATCGACATCCATTTCCGCATCCAAGAGCCGAATTCTACTATCCAATAGCTTTTATAGAAAAGTCATAGGACAGTGGTATCGTCGCAGAATCGTCCATAGATAAAAGAATCTCTAGATAGTGCGCTCAGTGCTATTTGCACGGAGAGGTTGATAAGTCAAAAGTGCCAAAGGTTTTGACTTTGGCACTTTTGACTCGCGTCCCTCTATCAGGGCCTCAATTCCACTAATTTCAAAACAAAATCTTCAGTTGCGCCGTTTGATTAAGATCGGCCTTGTCGATTGTCGATCACTTTGATTAATTTGGTATTCTACTAACATTTCACGACAATCCCTCCAATGCATTATAGCGTCATTATTGCAGTGTGGCCATATGAATCATCAAATAAATCTCTGGACAGACCAAAATAATTTTGAAACTCTTCACTCATAATTATAAGAGGTTTTAGGTATCTCTAATATTTTAAATGATTACTATACTGGCCTAAAAGTCTATTTACATCGTTCTCCAATACTTAAAATGCAATAAAATCACAATTTTAATAAAACATTGTGTGTGGTAGGCCATATATGACAGAGACAAAAGAGTTTAACACGTTCTGCGCCCTGTCGATCAACGGTGTCCGTCTTCAGTAATTTTTCACGGAGCCATATGAAAAACATAATTTTTCAAAATTTTATCGATCTTTTGTTGTAGTTGTAATGATAGATACGGTAAAATTAGTGAACGTCACGGCCTCTGCGGACGTAAAAGTTTTATCAGGGGGGTCAGGCGGATCTGGTGCTGGCGGAATAGATGCCGCCGGCAAGAAAATTGATGGGTCAATGTCCATGGATGATGGACACTGACCAGAAGATTTCTAGATGCTGCTACTCAAATATAAAAAAAAAACTATACTACTTACTGTTTTCAAATTGTACACAACACAAATTAATTAAAAATAAACGTAATTGAGCGAAAAGAAACCAAAAATAAAATTTGGAACTCAAAAACCGCCGTTGACGTTCGTGAATTTTTTTTTCCTCTCCTGAAGAACTGTTATATTTATCAAGAAAATATTTATTTAGAAAACGTTGATTCGACTTTGATAGCATAAACTTATTGACGTCTTGTCTGTGTCGTGTAAGGCCCATAGAGCTAGATAATTAGTCCTTAAGTAAGCGCTGCCACGCACGAATGATTTTGAATTTGTGATTTGCTTGTGTTTTAAGTGTTTGGCAGCGATGTAAATAGACTTTTACGCCATTACAACAATAATTTTAAATATAAGATACCTAGAACCCCTTAATTATGAGTGCAGAATTCAAAAAATATTTCGTCCGCCCGGCGTTCGTTCATAGACTTATTTTATGTTGCATATGGCCACACATAACGTACCACTGGTAACAATACTGAATAATAATATAATTGCCATACTGATATACAGAAATCGTAGAATTGTTAGTAGAATACCAAAATAATGACAGTCAAAAAAAACTTTTAAATCCATCATGGTTATTAACACTAAAGTCATTTATAACGGGATATTTAAACTGTGCCGAAATATTGGAAAGCTCAAAACTCAAATCATGGTAAATATCCCGTTATAAATGACTTTAATGACAGTCAAGATAGCGATCTTAATCCTAAGACACCGCTGTAACATTGTTCTTTGAAAAAGTAGAAATTGAGCCCACTAGTAGAATTTCTTTGTTTGCTTTCTGTCCCTAACGATTGGAGAGCCAATGCTGAGTAAAATACGTAAACTTGTATTAATCATAACCGTCAAAGCTACGACAGACACGTGAAAAAGATTGTGCCATTTGGTATTCTACTAAAATACCAAAGTTATCAATTGCGGCAATTGAAGTCGCGAAACCATAATATTTTGACACAATTGTACTAGTGGGCTCAATTTCTACTTTTTCAAAGAAAAATGTTACAGCGGTGTCTGTCAATTAAGATCGCTATCTTGACTGTCATTAATTTGGTATTCTACTAACAATTCTACGATTTATATCAGTATGACAATTATATTATTATCCAATATTGATATCAGTGGTACGTTATGTGTGGCCATATGCAACATAAAATAAGTCTATGAACGAACGCCGGGCGGACGAAATATTTTTTGAATTCTGCACTCATAATTAAGGGGTTCTAGGTATCTTATATTTAAAATTATGGTTGTAATGGCGTAAAAGTCTATTTACATCGCTGCCAAACACTTAAAACACAAGCAAATCACAAATTCAAAAACATTCGTGCGTGGCAGCGCTTACTTAAGGACTAATTATCTAGCTCTATGGGCCTTACACGACACAGACAAGACGTCAATAAGTTTATGCTGTCAAAGTCGAATCAACGTTTTCTAAATAAATATTTTCTTAACGAAATTGCGATTGAAAAGCATATAAATAATATTAGACATAGCTGTTACTCAACAAGTTAAGGCCCTCTATAATATACCTTGAGTGCCACAAAGCATTGACGCTCGGCTAAGAATAATGAAATCATTCAAAAAGTCTGCCAGCATTTTGCGTCGCATATGCCCACAAAAGGCCATATCTTCCCAAGAAGTAAGGGCCAAGCAAGATTCGAGACTGGTAAGAACTTCAACAAACTTTTTATGTACCTTCACAAAGCTATCATTTTGTAAGCACCAATTAAATCTACCGTTCCTTTTTGAAGTTCTAAGAAAGCTCGCGAAAAGTCGACTTATGTGGCAACAGTAGACTTATACGATGATGATATTTAATAGATGTTTACTAATACAAGTTACAAACTCTTCAGTACTACAGCGGCAGCATGAGACCGCTAAGAGTCAAGAGTCTGGAAAAACATTCATCAACAGAAACTCGATATTTGAAGAAAGGCGAGTACTTCGAAGATGAAGAAGCTAGTTTTACCTAAGATGTAGTAGTTATTTTGTGAAAGAAGATTTTTATTGTATATTGTTATGAGGATTTAGTTGTACTAAAAGTGAATTATAGCAGAAAGATATACAGTAAAAGAGCATTTATTTAGCTGCCGTTTTACAATGACTTTGAATATTGTTATTAAAATAAAAATAGTCTATAATAAGCTGCCTTTTACAGTGAAGTTGAATATTGTTGTGCCCCACGCTGTGTGGTGCCGGCTAGGCTGTGTGGTGCCGGCTACGCTGTGTGGTATCGGCTTAGAATTTGCACCACCCCAACTCTTTCCGCAGGTGTCGTAAGAGGCGAATAAGAGAAATCCACCGGTGTTGGGTAGCAGCACCTCCTGCAGTACTTCCACCACCGAACTGTGATCCTCAACCCGCATGCCCAGCGTGGGGATTATGGGCACTACCTCCCATGAGATAAAAACCAATATGACGCCTATGTGGGGGAGGCCTGCGTCCAGCAGTGGAGAATGTTGAGGTTGAGGTATGCCCCACAAGGGCTCGTGTATAAACTGTTGGTACCGTAACATAAAATCTACAAAAGTACAACAAAGACACAGTTAAAAATCTTAAACGGTTTATTAATTTAATCAGTAAGTACCTACTTACATAACCATAGTTTTGTACACAATATTTAACATGGGTAATTTATCTACAAATCTTGGTGCAAAGTGTTGGTTGACACAAGGCCTCCTTCAGCTTTTAGAGGATGTCCCTCAGTAGGTACCGTGTGCTTCTGGAAAAGGCTAGTTCCAGTCGTGTACACTCCGCTCAATCCCTGGCTATTCTTCTTCTGTGAGACATTGTGTAGAGCACTCTTGCCAACCAACGTTTGGTGGGATCATGTGGCGAGAAAAGCCAGTGCAGTCAATATCTGTAAAATAAATAGTTTTTATTTGTAGGTAGGTACTACCTAGTTACCATCAATATTAAAAAACTAAGGAAGAGGGAATATCATCAACAAATATTTTTTTACTAACCTTTGTCATCACTACGGCGGCGGCGTTCCTTACGAGAGAGAAGAGAGAGAGCGCTTCCGCTACTAGTTTTGCCCCCTTGCCAAGGATAGGTTTTTATAAGTGAATTTATAAAAACCGCTTTCGGCAAGATCCTGCAAGGGGTCCAGCGTATCTCGCAGGAGAGCTTAGCTTCGGCGGTTTTGGCGCTCGACAAGGCGATGATCGGTCATTAATATTTGTAGGCGCACAATGCATTTTTTTTACAAAAAAATCGTTTTTGTCACTTTGTCGGCTTTCGAATTGAACAAGAATCACTACAAAATCAACACAAAAGCTATGTTTGCTCAATGACACGTCAATCACCAACCATAGACTAAATTACATTTGGAAGAGCTGTCAGAAAATTAGTAGAATACCTATAATTGCTCAGTGTCCCCAGCGATTGGACAGCAATTGCACAGTGGAATACGAAAATTTGTTCTAATCTTAACTGTCAAACCTACACTCTGACTCCAACTTAACACGTTCTATGCCAAAGGAAAAACTAAGATTTTCCGTTCGAGCCGCGACGCCCACAGTGACCCCACAAATTAATTTTCCATTCGAGCCGTGACGCCCAGACATCAGATGAATTTTAGATCTGTCCTAGCAGGCCGGCAGATATTACCAGCGTACTAGTTTATATGAAAGGTGACCCGCCTGGCCCTCTATCGCCATGCAATATGGTTCTTACCTACCATTACTAGTCCTTGAAAATAATATTTATCTGAGCTAAAATTAGCTATAAAACCCATAAATCGAAAGTACCTAAGCTTTAGTGAAATTGAATTTTTCTTTGAAATTGAATACATTCAATAGTTGAATTATTTTAATGTAGCAGATTTTTTT
Organism: Eupithecia subumbrata; assembly: GCA_949316285.1. Taxonomy (NCBI): domain Eukaryota; kingdom Metazoa; phylum Arthropoda; class Insecta; order Lepidoptera; family Geometridae; genus Eupithecia; species Eupithecia subumbrata. The sequence goes on along the minus strand of OX438650.1, from coordinate 5,443,650 downwards.
CATTGTTTTGAACAGTTTAAAATTTTTTTTTGCGCGCGAGTTGAGTTGTAATAAGACCCGCGGTTTGGGCTACTTTGTGGCCGCGTGGCCCCCCCGCAACGATAAACCACTTTTACGTCCGCAGAGGCCGTGACGTTCACTAATTTTACCGTATCTATCATTACAACTACAACAAAAGATCGATAAAATTTTGAAAAATTATGTTTTTCATATGGCTCCGTGAAAAATTACTGAAGACGGACACCGTTGATCGACAGGGCGCAGAACGTGTTAAACTCTTTTGTCTCTGTCATTTAAGGCCTACCACACACATTGTTTTATTAAAATTGTGATTTTATTGCGTTTTAAGTATTGGAGAACGATGTAAATAGACTTTTAGGCCAGTATAGTAATCATTTAAAATATTAGAGATACCTAAAACCTCTTATAATTATGAGTGAAGAGTTTCAAAATTATTTTGGTCTGTCCAGAGATTTATTTGATGATTTATATGGCCACACTGCAATAATGACGCTATAATGCATTGGAGGGATTGTCGTGAAATGTTAGTAGAATACCAAATCAATCAAAGTGATCGACAATCGACAAGGCCGATCTTAATCAAACGGTGCAACTGAAGATTTTGTTTTGAAATTAGTGGAATTGAGGCCCTGTTCTTATGTTTTTGTAATAAAATAAAAGAAGGCACGAACACAAACGAGAAGGGTAACTGATGTTTTTAAAAGGGGTTTGCAGATTTTTGTATTAAGGATGAATAGAATAGAATGGAATAGAATAAATTTAATGCACGATGCAGCGTGCGTGGTGCGTGTCAGTGTGTTGATCACCTAACATTTGATTTTTTTACATCTCCGCGCACAATATAAGTTTTATGGCCAAAATCTTTTATAAGTCACATCAAATGTTTATTGTTTTTGAAACTAAGAACCCAATATGTTAATTTTTGTTTTATTTTATACAAACCTTTCTCCCAAGGCAGGAATCGAACCCGCTACCTTCTGCGTCGCAAGCGGACCTTCGCCCGCCGCTTCGCGCACATCGGTCGTCAAATAAGTGAAATCCTCTGGCCTACGCCTCCGATTTTTTACAGTCAACACTTAAACTTTACAGCTAATAAAAAATACAACAGCTGTCCACTTTCATTACCCAGACGTCTTATGAAAGATAATTAGCAAGCGACGTCGGGGGACCGAGGTGGTCATAATCTGTCGAAGAAAAATTATTACGGTATCAGATACAAATTTAGATATCTTTAGTGTCATAAATCAAACATAAAAAATTTATAATAATAATATAAAAATAACAGGTCCAATTCTGTTAGTTGAAGATATTTTGAAATTTTTTTGGTGGGCAATCTATTATATCGATACTGAGGCATAATAATTTCATTTTTGTCTGTCTGTTCAATACAAAGGCTACTTATAAATTATTATTATTTTTAAATGCTGAGGATACGACTCGTCGAAACACGATAAATACTATTTCACTTAAGCAGGGCGGTTCGGCCTCCTAAATTCATAATAATGACCTATCACTTTAGGCTATACGGCTGTGTGGTGCCGGCTTAGAATTTGCTCCATACCAACTCTTCTCGCAAGTGTCGTAAGAGGCGACTAAGGCATATCCACCGGGGGCAGGCAGCACCAGCATGCCCACCGTGGAGATTATGGGCATTACCCCCCATGAGATACAAGCCAAAAAAACGTTTATCAGGCGGAGGCCTGCGTCCAGCAGTGGACCAATATAGGCTGTTGAGGTGAAAAGGTGATGACTATATCATCATCATGATCATCATTATCATCAACCTAAATTAGTCCACTGCTGCTGGACATAGGCCTCCCCTAATGAGCGCCATAGCGCCCTGATTTCAGCTTGCCGCATCCAGCATCTGCCTGCAGTCTTTTGCAGATCGTCATCCCACCTGGACGGAGGGCGTCCTACACTACGTTTGCCGAGTCGTGGTCTCCACTCATAACAAGTTTGCCCCAGCGGTTGTCGGTTCTTCGCGAGATATGGCCGGCCCACTGCCACTTGACTATATATCAGGTGATTAAGCTACGGATTTTACATTATATTAACTGTCATCATTTACCAAAAACTCTTCGAAGCATCAAATACAATACAGCATAATATTCTCTTTAAACCTATTTTCATTTGTAATTCTAATCTCTATCTACATTCTCGTGAGAGTTTTCACTAAAACAAAGTTTTGTTCACCAGTTTAAGCTTTAGCAGAATGATCTTAGGTAAAGAATTTTAGCGAATAAGTATTGCCATTTATTTTGAAGATTCTGAAGAAATTCTGAAGAATTTATCGAAATAAGCCTAACCAAACAATCTGAGAACATTCAATATTCGTTCAAAAACTCGGTACAATATCTCATTTTTTAAAACGGAAAAAAGTTACCGGCTCGCGGTAACGATAAATCTGCGTACTCCGAAATACCGGTGTTTTCTGGACTTTTGCGGAAATCGAAATTCTGTTAGAAATTATTCGCTCTAAATCAAAAACAGTAGGAACTTTTGTGATACCCTCCAATGTGGTGGGATTTAGGGCAGCATCCGGCTAGATTAGGAAATCGTAGCTTGCTTCTCGAATTTCTAACAAAGAGGTTTTAAATAAAGTTGTAAGTGTTGGAAGTGGCTTTACTATGGCACATTATAACTGCCACCCCGTCAAATTGGTAAAAACATGGTTAGGGTTGTTCGTTACGTGCTGGCGCGAGATTGAATTATTTTGTGGTTTCACAATAACACGAACGAACAAATTGTAAACGATTTTCTATGAACCCATGATTAAAGAACTTCGATTCAATTGAATATGGGACCATTTGTGAAAATGTGCAGAAACCTTTATTGGCGATGCGCTGCGCCAGGTACTCACCAGCTCTCGGGTCACGCGTCGTCGCTTCGACTAGACGCTCAGAATAATGGAAAAATGTTGTTTTTTTGGCCCAAAATCTCTTTATTCCTAAATGCTCCCAAATAATTGTGTAAGTTAGCTTTTAAACTCTAAACCGGGTACTGTACCGTTCGCAGCGAGCATGAAACGTCAAAAATCTATCTCGTTGCTCGTTGCGAGCGCCACCTTTCCCCGTACTGACTGGACGAACGGGCGCTGTGTAACACGTTACACGTTACATTACGCCGCGTAACGCCCCGGTCAGTAACCGGCCTTAAAGCATTCCCATCTTCACTACTCTCATAAAAAAAACGCTCCGTTCCTTATACCTACCCCCACTCGTAAAACCGACAATAAATCAAAAACAGCCCCTATTCGATCCTTCAAAGGAATAAATTTAATTAAAGCTAATTCCTTATTAACAACAGTTTATAAGAAACAAAGGGGACCGTTCAATATTGTAGACAAATTAAAGTAATGGCTGATACTGGGCCACGTGCTAGTAATATTAATGAGGCCTACCATGTTAGGGAGCCCAGTGTTTTGTGATACTTCGTAATCTTGTCAGGCTATAGTGGTACAGGGTGATAATTGGAGATGCGGCAATAAAGAAGCTCACCAATGTTGGTGGACAGTTACGGGAAAGTTTATGAGAAGAATTGTGCAGAATATAAAGAAAACTGGGACTAACCACACCCAGGCAGCACTGCTAAGCCAGATGGGATAATGACCAGCAAATGACTGCAGGCAGATGGTGAGTGCTGCATGATGAAACGGAGCGTTATGGCGCTCATTAGGGGAGAACTATGTCCAGCACTGGACTAATGGATTATTGATTGATCCCCTCGGGGCCAGAATCACCCCCATTCCGTGGCACCCTGTATACCAATAATTCACGGAAATCAACAATCTGACACTTTAACACAGAATCAGAAACCGATCAATAACAATAATTTACAAAGAGAATCTGTAACCCGCCATCAAAGACACTTCCACGGTCGTTAGCAGAATATTATTCGTGTCACATATTCGCTTAAATCCGACGTAACGATATGAAACCGATATATTCTGATACAGGCTTTGAATGCTGAGAGTGAAAGTTATACTGCCATTTTATATCTTAGAGGATCTACAAACGGAGTTCTAAAACCATAACAGACACTTGTAAGCCTCTGAACAAAACCTGACGCACACTTGAATAGAAACGCGCGTTTGGGTGTGTAAAGTGTACGTAAAGGATGAACTAGGATGGTTTATCAAACGCTCGCTCCGCAATCCTTGAAAACGAAAGTTTTCAATCAGTGCGTTCTACCCGTCATGACCTACGGAGCTGAGCCGTGGACAATCACGGTAGGTTTGGTGCAGTTCAAAGTCTCTCAGCGAGCTATGGAGCTATGATCGGATTTTCTTTGAAGGATAGGGTACGTAACGAATACATCCGACATAGAACCAAGTTATGGAAATAGCTCAAAGAATTAGCAAGCTGAAGTGGCAGTGGGCCGGGCATAGCTCGCGAAGAAACGAAAACGGCTGAGGAAATTGTGTTCTCCAGTGGAGTGGTGAGCGTGTGAATCCAGCGTCTGCAGTGACCGGCCATGGCGCTCATTAGGGGAGGTCTATGTCCAGAAATGGACTAATATAGGTTGATGAAGATCATTTATAGTATAAAATTTTACTTATCTAAGTACTTGTAAGCCTAACAAAATGAAATTGACTTCTGACTTCTTTATAGGTACTAGTGCCTATACTAGTATGGGTTAGGGTCTTGTCCGAATCTAAAGTCTCTGGGTTTTAGATTTGGATAAGGTGTACCCCTACTCAAAATTGAAGTGGACGACTCGTGCGAACGAGTTTTAGATTCAATCTAATCAAAATCAAATCAAAAACCCTTTATTTTCATAAATACAATAAATGTAAACTTAGAAAAAGTCAATTTTTTTATAATTTGACTAGATAAAACTAAACACTGACAAGGAAATAAAGTGATGTTTTTGATTTCTGTCGCTTCGGTATGTAGACTAAAGTAAAGAAGCGACGAAGATACCTTTAGCCTGTTACTTGTTATTTTTCGAGTTGGAGCAACTCTAGATAATCTGAAATTTTATAGTAAGCCTTTTTGAACAGCAAAGTTTTGACAATTTGTTTGAATTTATTTACTGACTAGCTGCATTCTTACTACCCGTTGTCCTATTACCCGTTTTCCGGGGCAATGTGGGCTTCAGAATTTTTCAAATCGGTCCATTAGTTTCGGAGCCTATTCAATACAAACAAACAATCAAGTCTTTCCTCTTTATAATATTAGTATAGATAATTTTTGCAACTCACTAGGAGTTTTGTTGTAGAAACGTATACATTGCCCTTTAAAATTCGACGAAAAGACGAGATGTACCCTAAGCCTAACCCAGTTGTATCAGGTAAGTTAACACTAGTATAAAGTTTACAACTAAGATCCCTAGATTCAGTATATTCGCACATTCTCAAGAACCTCCAACATAACAAACAGGCTGCAAGCTACGTGCATAGATTGTTCAATCGCAAAATGTTTATTTTAAGGACAGGCGACGCGATTTGTTTTCTTGAATATTGAGATTTGTGGAGGAGGCTGGGTGCGAATGGCTGATTTTATTATAGTTGGAGAGCTAGTGATCATTTTATAGATACAAAGGTAGCAAGAAGCTTGGAAGACATCGCTTCTAAGCTATAAGGCTGCCCATTCTGCCCTCTTTATCATAAACAGCGTAAGTGCATCGGGGCATATTTCGAGAAAATTGCACCTAAACTTTAGGTGCGATTTTCTCGAAATATGCCGCGATGCACTTACGCTGTTTATAATAAGGAGGGCAGTACTGTACGTGTCTGATGTAATGTCTCTTCGTAATTTATAATGCTGAGAATAAAAGCAAAAAAAAATTTTAGGCACTTTTAACATAGTGTGACACCTGACTCAGAAATTAGAATCGAGATGAATGAAGGGATCAGTTGGAGGATATTGCCCAGCAGTGGGACGTAAATGAAAACAGTTATTAGTATAACCTTTCACATGGATGCCAAGAGGAGCTTTTGCAACATACAGCTAAGTTGAACTAGATGACGATCCAACTGAAATTATTGTGTACAGTATTGACATAGGAATTTTCGCGGAATTTCAAAACATTTATCCAGATAACATATTATACCTATAAATTACCTTTAAGTGTAAAGAATATGAAGATAGGTCCCCTCAACCTTATTAGTCATGTCCAGAACGCTAGTTCCCTGTTGCACAACTACGAATAGTTGAGCAATGGGGCTTTCCGCAACTCATTTTCTTCCTCAACCTCAACAGCCTATATTGGTCCACTGCTGGACGCGGGACTCCCACTGATAAGCGCCTTATTGGTTTTTATCTCATGGGGTAGTGCCCATATCCCCACGTTGGGCATGCGGGTTGGGGATCGCAGTTCGGTGATAGAATTGTTCTGCCGGCGCTGTTACCCGCCCCCGGTGGATATATCTCAATCGCCTCCTACGACACGTGGTGCACATTCTAAGCCGGCACCACACAGCATTTTGTTCCCTATTGCTCAACTGCGAATAGTCCCTATTACTAAACTCATTTTGTTCCCCATTGCTCAACTCAATAATTAATTGACAATCGAGCACTTTCTAGTTTAGAGACTTAGTATGAGCAAATTACCAAAACGGAAATTTCGAGAACTTACGAACTGTAAACCACTTTCTTGTCATATACTATTGAGAAACGATTGGATCACCATCATACCACAGAACATCTTTGACGACCTCAGTTGCGCAGCGGGCGAAGGTCTGCCTGCGAAGCAGGAGGTTGCGGGTTCGATTTCCGCCTCGGGACAAATATTTGTTCGATCTGCAGACATTTTTCCAGGGTGTTCTGGATGTTTTCTATGTGTAATAAAAAGATAAAGATAAAGTTATAGATAAAGATCATATATTTGCATAAACATGTGTAGTTATAAAAAATATGTATGTAGTGCATTGTATTAATTATATTAGTTAACTAGTACCCATAACACAAGCTCTGCTTAGCTTGGGGCTAGATAATGTTGTGTGAATTGTCCAGCATTATTTATTTATATTTATTTATTTATCTTTATAGGTTATACTACAAAAAGTAGTATGACTTTTATATGACCCTCAATAGGAAGTACCTACTTACCTACTTAACTCTTATGTTTAAATTGAAGTATAAATTTCGGCTCTTCGGCTATAATTCACAGGAACTATATTGTTGTAAAATTGAGAGATTCTGAACATTTATCTTTGAGCCAACCATCTGTTTCCTGAAAAACAGTGATACCACACATGTTTGAATTCCGATTTATTTCCTTAAAATTAAATATTATTCAGTCTCAATCTTAGCTTTCCCCATAACAAAGCACATTATTTAAGGAACAATATATAAGCGCATTAGTACGGCAAATTATCTCCGCTAGGGGGCGACAGATGCCAGCTGCATTATCGTCGATATTGGAACGAATTCTAAATCTTCGTGAGGGGGCGTTAAGCACACCTTGTGCACTTTGAATTGTTTTAATTTTAAAACATAGACAACTAGTTTTTACTCGTGGGTTCGTTAATCGAATTTTTAACAAGATGTCGCCACTAGTAAAATTTGAAATCGGTTTATTGTTTTATAAAACACGCAAAATTATCACTTATTTAATCTTAATACGAAGGTCTAGAAAAAACCGAAAATATGGTATTTTTAAAATTTCTGCTTCCTACTTCACATCCAATTGGTCAACCACCCACCGGAAACTAAAATTAATAGAACTAACCGCTGAAATTAATATAATTAATCTAGCCGCAACGATAATTAATCAGAACCGCAAGTACACTAAAACTATACTCATTAGGCCCCGACTAGTTCATTAATATGCTGTAATTAGTTACCAAAGTGCGCTTTAAACTTCGCGTGAAATGTGGCTGACTGTACCTGAATTACTGCACTTACTGAGTAATTGCAATTACGACTGTACACAGTTTTATAACTAGGTATACCTATGTAATAAATTGGCAGAATATTGATCATAATCATTTTTTAAAATTTCAAAATTCTAGTTCTAACTTGTTTCTATTCTTTTATTGTAATTTTCTTTGTTACTTATTTAAGAATTTTTTTACCGACGAATAACGGAGGAGGTTCTTTTAGGAAGGAGGGGGTTTACAGAGTAGTCCGATTTAGATAATTCTTTTTTTATTGGATAGGGTATAACTCGATGTGTCATCAAACTAAATTAGACTCGAATTTTAACTAGATACCACTAGAAGAATTTGAAGTCCGTTTATAGTTTTTTAAAACACGTCAAATTATCTTCAATACAAACACTCTCGATCAAAGTCACCTATCAAACAACAAAAACTAAATCCAACGCGCTGCGTTCTGGGCTGCTGCTTCTTGGAGCAACCTGCCAAACCACAGACAGACAGACAGACACACACGTCAAACTAATAAAACGCCTCTTATTTTTCTGGGGTCATAATAATGTCTGTCTGCGGCTATATATTATTTTACATTATTTATTTTTTTGGCCCGTCTCATCAATCATAGATTTTTAGATATCAGATTTCAATAACTTTTTTCCTTTAGGTTTACAAAATAAGCACTCAAACAAAAGAAATAGATTAGACGTTTTGAAGCGATCGTTTTAAGAACCTCAACCTCACCAGCCTATATTGGTCTACTGCTGGACGCAGGCCTCCCCCTGATAAGCGCCGTATTGGCCGTTATCCCATGGGGGTAAATCCCACAATCCCCGCAAACCCGCATGCCCAGCGTGGGGATCGCAGTTCGGTGGTAAAAATTTTCAGCGGGAGGCGCTGCTGCTAGCCCCCGTCGGAAATCCTATTGTCGCCTCTTACGACACGCACATGAAAATGCAATTTTTCGCTCATCATTTGGTTTAGATCTCAGGAACCCTGCGGTCTATTGAAATGACTTATTATTTGATTCGTAGATTATTACTATTTCTACGGATTACTCGGAATTTTTGTATGACGCAACATGTGGACGAGCACTGGATACCTATCTTGCTCTAACAAAAACGCATTGCAATAGGTTAAAGCAAGATAAAAACATAAACAAACGTGAAGTTGAGCGTAAACTGGGCTCCAGCTGACATGCCCGAAATGGGCCGCCGCACTGTTGACGGATATTTGACAGAAGCCCGAAATGGGCCTCTGCACTGGTGAGCGGATATGGTTCCTTGTACCAGTTTCTTCTTAAGTTGTGTAGTTTTCTTGTTTTGCAAAACTTGATTTTCTTTTTTCGTTGAAACGAAAAAAGAAAATCAAGTTTTTGCAAAACATTCGATGAATCATTTTCAAGGATGTAGTATCTAATCCAATCTACTATAAAAAAAACTATCGTAGTAGTTCGTTGAATGTTTACAACGAACTTAGTTTGCGTGAGAATGCGAACTGCACTCATCTGATGATATCCCTCGCTAAGAGAATAAATTTTAGTGTTATTCCAACACAAACTAGGCTCGTAGTTAACCCGCTTACATTAACAATGTTATCCATATTCTTGTTTTTAATAACTAACCCGCCGTAAGCTTGTGACAAGTCAGAGAACATAATCCACGCCGATTTATGGGTAGGCCTAAGATTTTCTTATTTGCTGATAAAGAAGTAGAAATCCAATAGAAATGGTTAGAAAAATGATTAAGCCGGTGGCGTCCAAGATAAAGTACAGTCAGGATGAAAATTTCATTAAAAAGGTATTTTTTTTTTGTAAAAATTTAAAGAAAACAGTGGTAAAAATACTTTTTTTAAAAAAGGTAACATCGGACAACCTTCATCTGCAAAATATCAAAATATTTCATAAAAATCCCTTGAACTAAGACATCATCATTATGTACAGCTAGTACGGGAATTAAATATTGTATTCACTGTATAATTAATTTTGTAACACAACTCGTGCCAGATAGAATGCTGTTTACTTTCACTTTTCACTTTTATTACAGTCCTTTCTGTCATCCACTGCTGGGGATCCGAAAGCGCGTTGGGTTGAAAACGTCACAATCAAAGTTGCTGAGATAAGTAACTTAATATTTTAAGAGTAATGTTTAAAATAAAAATAAATACATAATTTGTCAAACAATTTTAGGCTAAATATTGCAATTCGATAAAGACAAAACATTGGATGGGTATGTCCATTGATTTAGCGTATCTACTGGATGCAAAAAGGCACATGATAAAAATATATATTCAACATAATTATGCTGGCGAACCATTTTTTGGCTAGATCTTAACGACCTTTATTTATTTATATCTATTACAATTAATAACAATTTAAAATTTAAAAATGCTGTGGCCGACTGTACTCCTGAAGTTCTTTAGAATATTCGCGTAATCGAAGTTGGAATAACATTATTATAGGATCGGATTTACCTTATTGGATCCCGACGTAATGACAATTTTATAAAATTATCCCGATTATATTATTTCTTAAGTGATTGCTTCCGTGAACAAGATAATCGAATTCTCTTTGGTTGCTTTGGGTTTTCTGTTACTTTGATCTGGTTCTAAGAAGTGGTTGGCGAATCATTTAGATATAATCCCAAAGTTGAAATCTCCCCCGATTTCTTATAATTCAATATCATGGTCGAATCAGCATGAACAAAAATTCATTTAAAGGTTCAGTAGACAGTCAAATTGACGGAGAATATTATATTAATAGTTATTTGTTATACAATTAGGGCAGAAGCCTTTATTCACAAAGAAAATTATAATATAATTAGTATTTACAATTGAGCTAACTGCAGACTGTTGCAAACAATCTACAGGTATGACGTTTGTTATACAAGAGTACAAAGTTGCTTCATAACCGCGTGCTCAGTTTTGAATCCCTCCCTAACGCTCAGGATTCTAAAATAAGAATTCTGAGCGTTAGCGAGGGAATCAAAAGAGCACGAGGTAAAAAATCTTTGCACTCGAGTGCAACACGTAACTTTTTATCTCACCTCAGCGAGGTAATGACTAAATGCAAAAAAAGGAAATGGCGCGTGCAAAGCAAATTAAATAAAAGTAGTGAGTTTTTAACAAATTAAAAAACGTTTTATGATAAATTCGGCACCATGGAGGTAGCAGTAAATAGGTATAATGATGTTTTGAATTTACAAACTTAGTGCACACGATGTTATACATTCAATGTTACTTTATCCTCTAGCGCAAATGTCTTCATACCCACGGCCCGCGGGCCGCATGCGGCCCGCCGGGTCTTTTCTTGCGGCCCTCGGAGGCCATAGCAAATTATAATATTTTATTTACAGTAATAACTTCTTATTCACGGTTCCCTTTTTCGCGTTTTCTCTATTAGCGGGGAAAAAAATTGTGACTCGTTTCCTGTATTCGCGGCTAAATATTTCGCTATTCGCGGATCCAGTCGATACCCAAACATGCCCAAAAAATTATAACATTGTTTGGGAGCACTTATGTGTTCGAGCAGTCTTAGCGGTTTTCGAGCGCTAGCAGCTTCGAGTTCAAAAGGTTAATCGCATGAAAAATGTCAAGTCTAAAACAAGGACAAGAATTACATACGCACATCTGGAAGGTAGTCTACGGGTTGCAACTTCAAAAATAAAGCCTGACATCGATACACTCGTCATAAATAAACAGTGTCAAACATCGCGTTGATTCAAGTTCCTGTACTTATTTTGTAAGGTTTTTAATAAATAAATAATTTTTAATAATATATAAACCTAGTAGGACTATTGAAAATTTTAAACTTGCCTGTTTTATATTCCTTTTTTAGGGTAGATAGTAAAATTAAATAGAGTAGTCCAGGTTGCGGCCCTTCGGGCGATGAAAAATGGATTATTGGCCCTTGCACAAAAAAAGGTTGAAGATGCATGCTCTAGCAGTCTAGCGGATAAAAACGGCTTTTGCACTCAGATATCGAAGAGCAAAAATAGGTACTCTTTCCGAGATGAGGGGATGCAAAATAAATTTCTTACTAGAATGGTTAGATACACATATTAATGGTTAATAACCCACGACAACACAGATATATCTTGTTTCTAATCAAAACAAATATATGAAACCGATAAGCTTTAGACGCGCTTTTTACTTTTTACAGTTTTTATTAACCATTTGGTTCAATGAAATATGTGGTAAATATGTGTTATGGAATAAGTTGTCTGAAATTATTGTTTATTCATTCATTGGTCGCCCGCGGCTACGCACGCGTTGTTTCTATGGAAACGATTAAAGATAGTTTCTATCTCAAGGAAACTGATTTATTCGATAAAAAGTAGAAAGCCTATGTTAGATTCCCGAATCAGAATTACCTGTAGGTATGCAAAATTTCAGCCCGATCCGTTCAGAAGTTTTGGCGTGAAGAGGTAACAAACATCCATCCATCCATCCATCTATACCACTTCCATCAAAACTTTCGCATTTATAATATTAGTGTGATTCGAGCGAGGACTATTTGTAGCTTCAAGTTGTAGCTACAACGAAACCGTGATTTCAAGAACTTTTCTTCCTTAGGGCATGACACGTCATAAGTTAAAGAAAACACGCGGTTTCGCACGCCACACAGCAATTAGGTTGACGTGAATGAACTGCCTATAATTATACGCTGACAGCAAAATGCTATGAGAACTTGTCTTGGATTAAGCGCGGAGGTCTAGGGATAAGCGAATAGCTTAATTCTCAACGATCTGTGCAAAGCGGAAGCAAAAAATTTAAAAATGCTCTCAGCACCTATCGCTGTGAGCATTTTTAAATTTTTTGTTTCGATGCAACTTCAAAATTGGAGAAGGTTCTCATTGGAATAAAAAAGTTTTTGTATGAAATGCCTATTTTCTTGCTAACTGTATTTTTTTTTTAAATCTGTGAATTGGGATGAAAGTTTATCTAAATATTAAGGATAGTCTCATATGTCCATTTTTCTGTAATTACACCGGTTAAGGGGCGAACCTAGCGGGTTTGGTTGTCAAACTAGGCTTAGATTTTTTCTTCGTTTCCTTATTTGTGAAAACGCGATTGCAAAAAAAATACGATAAAAAACATGAAAGTGCACAGTTTTGCACCTAACTTATTATACTTATTGTTGAAGATGAACATTTTTACAATACAAGACATAAAAATAACATAGTTGTCCCAAAAACGAGGTTAGCTAAAATCTCTAAAAGTTTTGTTTGGAATTCTATCAAATTATACAATATGTTACCAATTAATGTAAGATCTATGTCTGATATCAAATTTAAATCGTTTATCAAAAAAAAAAGACTAACAGATAAAAGCTATTATCGATTGGACGAAGCTTTTGCTGTTAAAAATATTTTTACTTTCAATTCGATTGATTAATTTAGGTAACCACCTACCTTCACTGACATTTGAAATTGAACATTTTTACTTTTATTTTATTTTGCATTTTGACAATGCTATTGCAGCCACGAAGCTTGCTACGTTATTGTTTTTTATCTGTTTATGTACCTATTTTGAGTTTTGTTTTGTGTTTTAAAATGTAATGAATCTTTTTGACTTGACTAAGTGTTCCCTGTGAATCTATAGTATGAATAAATAAATTGAAATTGAATTTAAATCCTTTTCACCCGACGAAAAAATTCATAAAAGCATAAAGGTCTGCATAAAGGTCGCTGGATTTACCCAATAATGTGGTCAGAAGAAGTTTCAAAGAACATCAGATTCCTGGGACGGCATAGACAGCAAAATTTGAGCAGGAGTACCTAGTAACAATATAACCTAGTCACGAAGTATTTTTGGCATAAAAAAAAATTAACAACAGATTCGTATCAACAATTCGTAATCAAAGGGTTACATAATCTTGATCTACAAATGTTTTTTTTAGGGTTACATACGTAAGTAAAATCAATATGTAAGCGTTATAAATAGGCGTACAATTTAACGTTAAAATTGAATGAAGAAACCTACTCATAATGTAAATTGCTGCAATCAGTTAAATTATACACGGCTGGGGACATTATTATGTTTACAATGGCTTTATGGATGTTTTTCTATTATTTGGTTTTGTTACATAGTAGTACAAAGTACGGCACTTTGTACTTACTTGCTACCCACCACACCGAAAACGTTAAAGGCCAAAATAATTGTATCAATCACGCAAGACCTATTTCTTGTCCTGTAGCTAACTTCATGACAAGATGTATATTAGGTCTTCATGGATTATCAAACTCATATTTTATATGAACGCCCTCTTTCATAATGATGTGCTAACTTCAAACATTTGCTAAGCAGTGTTATTTCTCACTCTGACTTATGGCAATAGAAGAAGACAGCAATATTTTAAGAGGGCGCATTGCGAGCTATTTTGTGAAAAGGATAGGTATAGGATTTTTGGGATATTTGATGCTGTCAGTAAAATATGCATCTAAATGTATGGAGTTGAAGCGCATGGCAGCGGTTCGGTCCAGGGCATCTATTACAATTCTTCGCATCCGATACTGTCGACAGCAATAGTACGAGATCCGGCTGCAGAAACAGTGCACCCATCGAGTAAGAGCTAAGAACCACATTTTTACGCATATTTGTGTTAAGGAATATATATCTGAATATATATCTACTAGGTTGCCTATCAAAATGTGGCCGCGAGTATTTTTAATAAAATTATTGGAAATTGATTTTTGAAAAAATATGTCTATTTTTATTTTTATATTTATCTTAAACTAGCGGCCACATTTTGATAGGCAACCTAGTAGATATCTATTCTCCTTAACACAAATATGCGTAAAAATGTGGTTCTTAGCTCTTACTCGATGGGTGCACTGTTTCTGCAGCCGGATCTTAGACCACAATGACATACAACCGACGCACGCAATTGTCGATTTCGTAGAATTGTAATAGAGCCCCAGATCTGCGACTACTTAGATAGGTTTATGATACTTCACTAAAATCCTTTAGCCCTTTCACGTACATTTGGTAGCTAGCTAAAAATGGGAAAGGTGCTTTCCCGTCTAAATTACTAAATAATTATTTTAATATGTGGGTAAAATTAAATTGTATTATTTCATGAAATCGTAGAATGAAGTCGTTTGATGAAAAATGATTTATTCCGTTTGATGACGTAAGCTCTTTTCAGTCTTGTTAGTTTTATACATATTTTTCAGTATTTTGCTCGATATAAAAATTCAACTGAATATCAGCTGTTGGAGTTTTATTTTTTTACTTTCCAACCCCTTCTAAGCCTCGAAAATATATCGTTCTGCTATTGAAACAGCTAATTGATGGAAGGAATTCGTTTGCATGTACAGTGTCAAAGTTTTTGCATGCAACTAGTTTTATGAAAACACGCATTGTTTTTTTGTTAATTATGCTGTGAGGTACCTATATAGTATTTTGCACAATTTGCTGATAATTGGAACTTTCTTGATGATAGGTTTGATGAGAAAGACCTTACGCACTGACCTTCTTAGTATTTGTTTCCGAGATCTTAAACCATACGACCTTGGTACGTTCCTCTAATATTATTTAAACCTTGCTACATTCACTGCAGGTCGGCTCCCTAGGTCTTGCAAGTGATCTGCAAGACCTGCAGAACTTCATCATTCACTATTATAATCTAGACGTATTAAAAATGTACACGTTTATGATCTAGTTAGCTTGTATTACTAATGTAATTTTTGTGCTATGTATATACAGGCATAGAATTATTAAAACTAGGTTCATTCATTTTATTTCTTGGTAAGATACTACTCATCATATCACAAATTGGAAAGTTTGGTGGTATGAATAACATTTTTATGGATGTAGATCCTAGTAAAATATTTTGTAGGGGTGTAAAAATAACTTGCCTAGGCAAGCCAGCAAAATAAAATGGCCAAATATTTTGCTAAAGTTCTGTAATACTGGATATGCACATAACAGTTTCATAGTGTTTTGAGGCGATTCTACACTTTGACTGCCAACGACGCACTGGTGGTGCCAGGTGCTTGCAAAACAACACACCTCCCCCCGGGTCGCATCTCTGAAGCTGGCAGTGAACGTGCTAAGCCCTATATGGACCTATATGGACCCTATATGGACTTGTGTATGTAAAAATGTGCTATGTCTGAAATAAATGATTATTATTATTATTATTATTAAGCCAGTCGGCCAGGAAGACTCATCAATTGCATAATAGCGAGGCCGTACGCAAATGAATTTATTTATTTGGTCATGGCATTGAAATTCAATCCCAGTCAACCATTAATTTAAACTTCTTTAATCTGCTTCCAGCCATAGATTTCACTGTGTATAGAAAATGAAATGTTTTATTCATGCC
Source organism: Eupithecia subumbrata (assembly GCA_949316285.1). Taxonomy (NCBI): domain Eukaryota; kingdom Metazoa; phylum Arthropoda; class Insecta; order Lepidoptera; family Geometridae; genus Eupithecia; species Eupithecia subumbrata. Next base: position 5,427,478 of record OX438650.1, on the reverse strand, counting down.
GGACACTTAAAATTTGAGCCCCGCCACTAAAAAATCTTGATTTATGGCTATGGGGCGGTGACGTCATTGTGAGACTTACGGTAATGTATACTGCACGATGGGAACAGTAAGGTATAAATGATTGCAGAAGGCAAATACATTTTATTTTTATCAAATTTCTACTGAGTTTAGTGGCTTGAGAGATTGAATGGCTAAAATGAATGGCTAAGATGTTTTACATTGTATAACCTTTTTCAAGATGTGTCCTAGTTTGTTTTAGCACTGAAATTATTGAAGGTCAAGATTAAATTATAAGGTTATCTATCCTTTTAGAATGTTTCTATTTGTATGGTTTATTGCTTTTATTTTAAAAGGAACATTGTAAGTATTAAACACTTAAGTGATGGTTAAAATAAATGTGCTGGTGGTTTCTTTTTCACTTCTTCCACTAGTGGACAAAAGATTGAAGTGAAGAGAATTTCAATAACACTTTATTTCTTATTTGATAGTAATTGATGGGTATACTTGTCTTTGTGTTATCTTTTGAGCCTAAAGAAATAAAGGTATTGACTTCTGACTTCTGATTTCATTAATTCCAATTCCCAAAATGTGAGGTTGCATTGTAAGGTAGGTAGTTCTATGATTCTATCGAAATAAGACCATTTTATAGGTAGGTAAAGCCCAAAATTCTATCACACGGCATTGTCAATTTCCCCTAAATTTTGTTTTATGGTTAAAAAATTGCATAAAGCTCAGGACTCTACACCCAACAGTTAGATACCATTGGCCGTGAATAATGATGTTGAAAATAACAGAAATTAGACATTTCATTCCACACCGTACCTCAAGCAGCAACAAGCGGTCAAACCGAAAATCTTTTGCGCCTGAGTTGGAGTTTGCTTCCATCATGCAACTTTATCGCAACAGTTTTAAACCATACATCGAAAAAGACAGCGTAAATAATGTGAACCAATAACACATTTGTTTCAGACATAGCACATAATTATAATACGTACACAGATCATAAAATACAGGTACACAAAATAGGTATATTTGAACAATCGGTAAACACTAACAAATGCATGAATCTTGATCAATTTGCTGCATGAAGAAGAGTGCGGAAAATAGCGCTGATCCTAGAGTCGGAGTGGAGGTAGCTACTGACTGGCTTCACGACACCTAATGTAACGTAATGTGTTAAATGTAACACATTACGTTACAAATAGGTACTTAGGTCACGTGAAGTAATGAAGTTTACACACATACAGCGAGCGTTCGTCCAGCCAGTACGGGAAAAGAAGGCGCTCGCCGTTGAAAGCAAGAAGACGGATTTTAGCACACGACGTACCGAATCATGCTTGCTGCGAATGGTAAATTACGCCCCATGACGCCGGTCTGGTCAGATCCTCCTTTAGTGTCCCTCTACTACTAAAGTAAAGTAGGTAAACATTTAGTTTCTTTTTATCTAGTCTGGTTTGTCCCACTGCTAGGTTAAGGCGTCCCCCAAATCATTACACTCGGTGCAGTCACGCGCGTACTCCCACCAATCTCTGAGGAATGCGTTATGGTCGTCTCGCCAGCGCTTTCGTGGCCAACCTCGCCCGCGATTTCCTTCTTTTCCCAGGGTGTTGCGGCACTAGCCCCCCTCTCGGGATGCATTCGGCTGATGTGTCCAGCCCTTTGGGGGGCACGGAGAGGGGCCTCGAGGCTTGGCCTCTTTACCCCGGCATCAACTCGAGGAGTGACGACCCCTCGGTCCTTGGGTTACACAAAAAGCTCTTTCTTTGCTTACATTTATTTTTTTAAAGCTGCATTTTTTTGTTGGTTGAGTTTATGTTTTTTTTAGCTCATGGCCATTTGAGTGTGGGTGTCTTGACTCCCACATTGGCAATACCTGTCAGAGAGCGCAGCATCGTATTCCTAACGCGATCAATTCGCCGGAAGCCTATGCTAAGTATTAGTTATTCCGTAAAATACATGTGTACAAAGGTAATATAGGTATACATATTAGAAAATCAAAAACATGAAATATCGGAAATCAAATGTAATACAAAACTTGTTGATGAATTAGAACTCTGTACAATACAGCTAAATCAAAATCAGCTGCAATATGAGGCTGATTTGCAAGAGCTGAGATGTAAACTTGGCCAGGCCGAGCACTCCCTAGGGCACTACATCAGCCTTTATGATCAAACTACAAAACAGACAAGGGAACTCAACCTGGCCATGGATGCACTTCTCAGTAGCCAGGTGAGTCTGGAGGGCAGGATTCTGGAGGGCTGCGGGTGCTGTGGACACAATTTGGTCGATCACAACTCAAGCCCAGACAGCACTGTCTCAGCCGCATCCCACCTGGACCTCAGCACTTCATGCTCAGGTAATAAAACCATAATGTACTGTGATGAAATTGGAAAAAATATGGGCCAGATTTTAAACATGAATATGGAGCACTCTTTAAATATTTGCTTACCTAATTGTAATCTTCATGATATTATGCACAGAATTGATAATGAAAGATTTCATAAAAACTCAAACTTGATAATATTACTTGGAAATAGGGGTAATGTGAACAAATCAGATTTAATTAAATATATGGACAAATTATGTTCCCTACAGGTAAATAAAATTGTAATGTTCACATTCCCCTACAGCGACAGCTTGCCAAATATAGAAAATAACATTAGATATAAGCTAAATATGACATTGCATACTATTTCATGCAATAATAATATACATGTGATTGACACTAACAGCATTGTTAGTAAAAAATATTGCTTGACTAAAAAAGGTAATTACTACCTTTCAAATTATTGCAAAAAACAAATAGCTGTGTCGCTATCCTATTACTTTAATATTACAGCCAAAAATTTGGCTAAACAAGATGCTTCTTTTGAGCATTGTAATAAATTTACAACAAAGACCTTGGAAGTTCTTCCAAGCCATTTAAATTAGATTTAACGACAATAGAGGAAGTCTCTAGCCATAAACAGTCAATCAATATTGGTTACATAAAAAGTCAAAGAAACCAAACCTGTAAAATAAATGCAAAGTTTACTAACTTGGTGCATCAAAATATTCAAGGATTAAAAAGTAAACTACTAGAGTTGGAATTGTACATGAACTCTTTTCATATTGACATTATCTGCTTAACAGAACACTGGCTGAAAAGCTATGAGCTCATGTTCAATTTTAGTAACCACCAGGTTGGCAGCTATTTTTGCAGATCACATGCTATTCGTGGAGGCTCATTAATATTACTAAACAAATTCATGAAATTCAAAGACCGTAAGGACATAATATGCTTATCCGTTGAAAGCCACATCGAAGTAGCATGTGTAGAGTTGGAGCAAACTATTGTAGTAAGCGTATACAGCCCACCATCAGCTTCTTTTGAAATATTTGAAAATGTTATGGAGGACATTTTATTTAAATTATCAAAATCAAATAAAACTATTATGGTATGTGGAGACTTTAATGTTGACCTTTTAGAAGTTTACTCCCTCAGTACTAGATTAACTAATTTATTAAATTCTTATAATCTAAGGCCATTATTTATGGAACCTACTAGAATAACTGAAACCTCAGCAAAATGTATTGACAATGTATTTGTTTGCCAAAGTGAAAAAATTGTTACAAAAAAAGTAATAAGTAATTTAAAATCAGACCACTTAGGTCAACTAATAAAATTAGAACTTCAAGTAAAAAATAATAATTGTAAAAAGAAAATAACATACATACCTGTGACCACCAATCGGTTTGAACGGTTAATATTGAATTGGGATTCTAAACCATCACCTAATCACTCACTTAACAACCCAAATGAGTCGTATTGCAATTTTTTTAACAAATTTACCAATGCGTTCAATTCAATATTCACACCCAAATCGATTATGGTCTCAGAAAAACTTACCTTTAGTGAGTGGGCAACAGTGGGTATACATAAAAGTAGACAAAAGTTGTATGAACTGTATAGTGAAAAACAATACAATTTTAGCCAGGAATTCAAAGAAAAAGTAAAAAATTACTCAAAAATATTTAGAAAAGTTTGTCAAATAGCAAAATCAAACTATATTAGCTCGAAAATTAGAAATAGTGAAAATGTAATAAAATCAACTTGGAATATTATAAAAAGTGAGACTGGAAAGGTCAGTACATACGTTAATGATTACAATTTAAAGATTAATGATTACTCAATCAAAAATGATGTTGAAGTGGCCCAAGCATTTGAAAACTTTTTTACTGAAATTCCAATCTCTACTACAAAGTGTTTAAACTCTTCTACTGTAATTGCCGAGTCATTACTAATAGAAAATGTATCTAAATGCAAAAATAAATTTAACTTCAGCCACGTTGATGAAACAGATATTAAAAAAGCCTTTAAACTTTTAAATATTAAGAAAACTGCAGATCTCTGGGGCATTTCCGTTACAATTATTAAACCTTTGATTGATACCATTGCCACAGATCTAGCTTTTATATTTAATGAATCTATTGATTGCGGCGTATTTCCTGATCTAATGAAATGTAGTAAAATAATCCCACTGTATAAATCGGGTAGTAGGTCTGACCCCACTAACTTTAGACCAATATCAGTACTGCCTACATTCAGCAAAGTTTTTGAAAAACTTATTTTACACCAATTGCTTAGGCATTTCAATGGCAATGACCTGCTGCATTGTAAGCAATTCGGGTTTACTCGCGGCAGATCAACTACTGATGCCGGTGTAGAGTTAGTATCGCATATTTTTGATGCTTGGGAGAAGTCGCAAGATGCTTTAGGCGTTTTTTGCGACTTGTCAAAAGCGTTCGATTGCGTACACCATGAAACATTAATCAGGAAATTACATCACTATGGAATAAGAGACACTTCTTTGGATCTTCTTACATCTTACTTGAGTGATAGGATACAAAGAGTTGACATTAATGGGAAACGGTCTTCGGGGTCTGTAGTTACAATGGGTGTACCGCAGGGTTCTATCCTCGATCCTTTCCTATTTTTAGTTTATATTAACGACCTGCCTCACCTAGTCAAGAATAATCATGAGATTGTATTGTTTGCTGACGATACTTCATTAATTTTTAAAATGAAACGACGAAACATAAAATTTGACGATGTGAATAATGCAATCTCAAAAGTAGTACACTGGTTTAATGTCAATAATCTTTTGCTTAATGAAACTAAAACGAAATGTATAAAATTTGCTCTACCTAATGTAAAACACGTTAAGATTGATGTAAACGTAAAAGGAGAAACGTTAGAAATTGTAAACAGTACAGTATTCTTAGGAATAACCTTAGATAGTAAACTTCAATGGGGCCCACACATAGATAAGCTATCGAAGAGACTTAGTTCTGCAGCGTATGCAGTCAAAAAAATCCGTCATCTTACAGACGTTGATACTTCTAGACTAGTCTATTTCAGCTACTTCCATAGTGTTATGTCTTATGGCATACTGCTGTGGGGGAACGCTGCAGATATTAACACCGTATTTGTGCTGCAGAAGAGAGCTGTTCGTGCAATCTATAATATGGGTCCCAGAGAATCCCTGCGTGATAAATTTAAAGAAATAAACATAATGACAGTACCATGTCAATATATTTATGAAAACTTGTTGTACACTCATAGAAATAAAAATCTGTTCCCTAAAAATTGTGATAAACATAACTTTAATACCAGAAATAAACATAAACTCGCTGTGCCCACAACTAGGCTACACAAAATTAATGTATCTTTTAAAGGGCAATGTATACGCTTCTACAACAAAACTCCTAGTGAGTTGCAACAATTATCAGTAAATAAATTCAAACAAATTGTCAAAACCTTGCTGTGCAAAAAGGCTTACTATAAAATATCAGATTATCTAGAAGATAAAAAAGCTTGGAACGGGTTTTGCTCCAACTCGAAGAATAACAACTAACAGGCTAAAGGTTTCTTCGTCGCTTCTTTACTTTGGTCTACATACCGAAGCGACAGAAATCAAAAATATCACTTTATTTCCGTGTCAGTGTATAGTTTTATAATTTGACCTTTTCTAAGTGTACATTTATTGTATTTATGGAAATAAAGAGTTTTTGATTTTGATTTTGATTTTGATTGATACACGTGGTTAAATGTATTTATACTGTTACGTGTGCAACGTCTGATTTACAATGTCAAGATGATTAAAATTAAGGCAGATAATACATATAAGGTAGTCATTGAAAATAAAATAAATGATGATCTCAATAAGATTAACATTAAGCATTATGTAAAATTACAGTTTGCCGCCCTTCTGCTTGTAACTCACATTTCGTTCCCGTAAAGTGCCGCGTACATTAATTATTATGGGACTGATAAGAAGAGAGAGACCGGTGGAACAATTATTTTTTTGAGAGGCATAATGGATAGCTTTATTTTCCATTTTGTGGCGAAAATGCTGCAAATTCTGCTGTAAAATGTTACAAAATGTACGCTATTTAGTTTTTTCTGACGCAAAAAAAAAATTCGTTTTGCGGTTATAGTTTGAGCTTTTGTCCATTGATTATTTCTTACTAGCTTCTGCCTGCAGCTTTACACGAGTTTTCCAGGATAAAATGCATGTAAAATTTAAACGTAGTAACTACCATAGATCAATTGACCAATTTATCAACATTGAGTAATAAATAATCTATATATATAAAAGAAAGTCGTTTTAGTTACACTATTTATAACTCAAGAACGGCTGAACCGATTTGGCTGAAAATTGGTGGGGAGGCAGCTTAGAACCAGGAGACGGACATAAGCTATGTTTTATCCCGGAATTACCACGGGAACGGGAACTACGCAGGCGAAGCCGCGGGCAGCAGCTAGTACTAGAATAAATATTACTGGACAATCAACACAACATCATCTAAAATCACAATAAATGATATGAATATGAATATGAATATGAATAAATCCAAAGTAAGCATAGCTTGTGCTATGTCCACACAACATCATCTAGCTTCAAAGTAAGCATATCTTGTGCTATGTCCACACTACATCATCTAGCTCCAAAGTAAGCATAGCTTGTGCTATGTTCACACAGCATCATCTAGTCCAAAGTAATCATAGCCAGTGCTATGTCCACACAACATTATTTAGCTCCAAAGTAAGCATAGCTTGTGCTATGTCCACACAACATTATCTTGGTCCAAAGTAAGCATAGCTTGTGCTTTGTCCACACAACATCATCTAACCCAAAGTAAGCATAGTTTGTGCTATGTCCACACAACATTATCTAGTCCAAAGTAAGCATAGCCTGTGCTATGCCCACACAACATCATCTAGCTCCAAAGTAAGCATAACTTGTGCTATTTGAAACTATTACCTTTTGTACATTACATGTCATAGATAGATATTTTTTATAAGAACATAGAAAACACCCAGGACATGCGGTACAAAAATCTCCAGATTGATCAAATATCTGTTCCGAGGCGGGAATCTAACCCCCGACCTCCAGCGTCGCAGGTGGACTTTCATCCGCTGCACCAATGAGACAGTCAAGTTGTCTCGTGATTAAAATACATCTTTCCATATTCACTAAAGTACGCCGTTTTCTCTACACAGTCTACACCATAGACTTAGGATATTTTCACTACGCTCAACCTAAGCCTATGGTCTACACAGTCGGCGAGTCGGCGAAGAGACTTCTTCTTCTTTAATCTTTGGCTCTGCATCATGGTTTGATACAATAAATTGCTTTATGTTTTACTGAATTATTAAAAATTCATATCAATAATTTAACTTTGCTTATTGACATTTGTATATACGGTATGAGTTTGTTGATTTACTTAAATAATTATTTTGATGACTACTCTGCTGTATAGGGTCTTATCTGTAACACTAAATGTATGTTTTGAATAAATACGAATACAAAATACAATTCTGCCAATGACAGTTTCCAATTGCACATTTATGAACGAACAAGGAAGCGAGAAGTCTTCAAAACACTATCGGATGCCTACAATATTCATAAACTGACATGTCACACCCACCCACTGTGTTGACGGGTTCGGTGTGTAGAGTCCATTATAATATCTGATCAAATGAACTTTAGTGAAGTTCGATCATTCATTAGTAAAAGAAAGATTAATTCAATCATTGATTAGTAGGCCAAGCGATAGGGTTGACAACAGTAATCCGTGCAACTCGAATTTTTAATCGACTGAAATCTCTGAAAACTTGCAAATGTAGCCTGTAAACTAAGGGAACTATTGATTCATCGTTCTCTAAAATTAGGACGGTGTTTTCCTGTAACTAAGTTGAAACGAAAAGTTTTAACGAAAATGCTCCGTACCTTAGTAACCGTTTAAAGTATAACTACAAAATTTAAACTGTAAACTTCGTTTACATAAAGAACACCTTTCACGTATTCGGAAATTTGGAAGTTGTTTTTCTCATCAATATATATTTTAAAGGAGTACCTACCTACCTGACTCACTGATAGACAACGCACAGCCCGAACCACTGCACTGGTTCTAAGGGCTTGTACACATAACGCGTACTGTTATACCCCTACTATGTAAGGCATACTGCTTACTAGTCGCTGACTAGACATATCTGATGGTTAGTGTAGGGACGTCTCGTCCAAGCCCGTCAGTCTGGTTTTGACCTCCGAAGCGGCCGGTTGTCCGATGGTCATCTTTTAAAATTGTACTTAACTTCGTATATCTATTGTGAGTGTCCCAATTAAATAGATTATTCTAATTAGTCTTTTTTTAAAAAGACTCCGGGACCTCGTCCCATAACATTTGGTGGCAGCGGTGGGATACGGAAGTTCCCAGTGTCGAAAAAGTGTCTGTGTCCTTAGACGTTTTTTGTGAAAAATCAGGTCGAAACCAGATTCAACCTATTCCGTAAAATTATCCTACGGTATCCTTAACACTAAAGTGAAAGTGCAAACTTACGTGATAATATACTCTACTCACCTGTGTACTTACCTAAACCCTTGTGCGGACTTACCTGGTCATCCTGTCCTGCACCATCTTGAAGATCCTGGACTGAAGGTGCTTACCTAAGCTGCTGGCGCGTCGATCTGCTGCTGCATCTGGTGACTCCTAGAGATACCTACTTCGTGGTCATCGTCATCTGCATCGAGCATCCCGCAACGTGACGTCGTGCATCGAGGTTCCTGGTTAAATACTCCAAATTATTTAACTTGGTCGTCGAGTCAAGAATCATCCCGTCATCTCGTCGAGTTACGCCTTATCGCTCCGGAATGCAGTTCGCGGAATCAGTTACCGTCGTCGTCGCCTACGCGTTATTAATTCTGTAAGTCTTTGGTCATTGCTTATAATTTAGGGTTCAGTGAGTAGAAATTAAAATCCTTTTATTGTAAGTGCACCTAATAATAATTTAAGCGATTAATTTCGTTATCCTTAAATTCTATTATGCCAAAAGAGCCTAGGGTAGAAGACAGGAAATCAACTGGATTAACTATCGAGGTAGAGGAAATACCCGTAGCCCCACGTAAATCGCCTGCACATTCTCCGCGATTTACGAGATCCGTTGCTAAAAACATGTCCGAGTCCGAGTTAAATCTCAATACTCTTTTCAAATTTATCAAATCCTATGATGGCAGTCGCGAAACAGTCAATTCTTTTATTATTAACTGTAACAATGCTTGCGAATTGGCTTCAGAAACACAGAAGCCTATCCTTTTTAAGTATATCCTAAGCCAATTGTCTGGCAAAGCGGAGCTTGCTTGCTCCATAAAGGAGTTCACATCCTGGGAGCAGCTCAAGGAGTTTCTCAAAACCAATTTTAGTGAGCGGAAACACTATGCTCACCTCCTAACTGACTTACAGGAGAGCAAGCAGGGCCCGCAAGACAATGTGAGTCAATTTTCATTGCGAGTGGAATCCTACCTCTCACAATTGTTAACGGAAATCACTCTATCCAATACTAAACAAAAGGAGTTGCCAGGCCGCTGTGCGGCTATGGAGGACCTTGCCCTCCACCATTTTCTTATGGGACTCCAACCTAGGATTTCCAACATTGTGAGATGTAGGTCACCGAAAAGCTTAAATGAAGCCATTAACATGGCGATTTCAGAAGAGCGTATCCAACAAAGCCTTTACAAGCGTCCACCAACGGATAATAAATTCGTTGCAAAATCTAAACCACAGCCGGGTCCTTCTAGGAATGCGCCGTCAACATCCGGTTCCTCTCATGTGAACCAGCCTAAAACTGGAAGTGATACTGCTTTCTGTCGCTATTGTAAAACAACCGGTCATGACATCAAGGACTGCAAAAAGCGGGAATTTTACAATAGTAAATATCCATCCAAGCAGAATTCTCATCAAGGAACCAACAGTGGCTCCCGTAAGGTGAATCATATTCGCGAAACATCCGATGAGGAGACCGTCGACCCGACTGATGATGATGACGATTTAAACGAAACAACGTCTCGCGACGGTGCCGCCCGAGACAGCCAGTAGGAAATGGCACCAAATCTAATATCCCGGCTAACCGACAGGGTAACCAGCCCCAAACAGACAGCCGATATCCTAATATCCAGGCTAACCGACAGGGTAACCAGCCCCAAACAGACAGCCGATATCCTATCCAGGCTAACCAACAGGGTAACCAGCCCCAAACAGACAGCCGACATCCTAATATCCAGGCTAACCGACAGGGTATCCAGCCCCAAACAGACAGCCGACGTCCTAATATCCAGGCTAACCGACAGGGTAACCAGCCCCAAACCGACAGTCTAAATCCTGATAAACCTTCGACTAAGGTTTTCGAAATCAATCTGGATACATCCAAAAGGATGTTACCACACACATTGTTAGATTCGCAAATATCCGATATCCCTTTGACATTGTTAGTTGATTCCGGTTCTGCTATATGTTTAATAAAACAATCCTGTATCCAAACTAATCAAAAATTGATCAGAAATCCTATTAAACTCAAAGGCATAGACCCTGGTGATGATCCTACTCCAACTGAAGGTCATTTCCAACTTAAGCTTAAATTAGCTAAAAATAAATCAGTATCCTACAAATTCCACGTTATCAAAAATATAAACTTACCTTATGATGGTATTATAGGGTCAGATTTCCTAACAGCTTTCGGCTGCCAAATCGATTATACCACTGACGTCCTGAAAATAGGTAAACTCAGTATTAAGTTACACTTTTTCAATCCATTCTATGAAATTCCACCTCGAACGGAAGCAGTTGTTGAATGCTCAGTAGTTAATCTGGATATGAATGAAGGCGTCATTTTAAATCAACATATATCCGACAGCCTTTTAGTATCAAATTGTATCGTCAAAGTGAAGAAAAACAAGCGAGTCAATCTGACTATTGTCAACACATCCGAGACCGCTGTAAACTTCAACTCAAACTTAAATCTTAAGCTTGAACCCTTAAATTCGTGTGCCATTCAACTTAACACTGATTTACAAAATACATCTGACCGGACTGTCGAGGTCATTAAATCCTTAAGAATCGAACATCTTAACCAAGAGGAGTCAGACGCTCTGTTAGAACTCTGTACTCAGTACTCTGATATCTTTCACTTACCCGATGATCAGTTATCCTACACTGATGTCCTTAAGCATGAAATAAATACGAATACTGATATCCCTATTCACACTAAATCCTATCGTTTTCCCGAATTTCATAAAAAGGAAGTCGATGTCCAGATTAACAAAATGCTTGATGATAAAATCATCAAACCATCATCATCTCCTTGGAGTAGTCCCATATGGATTGTCCCTAAGAAACTTGACCCTCAAGGTCAACGGAAATGGCGGATAGTCATAGACTATCGGAAGTTGAATGACGTCACTATCGGTGAAACGTATCCTATCCCGCAAATATCGGAAATCTTAGACCAGCTTGGAAAAAGTAAGTATTTTACCACTTTGGATCTCGCGTCAGGCTTCCATCAAATCCTAATCTCGCCTAAAGACGCTCCCAAAACAGCTTTTTCGGTCCCTCAAGGACATTTCCAGTTTACTAGGATGCCTTTTGGCCTTAAAAATGCGCCCTCGACGTTTCAACGCCTCATGAACACCTGTCTTACAGGGCTCCAAGGCACCAGATGTTTCGTTTACCTTGATGACATAGTCATCTACTCATATGATTTATCCTCACACATATCCAACCTGATGGCTGTCTTTGACAGACTTCGGAAGTTCCATCTGAAGTTACAGCCCGAGAAGTGCGAATTCCTCAGAAGAGAAGTTGCCTACTTAGGGCACATAATTAGCGAAGACGGTGTTAAAACGAACCCTGATAAAACAAAAGCAGTAACCGAATATCCTGTCCCTAAGTCCCCAAAAGACATAAAGTCGTTCTTAGGTCTGGTATCCTATTACAGACGCTTTATACCTGATTTTGCAAAATTCGCAAAACCTTTAACGTCTCTTCTAAAGAAAGATGTCCCTTTTGTTTGGCAAAATGAACAGCAACTTGCTTTCGAAACTCTCAAAGAAAAACTTGTGTCCGCTCCTGTTCTTGCCTATCCCGATTTCTCTAAACCATTCAATCTTACGTGTGACGCATCAAACTACGCCATATCCGCCATATTATCCCAAGGCCCCGTAGGTCAAGATCGTCCCATCGCATACGCGTCCCGCACTCTAAATAAGGCCGAGTGCAATTATAGTGTGACGGAGAAAGAATGTCTCGCCATTGTCTTTGGAACCAAAGTTTTTCGGCCCTATCTTTATGGCCATAAGATCACGATCCTTTCAGATCATCGGCCATTGCAATGGCTGTTTAACTGTAAAGATCCGGGTTCAAGACTTATCAGATGGCGCTTAAAACTCGAAGAGTTCGAATATGATATCCTGCACAAAAAGGGCAAAATTAATACTAATGCTGACGCCCTATCCCGGTTCCCGGTTAACCCTATCCAACCTGAGGAACCTATAATACCCAATCCTCCTGAGCCGGAACCCAATCGAGAATTGGACGGAGATCTCATGGACTTACTTATATCCCCAACTTCTTTCGATCCTGATGAAGACATTCTTCAGAATCCTGATAATTTAGATCCTTATGAGGATATCCTTCCTTTACCTGAATTAAACTTACCTGATAATATCCCCGACGTCCTTAGGGATCAAATTGAGGATGAAGAAAACTTACCTGAACCTGTTCCAGAAGTAACATCCTTACCTGCTCCTCAGCCTCACCTTGATCCGACGCCATCCACGAGTGCACTAGAGGATGACTATCCCAATTTCCTGAAAATAATTTCCGATAAAGTTAAAACATTTAATTCAGAAATCGTAGAGCATAACGAAAGTCTTATGAAGTGTCCTGCCAAGGTTATTTTAATACCTACCTCAATTGATCTCGATGAGTCGAATCCTTATGTCCCAGATGTCCTGTGCGATCCAGAAGTGTGTGCTAAAATATGTGATTCTGAAAAAGAATTGTTTTTATTTGAAAAACTTAACCTAAACAACAAAACATATTACCTGTTGTATTTCAAGGTGCATCACTTCGATCAAGCGTCCTATCCTGAAATTTTTGAAACCCTGAAAAAGATAAGGAATGAGTTAGTAGAAATAGGAGGTATAAATGAAATCGGCTTACCTGACCTGAAGAATCCTTTCGAAAAACATTCGTTCATAAAAATCTACAACATGTTAACTTACCTTTTCCATGATACACGAATAAAGGTCAATGTTTATCATAATAACATCATATATCCAGTTCCATCTGAAATAAAGAAAATATTGCATGATAATCATGATATCCCTATAGCTGGCCATTTAGGCTCTGTCCGTATGTACAATAGAATCAAACAAACGTATTACTGGAAAGGAATGCGAAGCGATATAGAATCCTATGTAAAACAATGTAAATCTTGCCAGGAGAACAAAGCGCTTAGAAAGGTAAATAGGGCACCCATGCAAATTACCAGTACTTCGACTGAACCAGGTCAACGCATTTCGATTGATGTGGTTGGACCGCTTCCCGAATCTGGTACTGCAAAATTAAAATTTATTTTAACATTCCAAGACGACCTTACTAAGTTCTCCTCAGCCTATCCTATACGCAGTACTACAGCGGAAGAAACAAGCGAATGCTTACTTCACTACATATCTATCTTTGGAATTCCTAAAGTAATTCTTACAGACCAAGGGTCTAATTTCACGTCCGATTTATTCAAGAAAACTTGCGCTTTCCTCAAAATCAAAAACTTGTGGTCTTCTCCATATCATCCACAAACCCAGGGAGCCCTGGAGAGAAGCCACTCTACTCTCAAAGAGTACCTTAAAACCTATATTAACCAGGAACAAACTAACTGGTCTCGTTATGTTTATACGGCTATGTTAGCGTATAATACATCTGTCCATACGACCACCCACTTTACGCCTTACGAACTAATGTTTGGTAACAAACCATACATACCTAATTCTGTGTATGAAGAGTCTCTCGGAACGACATATCCCGATTATGTCCAAATGCTACAGAACCGATTGAAATATTCTCGGGAAAAAGCAATCGAATTCATTAGAAAATCTAAAGAATCCTCGAAAAACTATTACGATACGCACACTCGTCGAGTTACGTATAAGGCCGGTGATTATGTTTATCTTAAAAATCATCTTAGGTTGCGCAAAGCTCTCTCTCCCCTTTGGAAAGGACCTTATAAGATAGTTAAAATAAACGGAAATAATACACTTACCTTGCTCATAAACCGACGACACGTGACTCACCACTATGATCAGGTGAAGCCTGCTGAAGTCAGGAACCTGTAACATAGAATAAAATAAGAATTAGTATTAAAATTAGATTAATTAGTTTAGGTATACATCTTTTATATTTTTATTTTGTTTTACGTTTTACTTATACACATTATACACAGTAATAGGTAGTGAGTAGGTACTTACCATAACTTTTTATTGAGTTGTTCTAGGACTCGAATTTCTTCTGTTGCCTTGACTCTTAAGAGACAAGTGATCTCAGAGAGAATCGTATTTTACCCAAACTCAATAATTTCGTTTTTAAATTCATTTTATTCTTTATTTTTAAAATTTCATTGCAGGACTTCGGTACGTGGCCAATCGTATCAGGAATATCTCCAACCGATTACTTCAAGTTCAGGCATCTACTTCGATTATTTAGGAAGCGTAAAAATTAGCAATGGCTATCTCAAAATCTTAATACCTTTAAATATTTCGCATTTTGGTCCGCATATACAAAATATTGGGGCTGCACTAGATACCACTAGGTACCTGTGCAATGAAACTCGAATTATAGAAATTGACTCGATATGTAAAAATAGACTGCAACCTTTGACTGCTAGATACCAGGATCTTGAAACCGAATTCGATTCGATTTCACATTTGATTGAAAACCGTTTTAAGCGTGCCTGGATCGGGGGTGTTGGATCTGTTCTCAAACAGATTTTTGGCACCTTAGACGAAAATGATGCCTTAAGATACAACGATGCGATAGAGTCTGTACAAAACAACGAAAAACATCTCACTTCATTAATGAAAGAAAATATTTTGGTTACAACTTCAGTAATAACATCATACAACAAAACTTTGAACAAAATTAAGGATAACGAAATTAATCTTAGTGAAGCTATTGACAACCTCTCGTCTAATTTGAAAAGCATTTCGGAAAAAACAAATGGTTTACAAATTCTTTTCAAGGTAAATCAAATCTTTAACAACTTAGAAACATCCATACTTACCTTATCATTCCAACTTGAAGACATAACAAACGCTATCTTATTTAGTGGGCAGAACATCCTGCACCCGGCTATAATGACATCATCGCAACTGTACCGAGAGCTTGCCAATAACTACAGACACCTATCTAGAGACCTACAACTACCTCTAGCTTTAGATATGAATAGTATACATTACATCCTAAGTATATCTACATTAGTTTGCTATTATATTAATTTTAAGCTGATGTTTGTTCTGCAGGTCCCATTAGTCAGTATTAAAGAATACACGCTGTTTCATAATATAGCTCTACCTACTCCATACGACTCTAAAGAACCTAATAGGTTCAGTTTGATTATACCTAGTAATAAATATATTGCAATGACCAAAGACAAATTACACTATTGTACTTTCGATGACCTTAAGGAATGTAAGGTAGTTAGCCCGGGTAACTTTATCTGCGACGTTACGAATGTTTATGCGGCTGACGCGATGCCTACCTGCGAGAGTGAACTGTTATCAAAAGTGATTAGAGAAGTACCTAAACAGTGTGACACTAAATTCGTGTACGGAAAACTAGATATTTGGAAACCTTTAATGAACAATAAGTGGATTTTTGTGCAATCTGAACCTAACAAAATTTCCATAGACTGTTTAAATTCAAAATTATATGAAACTACTATTTTTGCTACAGGAATACTTACTTTACCTAACAATTGTATTGGTCGTTGTAGAAGCACTACGATAATACCTAAGGTTATTCTAAATATAACTTCTCCAGTTAATAATATTCCTAACTTTAATTTGATTAATGATTCTTGTTGCGACATTGTAAGATTCAACAATCTTATCGAAGATGTGTCCCCTATCAAATTGCAAAATATAGATTTAGACGAATTTAAATCGAATAAAATTGCATTAAATGCATTATTGGACAACTTAAAGAAAATTGACAACAACCCACACATTGTGAGATACGGGACGCATTATTCGGGATTGATTATTTTGATCCTATGTTTAATCTTTTTGTACTTGTTTTATTTAGCTTTTAAATGTTTTTGTAAACCAGGGGACAACCGTAGATTTCGATTACCTATTATTTCAATGCCAAGCACGGTCAGAGACACAGACACCCGAGACTCAGACATAGAGCTGACTCAGGTTGCTCCAGTGAGAACTCAGATCTAGCCTCATCCCATAAGGAGTGAGATCTAGCATTAAGTACCTATGGAACTTTGGCAAAAACAACCCCAAAGTATCCTCTTAAGGGGGAGGTGTTATACCCCTACTATGTAAGGCATACTGCTTACTAGTCGCTGACTAGACATATCTGATGGTTAGTGTAGGGACGTCTCGTCCAAGCCCGTCAGTCTGGTTTTGACCTCCGAAGCGGCCGGTTGTCCGATGGTCATCTTTTAAAATTGTACTTAACTTCGTATATCTATTGTGAGTGTCCCAATTAAATAGATTATTCTAATTAGTCTTTTTTTAAAAAGACTCCGGGACCTCGTCCCATAACAGTACGAAGTCACGGTTTACAGCTATTCTATAGGGCGTTCCGCATTCTCGCGAGAATCTCGAGAGAACGCGAGAAAACCTTGAGAAGCAGAGAGTGTGGAGCTGATTCTCATATTCTTCACGTGTTTTCGTCTTGTTCTCCGATTGTTGTCGGTTTTTTTGCGCGAGACAAAGGAGCGCGAGAACGTGAGAACAGGCGAGAACGTGTATTGACACCACATTCGCATGTTTCTCAGTAACGAGCGAGCCGCCGATTGAAACGGTTGTATTTTCAATGTATTTTTTCACTTAATCATTACGTATAAAAATGATAAGATAACAACCTTAGCCTTTTAAAAAGTACTTACCTTGTTCTATTACGATGAATTCTTACCATCCACTATCTTCTTTTTCGCCACTTCTTTTTAATTATTTTTTGCTCTTTATTATACGCATAATTATAATATGCGAAAGCACAACAATAAACTTACCGCAGCGGTCACTTCTGCGTCTATCGTCATCGAGCATGAGAACTATAGTAAGAACGATTTGAGAACTTTGTGAGTGTGTACCCAAAAGAAGTTCTCACTACAGTTGTCGCGAGAATCTCCTGAGATTCTCGCGTGAATATCTCGCGAGAATGTGGAGCGCCCTTTACATAATAACCACTTGTTAGGAACATTTCCGTGTAAGTATGTATCTACATGCAATTATTCTAAAAGCATGAGCTCCCCTAGATCACTTTGCCACAGATCCCAAACTAAGTGGTTAATTCATTAAAGTTGCTGCAGCTCGGTTTGGTTTCGTATATTATTCCATTTTCTGGTAAGCTTAGGAAGCAATAGGAATTGTTTTGAATAACTATACCAGCGAAACGTTATATTGTTTTTTGTATAATGTAGGTATTTATTTATTTATAAATAATTACATAGGACTTCAATTAATATCACTCATTAAACCCGTAGAGGTTTAACCCCAACGTTACATTCCTCGGGTTACAAATTAAAAAGTAGTGTACGAGTAAGTAAAAAGTATAAATACTTTATGTATTACACACTAAGTAACAAAAATAAACAAGATGTGTGTTTGTGACATTTTTGGGCGAAGTCAACGATAAAACTGCTGAACAGAGCGAGCTGTAATCTAGCATAAAGGTAGTCCTAGTTATAGAATAATATGGGGTACTTTTTATCTATGACAAAATTTATAAGTGTAACTGTAATTTAACTGTAAATAACCCAAATCAATAAAATAAAATTAATCCTCACATCATCATCTAGCCCTAAAATAAGAAAAGCGCGCATAGTCATCAAAAGAAACTATTTTAATTCACAGACATTTATCGCGTTAATTACCTATTTTCCCGACGTTTCAACAGGCCTACACACTGTCATGGTCACGGAATGAATGCGCAAAGCTCGTTATTAATAAGATTGAGGTAGGTGTCCCACAGCAGGACAAATACACTTGCGAGCTATTTTATAAAACTTTCTCAATTTCTGGCCGCTTCTGTGATTACTCGTCAACCTCGCCCTTCCAATTATTCCTAGGTCTTCTACGCAGCGCGTTTCCATTTAGAGGCCATGGATTCCGTGATATTTTTTAACTGAGAAATCAAATAATATCCCATAAATTTTCGACTTCGACTCGGGACTTGAAACCGCATCATTTTTTAACTGACTCCAAAAAAAAGACGGAGGTTCTATGTCCCACACATAGAACCTCCTTCTTTTTTTTGGAGTCGTACGTATACGATTTTCAAGTGTATGTTCGCCAATGACTCTTTCAATTGTGGACCGATTTTGATGATTCTTTTGCTATTTTAAGGAAACTGATTCCAAGATGGTATTATTTTTATCGCGTACTGGATAAGTATTTGTCCCGCATAACTTAAATAAAAATACGTCAAGTGCGAGTCTGACTCGCGCACTAAGGGTTCGGTATATCTAATTGTAAGACCTTGTTTCTTGCCAAATATCATGATTCTAGGTCAACCCTAAAAACAGTGTAAATACATGCTTAGAAAAGAATTTGAAGTCGTTTTTAGTCGTTTTAAAACAATCCAATTATAAATATTTTCAAACTAACACGATTTGAACACATTATTATTTGACGTATTTTTCCCGACGTTTAACAGGTTTACACACTGTCGTGGTCACGGGATGACTGGAGTACTGGAGTTACCGCCTCTGCGAAGCGGGAGCAGCATTACTTGAAACTACCCTCACTTGGTTTTCGACACTATATATGTCCATCTGCAGTTCTGCACACTCGGACGACATACAACGTCGGGAAAAATAGGTAAATAAAGGCGATAAATACCCGTTAAATAATACTAATAACAATCCAATTATGTTGCGCTAAATTCCTTCGGCATACGGAACAAGTATCTAGCGAGATATAGGCATGCAGAGAGCAAACATTTTATACCAGCCTGAGTGTCTACAATACATATTCGGCCCTTTACTAACTGAAACTAAAGTCATAGCGCTTTACAACATCGTTCGTTCTGACTCTTTTACAGCTTTTTAAGCATTCCTAACTGCCTGCTTGTAAATTAAACTTTAAGAGTCAGCACAGATGGACCACTTTATTGTTATAACTTTTATCTTAGTGGCAACTAAGATCGTACCTCGGTTATACAACCTTATACCTATTTGGTGGGACCTCTTAGAGACACAAAAACAGAAAAACTCATGCATATAACACAGAACTAGGGTTTCATCATACAATACCTCATTTGCGTTATGGTGACCATGGAACAAGTCTTAGAAGGACTGTGAAGACCAGGGCTGTGGAGAAGGCACAAGAGTTTGGAAACCAGGATCAAAACTAAAACTAAATAAGTCTTATTTAGTGACATTGTAATAATGTGTGTTTTCTTTAGAAATCATTTAGATACTGTAATAATCTATCTGAATTGAATTGACCTAGTGAGTGAAGTCAGGTTAACACATTCACTACCCATCGGCTATATGGGGGCGGAGGATGGCATCTGCGTCTTCGGCCATAAATGTGTTAAGCATGATTAGCATGATAATGATGACACGTGGTGAGCAATATTTTTTTGTAGCGAGCGAACGACGGAAGAGAGTGGTTGTAAAGTTTTCCGTGTGCGCCGCGAAAAAGCAATAAAACAAACGTAGGGTAAATAACGCATAAAATGTTTGCCAAATGTACACAAGCCCCTCAAACACAGTCGAGGTCCAAAGTTAAAGTGTTATCCATATTTGCGCGGCCTATCTCGAAAAAACTTTGTAAATAATACATGGATCTGAATGTTCATTTTTTAATGCTTTTGTAATGTTCATTAACACAGTCACTTGCAAAATTCATTGGAACCATGATTTTATTTATTTATTTATTAAGTCATATATTTACTTTGTCATAACAGTGAAGCACCAAATCGACAAAGAAATATAAAAGAGATACATTGAGAAAACAAAATTAGTTGGAACCATGATTTTATTTATTTATTTATTTATTAAGGGTCCGGCGACGGATGAATTTCCCATACAAACGTAGTACCAAAATGATTTGTTGTTTGAGAATATTTTCACCATGGTTTGCTATTATTTGTATTAGAATCGTATTTATTTAGGTTCATGCCACAATCTTTTTTCAAAATACTTATCTACACGAAAACTAAGAATACATTCATTCTTTAATGTAAAATTGCGATTCGGTTTAATTTCATTTCAGAAAGGTATTTTGAAAAAAAAAAAATGTGTCAGGAACCTAGATAAATACTATTTTAATACAAATAATAGCAGACCATGGCGAAAATATGCTCAAATTACAAATCATTTTGGCACTACGTTTGTATAGGAAATTCATCCGTCGCCGGACCCTTAAGTCATATATTTACTTTGTCATAGCAGTGAAGCACCAAATCGACAAAGAAATATAAAAGAGATACATTGAGAAAAAAAACACACATTAGTAAAATTAGACCAACAAGCTACTAACTATAACATAATTCTATTTTAAATATTCCTATGCGTCCTATCCAAAAAAAAAATGATCTTAGAATCACTGTGAAATTCGAGGATTTTTCTCTTTAACTTTTTATAATAAGTTGTAGAGTCGGCCTGACAAATTACTTATCTGTATAGAAACGACTTGGGCTTCTAACTTTTCTTAGTATCTAGGTGTACCTTCTAATTAATTATTAAGTTTTAGTTGGCCTTCACTGCGAAGTCTTATTAAATTTTTATTTTTATGTTCAGCCGCCGGCTTTCTAAGAATAAGAAGATCCTATAACAAAAACAAAACGTTCATTGTCTGATATAATTATCGTCCATTTTATAGCTTTGCTCTCCTTTTTAACTAGAACAACAATAAATAGTCTCCAATAAAAACATATCGAGCACGATAAAGACTTGCCGTTAGCTAAACGCACTCTCGTGGAAAATTGAATTAGTATCGAAGGAGAGGCCAAGTGGAGGTTCGCACATGACGTCTGCCTTAATCATGGATTATTGATGCGTGTTTATTGAAAAAGAAGCAGGCAATCCTAAATCTAAAAAAATATGTAAATATAAAAATATTGTTCACAAAATAATTCCTATAATTGAAATAATAGAAGAAAAGTTTATTGTTACAAATTTTATAGAAATTAATTTTAAATCATTTAAGTAGGTGTAATGTTTTAGGTCGTTATATTCGTCATGTGCACACCTTTAGTTGGCGTTGACTTATAATAATGGAATGGCTGAATCTATAAAGTGCTATCTATACTTATAATAAAACTGTAACAGGTCCAATTCTGTACATTGAAGATATTTTGAAAAAAATTTTTGGAGGGCACTCTATTATCGATACTGAAGCCAAAACTGCAATTTTTTCATTCATGTCTGTCTGTCTGTCTGTCTGTCTGTCTGTCTGTCTGTCTGTTTGTTAAACGCGCATCACGCCGAAACTACTGAAGGTATTGAAATGAAACTCGGCACGATTTTAGGTCATACTACGAGGAAGGACATAGGATACTTTTTATCCCGGAATTCAGTCAGGTTTCCCTGGGAGAGGGGATGAAAGTAAAATTCTTTAACTGCGCATCACGACGGAACTACTTAAGGTATTGAAATAAAACTCGGTACGATTTTAGGTCATACCACGAGGAAGGACATAGGATACTTTTTATCCCGGAATTCAGTCAGGTTCCCCTAGGAGAGGGGATAAAAGTAAAATTTCTTCACCGTGCATCACGTTCACGCCGAAACTACTGAATGAGTTGGACTGAATTGGTACGATTTGAGTTCAAGGAAGGACATGGGATACATTTTATCCTGGAATTCAGTAAGGTTCCCCTGGGAGAGAGGATGAAAGTAAAATTCTTTAACCGCGCATCACGACGGAACTACTTAATGAATTCGAATGCAACTCGGCGTGATTTTAGTTCGTACTATGAGGAAAGATACATTTTATCCCGGAATTCAGTAAGGTTGCCCTGGCAGAGGGGATGAAAGTTAAATTCCTTCACCGCTCATCACGCCGAAACTACATAGGTAATGAGTTGGAATGTAACTTGGCACGTTTTGAGTTCATACTACAAGAAAGGACATGGAATACATTTTATCCTGGAATTCACTAAGGTTCCCCTGGGAGAGAGGAAAAAGTAGAATTCTTTAACCGCGCATCACGACGGGTCTACGCGTCGTCCGATTTCATGCATTCTTTTTGTTAGAAACAGAGATGCAAGATCGAATATGACTAAATCAGTAGAAAGTCGAGTAGAAAATCAGTAGATTGATGAAATAATCTGTAGATTATTGAAGAAAAAAATTTGTAGATAAAGGGTAGGTAAGTTCCTATCTATTTATTTTTCCAAGACGCACCCATTAGTTAGGTTCCTACCTACTAAGGTGGTGGGTCTTGGAAAAATAAGTTAGGTTCCTGCCTTACACGATATATGGTGGTTTAGCTGGTCCAGCGAAGTTTGGTTGGAGTCTTACTCCAACCAAACTTCGTGTACAATTAAATTAATTAATTATTGTGGTCCACTTAAACTAACTGGACCGCAGAAAAATATTTTTTATTGTGGTACACAGCCAACTGTACCTACCTACTAACGAAAAAAAATTACGGTGGTCCAGTCAAATGGATCAGGAGCCCAATTCTGCAAAACAATTGCTTCAGTATGACAATGGAATCGTCGCAGAATCATCACGTAGAATCCTTAGATTAATAAAATTCCAGATAGTGCGCGCGAGATAAATTAATATGTAGTTTCAAACTTGACGCGCGTCTCTCCATCTGCATTCATCATAATTTCTTTCATCTAAGGTGGAATACCAAAAAGTGTCATTCTGTGACGATAGCCTTGTCATAGTGAAGCGATTAGTATAGCAGAATAGGGCCCCAGCTGTGAGTAAGTCAAACGAGTAGGACACTTCTTAACACTGACGCTGGCCGAGTCGTAGCTAAAAGTCGTGTGGATAAAGAATGGGATTGAAGATGACATTATGCTATCCCCCGATTTTTTGGACGGCGGCGTTTCATAATATGAGAGACTATGGTTAAATGTGAACTTAATTAGTCGGCAGGTAAGGCAATCGCGAACGAAGTCGCGGGTACAGCTAGTTAGAAATAAAGATATAAAAAATTTAAGAACAGGATTATTTCGAACGTTTTTTTTGTAAGTGATCAGGTTTTTTCTCACCATTTCTAGTCGCAAGCATAGCTTCTTTGGATTTTTGAAAAACTCCTACTTTGATGGTGCAAATTTCCAAAAACACTAACACGTCTTCTATGTGAGTTATTCCGCATTCGTCCCACTTCGTTCGGACCAAAGTAATCCGAATGCGGTAAATCAAATTTTATGCAGAAATCGTCCCTAATTTGTCCCACGTTTTCAAGGCAGGCGTCATTGAAGACAGGTTTTGGGTTTTGCTTTTAATATATTTTCCCCTTGTATGTATCTACCTACTATAGATAGATGTAAAAGCTACGAAAACCCAAACAATGATTCATCTTTCAGCATTTCCTCGTTCATAGAAATTCGGCAAACTTGATTGCTTGGCATAGGTATAAGTGTCTAGGCGTGTGTGAGTGTGCGTGATAATATTTAGCTAGCGACGTCAGCATTCTCATCAGCAATCTCCACAATTCTTATTCGAGAGGCGATAGTTCACAATCAATATGTGCTCGGCGTCTGAGACTCCTTATTTTGGCCCAAAATTCGGCGCAGTGAGCTTTGAAAAAGGTCGGGACATTTTTCAAAGCGTACGTGCGTGAATCGAGTTCCTACAACGCTTCTGATTTTGGGTTATGTTACACAGAAGTGTAATAGACTTGTTACACTACCGTTAGTACCTACTATAATATAGTTATTCTGTGACAGTTCTTCAACTGATTTTAGACAAAGGTGGTAAAAATTAATACTACTCGTACCGCTCTAGGAGCTTTTGGTGCCAAAATATTGTCATTTTAGCGGTGGCCTTTCTTTCACATCGCAACACAAAAGGGGTAAAATGGGCTATGTAGTAATTTGGATGCAGTTTATAGGAATTTCATGCCGCTAGCCCAGTGGACGCTAAGGTTAAAGGCAATTCCTTATACTGGCCCGATTTTATTAGTGCAACATTTTTTTCATTTAATTACTTCTGACGACGATTGTGTTGGTAATCGAAAACTTACCTACACAACAAAATTCAACTAATGAAAAAAAAATCAATAAAATTCAATAAATGAAATAAATTCAACTAATGAAAAACTCAAACTTGCCATACAGCGGGGCAATGCAGCCAGCGTCTTGGGGACGCTTCCGACTGGTATTGATATGGATCAGTTGAGCTACCTGTAGATTGTTTGCAACAGTCTGCAGTTAGCTCAATTGTTTCAATTTTAAATACTAATTATATTATAATTTTCTTTGTGAATAAAGGCTTCTGTCATTATTTTCAAAACTCAAACTACCAATTTCTGTCACTCATTTATTTAGATGTACCTACCTAAGTTATTTGATTTGGTTCGAATACAATGGAGCATATGTATTGTCACCCCGACCAAAAACAAATCGTTTGACACCTAGAACTCATGAAAACAAACCATTTCTCATTGGCTTATTTAATTATTTATTTTTATTTTTATTTAGAATTAGTTATCTTATCTTAGCCCGCTGGATCCCACTTCTGGGCAAAGATCTCCCTTCCCTAATTCCATACATCTCGAACGTCGGTGGATCAGTCCCAGCAATGAGCATCCAGTTCATCCCGCTATGCCATCTGCGTCTGAGTCGACCGCGTGACCGGTGCATCTTGTTGGACCCACTCGGTAGCTTGGTTTGCAAGGTTGTTTAAAAATAAAAGTCGCCGCATACATAGACCGCACCTGCTCCAGTGCAATTGTTCATCGAGTTGACCGCACGTTGTCCACGCGGCAGTAGCAAGCTTACTGTCCACGCACGCTTGGCTAAAAGACGTAGTACCTATCAGTATGATTTTACACTTGCTTCAAGCGAGTACAGCGCGCAGGGGCCAAATTCTGTTAACAAATTGCTTTACTATGACAATGGAATCGTCGCAGAATCGTCCATACATGAAAGAAACTCTAGTCGTCAAGTCTAGTCTTGATAGTGCGTGCGGTGCTAGTTGCATGGAGAGAGTGATAGATTGATTTTAACTTTGATGAAAGAAACTACAGATAGAGGGACGCGAATCAAAAGTAGTCAAAATGTGTCATTTTGAGACGATACCATTGTTATGGTGATAGATATTATAATACTATACTAGTAACGGTGAAGCGATTAATTTAGTGGGATTCGGTCTAGGAAGCCTATTTTTATTTTGTGGCTAGGTTGCGGCAAGCCAAAGTGTAGGTATATAAAGTTATATAAAAGCTTTAAGACGGCACTTTGCGCGCCATTTAAAAGGATAGGCGTAGGATTTCGCGTTAGTAAGAGCGGGACGGAGCAAACGTTTTTGGAACGGCTTAAGCACAAAAATTAAGTTTTTGCTTATTTACAAGAAAACTACACAAAATATGAAGAAACTGTATTAAGGAACCAAAGAATTAGTAATAACCAAGGTACAAATCAAAACAAAAATCTTTTCTATAGACCGCAGATCTAAGATCTCGACCAAATCAGGTGCAAAAGAGTACCTACACTTTCATG
Organism: Eupithecia subumbrata; assembly: GCA_949316285.1. NCBI lineage: Eukaryota > Metazoa > Arthropoda > Insecta > Lepidoptera > Geometridae > Eupithecia > Eupithecia subumbrata. Next base: position 5,401,234 of record OX438650.1, on the reverse strand, counting down.
ATTTTTTTATCGTAATTTTTTTCGCAATCGTGTTTTCACTATTAAAAAACTGTAGAAAAAATGTTGAATTATATGTATTAATTCTAGTTTTTTAACACGGGGATCCTGTGAGTACTAAGTTCTAGGCCTAGTTTGAAAAGCAAACCAAGGTTCGCCCCATAAGCCCATTTTTAGATGCTCGTTTTTGTGCTGGCGGTAGCGGTGCAGCAGTGTTGGATGTATGTTCTATGTCCCGAATCCCTGCGTTACGCTTCTGTGTGACTTCAGTACTACCGAGTATTTCACACATGATACGCACCGGCACCCGTGCGCGCTTGACGCTCCCACCGATAACACGAATTTGAAATACTATCTTTACCCATGTTACGTATGTAAACGTGACTTATTTTTAAATAATGCTGGAAATTGCTTTTTTTGCTGGCAATTTTTGTAGTAAAATAGTGTAAGTCTTTTGTCTTTCGTGGGCATGAACTATGGGCACGAATAAACTAGATTTGTTACCTAGCTAACAATGGAAGCCTGTAGTCTAACTTATTTGAGTAACGAACATAAAGATTTTTTAGGGAAAATAACTGGCCGCATTTGGCATTGACAGTGGTCCTTTTTTTTGGCAATATAGATTGATGATGATTATTATTGATCCATTTAAGGGTGCTTGTCTTCGTCGTGCTTACCAGCCAAACTCTTACCAAAAGCGCAAAAGAAAGGGTTTTTGTATAACATAAACATTTTATTTATAATATGTCAAATTATACCTAGTGTCATATCCTATCAAAAACCAACGCTGAGGTGTAAACCCCAAAAATATTAACATACATTGATACCCAAAAATACCTGCCAAATTGCCCGCCATATCGCTTAATTATTAAAGAGGAGATTTATGTGCCCAAGTGTCAACGAGTGAACGTCAATGTTGTCAATATGGCGAGAGGCGGCGCGGAAAATAACTCACATAATCATTTCCGAACCCAACTAACTGGCTTAACTACTTAGGGCCAGTTTACACCACAGTGGAGTGGAGAAATTCGTAATAAGCTAGCCAAAAATGAGCTAACTAAAAATAAGCTAGCTAAAAAAAAGCTAGCTAGAAATAAGCTACCTAACAATAAGTTCAAAAATTATACAAAGTGTATAAAAAATTCTTAAAAGAAAAATTTAAAATTTTCATTTACACTTTGAGTTTTATTTTAAAATATTGTTAGAAAAGAAACAAAAAAGAAACAAAAAACATTTCTAAACATTTTTTTACACAATTAGCTCATAAAAAGAAAAAACTATAAAAATTACGCATGTATCGGATTAAAATATTGAATTTGCGATTTTTTTTAATTTCTCTCTACTGGTTTAGCATAAGTTCTTGACGTCGTCGGCTTGAAACTGCCATGAAACCATTGACACCTTAAGGCCAGTTAGTCCTGCAGCAGTAGGCGTAAGCGAAAACGCGCGCCTGCCAAGCCGCCGCGCTCGTGTTTTTTGTAGTTATTTAAACATGATGAATTAAGAAAATCATTTTATCAAGTCAAACTCTGCGAATTTGTTTAGAAATATTAAGTGTCTTTAGTTGAGCACAAAAAAAAGTGTGATATCAGTAGTTCGCTAGTCATAGTATTGAAAAAACGTTAGAAAAAGGGGTAACTTTGGGATTTTCTATAGAGCGAAGTTCATTAGATCTTGTAACTGAATGCGACTTTGACTAGATTAGATCCTTAAGTAATAAGTATCTTTTTTCAGAATTGTAAACACTATTTTCTAAGTATCAGATGATTTTAAAAATCACAAAAATGCGGACTCTGCTCACGTCCCCGGACACCACGCCTCCCCCTGCCTCGCCCTCAGTTTGAATGTTGGCGTTCGTGTGCAGACGTATCAACTGATCATTGTGTGTTCCAGAATATATATCTTACAGTGTGAACAGCAATCTCGGGATGTTATATATAGCTCAACATGTAATTTGTATTATATCCCATAAAGAAAAGCCGGCTTTGGGTCGAAGAAATGTCTGGTGCCGCTAAATGTCAAATTTTGTAGAGACCGCATTTATTTTCGATGTAGTTGCGGCCTTGTGTCTATAGTACCATTGATTTGTACCATCAATGGTACTACCGATACTAGCACGTGTCGCTAGTACCATTGCATCGAAAACATACAAAAAATATATACATTTAACAGGCTTTTAATAGTAATAAATAATTCCAACAATTGCGATCAGCGCTACCACTCAGCTTTCGTCGCGTAGTTCTGAAAAGGCCTTTATTCGTTTTATTTAATGCTATGAAACTTTCAGTAAATTATTACTTATTTAAGAAAAATGTAAGGTATTTTGTTTCAGATACTCCTAATATTTTATTATGGAACTTACCTACCCAGGTTTTCCAAGTTGTGGTGTCATTTAGAATTGAGGAAGTTTGTTTGTTCTCTCTGTATTAATTTGACAGATTGAAAGACTGAATTCAGAGAGAGTTTGCTTACCTACCTACCGAGTGATGTGTCGTATCCAATGCCCATGGTCTTTTATATTTTGGGTCACATTTATAATCGCTTATATAAAAAGTGGGTGTTATTTATAGATCTAAGTAAAATTTTACTTAGGTTCTTTAGTTTTATTAGTTAAATGTGTGTTTTGGCAACAATGCCCAAGACAGATACAGGTCTCTTTGGCAATATTGCTCCCAAACCGAACCAACCAATTTTATTTATTTGTAATTTTGCTTGAAAGGTTAGTAACTTGTGACGCATGACAGCGTTATTAGCAATTGTCAGGTTTTAGCTATAGTTTTTAGCTACATTTTTAGTCATAAATTTGTCAATTAACTGTTGCAGAATTTAACTAATACTTCTAATGCTGTCCAAGCGGCCAAGGCACAATCAATACGAAGTCTTAAATTTATCAAGCTTTCAAATTAGTTTAGTTATGTTTTTGTTACAACAGAATCGAGCCCACTTTAATTTTAATAATATGTATTAGGTGTTATAGGTACATGAAACTATTGGATCTACAGCGAGCCAATAGTTAAAAAAAAGAATTTATGAAAGGAAACGAAAACTTTTGTACTTTTCTTAAGCTATGCACAACCCATACTAAGGACTCTAAAGGATTTCATCTTTGCACCCGAATTTCAAACTAAAAACATCCAGCTTCAAAGTGTTATTCGATAATACACTGAATTCATATTTGTTTGCTTTTACAAATTCCCCAGAAACACTCGTAGCATCTCGTATTCAGGCTTATTGCATTACAAGTACTCAACGAACGATAGCGCACTGAATAATTATTTCAATATTCTTCAGAAAGACTTGTTATAAAATATGTATGTATATTGTAGTACGAAGCAAGTTGGAGGCAAGCTGTTGTGTCTGGAATCCCCACGAAAGTACGTATGCTCTGTTACTGGAGAAGGTCCAAAAGGCGTTTCTTAGGTTTCTGTACAAGCGCGTTTTTGGGTACTATCCATTCATGTACCCAACTAGGTTCCTCGAAGGGTGCCTTCAGTACAACTCTCTACAAACCAGAAGAGCATGATCAGATGGCGACAATGTGCAAGGTCCTCCGCGGTATGATCGACTCTCCTGATTTCCACAACGTTCTTTTTCGACTCTACCTCCCCTATAACTACCTCCGCAACAGAAACCATAGGCTTTTTTCTGTTCCTTTCAGCAGAACCGTTGCTCATGCCAATTCTCCACTGCCTCGCACCCTCGCCGCCCTCAATAGACTTCTAGACCAGAACCCGGATTGTGATATCTTTGCCGATGAATGGAAGAAGATACTGTTAGAATGCCTGAGGTTTTGCGAGATTGATGAATGAAAGATGAGAGAAGGTACCTATATAAGAAAATAAGAGAGTCTTGTTAACATTATTGTTTGTTTATTTTATTGTTTTTTATTTTATATATGTATTATGTAGGTATTGTGTGTAATTGGTTAAATGTAATCGTTCTAGTTATGAATAAATAAATAAATAAATTGTTTGTGTATGTTCAGATGGCAAAATTACGATGCGCGTTTTCAAATCGCAGCTCGTCTAGAGATTCTTGTATTTACGTAACAGCCGCTCACATGCACGCGCGTCAACGCGCATCAACGCGAGTTACCGCAACGCTCAGAGAAAAGGTCTCTAGACGCCAGCGATCGCGCGTTGACGCGAGTTTTGATTGATATTAATTTATCGTCCGGTTGCTGTTCAGTTGAGCGCGTGCTTTTATCGCAATGTCACAGAAATAAATTTTTTACCAGATAGATATTTTTAACTTTTTTAATGTTTTTCATTTGTTTTGGTTTGTTAACCCTTTACAGACTGCAGTGCATAGTTTCACACGACTTTGACTTCTTTTAAAGCATTGAAGTCCCTCAATTTTGCGCTGGCGAGGTTCAAAGCTGAGTTATGATGACCTTTTTGTAGGTGCGTCTATTTTACACACATAATATGTGTGTAAAATAGATGAATGGCAGAATGGGCGAAACCCATAGAGTAAAAACAACACTTGATACGCGCATGGGTGATCGCAGTAGTGGTGTTAAAAATACAAATGAGGAATCTTCTGTACTTCGTAGGTACCCTTAGTCCACTCTTGCGACATTTAACTTTAATTAGTATCGGGGTTAACCACTAATCAATCTGCGAGTAGTGAAAGCGAATCTCATGGTTCGGTTTAGGTCCAATTTCACCGTCTGCAATGCTGCCAAAACTAAGATCAAAATTTTTTTTTTAATTAATAATTAATAAATTAATTAATTAATAAATTTTCATTTTTTCTCTGTGGTTCCGTCCAAAAGTAAACATCGTACAATCGTAGCTCCGCAATAATTAATTAGATTTACCAAGTAAAAAGTGAATCTAAAGTCTCAAAAAGTTTCGATACATCAGAACAATTGTGAAGGAATAAAAAGTTACCTCATTTATCACATTTTGAGGGCTGGAAATAAGAGGAAATCATCCGAAATATCACAGGACACAAGAAATAACGGCTTATTTGGATTTCAAGAACTTTTAAACATCTGAACACCAAAAAATCGTGAGTAGAATTTTGGAAATACACACGAAGAAGAATGCTACATTAGAGACTAAATTCCTGAATCAGCTGTTTTTGACACCTGAATGACACCCATGACAGTGACAATCTACAATTAAGAACCATAAACAACCTGATCTATAATTATAACGGAAGAAAGTGCTGCCATCTAGCATCTGGTAACAGAATTAACGTATGAGATGGCAACATGGATTATTGAAGACTAATTTTGAAAAGTTATTTATTTTATCCTTAAATTTGAATAACTATAATTAAATTGACTTGAAAAATGTCCGATAACATTCAAAACAATATCACAACAAGGCGGGCGCTTACACAAATAAATATAAATCTCGCAAACGATTCGGATGCGAGCATTGACGACGCACTTGATATCACAACAAATAGCCTTCCTAGCATGTCTGCCGAATTAACGGAAGAATTAAAAATCCTTCAACATAAAATTGATCAATTGAATGTACAATTAAAAAGCGCTCATAGCGAAGTTGAAAAACTGTCACTAGAGAATAAAAGTCTACGGAAATCAAACCAAGACCTAATGAAAAAAAATGAATTGTACAAAAAAGTTGGACAAAGCCCCCCTACTACATCCAGAAGAAACGCAAAACTCCAACAGACACCAAAAATAAACAAAAAAACACAAACTGACGTTAAAGACAATTCGATTCAAATCTCCATAGAGAAAAACCACAAAGAGACTCAAACAACAACTGTAAATACCCTAACAGAGAAAGATGATATGAAGAAAAATGATCAACAAACACAAACAATTATGCCGAATGTAAAACAAATTAGCACACAAACAAACATTAGTAGAGACCCAAAAGCAAGGAATACGAAAGACGTGGACACACAAACAAATCATCAGATTACGACAGATCATACAAAGAATAGTCATAAGCCAATACAGACCAAAAAACAAAAGCCTAAGATGTGTATACTAAGTTCAAACAGGCATACCAAAATATTGTCAGCCGCTGAGAAAACACTAGATTACTCTAAAATATGTCACTACCTGAAATCAAACAGCAATATGACAGAATTATTAAAAGATATTGACACTAAATTAGAAGATTTCACAAGCGATGATTTTTGTATAATAATGATAGGAGATGAAGACTTCAAAACAACCCAAGACTATTTTAGCACAATCAAAGAAATTCGAAACACTTTGATGAACGTTTGCCATACAAACATTATAATATGTTTGCCCACATATAAATATAGTAAATTAATGAACATGCACAACTGGAGAGTTGAAACATTCAACAATCTTCTTTATCTTGATGTTTTGACCCATGAACATGTATACCTTCTTGACTCAAATGCGAACTTGCAGTATGACTCAAGCATGTTTGATCAATATTATGGAGGGTTAAATGACCTTGGCGTACGGGCCATTTTCAATGACCTTCGAAACTTCATAATTGACATCCAAGAACAAGAAGATTTAGAAAGTCAAGAATCTACGTTTTTTCGTGCCTAACATAAATAAACACGTAGTTCTTCATCAGAACATCGCTGGCGCTTTGAATAAGATTGATGATATAGAAGTTGCACTTAGCTTACTAGTAGATAAACATACTATAGTTGACATAATATGCTTAAGTGAGACATTTCTAAGAGATGGTGATGAGGATAACATGAAACTTATGTCCTACAATTTGGCAAGTAGCTTTTCTAGACAAAGTCAAAGACGAGGCGGTGTATGCATTTTGGTAAAAGAAAACATTGAATTTGAACGCATAAATTGGTTGGACAGTATAGCAATTGAAAAACATTTTGAAGTATGTGGTATAAAACTTAAAAATAATAATATTAATGTATTTTGTGTATACCGCACACCAAATTCTGACATAGATATTTTTTTTAGATATTTACATATCCTGCTAGATAGATTTGACATAAATGATAAATATTTTAACATAATTTGTGGAGATTTCAATATTGACATTTTAAGTACTAGTAAAGTTAAGACTGAATTTATAAATCTATTATACAATTATCAAATGAAACTGCATATAAAAGTACCTACCAGACAAAACACATGCATAGATAACATTATTAGTAATATAAGGGATGCCAAAGGTGATGTACATGAGTTAGGTCTATCTGATCACAATACGGGTCAAACTATATCAATTAAAGCTGATACTCATTTAGTAAAGCAATGGTTTGTTTATAGGAGGGATATCAGTCCTGAAAATATTGAGAAGTTTAGATACTGTTTGAGCCAGTTATCATACTCGGATGTGCTATTAGAAACAGACACTAATAAGGCCTTCTCAATACTTCACGACTGGATTTGTTTAGCGTATAAACTATGTTTTCCACTAATTAAAGTAAAAATCAACAAAAACTCTTCAAATCCAAAATGGATTACAAAAGGCCTAAAACGATCATTTGATAAAAAAAGAAAATTACAGTGTATATTTTACAAAACTAAAACAGAAAACGATAAGCACATTTATAAAAACTACAGTAAAATATTAAAACGGTGTACAGTCAATTTACAAAGAGAAAGAAACAAGAAATATATTTCAGGTGCAGATAATAAATGCAAAGCTACATGGAAAGTAATTAACGACAGACTAAAGAACAAATGTACTAACAATGAAATAAAAGAAATAGTTGACGGAGACAGTATTATTACTAAAGGTGCTGAAATTGCAACCTGTTTCAATAGGCACTTTATAAACATTGCGAACAACGAAAAGTCAACAAAGAATAATAAGTCAAACATTAGTAAAAGTAGAGTAGTAAACTCAATTTATCTTGAACCTGTGACTTGCTTGGAGGTACTTAAAATAACAATGAGTTTACGAAATACAAACTCTGCTGGCTATGACGAGATAACAACCAAACTGCTCAAGCAAAATATTGGTCATATCCTAGAGCCTCTTACACACGTAATCAATCTTTCTCTCGAAAACGGTGTATTCCCAGATGGTCTTAAACTATCAGTGGTCAAACCACTTTTCAAAAAAGGTTCAAGAACCGATACTGGGAACTATCGACCCATTACACTAGTGCCAATTATATCAAAAATATTTGAAAAGGCAATGAGCCGAAAATTAGTTACGTTTTTAGAAAAAACAAAGTTTTGTGCGAACAACAAAATGGTTTTATTAGTAAGAAATCGACAACTCTAGCATGTTTCAAACTTGTCAAAGAAATTCTTGACTCGATCAATCGTAAAGAAATACCAGTTGCAATCTTTCTAGACATGAGTAAGGCTTTTGACATGGTTTGCCACGACTGTATGCTAGATAAATTAGAATGCTATGGCATAAGGGGTCCTGCATACTCTTGGTTCGAAAGTTATCTGAGGGGACGAAAACAATGTACCGAAATAACTAAAATGTCTAGTGAATCTAATACACAAGAAAGTTTCAGATCTTCCTATTCCTCAACTAGACACGGTGTACCACAGGGCAGTGTTCTGGGTCCCATTCTATTTATTATCTATATTAATGAGTTACCAAACGCAACTGACCAATACACAATCATGTTTGCTGATGATACTACAATATTGACAAAGGAAAAATCTATTATTAATGCTATGAGTGTAGGGAACAAATCTCTAAATGACGTTATCAAATGGCTAGATAACAATAACTTAAAAATCAACACTACTAAAACTAAATTTATGATACCAACGACATATAAAAATAATATTAAGGAGAAAATTAACATAAATCACAATAACAATGACATTGAGCAAGTATTTGACATAAAATTTTTAGGAATTAACATTGATAAATATTTAAATTGGAAGAAACAAATAGATAATGTATGTAAGAAAATTAATAAATTTATATTTGCACTGAGAAGAATAAAGGATCTCTCAAACATTGAAACCGCACTTACGGTCTATCATAGCCATGTTTGCTCTGTCTTGAGGTATGGCGTCATAATATGGGGCAACTCAACGGATACTCAGAGAGTTTTTGTTGCACAGAAAAAGTGTATTCGGGCTATATTTGGCATTAAGCGGAGAGACACTTGTAGATTCTTATTTATGAAGCATAAACTATTGACTTTCCCATCACTCTATATCTTCGAGATGCTAAAGTTTGTCAGAAATAATACAACACTGTTTGAGAGGGATGAAAAGTCTAAATACAGAAGGAAAATAGTCCAAAAACCACTAAAGGTGCCTCAATTTAGGCTAGAATTGTGTAAAAAGAACTGTTACGCAATGGCCATACAGTTATATAACAAACTACCACCTGACATGAGAGAACTGACAGATAATGAATTTAATCGCAAATTATTTAATTGGCTCTGTGATAACTGTTTTTATACCATAACTGATTATATGAAATTTAAATTTACATAATTTTAATGATTGACATGTACCTACTAATAATATATTCTAAATTCTCTGACAAAGATTCTTTCTGACAATTATAATTTTAAGCATAGTGTTCGATATATATTTATTTAATGTTGTTAAGGCAAACTTTGAATTTTGTACATCTACGAGAATGTTATTTGTCTACTTTAAACTTTAATGTATCTAAATTATTACTGAACATTTGCACGACTATCAAGTCAAATATAGTGATACGCTATTTTAAGAACATCATTGTCAACCTATATTTATGCAAATAAATACTATCATTTCATTTCATTCATTTCATTTCATTTCAAAAGAACCAAGTTCAACTTGATCGAGATCAAATTTGGTTTTCCTATTGTGTGACATGACAGTTCTTGAACTCAGTTTAGCACTTTAACCGGATCATCTTTATGTAGATAAAACGAAGCAATGCGTGACCCGAGAGCTGTTGAGTATCTGGCACAGCGCATCAGCATTGCCATACAGCGGGGAAATGCAGCCAGCGTTTAGCATTAGGAACGCTTCCGACTAATATTGATATGGATCAGTTGAGCTACCTGTAGATTGTTTACACTACTGTACAGAATGCAGTTACCTTAATTGTTTGAATAAAAAAAATACTAGTTTATTTCTAGTACTAGTAATTTATTTCTATTAGTTGAAGTTGAAACTAAATTTGGTTTTGTTGATGTTTTTGACAGCAAACGGTGAAATTGGACCTTTGTCTCATAGTTAGGTTCGTAGGTATATGTAGCGTTCCATTCTCCTTGTTTTTCACAAAACATTTACTAGCCAAGTCTAGCCTGCGTGCATTACAGCGCTCATAAACCTCGATATAGCTAATTCTCAAAGCTTGCCGTCTAGGTGGGGTGGGGCGAAACAAGAAATAATTTTCCCTGCCACCTTATCGCACATAAAATCTAGTCGCTAATATTTTTTTACGGGCAAGTAAAACCTCTGCTTACTTTAAACAGCAGGCTGCGTGCTGTAAACGTGCATTTTTAGGATTTTTGCAAGGTAAGTACCTAAAACAAATTTTCTCGGTAAGTTGGGTATAGCCTAACATTATGTGACTTGTAAAGAGAAAAATGCAAATAGGTATTGTTGCTGGTTTTCTTTGCTACTGTAACAAAACTTCGTATGAGCACGTTATGCCGTTGCATTGCTCCTGACCTCCCCCTGGAGGGCGATCAAGTGACAAGTGCGTCCACTGATTGGCATTCCAAATGACGTCATTCGCATTAAAAGAAAAGTTGCCTTCAAGAATCCTCGCCGGCATTGCCGACAGTCCGCTCCGTGCGGTAGGTACGGATATTTTATGTCAAACCATTGATGGAGCCAGTGCGGTTTGTCCGATGTCGGCCTGTGAACGCGCACCCTAACGTTTCAACTGCCAACGTTTGAGCCGTAATGCCGTGCCTTACCACACCGTGATCGCGGTCCTGGTCATGTCACTCTGGCGTTCGATCGAATTCTGAGATTGAGGGAATAGAGATTGCTTAACTGGACATGTGTTTGCGCACACACTTGTGTAACAATTCACTATGCATTGTTCGCTGTGAGTCACTTTTTACACTCACCAGTTACACACAATACCGAGTCCGCCCGGCCGTTTGCGAGTTTAGTTATAGCACTACATGATACTTCAAATAGCACTCTTTACTTTTTTGCCACTAACGAAACATAACTTAGAAGGTAGTATGAAGTTTTCCCTCATAAAACCTTCATCTCAGTTAAAGTCCAGCGCGAAAAGTGGATCAAACTTTGTGTTAAACTACAGTTTAAGCCGAGCTTAAAGCTTCATGCCCACTACTGCGGACGGATAGAACGTACAGGCAGAACTCACTAATTCTAATGTACCTATGATTGCAGTGATACAAGGTTTATATCACCTGTAAGCATCATATCAACGGACGTAACAACTTAGGTTTATCTAAATCATAGAAAAGAATGCATTTCCACCAACAGTAACTTTCTATTAGCTGTTCCTATTATATTTGAATAGAAATATAGTGTATTTCGCATCTTGTTTGCAATTGCACAGGACAGCGGAGACTGGATGGAGCAATTAAAAAAGGCAGAAACTGATAACTGAGGGCTGACATGTGATAATGACTCTTCCATTGGTTTTAATAAGGTATCGCCTCTTTGTAACTGCTCTGAGCGAAACAGTGGGTGTACAGCTTAAGCGGCTGATTAACGAGGGCTGGAGGAGTTTGTAAGGTATCTGTTAAGAGTTTTAAAAAACTTTCAATTTGTTGCTAAGCGTCTTAGTTTCGAGATACGAGGTGATTCTTTTGTAAGCATTTTGGAAATTGTAGCCGTATCTCCAGATCAACATGTAGGATGCATTTTCTATGGAAATGCTCATGATGAGTTTCGTTATCGATGGTATATCCCTGTGGCCATTTGTTTTCGATTTGATTGGACAGCGGCTGGTAGCAGCTAAGGGCAGCTTAGGGCAGAGGGTTCAGATAATAAACACCTTAGGAACACACGGTGGAACACTTGGTAACGTCAAATTTACAGTTTTAAACATATTAAAGAACAGGCTATTTAAATAAATTTACAGAATAAATGGACAAACACAATTATTGCACAACAAAATTATCAGCTGTATAGAGGCCTTGTCATAAAATGGATTTAAATTTAGGGTTCAAGTCCCTCCAGAATCGAAACTCTTTATGGGCATTTTCATGTAAAATGTTTAAGCCGAGTGAGTGTGAAATTTCACAGGTCACACCTGAAAATTGATGGTACAAAATCGTACTGATGGTTCATTATGATTTTTAACATTTATCAAAGAAACGTAGAGTAGGGTCGCCCGGCGGTCACGTGGGATGATGATCTGCGAAAGACTGGCAGATGCTGTATGCGGAAGCTGAAGACAGGGTGCTACGGCGCTCATTCGGGAAGGTCCTGCTCAGAAGTGGACATAGGCCTGATGGCCTAGGAAAAGAATTTATCCAACTTGTAAATTACTCCCGCTAGCAGCTAGCAGCGAAAAGGTGGAGCTGGGCAGGACACATAGCCTGAATGGATGCGTCACATTGGACCAGGAAAGTCCTGGAATGGAGATCCAGAGCAGACACTCGAAAACGAGGGCTAACATCGAACCGTTGGGTGGAGGATATCAGAAGACACGGAGGCCAGTACTGGATAAGATAGGCCCATGATCGTGAGGAGTGGAAAATAAGGGAAGAGGCCTACATCCTAGAGTAGATCCCGAAAAGGCCAAACTGATGATGATGATGAAATTCCTCCCGCCCCCGCCGTTCACTGAAAAAGCACCCATACTAGTCTTGGGGTAATTTGAAGCGGAGTTATTACAAATTGCCAGCCTGTAGGTTGTATAACTCGGTTTCTCGTTAGTTTCAGCGTGGTCTTTCAGTACGGTTCCATTAAATTTCATAGCCTTGCATTATGAAATAGGTATTTGATATTAGTATCGTTCTTGTAATTGGTTCTTATAACTAGAGGAAGTAGGGGCAATTTGTAAGAGTAAAGCGTTTTAGCTTGGGCGATTTGAATGACAATTTAAATATTTTTAGGTGTTTTTTGATCATTGTTCATAAGCTGTTATCTATACATTTTTTTTCTACCTACTAAACATCCTACTTAAAACAGAACGTCTTAACCTACTAATGGTAGGTCAGGGTCATAGGAAAATAGGTCCCCAGCGAGTCGATTCCGGAATGTAACATCGTTGATTGTAGTTAACAGTGTTTGAGAAATACAGAGTCAGAAATTAATATATACGACAGAACTCAATATTAAATCAGCCCACCGGGCCTGATTATTATGACTTTTGTAAAGCCTTCTGTGAATGATTTCCGATTTGTAACCCTTTATGGGATGAATGGATATTCCCTTCTGGGTGTGAAAGAAATCCAATCATAGCACTATACCTTCGTGTTTCATAAAATCAGGTCATACAGTCTTTCCCTTGAATAGAATAACCCTGTATAGCTTCATTCAACCAACAATATACCTGAAATTTCGCCAATAATTAGGTATGGATTTTTTAATATTTCTTTTCACTTAAATGTTATATTATATATTTATTCTTGTATTCCCTGTTCCACTCTGAACAAACCTATAGGACCCTCGAACAAATTTTAAAATTTAATTTAAATTTAATGATTGCGTATAAAAAAATTATAAATTATCCAGCAAAATATAAAGGAGAACTAGTTTTCGACCGCGGCTTCGCATGCGTTTTACCGACATCAAAATTTGTCTATGCCCTTTCCTGGGATATTGTTATTAACCTTTTAGGCGTGAAAAGAAACAATATGCACCTAAAAATATGTATAAGGAGATTTATTTATCACAAAAAAAAAAAAATGCTGGACAATTCACACAGCATTATCTAGCCCCAAGCTAAGCAGAGCTTGTGTTATGGGTACTAGATAACTGATATGTATAATATAATACACTTCATGGATAGATATTTTCATTATACATAGAAAAACAGCCAGAACACCCTGAACAAATATCGTACAAACATTTGTCCCGAGGCGGGAGTCGAACCCGCAAACTTCTTCGAAGAAAAAAGATGAAATAAAATCCTGCTTTGCATGTTACGCTTACTACTCATAGCCAAGTTTATTTCAGGAACCTGTGCTAAAGCTCCTGAATATTTAATCATGTAGTCTGATGTGTCGAAAATACACATCACAAAATGGCTGCGATTCACTGTTGCCATATTATTTTTAAATTTACTAAATGAGAGCCAACAGAAATGCAACCGAAATTACGAATTCATGGGACTGTATTATTGTCTTTACCATCATAAATCCAGGTTTTCGAGCACATAAGCTAAGTGTGACCTACCTACGCCTAATTATAGGTATCAAGAAACAGAAGACGCTGTCTGAATCATTTAGTAGATTATGGATGAAAATGATACCTTATACATACCTACAGTATACATAGGTACATGGCATAGTAAGCTTTTAATCTCTGAGGCTTATAAATCAACGATTTATTTTAAATGGTAAGTGGTCCTTAGAGAAGTCAAAATTGTTTCAGTTCAATAAAACAAAATTAACCCTTCCCAAACTGTCTCAAGAGGCTTCGGCAGAAACTCCGAACAACAGGTTGCAATGTCCCTAAAGCCTTGCTACACCCGAATTAATTTACTCCAAATACCGAAATAATTACAAAACACTAGATAACACACCAACACGGCGGCTGTTAACCCTTTCTGTGCCATACGAGGGGTTAAGAGGTCTCTTGGACCCCACTTGAGAACTTGCTCGATTTGTCCGAAAATTAGCTGAATTTAATACGCTTCTGCCGACCCGGTCATATGTGACTTGCCCTTAGGGACACCATGATTTCTATTTACTGAGAACATAAAGGTCAGAATGTCAGAAGTCGGACATACCTAAAGGTCAATTCCTTAGTTAGGTATTAAAAGGTAGGTAGCTACTTACATTATTTTATGTTTGTGCTAGAGATGCTACAAGCTATAGTCGATTTGCAGAAATGCTCAACAAATCTGAACAAAAAATAGACTAAAATTCACAGGTTTGATGAATGGTGATACAATTTAATTCATGCTGTAAGAATCGGCCCAATTCACGATCTATCAAGTAGCGAATCAGCCGAATTACGAATCTGTCTAATCTAGTATCTGTCCTACACCGAACAAAGGTATAAATTGTCCAGCATTATTTATTATGGTTTATTCCCAACCGTTTTTATAACCATGGCCACCCTACATAGTCCCTGTAAAGATCGTTAACATGTGCAAGACTAATCTTGACTCAGACCTGACCTTTGATTTAATGGCGTATGTGTAGAAACTCTGAATTATGGTTGTATTAATTATGTTTCCTTTATTAGCTTTCTCCGGGCTTTGGGTGTGCAACTTCTTGACGAGTCTCTTCCAAGCCGTTTCACATTACGCCAAACGATAATCGCGTAGGGTTTTATATAACAACAATGTCTAGTAGAAGACTATTGTGTGGTTGTGGATATAAATATAAATAAATAAATAATGCTGGACAATTCACACAGCATTATCTAGCTCCAAGCTAAGCAGAGCTTGTGTTATGGGTATTAAGATAACTGATATACTTAATACAATACACTACATAGATAGATATTTTTTATTATACATAGTAAACACCCAGACCAACGGAACAAATTTCTGCAGATCGTACACAAATTTGTTTCGAGGCGGGAATCGAACCCGCAACCTCCAGCTTCGCAGGCGGACCTTCACCCGCTGCGCCACGGAGGTCTTCAAATGAAAGTAAGAAATATGATAAAAAAGATAAAAAAAAGATGAAAGTAAGAAAAAGCATTTATTTCAGGCAGAACACTAAAAAATAAAAAAAAGGCATTAAGACGCTACCCAAACAGCGACACCGTAGAAAGTACACTTTTTCGTCGCACCGTTAGCCGTTCTCCGACATATTACAAGCCCAAAAAAAAAACAGTGTATAGTCAAATGTATGGAAAAAAGACTTATACAAAAATATATTATAAAACGATCCAGGATCTTGAAAAAAAAAATCACAAGAAAGAACAAGAAAAAAATTTTTCGTCTCGATATGCTCAATATTTTGAGTGACAACCATTAATTATTTTAATACTATATGAAAGGAAATTTTATCAACAAAAGAAATATGTAAAAAGTTTTAAATAAATAAAACCAATAACATAATAAAACCCAAAAAACACATTTTTGTAAGGCGTTTAGCGAAGTAATTGCAAAAATGATAATATTTTGCCAATAGAATTTCAACCTTATTACTCAAACATCCCTTTCAATATATGCTCAAAATAGCTTCCAGTAGCTTCATTCGGAGGCTGGATGCCTCCTCGGACGGACGTGAGGTTATGTAACTTTTTTCGCAATGACAGCTGGGTTCGACGGACGATTTACGATTTTCGACAACTTTTGTTTTGCGGGTTAAATGGTTCATTCGTCATTGAAATAAAGTCTATATTTGATTGAAGCTAAGCCAAAAGAAATTTGCAGGAATTTTATTCATTGACAGACCTACCAATTAAGTAGAATAGGTTTATAGTGGTTTTATCTCTGGTAGCTAGATAGGTAGGTAGGTACTACTCAACATGTTTACAGCACGAAAAGTATTGGTCGAGTTAAAATATGTTAAATAGGTAGGGCGATTTTGATGACCTTATATATAAATAAACAATGCTGAAAAATTAAAATAGGAGCCTACGTCCAGCAGTGGACTTATATAGGCTGATGATGATGAATTCACACATCATCACCAAGGCCGAAGCTAAGCAGAGCTTTGTTATGGGTACCTACTAGATAACTGATTTACTTAGGACCAACTATTTGCATTTTTTTTTCTCGTAGTTCTACCAGTAGAACTACAGGCAAATTTAAATTACTCGTAGTTCTATCGGTTTGTTCTCTTAGAGAAGAGAGATTCTCAAAAATAATAATTTACTTTACATTTTTAATAACTCATAGAAAAACCTCAACGGAGCGGTTTGTCATAACTTTTTTGTTATTGGCAATATGTGTACATTGACATCAATATAATAAATTTTTTGTTAGCGTAACATAGAAGTCAAGTAAAGGAGATGTTTAAAGACGCTAAAAATGTAATAAACATGCAAAACAATTGTATTTCCAATGACAGTTGTCAAAATTATTGTTAATCACTCATGTTAATCATAATCACTCATGAGTTCTTGGAAGGCAGCAACATAATAAAGAATACTTTATATCGGTATGAATATCAATTTGGATAGCAAGGCATGGTCTGTTGTGGTTTTTATGATTATTTTGTAGAATTACAATCTAAACTAAAACTATCTTCATGATTGTTGCGTTTTATTTCCGGAAAATAAAATTAATTATGTAAGCGAGTGGTACTGAGATTGTGTACAAAATTATATCCGTGAAATTCATCATTCAGCATTCCAACATTCACGTATTTTATTTTACGAATATTTTTATAGATATATATTTATATATTTTTATAGTATCGATTTATAGATTATCTTTTAAAGGGAAATGTATACGATTCTACAACAAAACTCCAAAAGAGTTAAAAGTTATCAAAAAATAATTTCAAACAATTTGTAAAACATATCCTTTGTTAAAAAGGCTTACTACAAAATATCAGACTATCTCTAGAGGATAAAAAACTTAGGTATTGCTAATAGTATTGCTCCAGCTCGAAAACTAACACCCTAACAAGGTAAAGGTTTCTTGTTCGCTTCTTTACTTTACCTTAAAAAGATTGAAGTGAACAATAAATTAAAGTAATCACTTTATTTCCCAGTTTTACTCTTGAACCTTATTTGAATTTATTAGCAAAGCCGCGGGCAAATGTTAGTTAACATTACATTATTACCTTGTGATTGTGCTATCAACCAAAATAAAACAAAAGTTTGCCTCTTCTACAACAGATAAATTTGGCATAAGTCTATGTTAAAAATAAGCGCCTCTGCCGACCACATTTGGTAATATTGACATGCAATCTGACAGTCTTAGTTTTCCACGGCAGCGCCTTAAAGCACTTTTCAAACTCTTGATAACCAAGAGAAATTGATAAATTTTATTTATTTTATTTAATATCAATCAAACAAATTGTGATAGGGGTGCAGTAGACATTTTAGTGTGTAAGCAAATTATCTGTATCCAATAAACAAATAACTTTACTTATTAGTAATGTTTGCCAATCTAAACAATATTTGTATTTATTGAGGTAAACCACAGCGTTACAATTTCCATATAAATAATTAAAATATATATAACACTAAGGCCAAAAAGGATTACACCGATATTAAATAAACAAATGGAACAGCAAGGTAAGTCAGAAATGTTGAACAATGTTAATTATCTTAGAAGTATTATCTAAAAAGTAATAAATATAACTATTATGTAAATATATTTACTGTTTGAAGTTTTCTATGTATAATAAAATATATCTATCTATGTAGTGTATTGTATTAAGTATATCAGTTATCTAGTACCCATAACACAAGCTCTGCTTAGCTTGGGGCTAGATAATGCTGTGTGAATTGTCCAGCATTATTTATTATTTATTTATATATTTGCGCGCGCGTGTGTGTGTGTGTTTGTAGAGCCCCAAGAACAATAAATAAATAAATAAAATGCTGGACAAACCACACAACACCATCTAGCCCCAAGCTAAGCAGAGCTTGTGCTATTGGTTCTGGATGACTGGTATAAATAATAGATACATTACATAGATAGATTTATTTTATTATGTATAGAAATTACCCAGAACACCCATTATACTAATTTTTTTTTTTTTTCATTTTTCAACGAAAATTATTTCAGGAAGTCTATAAATTATACATTGGCGTTTATTGTTGGCCGACTAAAACTAGAATATGTGTGTTCAAATTAAGACATCAGCCGTTTTATATAAAAGTAACGAAAATGATATTAAAGAATAGAATAGAATAGAATAGAATATTTTATTTGTAACTCAATCAACAAACACGATTTAAAAATAAAGTAAAAGCGTACAGATTCAGTTGATTAGAGTCACAAAACGGTCTCTGTCTCAGCATGAGCTAGTCGTAAACACGTTACAACCAACGCTGGTCTTCCGACAGAGCCGTTTGGTGACGTCACGGAAGATAACACATAACTTACTTAACAATCAAAAATATACTTAAAATAACACATAACTCACTTAACAATCAAAAATATACTTAACAATTAGAAATAAACATAATCTACGGCAACAGTTGACAAATACAAGATACATACAATATTAGATGTCACGAAATCATAAACATTACAAGAATTTAGGATGAGACGCTGAACTATAAACTAATAAAAATTAATTGTTTCCAGCCGACCAGACCTTCATGAAAATCATGAAGAAACAAAGCCCACATGACACAATATGGGTTATTTTCTATACAAGTAAAAACATAAAATATAGTGTAGGTAATAAATTGTACAAAAATAACTATTTTAATGCAAGTACATAGCATCATTATATGATACTTGTATCGTTTTTATGACTCTCTTGTCTTTTCTGACCTTTAAAAATAAAATTGCGTAGTTTGACTTTAAATCCATAATAGCTTTGCAAGTTCCTTATTGGAGGGGGAATATTATTCCAGCACCGCGACGCAGCGTAGCGGAAACTACCACGAAAGGAGGCCGAATTATGGCGCTGCATCGAGAGCTGTTTGGCGCTCAGACGGGGTCCGCACGATCTGGTGCTGCCTATCCATGAAAGTTTCTCATGGAGATAAGAGGGTACTCGGTGGTTTAGGACACCAAACAGTAAACAAGCTAAATGAAGTTTTCTACGATGCCTCATTTTCATAATGCCATGTTGATTCAAAAACGGCGTAACATGACCTCTCAACGGGATATCAAAACAAAAACGAGCACAGGCATTCTGTACTCGCTGAATCAAATTTTGCGTTCTAGCAAGCAGTCTAGGACTAATGACTATATCAGAGTAGTTCAACTTGGATAGTATAAGTGACTCAACTAGACGTATACGTAGGTCCATTTGAATATGAGACCTCATTCTATATAAGACTTTCAGCCTGTAAAAACAGTTGGCTACAGTATCAGCTACATGTTTTTCGAAGCGAAGATTGCAGTCCATATGAAGACCTAAGTTACGCGCTTCGTACACGCGTTCAACGGGCGCATCCATAAGCTCTACATCAACACTTGGACTGAAATTAGCTAGTTGGTGTTTGTTACCAAAGACAATATATTTGGTTTTTGTAGGGTTGAGTAAGAGACTGTTGTTTTTAGACCACTGAGCTATATTACATAAATCACTATTAAGTTTCCTTATTGCCTCATCAACATCCGAGGGCTTGCATGATATAATATAGCTGCGTATCGTCCGCGTAAATATGGAACTGACAGTACTTAATATGCCGCTGAATATCCGCCGAATACAGTACGAATAATAGAGGGCCTAAAATGGATCCTTGAGGAACCCCAGCCTCGACTGGTAATATGTCGGATAACAATGTCGACCCATCATCGCGAGAGAGCTTAGTGTACTGTCGGCGATTACTAAGATAGCTGTGAAACCAGAGAATTGATTTATTATCAAAACCATAAAAATGTAACTTTGAGAGAAGAAGATTAGTATTTATTGAGTCAAATGCCCTAGAGAAATCTAATAGGACTAACCAAGTACACATTCCTTTATCTTGCGCGCAGAGAATATTATCTGTTACATCTAACAGTGCAGTTACTGTGCTGTGTCCCCTTCTAAATCCTGACTGTACTTCAGGCAATATGCAGTTACGTTCGAGGTATTCGGTTACTTGATTATAGACCACTTTCTCTAATACTTTTGACAAGCAGGGCAATATACTGATCGGGCGCAGATCTTTAGGCTCAGTAGGGTTAGATATTTTAGGCAGTGGCTGTACGCTTGCTAGCTTCCACATATCCGGGAAAGTTGACGTTTCTACCGAGGTGTTAACAATACATGTTACTAAATCAAGCGTTTCAGGCAGTGTCAACATGAGCATGTTTAGTACATGGCATAGTAAGCTTTTAATCTCTGAGGCTTATAAATCAACGATTTATTTTAAATGGTAAGTGGTCCTTAGAGAAGTCAAAATTGTTTCAGTTCAATAAAACAAAATTAACCCTTCCCAAACTGTCTCAAGAGGCTTCGGCAGAAACTCCGAACAACAGGTTGCAATGTCCCTAAAGCCTTGCTACACCCGAATTAATTTACTCCAAATACCGAAATAATTACAAAACACTAGATAACACACCAACACGGCGGCTGTTAACCCTTTCTGTGCCATACGAGGGGTTAAGAGGTCTCTTGGACCCCACTTGAGAACTTGCTCGATTTGTCCGAAAATTAGCTGAATTTAATACGCTTCTGCCGACCCGGTCATATGTGACTTGCCCTTAGGGACACCATGATTTCTATTTACTGAGAACATAAAGGTCAGAATGTCAGAAGTCGGATATACCTAAAGGTCAATTCCTTATTTCACTATTCTATCTCATTGTACCTACCAACTTACAATTTAACGAAAAAACTATTTATTTATTGTATTTATCTCGTCACCAGCACATTAGTTAGGTATTAAAAGGTAGGTAGCTACTTACATTATTTTATGTTTGTGCTAGAGATGCTACAAGCTATAGTCGATCTGCAGAAATACTCAACTAATCTGAACAAAAAATAGACTAAAATTCACATGTTTGATGATTGGTGATACAATTTAATTCATGGTGTAAGAATCGGCCCAATTCACGATCTATCGAGTAGCGAATCTAGAATCTGTCCTACACCGAACAGAGGTATAAATTGTCCAGCATTATTTATTATGGTTTATTCCCAACCGTTTTTATAACCATGGCCACCCTACATAGTCCCTGTAAAGATCGTTAACATGTGCAAGACTAATCTTGACTCAGACCTGACCTTTGATTTAATGGCGTATGTGTAGAAACTCTGAATTATGGTTGTATTAATTATGTTTCCTTTATTAGCTTTCTCCGGGCTTTGGGTGTGCAACTTCTTGACGAGTCTCTTCCAAGCCGTTTCACATTACGCCAAACGATAATCGCGTAGGGTTTTATATAACAACAATGTCTAGTAGAAGACTATTGTGTGGTTGTGGATATAAATATAAATAAATAAATAATGCTGGACAATTCACACAGCATTATCTAGCTCCAAGCTAAGCAGAGCTTGTGTTATGGGTATTAAGATAACTGATATACTTAATACAATACACTACATAGATAGATATTTTTTATTATACATAGTAAACACCCAGACCAACGGAACAAATTTCTGCAGATCGTACACAAATTTGTTTCGAGGCGGGAATCGAACCCGCAACCTCCAGCTTCGCAGGCGGACCTTCACCCGCTGCGCCACGGAGGTCTTCAAATGAAAGTAAGAAATATGATAAAAAAGATAAAAAAAAGATGAAAGTAAGAAAAAGCATTTATTTCAGGCAGAACACTAAAAAATAAAAAAAAGGCATTAAGACGCTACCCAAACAGCGACACCGTAGAAAGTACACTTTTTCGTCGCACCGTTAGCCGTTCTCCGACATATTACAAGCCCAAAAAAAAAACAGTGTATAGTCAAATGTATGGAAAAAAGACTTATACAAAAATATATTATAAAACGATCCAGGATCTTGAAAAAAAAAATCACAAGAAAGAACAAGAAAAAAATTTTTCGTCTCGATATGCTCAATATTTTGAGTGACAACCATTAATTATTTTAATACTATATGAAAGGAAATTTTATCAACAAAAGAAATATGTAAAAAGTTTTAAATAAATAAAACCAATAACATAATAAAACCCAAAAAACACATTTTTGTAAGGCGTTTAGCGAAGTAATTGCAAAAATGATAATATTTTGCCAATAGAATTTCAACCTTATTACTCAAACATCCCTTTCAATATATGCTCAAAATAGCTTCCAGTAGCTTCATTCGGAGGCTGGATGCCTCCTCGGACGGACGTGAGGTTATGTAACTTTTTTCGCAATGACAGCTGGGTTCGACGGACGATTTACGATTTTCGACAACTTTTGTTTTGCGGGTTAAATGGTTCATTCGTCATTGAAATAAAGTCTATATTTGATTGAAGCTAAGCCAAAAGAAATTTGCAGGAATTTTATTCATTGACAGACCTACCAATTAAGTAGAATAGGTTTATAGTGGTTTTATCTCTGGTAGCTAGATAGGTAGGTAGGTACTACTCAACATGTTTACAGCACGAAAAGTATTGGTCGAGTTAAAATATGTTAAATAGGTAGGGCGATTTTGATGACCTTATATATAAATAAACAATGCTGAAAAATTAAAATAGGAGCCTACGTCCAGCAGTGGACTTATATAGGCTGATGATGATGAATTCACACATCATCACCAAGGCCGAAGCTAAGCAGAGCTTTGTTATGGGTACCTACTAGATAACTGATTTACTTAGGACCAACCATTTGCATTTTTTTTTCTCGTAGTTCTACCAGTAGAACTACAGGCAAATTTAAATTACTCGTAGTTCTATCGGTTTGTTCTCTTAGAGAAGAGAGATTCTCAAAAATAATAATTTACTTTACATTTTTAATAACTCATAGAAAAACCTCAACGGAGCGGTTTGTCATAACTTTTTTGTTATTGGCAATATGTGTACATTGACATCAATATAATAAATTTTTTGTTAGCGTAACATAGAAGTCAAGTAAAGGAGATGTTTAAAGACGCTAAAAATGTAATAAACATGCAAAACAATTGTATTTCCAATGACAGTTGTCAAAATTATTGTTAATCACTCATGTTAATCATAATCACTCATGAGTTCTTGGAAGGCAGCAACATAATAAAGAATACTTTATATCGGTATGAATATCAATTTGGATAGCAAGGCATGGTCTGTTGTGGTTTTTATGATTATTTTGTAGAATTACAATCTAAACTAAAACTATCTTCATGATTGTTGCGTTTTATTTCCGGAAAATAAAATTAATTATGTAAGCGAGTGGTACTGAGATTGTGTACAAAATTATATCCGTGAAATTCATCATTCAGCATTCCAACATTCACGTATTTTATTTTACGAATATTTTTATAGATATATATTTATATATTTTTATAGTATCGATTTATAGATTATCTTTTAAAGGGAAATGTATACGATTCTACAACAAAACTCCAAAAGAGTTAAAAGTTATCAAAAAATAATTTCAAACAATTTGTAAAACATATCCTTTGTTAAAAAGGCTTACTACAAAATATCAGACTATCTCTAGAGGATAAAAAACTTAGGTATTGCTAATAGTATTGCTCCAGCTCGAAAACTAACACCCTAACAAGGTAAAGGTTTCTTGTTCGCTTCTTTACTTTACCTTAAAAAGATTGAAGTGAACAATAAATTAAAGTAATCACTTTATTTCCCAGTTTTACTCTTGAACCTTATTTGAATTTATTAGCAAAGCCGCGGGCAAATGTTAGTTAACATTACATTATTACCTTGTGATTGTGCTATCAACCAAAATAAAACAAAAGTTTGCCTCTTCTACAACAGATAAATTTGGCATAAGTCTATGTTAAAAATAAGCGCCTCTGCCGACCACATTTGGTAATATTGACATGCAATCTGACAGTCTTAGTTTTCCACGGCAGCGCCTTAAAGCACTTTTCAAACTCTTGATAACCAAGAGAAATTGATAAATTTTATTTATTTTATTTAATATCAATCAAACAAATTGTGATAGGGGTGCAGTAGACATTTTAGTGTGTAAGCAAATTATCTGTATCCAATAAACAAATAACTTTACTTATTAGTAATGTTTGCCAATCTAAACAATATTTGTATTTATTGAGGTAAACCACAGCGTTACAATTTCCATATAAATAATTAAAATATATATAACACTAAGGCCAAAAAGGATTACACCGATATTAAATAAACAAATGGAACAGCAAGGTAAGTCAGAAATGTTGAACAATGTTAATTATCTTAGAAGTATTATCTAAAAAGTAATAAATATAACTATTATGTAAATATATTTACTGTTTGAAGTTTTCTATGTATAATAAAATATATCTATCTATGTAGTGTATTGTATTAAGTATATCAGTTATCTAGTACCCATAACACAAGCTCTGCTTAGCTTGGGGCTAGATAATGCTGTGTGAATTGTCCAGCATTATTTATTATTTATTTATATATTTGCGCGCGCGTGTGTGTGTGTGTTTGTAGAGCCCCAAGAACAATAAATAAATAAATAAAATGCTGGACAAACCACACAACACCATCTAGCCCCAAGCTAAGCAGAGCTTGTGCTATTGGTTCTGGATGACTGGTATAAATAATAGATACATTACATAGATAGATTTATTTTATTATGTATAGAAATTACCCAGAACACCCATTATACTAATTTTTTTTTTTTTTTCATTTTTCAACGAAAATTATTTCAGGACGTCTATAAATTATACATTGGCGTTTATTGTTGGCCGACTAAAACTAGAATATGTGTGTTCAAATTAAGACATCAGCCGTTTTATATAAAAGTAACGAAAATGATATTAAAGAATAGAATAGAATAGAATAGAATATTTTATTTGTAACTCAATCAACAAACACGATTTAAAAATAAAGTAAAAGCGTACAGATTCAGTTGATTAGAGTCACAAAACGGTCTCTGTCTCAGCATGAGCTAGTCGTAAACACGTTACAACCAACGCTGGTCTTCCGACAGAGCCGTTTGGTGACGTCACGGAAGATAACACATAACTTACTTAACAATCAAAAATATACTTAAAATAACACATAACTCACTTAACAATCAAAAATATACTTAACAATTAGAAATAAACATAATCTACGGCAACAGTTGACAAATACAAGATACATACAATATTAGATGTCACGAAATCATAAACATTACAAGAATTTAGGATGAGACGCTGAACTATAAACTAATAAAAATTAATTGTTTCCAGCCGACCAGACCTTCATGAAAATCATGAAGAAACAAAGCCCACATGACACAATATGGGTTATTTTCTATACAAGTAAAAACATAAAATATAGTGTAGGTAATAAATTGTACAAAAATAACTATTTTAATGCAAGTACATAGCATCATTATATGATACTTGTATCGTTTTTATGACTCTCTTGTCTTTTCTGACCTTTAAAAATAAAATTGCGTAGTTTGACTTTAAATCCATAATAGCTTTGCAAGTTCCTTATTGGAGGGGGAATATTATTCCAGCACCGCGACGCAGCGTAGCGGAAACTACCACGAAAGGAGGCCGAATTATGGCGCTGCATCGAGAGCTGTTTGGCGCTCAGACGGGGTCCGCACGATCTGGTGCTGCCTATCCATGAAAGTTTCTCATGGAGATAAGAGGGTACTCGGTGGTTTAGGACACCAAACAGTAAACAAGCTAAATGAAGTTTTCTACGATGCCTCATTTTCATAATGCCATGTTGATTCAAAAACGGCGTAACATGACCTCTCAACGGGATATCAAAACAAAAACGAGCACAGGCATTCTGTACTCGCTGAATCAAATTTTGCGTTCTAGCAAGCAGTCTAGGACTAATGACTATATCAGAGTAGTTCAACTTGGATAGTATAAGTGACTCAACTAGACGTATACGTAGGTCCATTTGAATATGAGACCTCATTCTATATAAGACTTTCAGCCTGTAAAAACAGTTGGCTACAGTATCAGCTACATGTTTTTCGAAGCGAAGATTGCAGTCCATATGAAGACCTAAGTTACGCGCTTCGTACACGCGTTCAACGGGCGCATCCATAAGCTCTACATCAACACTTGGACTGAAATTAGCTAGTTGGTGTTTGTTACCAAAGACAATATATTTGGTTTTTGTAGGGTTGAGTAAGAGACTGTTGTTTTTAGACCACTGAGCTATATTACATAAATCACTATTAAGTTTCCTTATTGCCTCATCAACATCCGAGGGCTTGCATGATATAATATAGCTGCGTATCGTCCGCGTAAATATGGAACTGACAGTACTTAATATGCCGCTGAATATCCGCCGAATACAGTACGAATAATAGAGGGCCTAAAATGGATCCTTGAGGAACCCCAGCCTCGACTGGTAATATGTCGGATAACAATGTCGACCCATCATCGCGAGAGAGCTTAGTGTACTGTCGGCGATTACTAAGATAGCTGTGAAACCAGAGAATTGATTTATTATCAAAACCATAAAAATGTAACTTTGAGAGAAGAAGATTAGTATTTATTGAGTCAAATGCCCTAGAGAAATCTAATAGGACTAACCAAGTACACATTCCTTTATCTTGCGCGCAGAGAATATTATCTGTTACATCTAACAGTGCAGTTACTGTGCTGTGTCCCCTTCTAAATCCTGACTGTACTTCAGGCAATATGCAGTTACGTTCGAGGTATTCGGTTACTTGATTATAGACCACTTTCTCTAATACTTTTGACAAGCAGGGCAATATACTGATCGGGCGCAGATCTTTAGGCTCAGTAGGGTTAGATATTTTAGGCAGTGGCTGTACGCTTGCTAGCTTCCACATATCCGGGAAAGTTGACGTTTCTACCGAGGTGTTAACAATACATGTTACTAAATCAAGCGTTTCAGGCAGTGTCAACATGAGCATGTTTAGCGTTATATGGTCACTACCTTCAGCATTAGATTTTAAACTGCTAATAATTTTACCTATTCTGTCCAGACTAACAGGCTGCAATTGAAAGACCGCGTCACCAAAAGTGTGATACTCAAAATATGTAAAGAGCGAGATATTTATAACAGTAGTACCTGGTACATCTAAAAAGTGTGTGTTAATAACGTTAGGGTCATTTAAATGTGCAGGAAGTTCAGCGGTATGTTTTGGAAAAATTGTGCTCTTGATATTTTTCCAAAGTAGTTTTGGATCATGTATTTTATTATTTATATTTTTATTAAAATAAGCGGTTTTTTCGTGAAAAAGGGCCCGATTCACTGTTGATTTAAGGCTTTTATAATATTCTCTCTTTGAGTCAAGCTTAGTTTTATGATACTCCGCCAGAGCCTCGTCGCGTAGCCTCATCATTAGTTTAATGATGTCAGTGATCCAAGGGTAAGAGTGAGGTTTAACAACGACCGAGGTCACTGGTGAGTGCACGTCAAAAAGAGTCACGACACTTTGTGTAAATGCATTAACCATTTCGTTAACGCTACCAAGCGTCGAAATCAGGTCCCATCTAATAGTTCGAAGGCTAATGTTAAAATTTTCTAAATTAATATGCTTTATGGGTCTACAAAAAACAGTGTAGGGTTTGACTTTGGACCGTCTTAGATTAAACTCGCAAAGAACAAGAGAGTGTCCATATAGAGAGCCTATTGGCTCTACCGCAACGCTTTTGGCTCTTAGATCCGTGCAGACTACATCAATCAAAGACTGAGAAGTTTGCGTAAAATGCGTCGGCGTTGTAACTAATTGTGAAAAATTAAGACATGAAAGAAATGTTACAAGCTTTGTGGTTTTTACTTCATTTAAATTTAACCAGTTAATATTAAAATCACCCAGTAAAATTACGCTATCACAGCTTGGAAGAGAATTTACCGAGTCCGTAACTGCGTCAAAAAATATATCTACGTCCAACCAAGGTGGCCTGTAGGCCGTGCCGATAGCGAGTTTTCTGCCGTTGAGGGTCATGGTAAGCCACATTTGTTCAACAGACGCATGCAGTGGGTCTACCGGGTGTCGCCAGGTGCGCGCGGATACACCGCGCTTAACGTAGAAACCCACCCCACCACCACGCGAGCGCACGCCGCGCGGTCGCGGGATGTGACGCAGCCGGTATCCCGCCACAACTGGGGCACGACTCTCCTCTCCCGCTCTGAGCCAGGTCTCGTTTATAGCTAGAACATCTAAGTCGTGCCTTATAATAGAAGCAATAAAATTGTCGTGATTGGTGCCTAAGGAACCTGCATTAAACAAACCAATCCTTAATCGACCAAAAACAAGTTTATGAGAATCATAAAAACGAGACAGCTAACTATATAGACATTAACGCATGTAGCTAAAAATAGATACAATTTAAAAATCATAATTTCCAAAATTAAACGTAAATATTGATGTGTGGAATAATTAGCACAGTAAAATAAGTTATTTATAACAATAATGTATATGTAAAATGTATAAAATATTATGAATGTAAAATTAACAGAATTTATTATGTAAATAGTGTATGTAAAACAGGTCCGTTTGGAAATAAAATCAAATATGTAAAAAATTTTCGTTTCTGTGTGTTTGAACCCATCACCAAGTTGCCAGTAGCCTATTTGAAATAAACAGAACAAAATTAAATTAAAACTAACATGATACAACAAAATTACAATAATCCTAAAACATGACAGCGAGTGTTTAACAAAGAACAATTCAAACATTGTCAATCTTAAAAACATCTGCATCCGAGCGAATAGGGTAGGCTGGCTTCCCGTCCGCCTCCCGAACATATATGCGGCCCCTCTTCGTCCAGGAGTACCGCCACTGCTGCTTGCGGCACTCTTCGCGGACTCGGTGGAAGAGCAGCCGGTTGTACCGGGTCAGACGCTCGTTGAGGTAGATCCGCTGCGGTGGCGCTACTAGGCCGAGCTGCGTGGTGGTGAGAGTACGGCGAACACGGGCCGCGCTTAGAAGGTCGTCCCGCAGCTGACGGCGCGCCAGGCGCACTATGACTCGGCGCGCGCGCTTCTCCTCGCCTACACGATCAGCACCGCCTACTCGCTCGGTGAAGACGATGTCGCGTTCCTCGAGAGTGACTCCCAGCTTTGCCGCCACATGGATCACGGTGTGCAGGATATTTTCCCCCTTCATCTCAGGAAGATGTCCAATGTCGAGGTCTGAAGAAAGCGCCTCCTGGTCCCGATCATTCAGCTCGTTCTTGAGCTGGGCCACCGTTTTTTCGAGTTCGACCACCTCGGTCGCTGCAGACGTCGGCTTCCTCTGCTCAATTGTCTCAAGGCGCCGATCAAAACCGTCCAGCCTCTCATTTATAGACGCAACCGCGCTACGGAAATCCGCCATCTCCCTACGATAAGCACGTAACTCCTCCATGTATTCGGCGAGTTCGCGACGCATTTCCTGCGTCTCGGTGTCTAAGACCGGGGCTGCCTGAGGCGTCACCTGCGCCGGTGGGACGGTGGTAGAGGAAGCACTCTCAGATACGTTCTTAACTGGGGTTTCGCTATTATCGCCCCTCTTCTGTTTCGCTTTGCAGCCAGGGCAAACCCACCCGGAAGTCACAGAGCCTTGAATCAACACGCAAGCTTTGTGGTAAGTAGCCGCGCAGATACTACAAGTGGCGCCCCCTGTTGATGACAAAAATTTTCCGCAAGCTACACACGATGATTTGCCCATCTTGGGTTTAAGGTTCTTGCAATTAAGATGATAAAGTAGTCCACCAAACTTGACACAGATGGCAGCACCTAGGTTCTGCTACTCAACAATAGATGACGCTGCTATGATCGATTCTGACTTCTTGGCTTTTAGCAAACGCACAAGTCTTCGTGTCTATGGCGTGGAATTTTTACAACTACCCCCGAGGTGTAAAAAACAATCTTTGATAGTGATCTATTAAATCCAGTTTTATAGTCGTAAATAGACACTGAGCGACTGGCGCACACTCACCCAGCGGGGCTCGTAGGTGACGCACAACTTTTTGCCACTTTCAACTAAAACGCACTTGTGTTTTAATAAATTTGTCAATAAAATGTACTAGCGTATGTCAACGTATCAACGTCCGTGACGACACTCCAAAACCAAAACTGTTGTAATTAAGAGTAATGAAACCGGCCAGGGGGGTCAGCCAAAGATAAACGCCACTGTATAGGTACAATGTGAAATATTTGAGACTGAAATACCCGTAGGCGAAGGGATATTTCGAGAACGTATTACAGTCAATGTGGTTTTCGAATCTCAGAAAGTTCGAGTTCGAGACAGTTCTCGTAAACGCCTACAAGCCATCTAGCCAGATTTTAAATTAAATAAATAATGCTGGAAAATCCACATCGTAGGTATATACATAACGCTCAATAATTATGCTCTTATTTTGCACTCCCAAATCTTTTACTTTCACCAAAAAAGCAAAACCGTTAATGCATATTATATTTCTCTTTAACGCTAAAACTGATGATAAACTAAAATTATGCAGGCATGTTTTTCTTTGAAAAACAAAATAGTTTACTTTTTATTTGGGAAATAAAGAAAATCGCGCCTTCTTTTCTCAGAAAAAAGACATTTGATTTTCCTAAGATTTACTAAAGAGGAGGAAATTTATTATTTATTGAATACAAATTAATAACAGTAAAAAATTTAGCTCACTACCACCAATCGCTTTAAAACAAACGTATAAACTAAACTGAAGAAGCCTGTGCTGATTCTGTTAATAATTTTTTTCTGTTTTATTTTTAGTATTGGCAAATGGTAAGTAAAGCTAGAAGCACATCGTTGTGGTGTGGTGTGTTGTTGGGCATCAGAAGTTGCATACATTGAGTCTGTTAGAGACACAGCGAAACAATACACAGCGAAAATGTGTTTGTAATCTTAAGGCTGCACGAGTCGTCCGATCAAACTCATCAGTGGGCGCGGCCTAAATGTATGCCATCTCATCTGACATAATGAACAGAGCGCGCTTGATGAAAGGCAAATAAATTTATTCGTAAAACGACCGCGTAAAAAAATGCGAAAAAACTTTTAGCACAAGTGTTATTATAGAAAAGATATTGAGCTATTGTATTAAAAGCCATCATTTCAAAATAAATTTATTTCAACTTTTGAATAACTAGACTATGTCTGTACGGGCTTTATTTTAGAGTTTTCTTTCTTCGTAAGTTATTTATTTTCACCCAAAGTTGGGCTAAAATCGGTGTTGAAATACGAAAGTTTAGAAGCTTGTATTTTTTTTAATTAATACTATTTTTACGGTTTCAGGTGCATACAGACATAGATAATGACGAGATAAATTAATATTATCCTTAGTTTTGGATGGTCAACAGCAAACAGCGTTGTAGTTACCCTTCCACGTTTGTATGGAAAGATGAGCGACTCGTTCAGCCTTAATGTAGGAAACCGATAGATAAGCTTCTGATGTGCCACATACAACACCAAACATTAGTGTGGTTCTAGCTTAAGTCATCCATTGCTAACCTTGTTTTCATTGTTTCAATAAAAATGCATAAATTACTACTACAAAGTTACATCAATACTAGGGTTTATTAAAATAATACGATATCCGAGTTCAAAGTTTAGTAGAGCACACAAAGTCAATAGAAGAAACCGCGAATAATTTTTTAATTGTAGGAAAATTCCAAAGTTCTTGTTTTTCTTTTAGGTATGGATTTTTTCATAAAGCCAGAATCCAGAAATATGTATTAAATATATTATTATAGTGTATTTTGTCTGTCCCATCCCAATGTTCTGGTAGGTATATGAAGATTTTCACATTCTCTTCTTCTATCTTGTTCGTTCATTTATAAAAGCGACCTGTACAATTAAAAGCCCTGCATCCGATAAGACCGCCAATTGCAGGACACTAGATAGATAGATAGAAACACTTTATTTTACCACACAAATATAGGAAACAATACAGATAATATGCTAAGAAAAAAAAGGAAGTATAAAGAGCGGCCTTATCGCTAAGAGCGATCTCTTCCAGGTAACCTTAGGATGGACAGGAAATGAAAGAACAAAATAGACACTGGCACAGAATAAATATATAGATACCTACTTAAAGAATAGGAAACAAATACTTAGACCACATACCAACCATAATACCTACAACGATTCATAATAAACATACAAAAAGATAAAATAAGGTTGTCTTACTCTTTACAAGGATATAATAATGCTGATGAAGCAGTTTTTTGAAGAAAGGGAGTGATTATGCACTGTAGTTAGTTCTTAAGAACTTGAACACCTGCACAATTATCCTGGAACATAAATTGTTTATTAAAAAAAAATGTTAGCTCAGACCAAATAGAGGGGTGAGTCTATTTGACGTTAGTGAAATGAGACGTGATCGTGTCGTCTCCTTTTAGTATGGGATTTGCGTAGTTCCCTTTCCGCACGATAGAGGTGCTGTACCAAATTGTATGGAATAAGGAGTTATAGTTGTTAACGTCAAATCTAACAAGATCCGTCAAGTGCGAGTGTAACTCGCGCGCCAAATATTTAAAAAAAATATGAAACCTATTTTGAAATGTACAAACTGATACCTTTCATTTGATACCCCACATGACCCTATAGGTATCTTTTAAAATTTCAGCATTTCTATGGAAAATATTCATTTACATTTATTTTTCTTTAAATCTGTACAGGCGCACGAAATGTATTATTATTTAAAATTTCAAGTTGATAGCTGCAGCAGTTGCTGAATTATTATGGAGGGGAAAAAGGACAGACAAAGCGAGACCATAAGGGTTAAGTAACCGATCTTCGATCTTCGAAACCCTAAAATGAACGGGATGAGCCAAGTTATATCTAAACCCCATCACTTGACACTACTTCTTTGTGTGTGCTCAAACTGCCAATAAAATAGGTGCCCTAAATGTGGTGTCGCTAAAATTGGTGCCCTAAATAGGAATACTCCAGCCAATAGGCTCAGCCCGTTCATTTTTAGATTCATAGATCTCAGTTCATTTGAAAATTATAGTTCAAACTAAAATGATCAGTTCATTAACCCCCGACGCAAAAAGAGAGGGGCGTAATAGTATAAGTTTAACGTGTCTGTCTGTGTATCTGTCTGTGGTATCGTAGCTCCCAAACGGATGAACCGATTTTTTGTTTAGTTTTTTTTGTGTCATACATAATTTTATCCCGAGTGTTCTTAGCTATGTTTCATGAAAATCTGTCGGGGGGTTTTTAAATTTTTAATTTTGTTCTTGTTTCTGGCTAGTTAAAAGTAACCATATTCAATAACTAACTCGGATATAAAAACTTTCTTGAAACAAAAGCATAAACAAAAGGCATGCTATGCACCATGCAATCTAGTGGCATATTATAGTTTTACTACGCCCCGTAACCACTAAGAACGGGTAATGTCACACTTACCTCACAAAGACCGATAATTTTGCTTGCCGCAATGTAAAAGCACTAATTTTCCATAAAAATGCAGCTTAGAATTAAACAGCGGGTTTCTATACCACATTATATTAGACTTGTTTCTGCCCGTTGTTTCTGGAATACAAATAATATACCTTAATCCAAATTATCAATGGCCAAATTATTTTTCTCTGGAAACGCTTGACGTTTATTTTTGTTACTTACGAAATGATTTAATGGTAAATTTATGGAAACCAAGTATTATTCCAGGTCAACAGTTGTAACTCTAACTTACCTTTACATTATTTACCATGGTTAGCTGAAATTCCATGGATGTATCCATGCAATTTTAGCTCGATCCGTTCAGTAGTCTTGGTGTGAAGAAGTAACATACAAACGTCCATCCATTCATCCAAACTTTGGAATTTATAATATTAGTGTGATTTATTGAAGCTTCTTAACTATTTAATGCAAAAATTTGCGATATTTTTCAAGACATTTCATTTATTAGAACTGACGTTCTTATACTTATTTGGTATGTGTCTACAGTTTTTTAGCAGATTTAAGGGCGCCCCAACCGCTGTCATTTCTTTATGCATCTAAAAATAAAGGTGTCACTTCAGATGTCGCCAAAACGAAAAGAAACTAATTTGTCAGCAGTAAAATGTTGCCGTCCTTTTCATATTGGTCGAAATAAAAAGAATGGTTTCATTTATAGTGCTGTCAATTTAGTAAAGTTTAGTTTTGGCGAATGCCTTTCAATTAAAACCTAAAATTATATGAAAGCGCTTTGGTGATGAGCTGGATGAAACTAGTTCGAACTGCACTACATACAACTGTAATTTCATACTGGTAAATGCATTATTTTCATCAAAGCAACTATTGATTATTTATAACGTTTGCGTGTCTTATTATTTTGCTCGAAATCTCGAAATGTTTAAATATTTATTTAAGCAAATAATCAAATATGTGAATTGATGGAATGGATTTCCCTAGTTAAGAAAGATATATAACTTCGAGCTCTTGTAGAGGATATGAGTAATGCACTGAGTTGCTATTAGCGCAGCTATTTTGCTTTGTTTGATAGAGATAACATTAAATATCAACAAACACACCAATGTCGTCTTGAAATTATGTACTTACCTATTATTTGTGAAAATACAATAGAAGAAGTAATTTATGTATCAGACATAACAAACTTACTTATCAAAATAAATAACTCACATTTTGCGAAATTAACTTTAATGTTAATTTGATCAACAAAAAGTTGATTTCTCAAATAGTAAGTTATTTAGTTTTCCGACCACAGCGACGATATATTTCCAACACGTCTCTAACGTGAAGAACGGAAAGCGTGGGAATCCTTTGTGTTGCCGTCAATGCATATTTTATTATAACAATTACTTACTAGCACTGTCGCCGGCGGCGGCTAGGCGATGGTGACAAATAGACATGTTGATTGCAAGCTGAGGTATGAAAGGTAGAAATGTACCTACGTTTTATACAATGATACATGTTCGAACGCTTCTAGCATCATCATCATCATCATAAATTGACCTTTTAAATTCTTTTTGGTATTGCGTAAGTGGCTTTGAATATTGTGGGTGTATTAAATAAAATAAATAAATAATGCTGGACTATTCACACAGCATTATCTAGCCCCAAGCTAAGCAGAGCTTGTGTTATGGGTGCTAGATAACTGATATACTTATAATACACTACATAGATAGATATTTTTTTTATTATACATAGAAAACACCTAGACCATCGGAACAAATTTCTGCAGATCGTACATAAATTTGTTCCGAGGCGAGAATCGAACCCGCAACCTCCTGCGTCGCAGGCGGACCTTCGCCCGCTGCGCCACGGAGGTCGTCGTATTGGAATTGGTAAGCGATTTTATCTTAATTATATTAGTTCTTATAAAAGCTCCTGCTTGGTTTTCCTGGTTTAAAAAAGCCTAGGAATTATGGCATCCAAATTTTACTAATCTTTGCATAATTTCAGTCTGATCCATTCAGTAGTTTTGCGTAAAAAAAGTAACAAACGCAATCTATGTAAAATTAGGTACAAACGTAATAAATAAAATAAAAAAATAAATAAATAATGCTGGACAATTCACACAGCATTATCTAGCCCTAAGCTAAGCAGAGCTTGTGTTATGGGGACTAGATAACTGATATACTTTATACAATAATAGTAATGTGCGCGAAGAGTAAATTTCTTGAAATTAGTTGGATCTTATGTAGTTTCACTGTTCTGTGGTGGTTCGAATTTCGTAAGTACTGAAATCTTGAAGCCATTGTCTCAATATGGACACTACAGCCTCTCCGAGCTGTAAGCCGTTCAACGCAGGGACGTGATGCAACACTCCCAATTTACATCAAAACCGAGACAATCGCTTACCGCCTCCGTCAAACCGAAGGCTGTGTACCAACTCATCAACAATGTAGAGCTTTCTACGTGTGCTTGCTATGGATAACTAAGGCTGCGATTTCCGTGCAGAGCAGGCGTGGGAGTTAAAGAGGATAACAGTTTTCAAATCAAAAAGTACTATTTTACTAGCAAAAAAAACCAATGGTAACTTCAATACTTTATTGCCGAAAACTGTCAAAAACTCGCTTCTGCTGTCCACCAAGAACAAACCCTAATATATCAACATAGTGTGCCTATACACAAACAAAACTCGATATAGAATGTTTGTTAACAAACTACGACACAAATAACTAAAACTCACTTGCTTGGCGTCGCGTTATCGACAAGTAATGTAAATTCCGTATAAAAACGCGGCAACAGAGTGAATTTCCAGTTTAGTATGAGCAGTTTGTTTACAAACACTCTACAACGAGTTTAGCTAGTGTATAGAGAGTACCGGTATAGGCAGCCAAATAACCTGTCTTAGGAGGATAGGTAATCCATCTTAACAAGACAGTCCTAGATAATACATCACGTGGCCTTTGAACCCAGCCTGGGTTCAAAAGCTGACGCAGTATCGAGATGCTGGTGATCTGGAATGTATATCATGACTTGATTTTCTAGTTTAAAGTATAAGATGATTATCGTTCGCAAAATAATATTTAAAAAGATGTATTTAGCAAACTCATTCTTAAAATCTGGTGTCTGTCAATTACTTATTCAATTATTACATTTTTGAAAAACACACGTTTCAAAAACATAAAATAACTCGACAAAGAGGATTATTTAGTAACTTATTTTTGTCGCCACCAATAACGTTATTTATATTGTTCGTAGGATTAATAGGTAGAGTTAATAAATGTGCTTACAACATCCCAATGCATCATTCTTCCCATTTCCAAACAATTTTAGTCGCTTCATTGAGTGATGCGGCAATTAAATTACTTAGCTTAGTTTTACATTTAATTTAGTTTTATGAAGGTTTGTTAAATACGGGAATGACATATTCACCAATGACTCAAAGTCCCCTAAATAAATATGGAATGTTTTTTTTTTCCTTACCATATTTCGCCGTCCCCCGAGAATAAAATGGTAATCGCCACTACCTTGATTTTAGTGTTTTGTCATTTTTGAGATCTATGGGTGCTAATACATCGGCTCAATTTTTTTCGTAGCTTTATTATCATTATTCGCGGAGTTACAAAAAATTACAATTTTATTCGACGATTTTACCCATGCCTGACATTACAAGAATAAAGTTGTACTATAATATTATCATATTGTATTCACAAATTTAAGTACGATAAACAATAATACAATTATGTTCTCGTGAAAATTTTGAGACGAATAATGGAAATAAGTGTCTACCATTCTCAGCCATTAATATTAAAATACAAAATATAATGACTTCGATGCTGAATATTGCCAATTAAATACAGAACCTGTTAGAAAGACAAGACGCAAGCGGGGTACCAGACAGGTAACAAGCCCAAGTCCCCGTATGTGCCCGAATCGCAAGTGTTATACACTTTCAATAAGCAAAGCTCTTTATGACGATCTTATGAGCTTCTGTAAAGCAGGAGATATTCCAAGCTACTATCATGTTTTTTATGAGTCCCTGACGCAAGCTAGTACTGGCTCTGGAAGCAATGATGTCCTCCTTTTAGGGTGGATTAAAAATTTCGCGGTCTAGGCAAGATAACACAATCAAACGTATACAATTTTTTTTTATGACTTAATCTCCATCTAGCTCAATACACTTCTTCCATCTAGTTTCGAAAGCTTCTATCCCTTTTAAAAAATGATTCCTCAAGGTCTTCAA
This sequence comes from Eupithecia subumbrata, assembly GCA_949316285.1. NCBI lineage: Eukaryota > Metazoa > Arthropoda > Insecta > Lepidoptera > Geometridae > Eupithecia > Eupithecia subumbrata. The sequence continues at coordinate 5,363,058 of OX438650.1, read as the reverse complement.
AATAAAGGTTTACAGCGGCTTCGACCTCTTCGTTTATTAAAAATTTCTGTCCACCGACGTGTTTATTTTAGTTTTGGAAAAAGATTAAAGTCTGACGGTGCTAAAACGGTAAATTAAGCCGGATGGGGTGGCAATTCCAATCCAAAATCACAAATTTGAGCCATGGTTTCGAAAGAGGTGTGAACGCGAGCGTTGTCATAGTGAAACAAAACTTTCTTTCGCAGTAACCCTGGGCGTTTCTCTTTAATTTCTTCACGTAAACGACGCATAATGGTGCTGTATGCTGAGGTCATTGTTTCACGTTTCGGAAGGTACTCCAGTCCATGATGACACCCTTAACCTCCCAAAAAGAAGGCGCCATCAACTTGCCCGCCGACAGGTTTGTCTTGGCCTTCTTCGGAGTTGGTTTACCTGGTTTTATCCACTGCTTGGATTGTTGTTTTGACTCTGGAGTATAATGGTAAACCCAAGTTTCATCCATTGTCACAAACCTGTTAAGAAAATCTTGCGGATCAGCTTCAAAAAATCTCCAAGCAGTCGCTCGGCAAACGTAGTGTAGGATGCCCTCTGGGCAGGTGGGGTGACGATCTGTGAAAGGCTGCAGGCAGATGCTGGATGCGGCAAGCTGGAGACAGGGCGCTATGGCGTTCAGTAGGCTAAAATGTCCATCAGTGAACTAGTGTAGCCTGATGATGATGACGATGATGACTGTGTGAAGTCCGAGGGCCTAGCTTTTGTCATTTAAGAAGATTTTGAGGTAATTTCGTCAATTTAAAGCAATTTAGTAATATAAGAATAAGTTGATTACCATTGATAAAGTTTTGTTGAAAAACCAAAAAAAGCCAATAACAGAAAAAAATTAGACTACATTGACGAGAAAAGGATGATATTCAAGCATTATCATCATCACTTTCACTGTAAAAAAACGTGGAATAAAATGGTAAGTCACTGGTGCAATAACGATTTTGGTTACGAAATACTATGAATAAAATGGTAATCGACATTATAACAACTTGGTTGGAGATTGATTTTCAGTAACTTCTTATTTTTCAATTATCTCGGTTTTGGCATATCTTACGCGTGTTCTACTACAATATTCCAAATACATAAAAAATAAGCTTTTCGTTAAGCTAACAATTATTAGCCTACGTCCAGTATTTATGAAGTAATCAATGAAAACATGTTTTTTATTTTTCCTGAAAAGTTGTGTTTTTGCAGTTACCATTATATTCTCCGGGGACGGCGATTTATCAATCTCATCATTCGCTTCAATTCCACATTTGTTTATATCTAATCGAAAAGTACGTAAACGTAACAAAAATGTTTTTGAAAGATCTCCTGTTCAGCTATTCTGGTTGTAGACTGTTCATGTGAACAAGCCCTAAACCTTTCAGTAAGACCGGTAGCGGCTCTGATTTATGAAATTGCAATGCGCTGACCGTCAGTCCAATCATTGGCCATTCCATACATCAATCTTACAGACAACCAGACAAACAAGCACAATGCCGATAGAGCACAGAGTTTAGAGCTATGTTGGATGGAATTTTAGGATTTTTTTCAGATAAACTTATGCACATAGAAACAAAAATGATTGGCCATTTCATACATTAATCTTACAGACAACCTGACAAACAGGCCAAATGCCGATGGAGCACAGAGTTTAGACTTATGTTGGATGGAATTTTAGGATTTTCTTCAAATAGACTTATGCACACAGAAACAAAAATTGCTGCAGTTTTAACATAAAATGACGAATTCATCACGAATGCGAGATTATTAATCTACTATTTTCAAACTGCTCTACGTTTCTGATTTACGAGTTTTCATAAATATCAGTTCTGTTTTATCGATGCAGATGTATACGATATTATATCATTTACAGGTATTGTCTATTATTCCTATCACTTTTTGTTTGTATTTTGCCCAGTAATGTTGGAACTGTTTTTGGTAGAAAGTTAATTTGACAGACAACAAAAAAATCGTTGAAATTGGACGTTTTTCGTAGTAGGCAGGTTCCTAACCGTACCAACGTAAATAAGCCTTGTGATGTGGATTCCCATTTCCCCGGTTGTTGGAGGTAGAAGTTTTAACAACGTTATGTTCGTTATCCCGTTCAAAAGTTTCTAAATCCATCTGGGTTTTGCTCCTCATTCAACAACTGGGAGTACTATTTGCAACAGGGATTGATTTGATCATGAAAAAATGTACAATATTTTATTTACCATTCTGGGCAACCTTATTAGATTATTGGTCTTTCGCAAAATACTCTAATATTTCCCGCAAATTAACTGAATCTGAAATTATATCTTTGATAAAGATCTTCGATAAAACTAAAATATATCATTCAAACTTTACCTAATATATAGCTGATCGCATTTTAAAATCAGTTATTTTGGAATGGACTCTTTGATGAGTCCATTTCAAAATAATTGATTTTGACCTTCAATTTGATAGATACACACGTAAAAAGTAATAGAAGATTTTTTCTTTTCATTTTAAATACTTACGGACCCATACTACCGCCATTTTCTTTGCGAATATTATCGCCATTGTCACTCAGGATGATGTTTGAATTTTAACGACATTCAAATCTGTTCATTTATTGAAATGATAAGTTGTAATAAACAAAACACCAACTCGCAAACGACTCGCAAAAACACTTTAGGCACTCGTGTAATAGGTAAACTAAGTTAAATTCTATCTCCAACCATCGAACGCTTTTATCCCTTGTATTATATAACAAAAACTGAACAAAACCTATTCACAATAGGTAGTAAACAACGAAACATTGTCTTAGTTCCCAACACCTAGGTAACCATTTCGAACCTTTGAAAAGCTTTCAAAAACTTTCCTACCCCAATCAACCTGGCCAACCTACAACCACTTACCCGTACTTTACTAAACTGTATCGGTAACCAGAACGGTAGGGTTGGGAGGAACCTATTGGTTTTCACCGACATCAAATAAAATCATTTCACGTCGCGAAATTTATACTTTGGACACAAATAAAATATTAGAAAGTGGTTGATGAAATAATCATCGTCAGCACAGTAATTTTAAATATACGCTGTGGTGTATAAAAATTTTATAGTCTGCAGCTGAGCATAAGCTGAAAACAGAGCGCGCCACATAGGTCATCAAATGACCATTTGATGACCTATATGGCGCGGCAGGCGAAGGTCAACCAGCGACCCAGGAGGTTGCGTGTTCGATTCCCGCCTAGGAACAAATGCTTGCACGATCTACAAATATTTGTTACGAATGTTCTGGGTATTTTCTGCTCAACAGCCTGTGTTGGTCCACTATTGGACGCAGGCCTCCCCCTGATAAGCAACTTATTGGCTTTTATCGCATGGGGGGTAATGCCCGAAATTCCCACGCTGGGCATGCGGGTTGGGGATCGCAGTTTGTTGGTAGAATTGTTCTGCAGAAGGCGCTGCTGCCCGCCCCACGTGGATATCCCTTAGTCGCCTCTTACGACACCCGCGGGAAGAGTTGGGGTGTTGCGAATTTTAACCACACAGTAGGGTATTTTCTATGTATAATAAAAATATCTATGTTTTAGGTAAATCAGTCATAGCACAAGTTCCGCTTAGCTTGGGGCTGGATGATGTTGTGTGGATTTTCCAGCACTATTTATTTTTATTTATTTATTCAGCACCATGGCGCCCTGTTTTTAGATTGACCTTGGCAAGCATCCGGCCTGCCTGCTCTCTAGTCTTTAGCAGGTCATCATCCCACCTGGCTGAATAGAATAAATTGGTATATCGACTTAAGGCTGTTGGATGCCTCAAACTAGCGCCACTGCGTTTTCTTTTTTATAATTACGTCAATCAAAGGAATTTCCAAGTCCATTGTACAGTTTTGATACCTATCATAAGCTTTTTTTAATGCCCATAAAATAGTTTTCTTTTATTGCCTTTATGAAGAATAGCGAAGTTGCTCTTGGTGGCCACCGAACTCTGTTCTCGCTTCTCTATCTATATTATACGAAACTAAACTATTTCAAACGGATTAAAAAAAGCTAGGATAGGGTATTACAAACCAAGTTTAGGATAGGCATTGGAAATGTGACAAATTCTTGTGTTTATCGTCATTATAAGTCAAAATAAATGGCAGCGCTAGTGTGCGGCATACCTCAACCTCAACCTCAACAGCCTGTGTTGGTCCACTGCTGGACGCAGGCCTCCCCCTGATAAGCACCTTGTTGGCTTTTATCCCATAGGGGTAATGCCCTAAATCCCCACGCTGAGCATGCGGGTTGGAGATCGCAGTTCGGTGGTAGAATTGTTCTGCAGGGGGCTGCGCTGCCCGCTCACGGTTTATATCCCTTAGTCACCTCTTACGACACCCGCGGGAAGAAATGGGGTGCTGTTAAATTCTAAGCCGGCACCACACACGGATATACAGCCGCCTTAAATTGTTGTAAATACCAGTTATTCGTGTTTTTATAGGTACATACGCAGGTACATTGCACACTGCGGCCCGGAAATAAATTCTTAAGACTGCTGTACGCAGTCAACAAAAACATGACGTCTATTTGTAAGGACTGGTTGCACTAATAAAACAAGTTCGACAAATTACTGAACACTCAAGTTTTCACACCCCAACCTGGACCTTTTATCACGCCTAAGTTCTAGGCATTTTGCGATACAAGCAAATTTCAAACTTAAGGTGAGAGAAAATACGACTTCATTCAGGTTTTGAGTAAATCGTTAGGGATCGGTCGAGTAAGTACCGTTTTCCGGTACGTTCTTTATCGTGTCCGGACTAGTTCCGGTACTGATGTAAAAATAATTGTAAGGAACCCTCTTTTTATAGCCTGCCACGGGATAAAAGAGGCTGGATTTGTTATTTTATGGCTCGTGTCCAAATTGGGATTGTATGGCGTTTTAAATTGATTTGTTTGAGTAAAATGAATTAAATTTTGCAAACCCGTAGTCCGCAAACCGACCACATTGTTTTTTTTGGGAAGCTTTATACGTTAAAAATTTAAGCGTATCCTTACGTAAGATAACAATGTCAGACAACGTAGATTTAGACGTACTTATTATCCTACCAATATAATATAATCGAAAGTTGGTGAAATCCTGAACATCCTGAAAACCTACTGAACAGATCAAGATGAAATGTTTTGTACGCTTAGAACAAAGCCTTACTTATATAACAGGCTACTTTTTACACCAATAATACACACACATGTGAAGCCGCGGGCAGAAACCAGCTATAAAGTCCAAAATTTGAAACACGAAATAAATACCGAAATTTAATTGGTATCTCATATTAACCTGTATCCTTTGTTCCTAGAAAATGTCTACAACCTTACCTTGCCTTCGCCCAATAAATCAACATCGCCGCTCCTGCAGGGGTGAAAGATAAATGAATAAACTTCAAAACAGTGACTAATCCTATCCGTAATCACCGGCTAAATAGAGTTTTCCGATTATAACGGGTTGCGCTGCCTACTCCTGCTTCGCTTGAAAAGGGTGCGAGTAAATACTGAGCCCTGAGTCCGGTTGACGATTATAATCGTCCAAACACAAGAACAAAATTTTAAATTTTAAACCCCCCGACAGATTTTCATGAAACATGGCTAAACAGCACTCGGGATAAAATTATCTATGGCACAAAAAAAAATTAAAATCGGTTCATCCGTTTGGGAGCTACGATACAGCAGACAAATATACAGATACACAGACAGACACGTTGAACTTATAACATCCCTCTCTTTTTGCGTCGTGGGTTAAAAAATGAGACGACATGGCCGCCAGTGTGTTACCTGTAGTCGTTGGATGCACATCTAAATATTCACTGTCATGTACTCGTTTATATTATTTAAAGACAAAGTAGGTTTCAAATGACACATCATCAGCCTAACAAGTCTACAGGCTGGACATAGGCATCCCGTAAAAATCGCCTTATTGGCTCCTGTCTATCATTGATGGTTGTTTAACTGCATTTTAAAAAGATATCTAGCAAGAAGACGCAATATTAATTACAGATGTTAGCGGGCTAAATCCAAAACTTATTGGTGTTGGAAAAACACCAAAACAAATATAAGGTTTATAGTTCCACCGGAGAGGTGGAACGCGTGTGATAGAATTTTGGGCTTTACCTACCTATAAAATGGTCTTATTTCGATAGAATCATAGAATTACCTACCTTACAATGCAACCTCACATTTTGGGAATTGGAATTAATGAAATCAGAAGTCAAAAGTCAATACCTTTATTTCTTTAGGCTCACAAGATAACACATAGACAAGTATACCCATCAATTACCATCAAATAAGAAATAAAGTGTTATTGAAATTCTCTTCACTTCAATCTTTTGTCCACTGGTGGAAGAAGTGAAAAAGAAACCACCAGCACATTTATATAATCACTTAAGTGTCTAATACTTACAATGTTCCTTTAAAAATAAAAGCAATAAACCATACAAATAGAAACATTATAAAAGGATAGATAACCTTATAATTTAATCGTGACCTTCAATAATTTCAGTGCTAAAACAAACTAGGACACATCTAGAAAAAGGTTCTACAATGCAAAACATCTTACCATAATAGGAGATGCTTCCAGCTTACAGGTTCATCAAAGAGTGGCAGAGCCAGCCAGCTCACCGTCTATTACCACTAACAAATTCCGCCGTTACATTTCGAGTGATACCGCCAATAACTGGCTAGGGCGTAACGTCATAACATTTCACAACTAAATACATTAAAATATCTTCTAATATGATAAAATATCCATGACAAATGTTCTTAAATATAAATTAACAATTAAGATACTTAGTACATCCAATATAATGCAATATGAAATAGCTTGATCATTAAATGAATCTGATTTGTACTAGAATTTGAATTTGAGCGGGGAAAACGAGTAGGAAGTCAGGCCTGTTACATTTTAGTATTGAATATCTTTGAAACCTTATTGTTTACCACTACATATACTTCTTATATCATATAATTCATTATTAAATAAATAACAATATCTCGCAAATAGCTTATTCATGTAATGAAACTGATTTGTCCTAATATTTGAATTTGAGCGGGGAAAGCAAGTCGGAAGTCAGGCCTTTTACATTTTAGTATTGAATATCTTTGAAACCTTATTGGTTACCACTGTATATACTTGTTATATTTTATATTTATTATTAAATAAATTACAATATCTCGCACGTGCATCTTGAATTGCACTCACCTTGAAGATCCTCGTTAAGGAACGAAACGTTGGTGTTCTTTCAATTAAAATAAGGTTCGTAGCTAACCCGCTTACATCCGTAATGAATTCGTCAAACTACGATAATTTTAAAGTAAAATAAATAGTAAATAAAATAAAATAAATAAATAAATGAATAATGCTGGACAATCCACACAGCACCATCTAGCCCCAAAGTAAGCTACTCAAAGCTTGTGATAAGGGTACTAGATAACTGATATATTGAATACATTCTATACATAGATAGATATTTTTTTTATTATACATAGAAAACACCCAGACTAACGAAACAAATTTTTGCAGATCGTACACAAATTTGTTCTGAGGCGGGAATCGAACCCGCAACCTCTTGCGTCGCAGGCGGACCTTCGCCCGCTGCGACACGGAGGTCGTCAAAATAAATAAAAATCATTTATTTCAGACTTATAAAATCCATAGACACACTTTTAAATACACTATTACAAATTTCAAATTTAATAAAATATAATAATAATAATCTTATTATTATATAATAATAAATTTAATAAAATATAATAATAAAAACACACAATCAAATTAAATTAAATAAAGCCTAGCAGTGTGGCAGATCATTGAGCCACCAGCAATGATACCGGTTTCAGCATCATCATCCAGTGGCCCATGATAAAAAAAGCAATATGTCGCAGCCTCATCCCCTGTAAATTCCTAGTACACAGGGAGAGCACAGAACAAGTTTGTTCGCGTTAACAAGCTGCGTTAGATCGGACGTGATTCCGAACACGCCAACTGATTTATTTGTGCTCCACTTGGACTTCATTCCGATCCCTTTTCAGGCTCATATTGCTTACCTTTCCGTTTTATGGTCGGAGTTTTTGTTCCGCTTTTATTTGGTACCTGAGTTTGACTTTCTAACTCCAATCAATGGGCGGCTTAATTCGTAGTTCGGAGTTTTTATCCTTATTTTTAGCTACGTTGGAACTAAGTGGGAGGAATCCACAAAAGGTCGAAGTGGACGGTAAACATAATGATGAAATCAAACTTTTATAGGCTAGTTCTTTTTACATTAGTTATTAAATTATTAATTATTGACCGATTAGAGGGATATAACCATATTTTTTGAGCACCTAGAAAACCGAAAAGCTTTTTTTTAAAAGTCTTCTTTTCGTAAACAGGCGAAAACGCTGTCAGCCATATTTATTAGTGATGTGACGTCATAAGGGTAGAATACCACAGACATTATACTAACTGCACCTACAAAACGAACAAATGACATTTACAAACGTCCATCATTGCAACAAGTTTTAATATTTTTAAAAACCTTTTATTACAAAACAAGCTTTGAAAGCATTGTCATCCAAACTAAATGCATTTCAGAGCAACCGGTTGAAGATCTGCTTCAAAATTGAGTTGCAGGATTCCACCCGTACAAATATGCGAATTTCACTCATATGCAATCCGAAATGAAATTTACTTAGAGGCCTCTTTATGACGTCACAACATGACCGACAGCGTTTTCAGAGGTCAAAATTAAAAAATAATAAAATAACTGTTTAAAAATTGAAAATACGTAGTTATCTTTCACTTTGAATATCAGAAAGCTATAAATATTGGTTTATTGAGTCAAATACTGCAGAAAATATTTATATAAGGTGCCAAACTTGATATGACTCAAGCAGCCTATTATTTTCCTGCCACAACTAATAATTGCACAATTGGTGGGTATTTCTATTTGTTCACTGAAATCAAGAATATAAAATTATAGAAAATGGTTCTTAGTCGTATTTGAGGTTTTATAACCTCATCCTAACGGAATGACGTCATTTAATGACGGATTAAACTGTCTTTTATTTATTTACGTTTTAAACTCCGTTTTAACTGTTTTAAGTTTTACAAATTTTTTCCGGGTATTCTGGGTGTTTTCTATACAAGTCACAAAATTCAAATTACAAGTTACATGTATATTATATTTATAAGTAACGTATTAAGTATATCCGGTATCAAGTACTCATAACACAAGATCTGCTTAGCTTGGAGCTAGATTATTTTGTGTGGATTGTGTCCAGCATTGGTCATATTATTTTAAAATATGAAGCAAACTGTTAAAAAATTTATAAAATCGGTGTCAGCAAACATATTTTTATTACCAACGGTTGTCAGAATCGGGTTTTTAAAACTGCCATTAATCAAAAGCACAAGGCAGAGGTCCATTGTCCGTTTGTACACATACATTTATCATAACCGATTCAGGGATTCATAATATGTATGTATTACTATACGTAGCGTAAACAGATCAGCTGGTATTCTTGAAATAGAATGATGATTGCTCTTTTATGACGTCAGCCCTGATTAACTGGGGGTCAAGCAGCTTTGCGATCAAAAAAACATCAGCCACGTGGCTTGTGACCGATGACCTGGTGAAGGTCAAATGCAAATAAGTCTGCAATGCTCAATAAGAGCATATTTTGTATGGCACCCCGTATTTATAATCATCTTCAGTTGCTGATTGAGAAGGCTTATTACAATGTAAATGAATATTTAATGTACAAATTCTTGAATAAGATAATTAGTTAGATATTATAATTAAGGTATTGACATTGTATTTAGTAATTTTTTTAAATCTAGATTTACAATACCAAATAAGTTAATTTGCATGCTGTCAAGCTGATCATGGCTGTACCCATTCTATATTTAATTGTCATACCTGTAACCCATGTTTCACAAAATAAATGAAACTGAAATTTAATTGAAAAATTGAAAAGGTCAAAGTAATCCGCTGAATGCCGGTGGAGAGCCTTGGGGGAGTCTCACTTCAGTAGTCAACGTTTTTCTGCTGAAATTACGATGTTGTGTTGCACCTTCAGTTTCAATTTATATATTTATTTACTGTAATTAATGTGGTAATATGCACCAATTACATTAATTAAAGGACATAGATAAACACCCTTTACTCCTGTGGTTCAAAGTTTGAATCCTGGCCTCTGACACAAGAACTTTCCCAGAATTTCGGTTCCGAGCCATCTTTTTCTAGCGTGAGCGTTGGGGTCTGCTTCACTTTGTCCATCAAGTGATACCTACTTGGGGTGGTGGACTGATCTATGCCTGTTCTTTTATTCTTGCTCTCGGCGAATAACGTATTATTTCCTCAGCACAATGCTTAGTAGACAAAGAAGCAGCTACACAGACATCTTAATTGACAAGCTGAGTAAGACCACTACTATAAAACCATCGTGGTTTGACGAACTCATTACGGATATTAGCGGGTTAAGAACAAAACTTCTTAGTGTGGTATGAACACCAACGTTTCATCCCATAACGAGGAAATTCCTCAGGGTTCTTAGTTAACCCGCATATATCAGTAATGAAGACCTCTACTGTTTTATCTTTTGAATGCAACCAAATATTTCAAATATTGAATGCAATCAGTGATGAATAACAACTCAAATTCCGGATGTGGTGGTAAAAGTGGAAGTGTTGGTAAAAGAAGATTGCATGGGTCACACGACCAATTTTATAACGGATTATCAGCCACTCGTTTGTTTAAAAAAAACCACTTTGCATAAAATCCTGGATAAAGGAATAAAGTGGCCATAAAGGTCCAAAAAGATCCATCAAAGGATCTTTGCAATGGATTTTAGGGGACCGAGGGCCTTGTAGGTTTAAACATACAAAATAATATCAACCAAACGAGATATTTCAGCCAGACTAAACTAATGGTCCTCGCTGGCCTGTGATTCTGATTCCCCAATTCACTTGGGCCGCTGCCCCACAATGCGTAGGATTTATTAATTTTCACACATTCATGCTCAAATCGCGGTCCGCTAAACGGTTTTTACGACGTCGGACTTCCAGAGAAAAATGTTTTAAGAGTGATGATTATATTTACGTACGTATTTATTTATTTATTGAAGTGAGAACTTCTTTAGCGGCGTTGAGCACTTTTTCTGTAATGGGTATAAAATCTTAAACTCGCGTCAGGACACGTGACCTGATCGAAAAAGCGTAAGACGGATGGAGAGTAGACAGCTATCCCCTCTCTACGGCGTGGCGAAAATGTATGCCTGGGCCTACTGTTTCGTTTAGGTTGTCATGTTTGTGTACGATAGCGCAATAAATGAATATTGTATTCTACCACAAATGATAGTACTTTTATACTGATAAAGCAATTGGTGCAAAATTATTCCCTAACCATTCCAAAATATCAAACATGTTCAACGTTAATAATCAAGTTTTCACTTCTGCCGGCACTCCCGGAGTGCAACCCGTCTTTTTTTTTTATTTATTGACGTATTTATTTACGTTTTCCATTTGTTACATAACAGAAAATGTTTTATATGTAATGATTTTTACGAGGCCTTTATTATGGGTCATTTTCCGCTCGCTCTTTCGCTCATTTCATCAATATAACTTACGAAAGTTTTTTGTGGCAACGAAAACACGTATGCGACATAAAACTTTAACAATAAAACCAGATTCCTACTACACGTTAAATTACCACACCAATTATAGACCGAGAGAGGGTGAGAGGATACGCAAGTCTATTACCTCTACTAAATCGGAAACTACATGATACAATTTCAGTCTCAAAAGTTATTTGCATCTATGAAATTTGCTACGTGGGATTCAAGCTAACTAAACACATAACGTGATTATATCAAGTTTAATCAGACTTCTGCGTTCGTTTAATCAAATGGATTATAGAATACCAAAATCAAAATTAATTACCATACGCTTATTTAGACAATATTACAAAATCAGAATTTATAAGATTTATGAAAGTTACATAAGTTTACTCACTAGCGTGGCGCACTGACCCGAAGAGAATCTTAGCCTCCGTGGCCAGAAATCTCCAATTGTCCTGATTTGGTTATTTATCTTACTTTAGATCTATTTACTACCTTAGATCGTTGCTAGTTGGACAGTTTTACATTCTCGTATCTACGTACGAAGATAGGTTAAATTACACTTCCTTTTAAATTGAAACCCGAGGAACGAAGATTAACTAATATGTCACTTGTCCAATAGTTTTTTTTCTTGCCAAATTGATGATGACAAAAGATTCGATCATGATTAGTAAAATTAATTATAGAGATGATCAACGTACGAAGAGCTAGCTAAAAATTATCCTTGAAAATGAAAATATTCACGTTCGAAAATATTTACGGCGCAAATTTCGCGCCCTTTTGGGTTTCGCTCAAGATTATGAGTGGATAAAAGTAAGTCCTCTATTACATAATCAGCCTGGAATTCATTTTTCCAGTCATCTCAGATCTTAGTGACTAGATGAGATTAAACTATGGTCATTAAATAGTAAAGGGTATAATAATATTAGTACATAAGTAATGAGGTAACATAAGTCATCACCCTATCTCACTCTATTCCAACTGAAACTATAATAAAACGGAGAAGAGGAACGTATTAAATTATCCGATAACGTCAGACCGTACAAAGTTACGGATATAAATTGTTATACAAACTCTCACTTTGACTTTTTGCAGCTTTCTTGCGATATTGTAAAAGGGTTTATTTATTGCTGGGTCTGATTGATTTGTGCCAGATTAAACTGTAAACTTAAGCATTTTTATCTATTCTAGATGTATTGATGTCCTTAACGCTTTCACAGCCCCACTTCTTTTGAGGTTCAACCTGCCGGGGCGAGCAGCGGGTACAAGCAGTGCTAGAACCACACGTGCATCGTGGGCAATAAAGGTGTCATAGAAATTAGTTAGTAGTTTAGTTAGTAGTAGTAGAAGTGGGTTTAGTTGGTTGTAGTAGTAGTTTCGTTAGTAGGTGTAAGAAGTGTTTTATTTATAAATTGAAAACTCGCTCAGTATCTTTTCTCGACCTGTGATTTTTATTACCGTAAAGCCTTCGTTTGACTACAATCTCACATGACCATCCTGTGAGATTGTGAAGTGATGAGGTGGTCCACGATGTATTCGTGTGTGGCGAAGGTTTTTTTTTTTTTTTTTTTTTCTTTTTTTTTTATGCTGGACAATTCACACACCATCATCTAGCCCCAAGCTAAGCAGAGCTTGTGTTATGGGTACTAGATAACTGATATACTTAATACAATATACTACATAGATAGATATTTTTATTATACATAGTTTATATTGTTTAGGAGACACCGTTTCACTGTTGTCTCATCTTGTGGGTATCTTTATATTTTTATATATTTTATCCTTTTTTGTTTATTAACAAAGAAAAACCAAATTAATGGGTTACAAATATGTACAAAATACAGATGAAACTCTGGTTTAAGATTATTTATTTCTCTTAAGAATTAGGTTAATTCACTTACAGAGAAACTTAACACTATGTATTCAAAATCTTGTTGGGCTTATCGTACTAAAGTAAGAAACTTGATCTATCGGCAGGCTGTTGCCAACTCTAGATCCAAAATATTATCGATTTGGATTTAGCCATTATTTTGGGGTCGTTACATATGACTATTGAGAAATACGAAGCGTCCCCAAGACGCTGGCTACATTGCACCGGCAATGCTTTAGTTCTTCGTAATTAGTGTTAGAAAATACCTCCGCTAATTCGTAATTTCTTGATAGTGGCCGTACAATACGCAAGTAATAAAGTAAAATTACAGGGGTATGCAGGTAGGTTCATAACAAGGAACTCAGTTTAAAGTAAAGTCCACCCTACCCGGCCAATTTGGGTTCCCTACGGTAAATCATAATGGCTAGATTACTCGTTACCGCACGCACGGCAATTGTTTTAAACACGCTAATTGGAGAGGAGTGTAATTCAGGTACAACGTACCATTTGCTATGTATGTTATTTGTATGCTAATTCTTACTCTGTGGAGTAAGCAATGAAGTGAAAATTGCTTTGTAAGGGAAATTACTGGTTTTATTTGATTTTCATTCACTTACGGAGCCTATAAAAATTTGATGTTGTTTGTTTGTAGTGCGATGTTTTTTTTCGAATTCAGTAAAACTTCGCACAATATCAGAGCCTAACCTAACCTAACCTAAAATATTTGACTTGTTGAAAAATCCCTTAGCTTCTCGTAGCTATTACCAGCAACTCGATTTAAATAAACTCGATACATGTATATCGACTTTTTAGAGAGAAGTTATGGGATTTTTCGACATGCTACGGGATGCTACGAGCCTCTACGCAATTCCACGATACCACAAAATACATGGTGCGAAACTTTTTTAAATGTTACTATTTAAAAAAAAAGCTACTATTTCTATGAAAGGCTAGAAGTATTTCAAAGAGCTACAACATTCTACGAAAGACTACGGATTAGTTCTTGACTTTGGTTGATAATACGTTATAGTTTAAAATTTGACTATTCTTAATGTTCATTTTGTAAGAAACAAAGTTATTGTATTCTGACTTTTGACCTCTGAATAACACACGGATTCAATAGTTACGACAATTATGAAGAAAAAAAATATTTTACTTCAGAACTACTACTTATTTTTAATTCAGTATTCCGAAGTTTTTTCATGAAAAAAGACGCGTGTACTTACGTAAATAAAATTGGGTCAATTATTCAAAAATTCTACGTCTCGACTATTTTAACACCCCTAATTTATGCCGAGGACAAAAAACCCACGTTTTGTGTAACATTTCGTCAGCGGAAGTGATTCATTATTTCATGTAATGACGACCAAGGACATTCCACTTGTATAAAATTAACTAAGTAGGGTGGTGAACCAAATTACTTACTATTTACTTATTTTAATGCTTATAAGACGCACTGTGTGATGTGGCCTTAGAAGCACATTAGGAGCACACTTTCTCAGAAGCAACTTATCCACTCAGGTTCAGTTCAGTTCATTTATTAAAAACCATAGGAACACACATTGAAACACTTGGTAACGTCAAATTTACAGTTTTAAAACATTTTAAAGCAGAGGCTATTTATATAAACTAATAGAATAAATAGACAAATACAATTCCAAAACAAGATAATCAGCTGTATAGAGGCCTTGTTAGAAAATTAATTTAGAGTAACATAACACAAAAAAACACGATTTGAAGACTCCGAGAATGACTATAAAATATGTTCGGAAATTCCTATGTTCTACCGACAACTGTTTTTCGTGAGATTTATATAAAACAGATTGGTAAATACCAGCTACGAAACATAAATACCTACATGCCTATTCTAAAACTTTTTCCGAGGCAGATATCAGTAGAACTGATTCTCGAACTTCTTCAAATACAAATACAAATACAAATACAAATCATTTATTTGCATACATGGGTCACAATGGTCTTGGTTATAGAATAGGTAAGTACCGTACATGTATTGCCTTAGTCTAGGCATGCAAAATTAGTTTTCCTAGGATCATACATTTTCAAAAAAACATTAATACTACATAAAAAATTTAATAATCAAACATCATGTGAGCATCCAATTATAATACATAATACAATCATTTAAAATTAGTCACGGGAGAATTTTTTTTTTTTTTTTATTACTAATTAATTAATTTTAATGTCCTTTTCTAATAAAAATTCGTTTACATGATAATAGCATTTTGTCGTTAGAAATTTATAAAGTTTGTTTTTAAACACGGCCAATGGAAGCAACTTTATATTATTTGGCAATTTATTGAAGATTTTTGGCGCCATACCACAAAAACTTTTTTTTAGCAATGCTGTATTAGCTGTAGCTGAACACAGGCGAAGCTGGTCACGTCTACTGCGTGTGTTGATTGGTTTGTCAAACAGATTACTGTTTAATTTAACAAAAACCGCCATTTCATAAATGTAGAGAGCCGGAAGTGTTAGTACATTTGATGACAAAAAGTAGGGCCTACAACTATCTGTGGTCTTCAGGCCATACATCGCTCTTATACATCGTTTTTGCGACTTAAAGATTATTTCCCTTTCAGTGCAATTTCCCCAAAACATAATGCCGTACCGTAATTTAGAGGAAACGTAGCTATGATAGACCGTTTTTAGTGTTTCTATACCAACAACTTTTCGAAGTTTGTAGAGCATGTATGCATATTTACTGAGTACGTTACAAACTTCTATAGCTTGCAAGTTCCAGGTTAATTGTTTGTCAATTGTAAGACCTAGAAATTTTGTACTTGATGTATCTTCTACTGTTTGGTTCTGGTATATGACTTTAATATTAGGTAGCGGAGTGCGTTGTGCAAAATGCATTATTTTTGTTTTTTCAAGGTTAACATTTAAATTATTGCTATCTAGCCAATCGATTATATTGTTTAGGGTGTCATTTATTTCCGTTTCATAAGTCTTAGGTGATGAACATTTAATTATTACGGTGCTGTCATCTGCGAAAAGTACCATGGGATGTTTGGTGACTGCGTGACTGTTCTTTCAATAAGATTTAATAAAACCATTCGTAGTAGGTTGTATTTTATTCAAACACCACATGAGCGCAGTAATGTGTAGAAGCTTGGGCTACAGTTGTGGTTAGCAGCGGGAGCGACAGCGGTTAAAAAAAGTTTTTAACGGATTCTAACGGAATGCTATTTATTACAGTAATAAATAATGTGCTTCTAACCATACAAATGACAGATGAGGCTAAAGTATAGATAAACGTGTGTCCTGGTAGATGGCTGTGGGTCTGCAACAGCTGCTGCACTGCAGCCTGTTGATGTCTTGTTAGTGCTGACACACGAACACTACATAAACCACCTTTCATGGATTTTAAAGGCCATAGATGATCAACAGCTGTGAGGTGCCGGCTTAGAATTTAACACCACCCCAATTCTTCCCACGGGTGTCATAAGAGGTGACTAAGGGATATAAACCGTGAGCGATCTGCGATCCCGAACCCGCATGCCTAGCATGGGGATTATGGGCAAAATCCTCTATGACCTTAAAGTCAATAAGGCGATTATCAGGGGGAGGCCTGCGTCCAGCAGTGGACCGATATAGGCTAACTATACAAAACATTGTAATCAAACGCAATATAGTGTGTACCTTCAGGTTGTCTTGCATGATCTCTCAAAATATTATTTTCTCAAATGTTCATGTCTATGTTGTTCAATAGTTTTTTTCTCCATGTATTTAAAGACCACTTGCCATAATTTCAACACATCCCAATTTGGGTTGGTATATCGTTAGCTATTAACACTACCCACATTAATTGTCCGTTTTTATGTAATTTGTTTGTTATTTTATTACATTCGGGTACACAAAAGTCAAAAATTCTTATACAGATTTACTGCCGTGCGATATTGAAATTCTTTGTTTTAAATTCCTTTCAAAACCGTCAAAAATCCGACTCTCGATCTCACCGAAAAGGCAGCCTCAAAAAAATCTCTTCGTCTTCACAAATGTTCGCGCCAAAAGAGATATTTCATTCAATTTCATTACAAGTCATCGAGTCACAAAGTATCCACATAAACGAGGAGTCATTAAAGTATTACCAACTGTGAGAACCAAACGACTTTCCTGAATACAAAATATATAAAGGTAAAAGCAATTTTCCCTTCAAAGTGTAATTTATGGCGATTTTTTTACGACCCATAAAAACGGATGGATAACTCGGTTTTAATATAAAAATTAAGTGAAAATTTTATTTCGGCTGCTTAATATTTTATGGGCTATTTCGGACCGGAATAGGGATTAGGAGCATTTGACTAAGTTGAACAGATGAAATTAAATCGAGGGTGGACGTTATATGGATTTTTATTGATGGGACTTTACTGGGAGAGAAACTAAATTAGTATTAAATGCAACTGTTGCAAATTGTGTGAGACATTTTTGATCTCTAGGTATTCATGAGTAGATCGCAATGAATCGCGTAAGGTCCGACCAGGGCACATATTAAATAATGCTCGAAAATTCACACAGCATTATGTAGCCCCAAGCTAAGCAAAGCTTGTGTTGTAAGTAATAGATAACTGATATACATTATACACTGTACTACATATGTAGATTGATATTTTTTATTATACAAAGAAAACATCCTTAACACCCGGAATGATATCTTTAAATCGTACAAATATTTGTCCCTAGGCGGGAATCGAAACCTTAGGATTGGATTTTTTTTCAAATTTAAATGGGACCACCTTTTACGGTATACCCTTTATCCGATCAACAACGCTAGTGACCCCGCGCCGCTGCCGCACCGGTGCACGGTGACGTGACAATAAAAATTTGGTAGTCACCGACAAATTAACGTAGCCTCCCATTTTTGTGGCAGCTTGACAATGACGTAGGCTTGGGAAGATCTCTGAATGCTAGACCTAGTTTTCTTATATATAAACTAAACCTAAAACATCTTTTCTGTACATAATTTTCTGAGCGAATTTAAACAGTGACTTTCGTCGACTTATTATTGAATTGAATTGAATAATGAATTTATTCTCTCTTACAAAAGATAATTACTATTTTTTGCTTAATCTTAATTTGTATCAAGTTATCTTGTTTTATAAGAGACTGGTGCCCGAGAGAGGTTTATAAAAACCTGTGGTAGGGTCACCAGGGCCTTCCTCCGCAAGATAATTTGGGGTACCTACATAAAAGAAACTGTAACTACCTTCTTGTTCCGAAAGTAACAATAAATTAATAACAATAAAGTAAGACCTAGCTAATTTATACAAAAAAAACAGAAAATAAGTAAGTAAGATCCCACTTATACATGTTATTATAAAAAGAAAGAGTTAATTGAAACGTAATAAAAATAATATCCTTATTGTACATAGACGCAAACCTACCTACACAGGAGTGTGCCGTGCCTATAATAATAAATTCGTGAAAATGAAGTTGCGTGTGAACATACCTAAAACTGTATTGAGGTAAGAGTGAATGGAATATAGGGAGAAAAAAGAATTGAAAAGTGATATGTTTTATTTTAGAGGGATCAGCAGGTTTTCTGTTTGTTCATAGTTGCGTGTTTTAAGCCAATCGGATACCGATGTTTTACATTTATGTTGCGTAAGAGGATATATTGATAAGGTACTATTAATTTTATTGTAAATGTAAGGTCCCATGTTGTCTTATTACTAACACCAATTTTATTGTTAGTAATAAGATTCAAAACCATTTCAAACCAGGTTACCTTTGATGGAAATAATCGAAAAAGACTTCATCAATCGATTTTAGATCTGAGGTAGGGCGGCTTTCACCGCATCTGCATTCGTAAGCGACAGTTCGGTTGCGGTAATCCCTGCTAGTAACATGTCTTAGATTGCTGGTATCGATTCTGTTGTTTGAACTGCAACACAACCTCGTCATACCGATGCTGGTTTACGTTGATTGCATTAAACTGGCTGTTAATCAAATTGAGCCAATTTTGGAGAAGCTTAATGCAACGGATAAGACGGTTATGTATGATTTATGTAGTGTTTATTATTTGCTTTTTTTTTTCAAATACCTACTCTAATAAGCTCAATACGCTAATAATTCAAGTGCTACCGTCTACATTGTTCTTTCATGTCCAAGCCATCCCAAGGTTGCCTGGAAGAGATCGCTAATAGCGATAAGGCCATTTGTGCATCTCTATTATAAGCATTTCGTTCTGTATTGTTTCCTGTCTTTGTGTGGTACAGTAAAATGTTATCTTACTATCTATTTACATTTCTTATACCGCAAAGCTTTTTTCTGCGACAACAGTTTATTTTTTAATTGTGTATTTAGGTCATTAAATTACAAAAAAATCTACTAAAAAAATAACTCGTTAGTAGCGCAATACTAATTGATTTATAATTTTTTTTTTTTTTTTTTTAATTTTGCGTTAATTGGCCTGGAAAGATTGCTTCGAAGTGAAAAGGCATATTGTACATATACATACGTTATATGGAATGTGTACACCAACAAAAATACATAGCTTTGTTAAGAATTCTTGTATTGTATTCATTATTTACACCCACAGTGACATCATAAAAAACCTCGCACACCTGTCTACCCTGAGTCGAAAGTATCTTCAGAATTATTTGAGTAGGTGGTCATTTCATCCACTTAATTTCATCCAGTTTGGATGAGTTGGTCAATCCAAAATGTTTAGTGGCCAATTCATCCAAAACTTTTTTGTTTCAAGTTAATTCGTCCGGTTCAGAAAAGTTTCTTCGTCGCTTCTTTACTTCAGTCTACAAACCGAAGCGACAGAAATTAAAAGTATCACTTTATTTCCGTGTCAGTGTTTAATTTTATAATTGGACCTTTTCTAAGTGTACAATTATTGTATTTATGGAAATGCTAGCTTCTGCCCTCGGCTTCGCACGGTTATTTTTGGAATAATGATAGCCTATTATCTAAGTTAGGCTTTGCTCTAAACGTACGCCAAATTTCATCTTGATCTGTTCAGTAGTTTTGGAGATCCTATGTAACAAAAATTCAGATTTCACAAACTTTCGGCTTTATAATATTAGTGGGATACAGAGTTTTCGATTTTGATTTTTTGATTTTATTGAATTCTAGGTTAGAACCTACAGTTGCTTTAATATAGGTACCTAAAAGAAAAGCCCAACTACATATCTTTGTGTACAAAAACTTGATGAAAAGCACGAGAGTTCAGGTATCGGATAAAGTAAATATTTGGCGAACAATAAACGTACTTTCATAAATTTTGTGCAGAGCAAGTTTTGTTGTAGACCAAACAAGCCTTTCCCTACCGTTGCGTTGCTTTTGTGTGGGATAACAAAACATTACAAAGAGGTGTGTTTTAATTTTATTTTGCACTGTTTATTATGAAAAGCCACTAGTTTGGAACTATCACACAATCTCTAACAATAGTTTGTACTGAAATAATGTAGCGGAACGAAGTGATTATTCTATCTGTACTTCCAAAAATGGCTGAGACAGCACGCTGCATACCTACTGACTTGATAGTTGCTATACCTAAGTACTGACTATTTATGACGGGTCAATCGATGTCGGTTTTCTATTTGGCTACTGACCCAGTTCATTTATGACTTGCTTGCCTGTTCTGATTCCAACGTATTAATAGAAACAAAAATAAACAGACAAACTCGCGCACGCAGGGTTAGACGGTATATACATTATCATGTTTTTAACCTTTGAACAAACGACGCCTCAAACCTATGAACAGATTTGAATTTAGTTTTTTTTTGTTTAATACGTCTTTACCCAGCAGTGGGACGAATCAGGTGCATAGTGGCATCATGACTTCATCTTTCTTAGCTAGTTTCAAAGAAAATCAGTGCAGACAGATGAAAAATTTATTTCGATTCGTCCTGATGTTACATTGTTACAATGTTTTCTCTGGAAAATACATTTTTATTGTGACTGTATCTGACAAGTATTCTGTGAAAAAAAAATCGCTACATAACTATGCTAGTATTATTTTTGTCTTTATCTCTGTAGGGGTACAAAGATAGAGAGTTTTATAAAAACTTTGTCTCGTATTATCTGTACACTTTTCCAACTGCAATTTCAGTATTTCGCACAAAATCTGCATTAAAATGAATGATGGACGTCCCCAACTTCCATAGTCCCAAGTTTGCTTCGACTTCGCGAGGGTTGTCACTTCATTCAAAAGTTGGAGCAGTTGCCGAGAGCAAGAAAAAAACTTGGCTTAGTTTGAGAGTGAGTTTTTAGCACTAAAGTTTAGTTTGTTCTGGAATTGTTAGTTCTAGGAATGTGATTCTTTAGGGACATGCAAACGAGCTAAGAGCTTAGTTGATAATTGACTAATGCAGGCAGGTAGCAGACTGGAAGCTAAACTGGGCAAGCATAGCTGTCGTAGTTTTTAAGCCGAAAGAGGGAGATTCTGGACCTTAGAGGATTAACTTATGTTCTACGATTTTTTTATATCGTATAGTTTTTTTTTAATTTTTCGTCTTATTCATTATTTTTTACATGTACCTAGGTATTGTTTTAAAATTTCAAAGGATTTAAATTTTTCTATAATAATTTTATGACAAAACTGATTTTGCTAAAAAAACAAGCAAAAACATTTGTGATATATTTTATAATGTTAAATAATGGTTTGAGTTTATTTTAGCACTAAAGTTCTGTTTTTATTCAGCAAAGTGAATGTCCAATTTTGTTGCAAAAAAAATACATAAAATGCATTACGAAAAATACATGTTGTGCCAACCCCATCCAGCGTGGAAAAAGGATCGGAATATGAAGATAATGAAAGTTTAATGTATGGGAGACGTTACATATTATTTATTTTTCATACAATTTAGAAAAGAAAAAGTTATGATACTAATACACATTTACGTTCATAAACATTTTGTTTTGTCATCTATAACCTTTATGAAATAACTCTAAAACATTATATTCGTGTTTGTTGAATAACAGCATCCACCCCTAACGATACAATTTCATATTTCAAATCTTGAAGAAACTTCCTCATTATAACGAATTCAAACCAGAAATTCAAACAAGATTTCCCGCTAAGCGACATCATACGTTCTGAAACTTCCTAACAATATACATCGTTATAAAATTCATCAAACTACCAGCCAAGTGACTGCTTATGCACTACATTATTCTATGTACCTTGCCAAAGTATCACGAGATTCAAAGTATTCGCTACGAAAATTCAGCCAGTATTTTCTTGGTACACACCACATCTATTATAAACTTTATACTGACACAGTTAAAGTTTAAAATTGGTTACGGTCGGTTTTGGAGCTGATCGATGCAACGTTGCATTTGGTAGTGTACCAATTTGCTTGATTTTGTTCAAGGGGAGCTCGAATTACCGGGAGGCGGAACTGGGTTCAAAATGGTCGTTAATTGGGAAAATGTGGATAAATCCTGGCTTTTCCTAGAAATCTCTACCGTGAATCGATTTCCCTGAAATTCTACTTTAACCTCTTTTATAAATCAATTCTACTGACCGATCTATCGCTCGGCTTGTGGACTGTAATGATAGGGGGGAAGCGGATTGACAGACTCAAGACAAGGTTACTTGCCGACACTTGTAGGTGACGCGGGTATAGAGCTCGGGCAACTGTGCCTTTTTAAGGGTTATTCCAGTTTTCCCCCTTGACAAATCCCCCTTAAGGGGGAAAATACCATGAGGCTTTATTGAATTACTGAATTTAACTGACTAACTGACAATTTTGCTACAAAACCTAGTCATCATTAAATACTTCAAAGCCCCGCCCCGCTACGCGCTGCGTCGAGCAAAAACTTTATTGCTTGCAATCCTAACACAATTTAATATAGCTATCTTATTTATACTCTTAGTGTCTCTAATGCTTCTTTGTTATTCCTGTCGTGCTTGACTACCCAGTGCTGGGGTACCCCCTCACCACTGGCTGCTATGGGGCCTCCTTACATTTCAGGAAGCTGCAAAAGAAAAAGCCTTTAAGGGTAAAGTGCCTATCTTAATGGTTCTGTGTTCCTCATTCGTTCGTTCCGTGCTATTTTGTCTATTTCCTCTAAATATGGGGCGGGTGGTCAGCCCAACTAAGTATATCTGTATAGCTCTGCGATCATTAATCCAATACCACTACCACAGAACACAAAAACGTGCATTCAAAGATTGATTTAAACTCGAACTTTAGATACATTTTACAGTGATATATATGGCATAATGGCTTCCCACAAGGATTTATTAGCGTTTCGTCCAAAACACAATTCGTCCAATTAAAATATAAACGCGTTTCGTCCAAAACGCGTTTATATTTTAATTCTAGAATCCACGCGCAGTTCATCCAATTCTTTCTATGTACTTTTACTTTAGAATTATCCAAAATAGTTTCGTAGTTATTGTTTCATAGATTTTAGCTTCAATCGAGTGGTCCGCTAGCTGCCTGTCATCTCATACCGTCATTATGAAATTCATTTAGCGTGGTTTTAACCACGTCACATTTAAATTTCATAAAGCATAACTGAATGCACATTTTCGTGCTATGTTGCAGCGGTGCTTTTCAGGCTCGCGACAACTTTAAAGTGTAAAATGTATCTATGATTTGCGGTAGTGGTGCCGAACGGTATATGCTACGGACCTATACATTTCTACTGTTAGCTAAATATTACTTTTGTGATTAATTGTCACAAAGTTCACGAAAAAAAAAACAGAAACAGTTTATTTTCATGATTTTCATGTTATTATAATTCATTTGAAAATTAACATAATTTTCACAGAATTCGAGGAAATCGTTATTGTTCTTGCATAAACCCGAGTGAGTTCAAATTCTCTGTAATTCATAATAAAACTAAATAGAACATAAATAAAATTAACAATAAACTACACAAGAGCATTCATTGAAGAGACTATTCTAACTCGCAATTAACTCTATACCATAGCCAAACGTTTCCTGAACCATCAACAACAAAACAAAGCACTTATTACAATCCCCAACAAACACAATTCCACTTCACAATTCATAACAGTAACAATGGCCTCGCCTCGTAACTAGATAGTAAAGCCTATGAAAGGATCATTTTAACCCGGGCTTCAGTAGTAACCCACTGATTTCTATGCGGTCTCTATGTCTTAGACAATGGGAACCCTTATAACCCTTTCTTGAGTGACAAATGGCGGGTACTTATATACTTCCTTAATCCGACAAATGCAAGGAATGGGTTGATACGGGTGGATATTTTGATAAGAATTCGAGTATAATTAGTTCAGGTAGTTATTCTCTAAATTCTGCGCTATTGAAAGCCAGCGCTGCATTGGAACCTGTGTCAATGGAGCATTTAATGCTGAGCTGGTGGGTGATTTGCTTTTTCGCTGTTAATTTTCGTAAACTTTTGACTGTATTGTAATTATTGTAATGTAATTTTTATTGAATTTCTTATTACTAATAATATGCACTGGGCATATTATTAGTAATAAGAAATTAAATAGACAATTACAATGCACTAGGCATTGTTATTTTGAAACCCAAATAAAGAAGTTTTATTAGTCTTCAATAAAGAGATGGCTCTTAATCAAGAGTTAATGATGCTGGTTTTGCTGGTACAAACACCTTCGGGATAATAAACCCGTATAACAGTAGACGTGCAGTCCTAAGTGGAATTGAAATATTTGAATTCCGTACTTAGGAGCATACGAATTCATACGATCTAAAATCATTCGGTCCCATTTGGAACGATCTCGCTCCATTGAATTAAAAAAATGTTCCACTGAAAATTGTTAAATACCCTTCTACACCCACTTTCTATCCACTGATGTTATGTAACAAAATATTCTTACAGCATACATTTTACAGTAATTCACGTGGTGTGACTAGTTCTCTGAATTCAATTCTTAAAACCAGCATATTACCAGTATTATTAGCACGTGTCCAATCTGAATGTTTCCAGTTAAAGCAAAATCAATTAATTTCCTCTCGTTAAAACAAAATCCATAGATAGATCATTAAATAGTCCCACTAATGTTATGCAAGCGAAAGTTTGGATGGATGGATGGATGGATCTATGTTACAAGCTTTTAATTAACTTGCCCTGTTAGTAAGTATGTATGTATTAAGACGTAGGTAAGTGTGGGACAAACCTTGCAACAGAATTTTTACCAATTATCCTAAACCGATTGAGCTGAAATTTAGCATACCTATGTAAGTTCGGTCACAATGCAATGTTAAGGTACCATCGAGCTGGTCTGACGATGGAGACATAAAGTGACTGACATAAAGTGAATTCGTAAACGAAACGACGTAACCCCGTTGAGTTTGGGTTCGTCGGATTTGTCTTCCCAAGCACATTGGCAACCCCAAGGTCCTAGATGATGACCAGGGTCCTGATGAGGGATTCGGAGGGAGTCCATAAGAACTACTAAACGAAACGACGTAGCCTCATCAAGCTTGCGCTCGTTGAATTTTACTTCCCAAGTACTTTGGCTTGTTCTTAAAAAAATATTTCTAAATATTACTATTTCTTTGTTAATTCTTCACGCCAGATCTACTGAATGGAGCGGGCTGAAACTTAGCATTGATATAGGTCTAAACCTGGAATAACACACAGGCAAAACTTTTAAACCAATAAATTTGTTAATACTGAAGATTGAAATTACCTTTAAACATTTGCACAGAAACAACGCGTGCGAAACCGCGGGCAATACTAGATATAGCGGATAATAATAGCTAATGTGTATGCACCACAGTATGCAATAGGTACATTTGACGAAGCTTATAGCTCGACCACTGACAAAGGAAATGGTAATTAAAGCCGATTATTACCTTTGCCATATTATTATATCAGTCTATGTGGCTTAGTTAAGGTACATTTGTACCAATGCGCAACGTATGTATGTATCTATGAACACACGGCATACGTTTCAAAGGAGATTTCTCGTCTATTTGTCTAAAATAGATGGAATAGATTAAGTTCTACCCAAATGTAATTGGGCATTTTAGGAACCAAGTAACAAAATTAAAAAAATTTAAAACCCCCGACAGATTTTCATGAAACATGACTAAGAACACTTGGGATAAAATTATCTATGACACAAAAAAAAACTACACGAAAATCGGTTCATCCGTTTGGGAACTACGATACCACGGACAGATATATATATACCTACACAGATACACAGACAGAGACATTACACTTATAAATAACACCATTCTCTTTTTTCTGGGTAATAAACAAATTTATACAACACACACTTTTAACGTGGGCTAGCCACCTTATATTAGTTCATAGTTCATAGTTCATAGTTTAGTGTATTATCCTACTAAAGAAATAAACCCCACTAAGGAATAAACCAATAAATAAAAATAGTATAATAACACCAAGAAATAAGACCACCTCAACTTACCTTACTAAGGAGATAAAGACTGCTATCTAAATCATACGTTTTGTTCAAACCGGGTCGTGGGTTCGGTTTGACGGTGCTATCGACACGTCATCGTAACGTCTGATTTTTGTATGGGATTAGCGTAGTTCACGCACGATAGAGAAGCTGTACCAAATGAGATGACGTTTTCGTTCTTTCGTCAAATGGGACACAAAGCTCACATTGCTCAAATGATTGCAGCTTATCTAAAAATCAGTAACTGCTTTTGGCGCAAATATTTTTTTTTTTATTTTACTACCCGCATTGTTTGACAACTCACTAAAAGTATTTGGCCAGATATCTTATCACAATTAGGATTACTGTGCAACTGGGCTTACTTTTAAAAGAACTCCACTCCACCAGGACTCCGGAATTTGGTTAGAAGTTCAACAAAGATTCGCTAACACTATTACGCCACCCAACAACAGCTAAAGTTCTTGATGCATCGCTTTAAGGGCCAGATGGTGCGGATTTTTATACGGGAATCAAGTAACGTCGAACTACATGATGACGACAAAAAATCCTGATCTACATTTATATTGGATGAATCTAAAAACTATTCGCTTGTTCCAATATTTTGATCATTTTGAAAAAAAATAAAATAAAAAAAATGTACTGTTTTCTAAGTTGTGCGGGATAAATACTAATCCCTCGGGAATCATTTACTTTATACAATAGCGAAATAATTATCAAAATCGGTCCATTATTGACGGAGAAATAGACGAACATAAATAGAAAAAATTGCATAGGTACAGCCGAATATATATAGGACCTCCTCCTTTTGTGAATTTTTGAAGTCGGTTATGCAGAAGTGAAAGGATACCTTAATACATTTTTCATACATTTTTATCACATACCAAATAAATTTTGCAGCATGTTTTATCAATTTTTTTCGGTCCAAAAGTTTTCTAACACGTTTTTATAATACTTTCAGTGGTTCATACTAATGGGGAAAAAAATGTGTTACTTTATCACCAATTTTGATTTATCTTTATCTGGCATATTGCGACAGAAGAACAAGTGACTCCTAAAATTGAGACACGTTTATAATTAACGGGTGTAAGTTTTAATTACATGCAGCTATAATATTGGTTGGCATTCCTGAAGTTCCGACCCTTAAATTAAAAAGTTTTTCAAGCTCAGCTCGACAAAACAAGTTTACTTCCTATTTCGAGAACAAATGGCATCGTTCCAGTGTTTTCTAGAGAACATTGAGCTATGTCTGGCACTGCAACAGACTTTATTACATTGTTGCTGCTGTGGAATTAAAGGCAGTTTTTGAAGCGATTTACTTTGAATAACTTCCTTTCTCTGAGGATTTTTAACATTGCTGCTCGTAAGTTTTCCATTGTGAATAGTGAAGTTTCTGACAAAAAACTAGCGTATCTCAGAAGGTTTTAAAAGACAGAAGTGCTTTTTTGGGCGAGGGGTGGTGTAGGAACTTAACTTCAGTAAATATAAAACAGGGCAGAAGCCTTTATTCACAAAGAAAATTAGTAAAAAAAATAGTAAAATTAGTGGTGTAGGTGTATCTGGCTTATTCCAGTTTTTGTCCTTTAAATAGGAATTAAAAAATGAATACTAGAATACCCCTTGAAGAGCCGCTCTAAGGGGGAAAACTCTTTCATGTGTTAAGCTTATGGTATGAAAATTATAATTATGGTATTAAATAAATCCTCTTTAAATTTTCAAATAGCCAATAAATAAAATATATAATTTTGAACTTTCTCTCACGTCATCAACCAAAGCAAACGGAGCTTATTTTATGGCTATCTAAAGACGATTTTCGAGGTCCCATTCTGATATCCATTTTGTTAGAAAATAAGTACCTACATAACTTAAAGTTTCGTTCAAAATCGAAGTTAAATTTTCCTCAGTATCCATGAAATGCACAAGCCAAGTGACTACGTTAAACACGATTTTTATGATCGAAAGCTTATTATTGTCTATTCCAAACAACTAGTTAGAAACAAGTCAGTAATAAACGATCACGAATTGCCATTTTAAATTCATAACTAAACTGAATGTTTAACCATCACGAAACATGGTGAATTCTATGATTTTAAGATATTTCAGAATCAGTATATTATTATATGGGTTATTTGCCATGGCTACTAAAGGACTAGGGCGAGAGGGGGGTTACGTGAAAAAAAACCTGGCCGCTTTGTAAAACAGTTCATCAACCCCCGACGCAAAAAGAGAGGGGTGTTATAAGTTTAACGTGTCTGTCTGTGTATCTGTCTGTGGATCGTAGCTCCCAAACAGATGAACCGATTTTCGTTTAGTTTTTTTTTGTGTCATAGATAATTTTATCCCGAGTGTTCTTAGCCATGTTACATGAAAATCTGTCGGGGTGTTTTTTAATTTTTTTTTGTGAATACCTAATTAAAAAGATTTTGAATAAGGTATAGTCCCAAAAAATCTTTTACTTAGTAACTTTTTTATTTCTGCATTCATTTATTTTGTGAGCCCGTGAACCCGTATTTTGTTTATCTTTCTTTGTTATTTTCTTCTGCCAGCTCGCATTCTTTTTATATTTTAGGTGGGGACTACTTCACGAGTAAGAACTATTACTACCTAAGACACACGATATCCGTGCTTGCTATCGATAAAATATAAAAAGAGATTTAATTCAGAAAAGGTTAAAAAAAGTTGTAAAAAGTAAGCACAAAGTAGGTTCATGCTTATCCTAATTTCTTTAATTAATTAATTTTTGATTTAAATTAATTTCTTAATTTCCTTTCCATTAACCAATTTTATTTATTGACCAAATTTGTCATAAGGTAGATACAGTATATCAGTGTGTACGTACTTCGGATTAATCTTTGAGATCATAGGCTGATGATACCTAACTCTGACTTAAATATACTTATATTGGAACTTATTAGAGTTAGATGCGATTCAGTTGCTATCCTAAAGTCGTAGAGTTGTGTTTTCCATCCAAAGAGCGGTGAGTGACACAGCTGCAAGGTTGCAAACCGATTTATTCGGTTATTGCTGGTCGTAAATTCATATTTACGACGCCTAATGCAGGCTCGCATGGTCAACGGGACTGCATCTACTAGATGGTATCATATCTAATAAATATAGAGTATCGAACCATTTTTATTTGTGTGCTTTAAATAGGTTTGTACGTGGTTCAATTTTGTCGGCGGAGAGTAGATTTAAAATGATTGTCACTCTATATTAAATTCGCATAAAACATTTTGAATGTTATGACTCTATTGTTATGTTTTTGTTCAAAACAAGAGAGAAATAAGACTACTAGCAATGGGCCCGTTTACTTTCGTAATACCTAACTAATTATATACAGTATTTTTAACTTTGAAATCAATTTTTAATTAAAAACTGGGTTATAGTTTTGCTTGGTAAAACGCGAAACAAATTTACGGGATATTTAAAATGCCCCAAGCCTTTTTAATAACAATACTGCCTAAGTATTATAGTAGTTTATGCAACTGTCATATAATGAAGGGTATTAAAACACGCGAGTTTCATAATAGTAACGAGTGTTTTAATACCCGTGTTATATGCAGTTGCATACCCTACTTTATCTTCACTAATGCAATTAATCAAACAACAAGAGCAAAAGCTGACAATAGTTTATTTATAATAATTGTTCAAATTTTGGATGGTACAATTTTGAAAGTTAATGTTAATTATTGATCCAGCAGCTGTAGCGGCCGCGGGGCAAGCAGTAGACCTCGTAGACGGAGTCGGAATATTTATAATTACTTCATTCGTCTTGTTTTCTATACTGTTCAAGATCGTATTTGAGACTTGAATAAGATCTTACCAAAGAGTTTTGTGTATGTAAGTTTAGTAGTTTCGACGAAGTTTTCACGTATAACCCAACTGTTTTCAAAAGCCAGCCTAATATCAAAATTTTATACAACTTGTATGAGGATTTTGACATAAGGCTCGCCAGGTTAATTGGTCGCGTTTTATTGATGTTATAATGAGATTTTACGATATCGATGTGGATATTATACCATCATGTGAAATTGCTTAAATTGAGTGTTTTGTTATCTGCGCTATAACAGTAGTAATTATAAGTCAAGTATTGGAAACATAAGTAGAATGTTATAACATTAGTGTAGATAAAAGAATTTTACAAAACTACATTGAGTCGCAGGCGACCGATGAAAATATTTATACATTGAGAAAATAGCATCATGAAAGGTTTTTGTAATCCTTAAAATGGCCTAAAATGACTAATGGACTAGGTGTAGGTATTTCTTCTGTTAACTTCAATCTTTAACGACCCGCGCGGGCTCGCTATTGTATGGAATTGGTGAGTCACTGTGGCGGAGAGGTTTTTAACACCATTCTTTTCTATCTGGAAATCATACCTTGACTCACAAGACTCGACATCCCCGTATCGTATGTGACACAACAGCAATTAGTTCAAAAGCCGTGTCTAAGCCGTTCCTGAGCCGATCCGGACCCGGTGCGTCGCCTGTCACCATCGTTTCTGAAGACTGAGAAATACCTTTAATTGTTTTTACCCATGAAATGCTTACATTATGCGACATGATATAATTCTAGAATATATCTTAAATCTTTTCAACATTGTAAAGCGACCCGCAGCAGTCAATTGTACTTGAAACGCTTTCATACCTCAAAGAGCTAACGTCTTCGTAAGTTAGTATATTGTTTGTGTCTGTATTCTGTATATGTGAGACACCGGAGCGCTTTGCCGGGCCGTCGCTGTTTTTGAGTATAAAAGAAAGCCTCTACTATCAGTGTGCTTTGCGAATTCGGAACCACTTTTTTTCTTTCATTCCTGGATATACTCTAAAACGTTTACTTCTATCGATAAGGCCGTCCTTTATACTTCCTCTATTTTAAGCACGTCTTCTTGTATTGTTTTTTTTTCTTTGTGTTGTATAATAAATTATTTTCTATCTAAAACAAACGAATCCAAAAGACACTGGGTAAATATAAAAGTTTGCTACGGTTAGAAGAATATATTCTCTGTTTAATGCAATAATAATAAAATTGACTCTACACACCAAACCGTCCGACTGGGTGAGTTTTACATTTCAGTGTTTAAATTAATTCGGAGCTTAGTGCCGACTTTCGCACTTTTCCGACTTTTGCAGTATTCAATACAGGTAATAGGGGAGTGCCGACTCTAGGAAATCTCTATGCAATTAAATGCTTTCGCATACTGTCAACTATTTTTATCTTTATTCAATCATTAAGTTTTTGACGACTATTAAATTAAGTCTAGTATATTTTCGCAGGCTGTCGAACATAATATAAAGTCAAGAAGATAATAAAGTATAGGGTGTTTGGTACTGCGACTGATATAATTTTTTGAGTATTGGGGGGTCAAGGGCTACTATTCTCCGGTAGAATTAATGTCCTATGTGTCTCGGTTACTGAGATGGTAATTGTGTTAAGATTTATTTTAATTCACACAAAATCTCTCCTTTAAATCATCCTATCTTTTTTGTTTGTAGTTGTAATGCCAAAGTAACTTGTGTTAACCCCCAATTCCTCAAAAAATTATGTCGGTCGCAATACCAAGCACCTATAACAGGTACTTAGTCGACAGTGTTTTGTCAATTTTGCCGGTGCGCTGACGGGCCAGCGACTTTGGTTATGTAGACCCATAGAAATCTAAATAACAAGGCACTGTTATTAAGATTTCTATGTGTAGACCCTTTATGGCACCACGCACATCAATGTCTAGTCTCTGCTTACAAAGTAGTTTCTGCTTTACACAACGGTAGGGGTAACAAACTCGTATCGTCTCAGAAATCGTGACTCAATTCAGTGGCGAAACGAATTGCTCTTGCCGGGAAAGCGGCACAACTCAATGCTATTCCATTTTTCATTCGAAACATTGCACTTTTTACTTTACGCCCTTTATAGGGCGATCCGGGAATCCTGTACCCTTACCCCCGAATATTAAATAATTATTAAATATTAAAGTCTAAAAAAGGAAAAAAGAAGGCGACGCGGTAGACCTAGACGGAGATGGCGGGACGAATAAGGCAAATTTCGGACCGACTGGACGGAGCTGGCCAGTGATCGTGATGTCTGGAGAGAGTGGGGGGAGGCCTTTGCCCAGCAGTGGGATGAACTTGGCTGATAATAATAATAATAATAATAATAATAATAAAGTCTATTCGATAAAAGTAATCGAGAACCATTGATGTCTTACACAAAAAGACTTAGAATGGTAGTAGACACAAACGAGGTGTAGCCAAAAAAATGCGACAAATACGTCTCATTTTCCTATTCGTGCGCTCGTATGCGTGAAAGCACTGAAGTTATAATTATGCTTATCAACTCACACATAGATTCGTTTTTGCCTTCGAAATCAAGAGAATTGTTGAGTGAACGTGTTTTACCTCTATCATTGATGCTATATCATTGGTTTGGGTTAGACTTACGCTCATAGATCGTAAGGGGAAAACTTAGATGCTGTGAAATTACCGACTGAAATGTTTTCCTGTATGTTCTTATTTTTTTAAAGCACCAATTGAAGTGATCAAGCTATGTTGGTAGTGCTCTATCTACTTACTTTTATAACATCAATGGCGCAAACGTGAATATCGTTGTCATGTCAAAGTGCGACAAATCACTCAAAATCATTCGAAAACTATCATTGAGTTTGTAAGAACCGATTGGATCGTTGTCATACTACAAAAAGTAGTATTCTCGTTCTGGTAGGGGTGCTGCAAGCCGCTAAATGTATAGGAAGGACTCGAAATGAGGTAAACATTCGTAAAATAAGGCGACAAAACAACAACCCATACTAAACACTCTGGCGACAAAATGTGCGAATGTTTTGGATTAGTCTACAAATAGGATAGACTCATTTCAAAAAGTTTTAAAGCAAAAACGTTCCCACGTACTGAAACTTGTTTCAAACTTAAACTGACTACGGACAACTTTATTTCTTTAGTTTGCTCGTGTGTCGTTAGTATGTTAGTACTCAGTTACAGTTCTATTAATTTGATAAACACAATGATTACTAACGAAGGTACCAGGTTAGGTTGATACTCAAAAATTGTACTTCCGTGAAAATATTTTCTAATAGAGGATGATGGCAATTTTGGTATCTCTGTCCCGTAGCTTAATGTGATACTTACATCGTTGATTAGCTATATTTCAGCTTAACAGAAGGTAGGTATAAGACGCCCAGGTTCCAGTCAAAAAAACTCCGTAGGTAGGTAGATACACCTAGGTAAGGGGTATGTCTCTCAAAATGTGCTAAGACGCCCGGGTTCCAGTTAAAAATCTCTGTAGTTACGTGAGTAAGTTAGGTAGATACCTAACGTAACCCTTGCTTGCATGGTTAATATTTGTATGGTAAGTGATATCATACAAGCTACTAAGCAAATGAAACAAACTATTCTAAGCATTAATGCATAGCATATTAACCGTAATAAGCATATAAAATATTTAGACACCAGTTTGACACTGAATGTGCCAGCCGCGTCGTTACCGCCCGCTGCCATTCCGGTGTGAATTGACCAATCTCAGTAAACCAAGCTTATACGTAAGTAACCCTAACTCTTGGCTTATAACTGGCGGCTTTCTTAAGTTTCACACAATTAATAAAAATCTAACCTAACCTTTGCTAGTTCCTGGTAGTCTTCCAAAACATGCTGGTTACATCAGCGATTTCTGAATTAGCCGCTTTTGTTCACTCCACACGGACGCTATTTGGGACATTTCAGAAAGTTATGGCTCGTTGGAGAGGAAACTTATATCGCTATTCAAAAGATTGAGTGACTCAATTTCGAGCAAGCATGCTTGAAATGCAATATGGCGCTCGTTAAACCTATGTCCAGCTGTGGACAAGTATAGGCTTATGATGATGATGAGGCTCAAATTGATGTAAACAAGTCTGATTCTCATACGATTTTATCCCTGACACAATTTTATAACTACTTATATGAATATAATATAAAGCATTTTATTTCTCGAAACACCATTGCATTACCTATCAATAACTAATTAACATGCATTAAAAAATTCCATTGAAATTTTATATCATTATCAAGAATTTAAATTTATAACTACACAGTAGGTACATAATACGTTGCTGGCAAATTTTTGCACCTTATTTTACATTTTCATCTAAGAACTTAATATATATCTTTTACCTACTTTGGAAGAACAGTAAAGAGTGAGATAAGGGTGTTTTTAGACCTTTGTGATATATCTGTCATTTCCATCAGGTAAGATTATAGTCAAACGGTCTAATAATTTAAAGAAAACATACTATTTCATGGGTCGGTATCTTTTGGACTACAATATAATGTCTACAAATGGTCTACAATTAGTCTTGGTGTTTTCTATGTATAATAAAAAAAAATAACTATCAATATAATGTATTAAGTATATCAGTTATCTAGTACCCATAACACAAGCTTTGAGTAGCCTACTTTGGGCCTAGATGGTGCTGTGTGGATTGTCCAGCATTATTTATTTATTTATATACAGAAAACCCTAGATCGCGATATAACTAAATCTCGATTTGACTAGTTATCTTAACTTGGTTATAGACATCCGTTATCGACAAAGCAGGTAGGTAGGTAGTAGGTAAGTAGTCTTAGAGGCCGTGAGCTCAATAACATCTTCACTAACCTTTATACTCCAGGGAACTATAGCTTCACCCTTAACCCTTTCGCTTTGACGCTGTAGACTAAAAATGGCTCAACCCCTCGACCATTTGAAGGGCTCAGAGGGCCGGTAAATAATCTTCACAAAGATAACAAGACGATTCACCTACAGATACGTGGTTTGGGTGGACCTAAACAAATAGCTTGGCAAGGGTTTTGCATGTTCATACCTTAGGGCGGGCGGGAACAGGTTAACTAAGGGTGCAGCTCTATATCGTACGTGTTGATAACATGAGAAATCGGTCGATCCAGTTGGAACTGAACTGAACTAAGTTAATTTAGTGATACTCAAAACATTCTGGGAAATTATGCATTTTGGGCTTTCGAGGTTCTAAGAATTCTACATACTGTTCCTAGAGGAAAATAAACTCTAGCTTATAACAGGAGCGCGAGCATAGACTTTGAGAAGCGTGATAACTGATAAGCGACGATTTTGTCTATGGTGTAGATAAAATTCGGTAAGAATAGTCTGTTTTTAACCCCCGACGCAAAAAGAGAGGGGTTTTAGAAGTTTAACGTGTCTGTCTGTGGTATTGTAGCTGCCAAACGGATGAACCGATTTTCGTTTAGTTTTTTTTTAATCATAGATAATTTTATCCTGAGTGTTCTTAGCCATGTTTCATGAAAATCTGTCGGGGGGTTTTATAAATTTTTAATTTTGTTCTTTTTAACCCTAAAAAACACAAGCAAAGCCGTCGGCAGAAGCTATTATTTGAATATTATCGCTTGTTTGCTTTTAAAGATGCATAATAAATATTACTTGCCTACGGCCCCATTCTTCTAATAGGTCTTCTCTACCTATGATCATCGAAACTTGGTCGGACTTCGAACAATATCATAAAACAAAAAACATGATAACAAAGGGAACATTTATTCAAGTCCCTTTCTTTGAAATGCAAAAACTCTCGGAAACTCCGTTGTTTTCTCAACTTGGATTAGTAAGAGACTGTTTCGTATCGGGACAAAAGGAACTATACGAATAGAATTCTTGTTGATAGCAAGCGTGAATTCCTGCTTTTGATTTTTGTTTGTTCAGATTTCTTCGAGAACGTTCTCGTTATTTTTCTTTTGCTATTTAAACTAACAGTGGTAAAGCTACGCTATGTAGCTGCATATTAAAACTAATTTCTTCGAGTGATTTTGCACGCGTATTTTCTGGATTAAAACTAGTGTAGGTTATTTTGTTATTAATCTTCACACATTTCTGCAAGATCTGTGTAGTCGTAAAAAATTAACAGACAGACAGAAATCAACTGATCATTCTTCTAATAGCCTAAGCCATTATCTACATAAGTTCCTCCTCAACAGCCTGTATTGGTCCACTACTGGGCGCAGGCCTCCCCCAGATAAGCGCCTTATTGACTTGTATCACATGGGAGGTAATGCCCATAATCTCCACGCTGGGCATACGGGTTGGGAATCGCAGTTCGGTGGTAGAATTGTTCTGCAGGGGGCGCTGCTACCCGCCCCCGGTGGATATCCCTTAGTCGCCTCTCTAGACACCCGCGGGAAGAGTAAGGGTGGTGCAAATTCGAAGCCGGCAAACACAGCTAACAACATAAGTTCCTACATGGGAACAAATTTATACGTAAATAATACAATTTCAAAATTGCTCGATACTATAAATTTAGTCCTACCGTAATTTTGAATAATATTGTAAGCACGAATAAAACAAATAACTTGAAAATTATATTGCCTAGAATAGTTAGTAAATTCTCTTTTATAAGGTGCATTAGACTAACTAAGTTAGTGGGTACTTTGTAAGCAAGCACCTGCATCTAGATCTTAAGTATTCTGACTACATTTACACCTAACGTTAATTTGGAAATGGTGTTTTAATACCTAGATGGCATATATTTTTTAAGAATTTACACACAATTAAAAAAGGTACAAAAATATACTTAATAATAAACATAAACCTTTGGATTTAAGTTTAAAACATATGCCTTGTTGACAACCTTGTTGACACGGTCAGAGTCTGCTCAGATCGCGTGGACTTGGATACCTACTCGGACGCAACTCCTATTGTGGCAACCCCTAATTCGAGCACACTCGAACGACAACGTCCGATCTAAGAAGTCTCAGACCGCGTTCTACTTTTCTGAGCTAGCCCATAAACGAGCAGGAAAACAAAATGGCGTCCAGAAACAATAACCAAGCGTCTCATCTCAAGCTACTCCTACGGGTCCACTTGGTGGGTCGTGTTAATTACTTAAAGCCAAGATGACGTTAAGTAATTAATTCTAACAGATATTTTGTAAAAGGCCGTAACGTAAGTAATTACATGATATTAATTATAAAGGCCTACCTTCTTTCTGAATTATAATTATGAGCCCATATGCCATCAATGGGACTGCTAAGCAAGCCACCCCCCCCCTATCACGTCTGAAAAAAACTAATAACCGACTCTTCAAATTCGGAAAAGAAAAAGCAGGTGGTAAAAATCTATGGAAATTTAATTTCTATGGGGCCTCTTCAAACGTATAACGTAAAAAAAGTTTAACCTTTCAAACAAAAAAAACTAATTATTTAAACAGGTCCTCAATGGACGGAGGCATCCGTAAACAAACATACACAGTTGAACAGCCTCCTCGTTTTTTGAAGGCAGTTAAATAGACATTAATCCAATACCGCTACTACACAGCGCAAAAACGTGCATTTAAATATGGGCCTTCAACTCGTTATCTTTAGACAAATTTTACAGTGACAAAATACTTTCTCACACGCTTCAAACGAGTAGTCCAGCGAGCTGTCTATCACTTAATGGTGTCAATATAAAATTCATCGAAATGTTACGAGTTAAAGCCCATATTTGAATGCAAATTTTTGTGCTGCAGTGGTGCTGTCCAAGTGTGCTAGGCCACGAGCCTTTGGTCTCTATGTTTAGTTCTGTTTCAAAATCTAAATCCACTTCAGGTTACATACGCCAAGCCAAAGTAAGTACTTACCTTTTATATTTATTTTATGTATATGTCATATTTATTGTATTTATAGCTATCAGTATTTGCTTACGTATGTTTAATCCAAATATAATACTGTAAAACACGCCACCGTCTATACTTGTTCTTCCACTTCCTGTCCATCCAAAGGTTGCCTGGAAGAGATCGCTCATAGCGATAAGGCCGCCCATTGTGCAAAGTAATCTGTATTTGTCTTATCCTGTCCTGTATTTCAGTTACAATTGGTGTGCAATAAAGAGTATTTGTATGTACCTCGGTACAATACGATACACACCCGTATTACAAAGGTTCCTGAACCGGTGTAAATGCGTCCGCCCCAGCCATTCTTGCACTAAAACTTAGTCAATAAATTCATTGTTTCATGTTCTGCCCACACTGTAACTACTTGGTATCGACTCTACCCTCTACCTGTTACATACTCATTGTTATGTACTGCAACATTCTTAGCAAGTTGTTTTCTATTTAAACTTCTACGGTCCGGTATTATGTAGGTGCCTACTACGAAAAATACGAACACTAATATTACGTCACTCAAAAGCGAAAGTTTGGATGAATTGGTATTTCAATTTTCCTTCTGCATTCTTGACACTGGATGACAAGTAAATTTTATTATTATTAGCTCTGATCATCCCACTGCTGAGCAAAGGCATCCCCCCGCTCCCTTTAGACATTAAGAATCGAATCTAAAATCTAATTTTTTTTGAACCATCAGAATGTGAACCAGTCAGATTTTTTTCAAATATAGCTATTATTCTGTGATACAGCTAAGAATTATTTGACGAAGTACCTTTTTAACAAAAAAAAAATTACCACTCTGCTGTGAGTCTGTCAATGAATAGACTCACAGCAGAAACAACCTACACAAGTCAAACTCCTACCTAACACCCCTTTTTTGTGATATGCTCGCACGATAAAAAAGCTTTACTTGCAACGTGATAGGATTTTAATTCAAAGTTCGCACCATATTTTATTTCTACCTCCGTTCCGGGTGAAGAAAATTGTGAAATTTCAAAGTCCTCGCCAAGACACTTCAAAATTGCATTTTTATGCGACTCACTTATATTCAGGTTTTTGCGGTATCTTTTAATTAATTTTCGTTCTCATAATAGCGTGGTTTTTGGTTAATTTTCACTTTTTAGCGTTTCTAGATTGGTTTCGAAACTCTTATGGTCTTGCTTTGTCTGTTATTTTCCCCTCTTTACTATCTCAGCAACTACCGCAGCTATAAACTTGAAATCTATAATAATAATATTTTTCGTACGCATTTAAAGAAAGCAACACATTTAAAGAAGAAGCTAAAAATTAATGAAAAATTAACTACAAGTTCACGTAGATAGAAATCAATGGTATCAGTTTGTACTTTCCAAATAGTTTTTGAAATTGGTTAGCTTGACGACCGTAGCACACCTGCGCTGCGGAACCATAACAGCGGAACCGCAGTAATTTCGCCATGTCTTGTCCGTATAGGAGAAGCGGAACATTAGCGAAACTGCCTATTCTAACTCATAGATTTGACTTTATTTCTATCTCCTTCCCCGCGCGGTGCAAAAACAACGCTACACTGCAAAAAATGGCAGAGGTGTGGTTGACGTCGGAGCAGATTGACGAAACCGCGCGGGGAAAGTGATAGAATTATAGTCAAATCTATGCGTTAGAAAAGGCAGTTTCACTAGTGTTCCGCTTCTCCTACATACGGACAACACATGGCGAAATTACTGCGGGTCCGCTATTATGGTTTCGCAGCAGAGTTGTGCTACGGACATCATACTTTTCGAAATATTATGAAAAAAGCTTAATAATTAATTTCTGATGTTCCTTTGTCGTGAATATTGAGGTGAAGAGTACCGTGTTAAATTTGTGACATATTTTTTTGAAAGTGAACTGGCCATTATAAGACACTGTTTCTTTTTATGAGATGAGTGTGTAATTAAAGTTTATTTCATTAAACAAAAAAATCGCTAGGTGAAACTCGTAACACTTAGAATAATTAAACAAATTATGCTACTACTTGCAAAGGAGGAAAAAAAAAACAAAAAACCAAAGTGCGTGATTAAACTAATAAAACCACCGCACATACTTACTCACCTAGTTTACAGTCTCGCTTTTTATGTTAAAAAATAATAAAGTAAAAAGTCCGCGTGATAAATACATCATAAATAATGCACACTTTTGTTTTTATTTTAGGCGTATTTAGGTCGCCGCATGATCAACATTTTTAGGGTTCTTTTCTTTTATTAGTTTCGGAATTTAGTTTGGTAGTAGACGTGAAAACACTCTTTAGTATGGCACCGTGGATATGTTTATTTCTTATCTATTAATCTCAACAAAGCCACTTTAACTAATAACATTAAATAATCTTCTATAGGTATCACACTAAACAAATAAATAAATAAATAAATAAATAATGCTGGACAATTCACACAGCATTATCTAGCCCCAAGCTAAGCAGAGCTTGTGTTATGGGTACTAGATAACTGATATACTTAATACAATACACTACATAGATAGATATTTTTTATTATACATAGAAACCACCCAGACCAACGGAACAAATTTCTGCAGATCGTACACAAATTTGTTCCGAGGTGGGAATCGAACCCGCAACCTCCTGCGTCGCAGGCGGACCTTTAAACAGCTTTATTTGTTTCTATAACTTTTTTTATAAAAGGAGTTGGCGTTCGGAATATTTGCTTATATGATCCCCTATTATTTGACATTTGTCCAGGGTGTTCTGGGTGTTTTCTATGTATAATAAAAAAATATCTATCTATGTAGTGTATTGTATTAAGTATATCAGTTTCAGTACCCATAACACAAGCTCTGCTTAACTTGGGGCTCGATAAAATGCTGTGTGAATTGTCCAGCATTATTTATTTATTAATCTTTTCTGAAACAATAGAAACGGGACAACCACATTATTAAAAATCACAATTTTCGTACCTTTCCATCAAACAGCTGCTTATTATACAAAACTCTGAGCACAAGTCCGACTCCCTCTTAGCTAGTTTTATTAATTAATTTAAGTGAAAATGCATCTAGTTTTTATATTCATTAAGGGTTCGTTGCGTGGAAAAACATTGATATCCCAGGTAAATAACAGTCGCAGGTGCACGAAAGAAAGGGAACTGTGTTTGTTACGAAAAGGTGTACCGAAAACTGAACTTATACCTAATCAGGTATCGTTTGATTTATTATGTACTTAGTTTGGCATTTTGTTTCATTAGCTTCTGTCTGCACGAACAATAACAAAACACGATTTTTCCCAACACAACCTTAAAAACAACAACAAAATAAAATAAATTAAAGCCCCCCCCGACGGATTTTTGTGAAACATGGCTAAGAACACTCGGGATAAAATTATCTATGACACAAAAAAACTAAACGAAAATCGGTTCATCCATTTGGGAGCTACGATACCACAGGCAGATACACAGACAGACAGGTTAAACTTATAACACCCCTCTCTTTTGCGTCGGGGGTTAAAAATACCTTTGAAACCTCATACTCGACTAATATTGAATGTGTGCTTCAAAAAATCTGTTCACTTTTTAAATGGTTTTTCAAACTTTTCATAATAATTATTTTTATGACGTATTTTTGCAGATTCCTAGGCAATGCTAGGAACCTCCAAAAATACAAATTGCGAGTGGGCCCAAGCTAATAGGTCAGCCTGTATCAATCTTAGACCGTAGGATATCTATTCTAAATATATATCTATTCAAAGGTGTCAAACTGTAATAAACATTATTGAAATCAACATAGACGAGTTGAAAAACTAAAAAATATGGTCTCCCTTAATAATCGTAAGT
Source organism: Eupithecia subumbrata (assembly GCA_949316285.1). Taxonomy (NCBI): domain Eukaryota; kingdom Metazoa; phylum Arthropoda; class Insecta; order Lepidoptera; family Geometridae; genus Eupithecia; species Eupithecia subumbrata. The sequence continues at coordinate 5,320,776 of OX438650.1, read as the reverse complement.
CAATAATTAGTCGTCTATTCTTTGATAGCATAATTGCTATGTCATTGACACTTTTTACACGATAGAAAGAAAGTAATCATACATAATTAGTTTCATTTTAGTCATTATCACAACAGCGAATGAGTAATTATGATAATTACTTAGCTTTTAATTATAATACAAGCTTCTGTCCGCGGCTACGCGCGTGTTTTTTTTTCCGTGTTTCCGTGTTCTATCTACCTCCCTGTCAAATTTCATTGTGATCCGTTCAGCCGTTTAGGCGTGAGAAGGTAACAGACAGGCAGAGCTAATTTCGAATGTTTAATATTAGTATGGATATATTTGGGTAGCCCTGAATAACTCTACTCAGCCCGAGAGTATCCACTCTTCGCGGCTATCCTAACAATCCTAAAATCGTCTAAAGTGAAAATTAATTTGAAAAATTTTATTTTACGTGTCTAAAGTTTTCCCCCTTGTTAAAATGTTCTCAAGGGGGAAAACTGGACTCCAAAAAAATTAATTCCAGTTTTCCCCCTTAAGGGGGATTTGTCAAGGGGGAAAACTGGAATAATCCTCTAATATGTACGTTTATAAATAAAAAATAAATAAATAATTAAATAAATATTTTATATTTTTTCGCCATAACCTAATTAATATTACGAATAAATAACTTCAAGTTGAACTTAAGTGGTCTGCGTCTTCGTCTTTGAACGTCTCTGAGCCAACATCCCGTAAATACCTATCCCTGTTAAGGCGGGTAGGCCAGCACAGGCCGCATTTTTGTGATTTTTAAAACCATCTGAGCCTTAGAAAATTGTGTTTAAAATTCTGAAAAAAAGATATATATTAGCTAAGGATCTAGTCTAGTCAAAGTCGCATTCAGTTACAAGATCTAATGAACTTCACTCGATAGAAAATAATCCCAAAGTTACCCTTTTTTCTAAGGTTTTTTCAATACTATGACTAGTGAACTACAGATATCACACTTTTTTTTATACTCAACTAAAGACACTTAATATTTCTAAACAAATTCGCAGAGTTTGACTTGATAAAATGATTTTCTTAATCACCATGGTTAAATAACTACAAAAACACGAGCGCGGCGGCTTGGCAGGATTCTAGATTTATTCGGGTTGTAAACCTTAAAACAACATACAGTTAAAAACAGATTAAAATAAACCGAATGAATAACGTTAATAAATTTAAAGTAGTTATACGACTATCAGTAAAATTAATTAAAATCTGAACCACACGTAATTTTCACAAATCTACATGCAATCAAAACTAAATGAGGTTTAGTAAATAAGGTATTTATAAATAATAATGTTATTAAATATTGGTCGTGATTATGATTCCCTAATCATTATTAATATTATTGAACTAACTTATTATAAAATGTTAATGAACGTGATTTGTTTTATCGAAATAATGGTTTTTTTAATGCTTATACCTTGAAGGGAATGTAGCTCCTACGATATTTTTCGCTGACCTGGCGCGCCAGGTACCTACTCACCATTTCTAGGGTAACGAGTCGCATTGACCAGACGCTCTGATATTTTTTTTAAAACCCGAAGAGTCTCGGTACCTTACGGACGAAAAATATCGTAGGAGCTACATTCCCTTCAAGGTATAGCATTAAAAAAACCATTATTTCGATAAAACAAAACACGATCATTTTATAATAAGTTAGTTCAATAATATTAATAACAGTGCATCAGCATTGCCATACTGCTGGGCAATGCAGCCAGCGTTTTGAGGACGCTTTCGACTGGTATTGGATCGATTAAGCTACCTGTAGATTATTTGCAACAGTCTCCAGTTAGCTCAATTGTAAATAATTACTAGTTCTGATTTGTTTCTATTATTTGATTGTAATTTTATTTCTCAAAGATTTTCGGAAACGTTTGATTTATACCTACGAGGAAACAAGAACAGAAAAAGGTCCAAAATCTACCAAATAGCTAAAGAATCTAAAGATAGGAACAAACTGCTCATTTCAACAATTTTTAATTTTGCTTTATCCTCCAGCTTTATTTCTATAAAATGCAGTGTGCATTCACTTTATATACGAGAAAACTGAGCTCTGAAAAAACGCAGTATATTTTGTAGCGGAGTTTTTTCTTTGGGTCGTTTTGGTGCTCTTTTGTTACACGTCACTTTTGGGAAAGGGATTTGTAATTTAAACTTGTGAGTTGTTTGCACTTTTTTTGCTGACTGTGTGTTTTATTTTGTATATTACGGTATCTCCTTGGACACTACGCGCATCTTCTGTGGTGGTCGTATAGAGAAAACCGTTGGGCAGCGTCAGATTAAAACACACAAAGAGGCTTTTTCATAAAGATTGTCAAAAAGAGTTCGAACAGACTGAAAAGAGGGCAGTTTATAGACATAAATTGACGATTTGTTAGCGGTTCGTCCAAAACGCGATTCGTCCTATTACAATTTTAAACGCGTTTCGTCTAAAATGCGTTTCGTCCACTACGCGTTTCGTCCAATAAGCGGTTCGTCGAGAATCCATACGCAGTTCGTCCAGTTCTTACTATGTACTTTTACTTTATAATAATAATTATCTAAAATAGTTTACGTTTCATAATTATTGCAATGACAACCTCTATTCTTCCACAAAAGGTCCGCGCCATCTATTGAGTTCTAAGGTAAATATGTTTTTTTTTTCTTTTTAAGAAAAGTCACGTTATTTCAATTATGATATTGCACAGGTTACAGATAAATTTTAAGAACTGGTGCGATTGACTTTGTTTTTTAATACAATTATCCACGCTGTCTTACAGAAATCCAAGCCATCTCCAATATACGAAAAACAAAAGAGAATCACGCCAGCTTTAAAAATTTATCTTTACGTGGAAACTTACTAAATAGTAAAATTTATGGATATAAATATCGTGACCTGACTTTTGCCGATCAACTATCAACATGTACAAATTACATTGTGAGTTGTGCACTTTCCAATTTCCACATGAAAAAGCATGTCCATTGTAGATTCACTCATTCCGACATACATCACATTAAGATTATTATAACAACCCTTTGACTTACATATTATGACTTTATTTTGTAAGCTTCAAGAAATTAAAGAGAAGATTTGGTCCCAAACCTACGGAATAAACTAAAAACAGTAAAAAAGGGGACGAAAATTTGCCAGAGCCCTAAGAGTAGATGTCGGGACAGTTTTTTTCCAACCTTAAATTTAGACATCAATTAATTGCTGTGTAATTTAACAAAATTCAAAGGATTAATTTAATTTATTCCACAGTATCGTTTTGTATGTGATTACGTAAAACGACCATGAAACTTTTTACCACAAACAATTCTGTTACTTCATTATGAATGAAAGCAGCCCAACACAAACTAGGTTCGTAGTTAACCCGCCTTCATTCATATTGACGACCTCTGTGGCGCAGTGGGCGAATTCCCGCCTCGGGACAAATGTTTGTACGATCTGCAGACATTTGTCCAGGGCGTGGACGTGGATGTTTTATATGTATAATAAAAATATCTATCTATGTTGTCCCGGTTTTTAAAGAAAATCCGGTTTTTAAAAATTTCCGGTTTTTTAAGAAACCCGGGGGGGTACAGAACCTAGCTGCGTACTGTACAAAAATTAAAAACACGTGTGTTTAAATACAAATTTAATTATTACGAATAAAATAGAGAGCCTGAAGGGCTATAATGTAATTTAATTAATTAGAGAAACTAACTCGGCCAGAGGGGCTAGAAAGTGGGTTCTTTGTCCTACAGAAGGCTGATTCTACTAGGTTATGATTTGAGGGTCTTCTTCTTGCTTTTCCTCTTCCACCGTACTCTCCTTTTAGTGCGTCGCGGGTGTAGCAGGGACCCGACGGCGAAAGGTGTGTGCGAGCGTGGAGTTCCAGGTCCCAAAAGGGGGGCAGCTCGTGAGAAGTCCGGCCGGAGACGAAGACTGCCCTAGGGTGGACTTTGAACCCTGGAATGCGCATAAAGCTAGGCATTACAGCCAGGCCTAGTAGGGTGACGGGCTCCCACGGCAGCACAAAAAGCAGAAGCACTAAGTGTTCATGATGCCGTGGAAGTCACAATCAGAACGGGAGATGAATTTAAAACAATATGAAAAGAGAATTCGCTAAAAGTATTACAGAGAGAAATGTGAGCGAAATAAAATAAGAATAACTGTAGATACAATGAAAAGCCTTAGCCCGTGAACAGTATGAAGAGATGACATGGCGAGGTGAAAGAAAGCCCATGTCATTCTTTGAGCATTGGAATGAATGTTTACAGCCTACATTATAAATCAGTGCAAAACTTACCCAGCAGGGGTTTATAACTTTCACTTTGTTGTAGTTTAAATACAAGTAAAAAATACGATGAAATAACGATTGATTCAATTAGCGAGTAAAATGGCGTCTCAGTGCGTCTCCTGCGCAGTAAAAGTGTGACACGTCCTATTTCAAGGCCATAGACAATCGCAGCGGATACGGCATGAAGTTAGCGGCGTGTTGACGAACTTATCTATGGGCCGTCGTCTATAATCGACTAATACTATTAATCGAGTAATATTTAATTGGAATCGTAATTGTAATGAATTTTAAATTATTTAATAAATAAAAACGTAAGAATGTAACGATTACGTTACAATGTAGTGTATTGTATTAAGTATATCAGTTATCTAGTACCCATAACACAAGCTCTGCTTAGCTTGGGGCTAGATAATGCTGTGTGAATTATCCAGCATTATTTATTTATTTATAATGAATTCGTCAGACTACGAAAGTTTTTATAGTAATTCGTTACAAATCAAAATCAAAAAGTATGCGTTCCCGTTCCATCCATATTCATGGAACTTTGAAAAGCAAAAATACTCGTTCATAAATAAGTTAGAAATACATAAAAATTGTGACGGAAAATAAAGAATTGATTTCACGAAATTCGTAGCAGTGCTACGCTGCCTCGTAGCAAAACTCGTAGCATTAATGCTACGTCGTAGCAAGCGTAGCTACAGCTGTTTCTAGTTGGAACTTGGAAGTTAGCTTGGGGTCGTACATCCTGCAGGATCTTTTATTCTTAACTAGTTTGTGCCCGCGGCTTCTCACGCGTTGTTTCTACGGAAACGTTCAAAGGTGATGTCTTTCTCATGGGAACTAATTTATGGAATGCAAAGTAGACTATGTTTGATTCCAGGATTAGAATTACCTGTGTTTAAAATTTCAGCCCGATCCGTTTAGTAGTTTTGGCGTGAAGAGGTAATAAACATCCATCCATCCATACATCCAAACTTTCGCTTTTATAATATTAGTGTGAATAGGTTGTCTGAAAGAATTGGATTAGGCGATAAGGCCGACTGTTGTAAAAAAAAATAATTAAGATGTAGATGATAACAAATTTTATGTTTGTTTTTGGTCTTTTCCTGCTGACTATTCAACTAATATTTCAAAGCCGAAAGTTTGTTAAATGTGTTCTTTTGTTACATAGATCTACAAAACGGCTGAATAGATCAGGATGAACTTTTACATACATTTAGAACATAGCCTAACTTAGCTAATAGGCTAGGTACGTATTAAAGCGAAAATACAGGTGCGAAGCCGCGGGCAGAAGCTCGTGTACAATAATAACTCAGTGCCGGTGTACCACAGGGCGGCGTTTTATCTCCTCTTCTTTTCGCTATCTTCATTAATTCTATTTCCAAACAACTTTCTTCTTCCTACCACCTTTATGCAGATGACTTGCAAATATACACCCAGGCTCCAGTAAACCGTCTAAGTGAAGCCATCCATAAGATCAATAACGATTTGAACGTTATTCTTGCTTGGAGCAACGCGCATGGATTGAAAGTGAACCCTACAAAAACGCAGGTAATCATCATTGGTAGCTCGCGAATGGTGTCCAAGATTGATTGGGCGCACCTTCCCCTAGTTCTTTTTGATAATGTTCAAATTGAGATCAGTAAGACTGTCAAAAATCTTGGTATTCTCATCGATAACCAACTGTCTTGGGGACCCCAATTGGCAGAAGTTAGTCGTAAAATCTTCGCATCGGCGGCCTCGCTCAAACGGTTGCGAAATCTCTTACCCACATCAACCAAAATTGCGTCAGTCACTCCTGCTCCCTATCCTAGACTACGCCGACGCCAGCTATCCCGATTTAACCCAAGTACAGCTTGATAAGCTTGAGCGGCTTCAAAATCTCAGCTTACGCTTCATTTTCGGTCTGCGAAAGTACGACCACATCACAGAGTACCGCAAAAAGCTCAAATGGTTACCAATCCGTCTTCGCCGGGACGCACACTTCCTCTCACTCCTTTATTCCATACTTTTTGTCCCAAATACACCCCCTTACCTCAAGGAACGGTTTCAATACCTCCACCAAACCCATAGCCGCTCCCTCCGCTCAACACACACTCTTCAACTGCAAACTCTCCGCCCCTTCCACTCCTATAGCTCATCCTTTACCGTACGTGCCATAAAGCTGTGGAATGCCCTACCCACTTCAATTCGACAAGCTAAGTCTCTCCCTATATTCAAACATATGGTCTATGAACATTTCCTTGCCTCTACTTCAAACTGTTAGTATTAAATTAGTATATTTACATACACCCTATATATTTATTTTATGTATATTATATATTTATTATATATATATATCTTATGTATATTATATATTTATTTTATGTATCTGTCATATTTATTGTATTTATAGCTACCACTATGTGTAAAACACGCTACCGTCTATCTTGTTCTTTCACTTCCGGTCCATCCAAAGGTTGCCTGGAAGAGATCGCTCATAGCGATAAGGCCGCCCATTGTGCAACGTTATTTGTATTTGTCTTTTCCTGTCCTGTGTTTCTATTTGGTGTGCAATAAAGAGTACTGTATTGTATTGTATTGTATTGTATAATAATAATAATAACAATAAAGTGATCATTCATTCGGGTGATTCACCAACTCGACACGAATGACTGGACATGCGTGTGTCCAGTTGGTGAAACTCAAAATTAGTATCACTTATTATTTCGTCATCTGGACACACCAAGGTTTTTACGCGTGTCCACATAGTGTCACATTTATGCTTTCGCCAACTAGACACACTCAGTGTTTTTGCAAAAAAGAGTACAGTCATGTTAATAATCGCATCTTTCATTGAATTAATGAACTGTATAACGAGAGGGTAGCAATTTTTTTTTCTGACAATATCGTCTACTGTTTTTCAATCGTGGCTATTCTCAAACAACTTCACAGAGTAGAAGACAAAATGTGTACCTATATTATATTTACAGGGTTATTGGTAAATGACTGACACTGCATGAACTGCAGGTTTTGCCTATCATCATGAACACGTCTGTGAAGAAATGCTTAACAATGGGTCAAACATACTGGTAGATGAGAAAACAAACGTATTAAAAACAACTGCAGGACCAGCCGCACTGCAAGTTTATATTTATAGTCGACTGGATGAAGCGAGACGATGTATTTTCGAAAAAGCAATGAGCAAACCTAGCCCTTACGCAATAACAAAATACAAAGTTTCATTCTGGACTACTGATACTTTATTTTACGACAAAGCTGGGCCTAGACTCCAACGAAAGACTTCGACATATCAGAAAAATATGGACTAACAAATTCAAATTCAAATAAAATTCATTTATTCATTTGTGATACACAGTTATTACAGGGATGTTCAGACATATAATTAAGAGCATGTGATCTGCCATTTGGCGTACAAATTTTACATAATAATAATTCATCATTCATCAATACCAAAAATAATATTTATAATAGTGAAGATTACAAGGAAAAGTTTAAAGAATTAAAAAATTAAAAAATAATGCGTTTATTAAATTGCAACGAGTATCAACCACTCTGAATTCTACATCTACTTACTAAACTGCGTCAAACAATTCATGCAAATTGTAAAATGTCTTGCTTATTGTTGTATGTGGCCACACTATTGTAGATGGCAACACAGGGTTTTCTACGAATAAACAGTTGTCACTTGTTAGCTATCTGAGCGTATCATTTATTCCACCAAATAACCAAATACTACATGGTGTCAGGTGTGGAAATTATTTACGTGCTATGATACAGCGAAAACATGTCGAAACCACCAGAAACAACTCCGGAATGTGTGTACACCGCTCTTCAACAGCCGGCCGCAATGTGCGAGGAAGGCAACATGGCCGCTAATTGGCGTGAGTGGAAGTCTGCTTTCGATTTTTACATGATTGCTGCTGGAAAAGAAAATGCGAAATCAAAGGAGAAGTGCGCATTATTTTTACACGTCATTGGTAAAACGGGCCGCGAAATCCTAGAAGAATTGGAGCTCAACTTAGATGAAAAAACTGATTACGAAAAGTTAGTGACCAGATTTGCCCTTCACTGTGACCCCAGTCGTAATGTGAATTACGAAAGGCACGTGTTTTTCGAAACCTACCAAAAAGGCGATCCGTTTGACAAGTATTTGAGTGCGCTCAAACAGAAAAGTAAATCTTGTGAATTCAGTGATTTACGCAACAGCCTCATTCTTACACAAATCATAAGAGGCCTCAAAGACGCGGGGATGCGGGAACGGTTGCTGTCTAAGACAAAGTTGACGCTGGAGGAAGCGGTAATGTGGTGCCGAGCGGCAGAGAGTGCCAGCCGGCAATCGGAGGCGTGCGCAGGAGATGTGCGCGTGACCAGCGGTTCGGATATGGCGCTGGAGGCTGTGCATTCTGGGGGCACGCCGAGGAACGGCGGCGGGGGCGGCCGTCGGGCAGCTCCTTGGCGGCAACAGTATAATCGTGCGCGAGACAGTGCGGTTCTTTCGTGTCGTAATTGCGGGCGTAAACATGGTGCAAATGATAGGTGTGCGGCTAGTACAGTGAAGTGTTATAGGTGTGAACGTGTAGGTCACTACGCGCGGTACTGTCGAGCAAAATTCGTTGGAGAGATTGAGGACGAGGAGGATGAAGTCGAGGACTGCGACGAGTTACGTGAGTCTTTGTTGTGTAGCTTGTCCATTGACCAAATAGGAAGTGATTGTCACTCATGGTTCGAAGATGTGGAGGTAGACAACATAAGGGTTAATTTTAAGCTAGATAGTGGTGCGGAGGCTTCAGTGATGTCATTGCAGGCATTTGAGGCAGCAGGGTTCTGTAAAGAAATCCTTAAAAGAGACAAGTGTACTCTAAGAGAGGTCAGTAAAACTAAATTACCAGTGGTCGGATATTTTGAGCCGGTCTTAAGGCACAGAAACACACAGTCCAGGCAAAAAATTTACATATTGAAATTAAACTGTACAAACCTGCTAGGAATAAAAGCATGTCGAGAACTTAAACTTATTACTCGTAATAAAAACATTGAAATGTCAGAAGTTCACATCGATGAATCAGTTTTTGAGGGATTGGGTTGCCTGCCGACTGTGTATAAAATTCAAATTGATAAGAAGGTAACTCCAGTGGTAAATGCATCTAGGAAGGTCCCACTAAAAATTATGCCTAGACTAAAACAGGAACTAGAAAATATGGTCAGCATGGGTGTCATTGTCAAAGAAGATTCACCGACCGACTGGGTATCTAATATTGTCATAGTAGAAAAACCTGATAAACTACGTATTTGTTTAGACCCATACCACTTGAACAAGGCAGTGCGTCGCTGTCATTTTCAGTTACCTACATTAGAGGAAGTGACTAGCAATCTGAGTGAGGCGAAAGTATTTTCAAAACTGGATGCAAAAAATGGGTTTTGGATGCTAAAATTAGATGATGATAGTTCAAAACTGTGTACTTTTTCGTCCCCATTCGGTAGGTACAGATGGCTGAGAATGCCTTTTGGGATTAACACGTTCATGGCGGTACGAGATCGAATACGTCTCGTACGAGACTTTCATACAACGCGAAGGTGAAATCGTGTGACCGTCTCGTTCGCGCGAATGAAATTCTGTATGATTTTTTACAGTTAGAGTGAAATGTCCTAGTGTACCCTGTTTAGGTACCGTAGGTATAGTATTTTTATGAATGAAAACGTACGAGAACCAATAGACCTCGTAGCGACCACATGCAAAAAACCTGCATCTAGTGCGATACGCGACCCATAGGGTCTCGTAGTAATCTCGTACGAAGCCTTATGAAAAATCAATTAGTGTTGCTACAACTTTCGACGAGTGCATTGTTTTGTCGTCATGGATCATAATAATATTATGAACCGAAAGCGATCGCGAAGAATGTTAGAACTATCATTCTCAAATTCTGAAGATGTTAAATGTGACAACCCTTCTAAAAGTTCACAGACCCTCCAGAGTATACAATAAATAGTAAGAAAAGACGCTGTGTCAGTTGTTATGAGAAGGCAAGAAAAACAATGACAAGCAGAGAAGCTGATAAGAAAACAAAGCAAGTTAAAGGTTTTTGTGCCAAATGTAACAAAACTTTGTGCTTACAGTGTTTTAACGAAAAACATTGATTCTTTGTACATACTTCATTTTTAATTTATATTCATTTGTCTTTTTGAAATAAATTTTTTATCGACATTGTGTGTTTTGGTGTTTAACACATCACTATAAATTTATCGACTTTTTGCAAAATATGCGATACGAGATAGAAAAGAACTCGTATTTTTTTGCCATCTCGGGCTTTACGAGATCTTAAGGTTCTCGTATTTCTTTTTTGCAATTTTTTTAATGAATATGTTTAGCTATTTTCGGACGGGCCTACATACTGAACAACACATTCATTGTCTATCGGTTAGTATAAAAATTTAACCTTTTTTATGTATTTCCATCCAAGTATTCAAGTTAAAAGCGAACAACACATACGAGACCTAATGAGTCTCGTGCCGTCATTAGGGAAGGTACATTACGAGTACTTTTCAGCCTCGTACTGCGTTTTCAGGTAGGTTCCATAAATCGGCCTCCGCGATGAACGTGCTGTGCTCCGGAAATTTTTCATAATGAAATGTACAAAATATTTTCCATGTCAGGTGTCTCTGTCTTTGCAGATGACATATTAGTGTGGGGACGGGATAATGCAGAACACGATAAGCGACTTAATGAAGTGATGAAGCGAGCCAGGAAGTATGGTGTCAAATTCAACAAAAAAAAATGCATTTTTAGGGCTGCCGAAGTGGTTTTTCTCGGGCACAAGTTATCGGGTTCAGGTATAAGTCCGACGGCAAGTCGCATTCGAGCAATAAACAATTTAGATAAACCAAAAGATAAAAAAGAGCTAGAGAGATTCTTGGGTATGACTAATTACTTATCCAGGTTTATCGAAAGCTACTCAACGGTAGCGGCGCCGTTACGAACGTTATTAAAAAAAGACATTGCATTTGAATGGTTGAAAGTACATGATAAAGCGTTTGAAAATTTAAAAGCGGCTATAACTAAGGCCCCCGTTTTGCGTTATTATTCTCCGCATGAGCAGGTGACGGTGTCAGTGGACGCGAGTTCGTTTGGGTTAGGTGCGTGTCTGATGCAGGGCGGCCGCCCAGTGGCGTATGCGGCGCGAACGCTCACGCCCACTGAAACGAGGTGGGCACAAATTGAAAAAGAAATGCTGGCCATATACTTCGGGTGCATTCGATTTCACCAATATATCTATGGCCACAACGAGGTTATGGTTGAAAGTGACCATAAACCTCTAGAAATCATATTTCGGAAGGCGTTAAATGAGACTCCGCCAAGATTACAGCGTATGTTGTTAAAATTACAAGCGTACCGCTTGAATGTCACTTATAAGCCAGGTAAATGTATGCACATAGCGGATGCGTTATCTCGAGCGGCTGTCGAGCGCGGTTCGGAGGCAGATCGGTGTGAAAGTGACGTCACTGTGCATGTGAATGCGATGTATAAAAGTGTGGACGCGACTAATGATAAATTACAGCAAATCAAATCAGAAACTAGTAAAGATAGCGCGCTATCTATTGTTATCGACTATTATTATGAAGGGTGGCCAAATGAGAAAACAAAGGTACAGGCCATCGCAAGACCTTACTGGATGTTTAAGCATGAATTACACGAGGTAAATGGCATAGTATTTCGCAATGATAGGGTAGTAATTCCGGGAAGTATGCGCAAGGATATGCTAAAACGAATTCATGAGGGACATTTAGGCATTGAAAAATGTAAAAAGCGGGCACGCCAGGCTGTGTGGTGGCCAGGTATGGGCGCAGAGATCGAAGAGTGCGTGGCGCTCTGCGAGCCCTGCCAGCGGCACCGCGCCGCGCCCGCGCGCGAGCCTCTGCAACCGCATGCCATTCCCGACCTGCCCTGGGAAGTACTAGCTTCAGATATATTTGAAATTAACAAGCGGCACTACCTACTTGTCGTAGATTATTATTCTAAGTTTGTTGAGGTAGTATACATACCTAACTTAAAAAGCGAAACTGTTATATCTAAAATGAAAAGCATGTTTTCTCGTTTCGGTATACCTAAAAAGCTAGTAACGGATAACGGGACTCAATATACATCATTAGAATTCAAGGAATTCGCTCAATCATGGGAATTTAAACATGTGACTAGCTCGCCTTTGTATCCACGGTCAAATGGGCTAGCGGAAAGGAATGTACAGACGATAAAAAACCTACTGAATAAAGCCACAGAAGATGGGACAGAGTGGCAGTTAGCATTGCTTAACTTTAGAAATACTCCTATCACAGGAGAAAACTATTCCCCAGCACAGCTCCTGATGGGGAGATCTCTAAATACTAGGCTACCGGTAGTATCACAGGTATTAGCACCAAAACTTATAAAGACAGAACAGGTGCAAGGACTAAGACAGGAAAAAAATAGAAAATCTAAACATGATTATGATAAAGGTACTAAGGTTCAAAAATCTCTGGCTCCAGGTGAAAATGTACGTGTGAAAGAGGGAAAAGTTTGGAATAAGGCGAGAGTAATAAAAAACGCTGACGCTGATCGCTCATACTGGCTTCAGACGGACAGCGGCGGAACTTATCGCCGCAATAGATCTCACATTTTAGCATCCAAAAACACTATAAAGGGTTTTTATGACTACTTACCTCACTCAGAACATAACTCACTGATCTCTGAATCTTCAGGCTCTCAGCTCAGAGAACGTAGGTCTTCCATATTGGCCGTGCCAGAGCCAATAGCATCTTCGGTACTAACAACGTCCAAAGTAACTCGTAGTGGCAGGGTAGTGTGCCCGCCAACTAGACTGAACTTGTAAAAACTTAAAGGATTCCCTAATATAATGTTAAATTTTCATTAAAAAAAATAAACAAAGTTTCATAAACATAGATTAAGTTTATTAGAATGGTTAATTTTCATTAAAAAAAAAAATTAAAATAAAATAAACACAGTTTTTAGTTTCATAAACATAGGTTTAGTAAATAAGATTTTGGAAATGTATAAACATGCATTTCTAATACCTACATAAATGTGCAACAACTAATATTTGTGTGTGTAGGAAGAGATAATTGTACTTAGTTGTTTCTATTTGTAACACTTGCATTTTTTATTGGAATGTTTAATTTTCATAAAAAATAAACAAACATAGTCTTTAGTTTCATAAACATAGGTTAAGTTTATTAGAATGGTTAATGTTTAATTTAATGTTTAGTTTGTTTAATTAATGGTTAATGTTTAATTTTCATAAAAAAATAAAAAATGAACATGGTCTTTGGTTTCATAAACATAGATTAAGTTTATTGGAATGTTTAATTTTCATAAAAAAATAAACATAGTCTTTAGTTTCATAAACATAGGTTTAGTAAATAAGGTTTTGGAAATGTATAAACATGCATTTCTAATACCTACATAAATGTGCAACAACTATTATTTGTGTGTGTAGGAAGAGATAATTGTACTTAGTTGTTTTTATTTGTAACACTTGCATTTTTTATTACCTAGTTCTTTATGCAACGACAACAAATTTTTGTGTGTGTAGGAAAAAGATAATTGTACTATCTTAAGTCACATTAAGATTATTATAGAAAGGGAGATGTTGTATGTGGCCACACTATTGTAGATGGCAACACAGGGTTTTCTACGAATAAACAGTTGTCACTTGTTAGCTATCTGAGCGTATCATTTATTCCACCAAATAACCAAATACTACACTTATTAAATAATTAAAAAGGTTAGATTTAAATATTATGATGTCATTACATTTCCTAATGTCAGTTGGTAAATGTGGTAAATTTTGGGTGCCATTACAAAAATACTGTTATTAAATAGAGCTGTTTTCACGTTATTCCTAAGTTGTAAACAGTCTTGTCGCCGCTTGTTAGTGTTAAAAGAAAATAGTCCGGGGTTTCGTCGAATAAATAGTGCAATTTCATAAATATATAGTGATGTCAATGTCAGAAGATTAAGTTTTTTGAAATGTGGTCGACAGCTTTCCCTTTTTTTAATACAACAGATTGCTCTCATGCAGCTCTTTTGGGCGATAAATAGACGTTCGATTTTTACTGTATTGCCCCAAAAAATTATGCCATATCTTAGCCTTGAGACCACATTACCATGATATGCTGCTAGCACAGCTTTTTGGTTGACCACCTTTCTTAATTTCCGTAAAGCATACGCGGACTGCAGCACATTCTTATGCACAAAGTCCAAATGTGATTGCCATTTCATATTGCTGTCTATGTAGAGTCCAAAAAATACACAAATGTCATGCCATGATTACGTACGCATAGTAAATTTATATTGCTTTCTGTATATCATCGGTCTAGGCCGGTCTCTTTCTAGAACTGTCAACTAGACAGCTGTACTTTCCCAATAAAGCGAATTTAAATTCTAGATGGCTCGTTTTCTCTTCCTGCATTTTACACCAAACAAGCTAATATCAGAATAGAAAACAATACGACAGCCATTCTTTAAAAGAAAACAGTGCAACTCGGAACGATGCAAGGATTTTAATCAATCAAATCAATCGGAAACTCTTCATTTCCTATATATAAATACAATAAATGTACACTTAAAAAAGTTCAAATTATTAGACACTGACACTGACGGAAATAAGGTGATATATTTGATTACTGTCGTTTCGGTACGTAGACTAAAATAAAGAAGCGATGAATACCTTTATTCTGTTAGTTGTTATTTTTCGAGTTGAAGCAAAACCCGTTCCAAGCTTTTTTATCCTGTAGATAATCTGATATTTTATAGTAAACCTTTTTGCATAGCAAGGTTTTGACAATTTGTTTGAATTTAATTACTGATAGTTTTTGCATTATGAGTTATGTTGTAGAAGCGTATACATTGTCCTTTAAAAAATACATTAATTTTGTGTAGCCGAGTTGTGGGCACAGCGAGTTTATGTTTATTTCTGGTATGGTAACTATGTTTATCGCTATTTTTAGGGAACCGATTGATATTTCTATGAGTGTGCAATAAGTTTTCATAAATATATTGATATGTTACTGTCATTATGTTTATAAACATCGTTTATGATATTTATTAATAATGTTACCAGTCTTATACAGCCATGACACCTATTAACATTTCACTGCTTTTTGGGCCAATCGTCGTGTAAACCTATCCCTCTGCAGATATTAGGCTACAAAGTAAGGAAAAATAAAAACCCTTAAATCAAGTCTAAAAAATACAGTCTGCCTGGTTCTTTTTCAAACCAAGCTTCAATGTGTTTAATAAAAAAAAATGGTTTGGAAAAAGAATCATTATTAATTTTATACAATCAAACTTTTTTTTTAATTTTTTTTTATTTTTTTTTATTTTTTTTTTAATTTTTTTTTTTCCAATTTTAGGGAAACTAACAGCTAGGTAACTATTATAACAGAGATGGTGGGTAACTTACGGCTAATTAGAAGTTTCCACAAAAAATAACTAAGTTAAATGTTAGTGTCAGTCGAAGAAATGTTAGTAAATAGACGGCGCGTTCGATACCTATCTAATAAAAAATAAATAAAACTAAATAACCATTTTATACCTACTCAAAAAATAAATTACTCAACAAGCGTTTAAGACGCTTGGTTGAGGTATTAAATAAATCTATATCTACTTCATTGTTCCTATTGTTACATAAAGTGATTGCCATTAAATTATTAAAGGATTTACATGCCCTTAAGATGAACGAGTTCTGCCTATAGTTCGTCCTGACCATTGGCTCATACAAGAGATTAGGCTTGCGAAGTGAGCCTATGTTCGTGCGCAAACCTATCAGCTCTAACAGCTCTGGACAGTCCACCGTTCCGTTCGCTATGTTCATGAGATAGCATAAGTCTGCAATGTTCCTTCGTTCAATAAGGGGTAGGAAGTGGAATTTACGACAGCGTTCAGTATAATCTGACAGATAAATTTTTGCTCTAAACTGCAAGTAGCGTAAAAAACGTTTTTGAATACCTTCAATTCTGGAGTTATAGATGTCATAGCGCGGGTTCCAAACCTGCGAGGCATACTCTAAATGACTGCGAACGTACGCACAATACAGAATCTTAAAGGTCTTGATACTGGTAAACTCTGATGACATCCTAAAGACAAAACCTAACGATTTAGATGCTTTCTTGACAATGTGGTCAATGTGATGGTCGAAAAGGAGCTTGTTATCGAAGTTAACACCTAAATCGCGGATCGTTTCCACTCTGGTTAAGGTAGTATTGTTTAATGTGTACTCAAAGTTCAATACCTGCTTTTTACGTGTGTATGATGATACATAGCACTTGGATACATTCAGATGAAGGTTGTTAGTGATGCAGTAGAGTTGAAAGCGATCCAGTTCATTTTGTAGGCGCAGTGCATCTTCAGTGCTACGAATGACAGTAAGAATCTTCATATCATCTGCGTAGAGGAGTACTTTGGAATGATTAAAGCATGTGTGTACATCATTGACCATTATGAGGAATAGGAGTGGACCTAGCAGGGAACCCTGGGGTACTCCAGAAGGAATACTCATAGGAGAAGAAGAGTAACCACTGAGCACTACCGTTTGACATCTATTATGAACATAAGAGGTGAACCAGCGGTAAAGGTTGCCTCTTATTCCAATAAGCTGTAGTTTCTTTCTTCTTTTTAATTTTATACTATTTCTAAGTTTTACAGGATAAATTCAAAACCTCGGGTAAAAAAATTAATCGTACCACTTCATGAAAAAAATATCAAAATAATTTTCTAAATCTGTCTATAAAATTCACGGTGAAATCGACAAACACATGTACCTATATAAAAACATACATTCAGCCGAACGAAGAACCTCCAACTTTTTTTGATTTCGGTTAACAAAAACAAACATCCCTCACATCTAGCTTTACAAACATAGAAGCTAGTTAATATGTACATATGTATGTAGTCTGCAGTCGGAGCGTTGGCTAGCCAATCACATTTCAATACAGATTTCATTTTATTCTGAGACCTTAGTATAGGTTGTGAACAGTTTTACGAAAACCAATAAAGTTTCTGTTCCTTTTTATACATTTAGCGCCTTGCAACGACTACCAGACAGAGAAAAACTACCTAGGGAACTACTTTTTGTAGTTTGACAGAGATTGAATAGTTTCATACGAACTAGATAAAGTTTTCAAATGGTTTTGAGATATTTAACATAGGCTATCTTCACCAAATATGGTATTTGCCTCATTATTTTTTATACGTGTAAGCGAGATATAAGTTAAGACCAAACAAAAGACCACAAGGAGTTCAAACTTTGAATGAACAAAAAACAAACAAATGACAAAGGAACATTCACTCATTCTTTTTGTTGAAATTGGATTAAATGACGGGTTTACGTGGCAGAGTCAATCGAGCTCACGAAAACTTTTGTCGTATTCGTACATATTTTAACACACTCATGCTAAGCATACTGTTGAAAGCTGGTATCTCTGACAATACGCCAACTTTTGAGCAAGTGACAAAGTCGACAGCGCGGTGAGTGTTTTGTAAAGATTCTGAAAGTTTGAAGTATAATCCTCTTGGTATTAGAATAGGACAGAACTTTGTCAAAGTAAATTATTTGCCTCACATTTGGATTGAGAATGACGTCATCTTTCATGCTGTCCTGGTCTGTTCAAATCCAATCTGAGTGGGATAGCATGAGAAATGACATTCCGAAGATTATATAATCCGTGGATTGCCAAAATATTCTGGAACCATGTCAATGTCCTTATGTGTTCGGATCGCACTTTTTTAAGTTTAAATTCTGATTCGCAATCATTATATCAGCTTCTTTAAAGTTATTATCTTCATGTATAGCTGTATTTAGGTTTGTAACAAACTCAAAGGCGTCATGAAAAACCTCACAGTTTCGTACTAGACAATCTCTAAAAAAAACTCACGCAGACAAAGTCGCAGTAACAGATAGTAGGGTATAGGTGCGCGTTCACAGGCCGGCTTCGGACGATTCGCATTGACCGCATCAGACGGTAATGCCGGTTGATGCGTCTTCTTTAACCGCAGCAACCGGATTGCTAACGCGACCGCCATTTGCAAAGAATTTTCAACAGTGACCTCCGGATTTTCGGAGAAGAAAGGCGGACGGAGCGCGCCTGCGAGTGCGTCCACTGACCGGCTATCCGAATGCCGTCATCCGCACCAAACGGGAATGCTCGCTGGCATTGCCGACAGTCTCATGTGTCCGCTCCGTGTGGTGCGGACCGAACGCACTTGTATGGCAAACGATACAAGGAATACTAAAATTCGTTTCATGCGATCAGTGCAGAGCGTTTAATGCTGGCCAGTGAACGCAAACGTCTGCTATTTCATTGTTTCCAAATGCAGTGTGCGTTTGGAAGTAGCTGGGGTGCAAAATATAGAAGCCAACAAATATTATCGTCCTTCAAAAGAAATACAATAGCAGCTGTGTTAATATCGTCGAGTCAAAATTAGATTCATCATCATCATCATCAGCGTATATTCGTCCACTGCTGGACATAAGTCTCCCCTAGTGAGCGCCATAGTACCCTGTCTTCAGGGGGCCGCATCCAGCATCTGCCTGCAGTCTTACGCAGATCGTCATCCTACCTAGCCGGAGGGCGGCCTTACACTACGTTTGCCGAGTCGCGGTCATCACTGGAGAACACCTCAGCGGTGGTCGGTTCTTCGTGAGATATGGCCATTGGCCGGCCCACTGCCACTTCAGCTTGCTAATTCTTTGAGCTATGGCGATAACTTTGGTTCTCTGGCGAATGTATTTGTTAGGAATCCTATCCTTAAGAGAAACTCGGAGTATAGCTATTTCCATAGCTCGCTGAGTGACTTTAAACTGGTGTACCGTGAGTGCCACTCAGCTCTATAGGTCATGACGGGTAGAACGCACTGATTGAAAACTTTAGTTTACAAGTATTGCGGTATGGATGACGAGAAGACTCGACGTAGTTTCCGCTTCTTTTTCGTTTGGGAAACTATGTCGAATTATCTTTAATACCTCTTTTATTAAGTCCTCTTGGCCTCTTATTCAAAATTGTTTTTACGAAATTAGATTACTTGTAACCAATGAGTGAGTGCCTAAATACAAAGGAGTCTGGTTTTACTAAAGTCCACCAAATAAAAGGTCACGAACAAATTAACGTTTGAATTCACATTTCGCTCGAAGCTAAAAGCATTTTCCATAAAATAATACGTACTAAAGCTTTTGTGTAAATCTCGTTTTGTAGAAGCTAACGTGCTAATCTCAGTTTCACTGAAATTCGTTTAGCCGGCTTTCATTTGAGGTCCTGAAAAATAGATGGACTTAAAATTAATTAAAGTAAGAAGGGCATTGACATTGGTTTTGGCTTACAGCTTATTTGTTCACAGTCAAGCTTCGATGTAGTACACAAACATAATAAAATCAGGGCGTGATTTTAATAAGGTCTAAGAGCCCTGATTACATCATCATCAAGAGCAAATCCATGTCTTCTACTAATCAATAAGTAATGCTGGACAATCCAGACCATCTTCTAGCCCCGAAGTAAGCAGAGCTTTTGTATTATGGGTGCTAGATACCTCAACCTCAACCTCAACAGCCTGTATTAGTCCACTGCTGGACGCAGGCCTCCTCCTGATAAGCACCTTGTTGGCTTTTACTTCATGGGGGTAATGCCCATAATCCCCATGCAGGGCATGCGGGTTGGGGATCGCAGTTCGGTGATAGAATCGTTCTGCAGGGGGCGCTGATTCCCGCCCTCGGTGGATATCCCTAAGTCGCCTCTTACGACACCCGCGGGAAGAATTGGGGTGGTGCAAATTCTAAGCCGGCACCACACAGCTGGTGCTAGATAACTGATTGATAAATTATATACTTTTTATTATACATAGAAAGCAACCGAAATTGAATCTGCAGATCGTAAATATATTTGTTCCGAGGCGGGACTCGGATCAGCAACCACCTGCGTCGCAAGCCTGCTGCTAGTCCACAGAGGTCAACTATTCACTGGACATACGTAGGTCTCGCCTAATGAGTACCATAACGTGACTTAAACAGCAACATACTTTGACATGCCCTTTAATTAATTAATTAATTATTTAGAGAAGATTTATTTGATTCCAAAAAAATATTTTTATTAATATTTTTTGTGTTTTTTTTTCTTTGTACCTTATGGTGTTTCCTATAGCGAAATACATGGTGTGTTATTGTTGAAATAGGAATAAAATATAGAATGTAACGACATCAAGTGTAACATCAGGTGTACCTACCATGGAATAAATAAATACAAATACATGTCTTTAGTTCGCGGCATCCATAATCTGCGTGCAGTCTTTCAAAGGCTTTTTGTTAGTATCTGAATAAAATAAGTATTTCAAATTATGCGATTTTTGCGGTACGGCGTGCGGCGTCTAGAAATTGCGCTTACAAAACGCAGCTGTGTGTAAGGAATAGCGCTACAAAATCATAAGAAATCGCGCGACACAAGACGCGCTTCAAAATCGCGGCTCCCACAGCCGCTATAGAGGCTTCAAAAGAGACAGATTTTTTAACAGTGAACTAAATTACCTACTAGAAATATTTTTAGCTTAAAAATGTTAGGTATCTTAAAGCCAAATTTAACTTAAGCCTAACTTAAGAACTTGGTACATACTAATGAAATTTTTATAACTAAAGAAAACAAAAAAGATAACAAGTAGGTACTGTACTTTTAAAGTTGATAACGTCGTTAAAGTCTAAAGGACTTTATACCATTTAAAAAGTACAATTATTTTAATTTGAAAAGTGCTGTCCCTCAGACGTTATTAAAATTCAAATAAGCGTAAGACATGAACGTTTTTACGAAATACTCGAAACTTGTTCGTCCTATTTTTTCTATTTCGGTTGTAGCGCTAAAATATAATTTTGTAGAAACCTTTTCCAAATTTACAAGGGAAAGCAATCAGTAAGAGTGCAGATGAACTGCTCGGCTTAGACGATCTTGAAACATTTTATGTTAGGCTACGGATACATCTCATATTGGACATCTAGATTCTAGATTTGTTTCAAATACGACTGCCTCGTTGGTCTAGCGGTGTGTTCAACTGCTGATGATGAGGTCCCAGATTCAAATCCCAGGTCGGGTCAAACATTGATATAGGAATTTATCCAATTAATTTGATAGGTAGCCCATTTCTCAAGCACTATTATCGAAAAATGAAAGATGAAATAGTTTCATCATTAAGCGAATTGCAGTGTTTTTAATTATACTTTTAACAAGTATGTGGTCGCTAAGCGACGAAGTCCCTTTATTTTGTTTAAAAAAAACACATATCGTATCTAACATAGAATATTAATTTTTTAGACTATGATAGGACCTAAATTGATTTTTTGTGTTGTCTGAAATAAAAGATTTATATATATTTTTTTTTATTTATTTAGCAAATAAAATCACACTTTTAAGCGCTAGTCTCCGTTGAAACTGCCCGCCGCCGTGGCCTAGAATTCGGCCAGGAGGATATCAAATTATCTTACTGAGCTTTCAGCATGAGCGAGCTACCAAGACCAAAATATATGTTAGTGAAACTTTATAGGGGCTACATAGTTTTCCATTCTAATTAAAGGGGAAATGGGGAAAATATCACTAGCATCTAAACCTGTTTTCTGATTACTCGGTAAGGTTTCGGTACAACATCAGCACACTCGGTATACATCAACCTCAACATCAACAGCCTGTATTGGTCCACTGCTGGACACGCCAGTTCAGTTCAGTTCAGTTTCAGTTCAGTTCAGTTATCTCATGGGGGGTAGTGCCCATAATTCCCACACTAGGCAGGCATGCGGGTTGGGGATCGCAGTTTGGTGGTAGAATTGTTCTGCAGGGGGCGCTGCTGCCCGCCCCCGGTGGAAATCCCTTAATTACCTCTAACGACACCCGCGGGAAGAGTTGTTATGATGCAATTTCTTAGCCGGCACCACATAGCTCGGTATACGCGGTACCGAAACCTTACCGAGCGGATATAATTCTATGGAGCGTTCCTGATTAGGCGGTAAGCGCGGGAAAATGTTGGATGACGCGTGCCGTACAGATTCGGTACTGCACGCGTCATCCAACATTACCCATCCGGACGGAACAAATGAAATTATTTTCATCAGTCCAACCTAAGGCCCTTTCACATGCATTCGATTGGATTCAAAACGGCACGCGCGTGAAGGAAGTTGCCTTACCTTCAATAGACGTTGTTTGCAGTCCAAACAATTTGTGACCGCGAAGTCATTAGGTAGATACACATTTTTCTAAGCATATCAGGCATGAGGGGTATTTTCTTTATCAATCCAGAATGCAGTTTGATATGCAAATGATCAGTAAATGACTATTTATGGGAGTAATTTGTGTGTACACTGCCTCAAACTTATCAGTTGATGGCGTTGCTAACAGAGAGGGCGTCGTGTAAGAAAGCACTCAGTGAAATAAGGTAACGACCCTTATTTCCTATTTTATTTACCGGCACAGATAAGTTGAAGATACTGTAAGCATGGCGCCCTACAGTGTGCACCCTGTTTAGGGGATTTTAAAGGCTGTCATAGCGTATTAGGGCTTTTTAAAGACTGTCATAGGATATTAACGAGGTCGCATTGAATGAGTGCTACAAGGAATTTTCGAATGTTTCGTTTTACGTATTTCACGTAATAAACGGAACGGCATCTTAAAGACGTAAGCTAGAGGTTAAAGAACAACAATTTTTGGATGTGGTATTTTTTTCATATTTATTAAATAGCTTTTTGCAGGTTTTTTGATCACTGAGCGCAATGAGGTAATCTTACATAAACATATGGTCAACCAACGCCGTAAATACATGTACTAGTTCTCATTTACTTCTATTATTTGATAGTAGTTTTTTTTGTCAATAAAGTATATTTTATAAAAACAACGCAAACTTTAATTATTATTTATCAAGTGACGTGTGATCTAAGGGCTGATGAGTGTCTAGCGCAGCGCTTCAGGACTGCATACAACAGGGCAATGCCAGCGGCGCGGCGGGGCGCTTCCGGTTGGTATTGATTTGTTACTGATCCGAGCTACCCCTAGTTTGTTTTAAACAGTCTTGTAGTTTAACCGTTTCATGTGTATATTGAAATCGTTCAGCTGTAATTTTCCTTATTCGAAGATTTTAGATTTGCACTTAATTTGAAATCACTTAATTTAATTTTACTGTTTATTGAATTATGTTTTTATTGTTTCCACTGTTCCTGTATGACGTAGCCTCTTCACAGCTGAATATTTCTTCAATTTTGTACCGGCTTTTTTGTGTAATTTAAATTTGATATTATTTAGACATAAGGCAATTTGTAATTTTTTGACATAACGTATAGTATTATAATATCTGTGACATAACTAAGTGCTCCTTTGTGTTCCTATAGTTGAAAATAAATGAAATGAAATGAAAGTGAATTTATTTTAGGAGTGGGACAGCCGAGATGATTGTAGTAGATTTTTCGGTTCAAGTTAGGTAGGTATTCAGTATGCCAAGAAGACTATGTTATGTCAAACACGATTTTAAAGTTTTGTACACAGTGGATCAAAGTCTAAAGAAGAATGTTTCTGAAGATGTGGACATGTTTGCTACCTAATACCTTTAAAACTACAAAACAAGTCAAAACGAAACTCATTTATGAAGTCTTGAACCTGAAATAACAATATGGCTTCATTTTACCACGGAAAACACGAGCAGTCCTGTTTATTTATATTTATTGAGGTAAACCACAGCGTTACAATTTCCATATAAATATTTAAAATATATATAACACGAAGGCCAAAAAGCGATATTAAATAAACAAATGGAACAGCAAGGTTAGTCAGAAATGTTGAACAATGTAAATTATCTTAGAAGTAATAACTACAAAGTAATAAAAAATTAAATTATTTAGAGTTTTGTTAAAATAAGTGCACAATACTGGTTGATAATGTAATTTATTGGTGGTTATTCAACTGCTACCACATAATCACGGCATTGTTTTAACGAAGTTAAAAAATCAGCAAAACAAATAATCGTTTGCGGCTTGGTTTGTTCATTGAATATTAATCTGTGATAGCAGGTGAATGACCTCCTTCAGTATTGAGCACTAATTAGAACAACATCCTGTATCCTACTAATATTATAAATGTGAAAGTTTGTGAAATTGGAAATTTTTGCTACCTAGGATCTCCAAAACTACTGAATAGAAAGATTTAGATGAAATTTGGCATATTCTTAGCATGTAGCCTAACTTAAACAATAGGCAACTTATTATAACAAGAATATGCGTGCGAAGCTAGTAGTGACATATATCATCGCCTAAGAGTAGGAAAAAACTTGAAATGATTTATTATTTTATTTATTTTATTTTATTAGTTTCAAGTTTCAGGAAAACTTACAGCTAGAATAATTACAAAATTTTAAATATTAATACAAATAGGCACATGAAAATTACATATACTTAACTGAGGGCTATTTAAGAAGTTTCCACTGGTAGCAAAAAATATTATAGTTAACATAATTTCAGTGGTAATGAACGACAAAAAAAAATCTTTATTGAACTTATTTTGATACACAAAAGAAACCAAAATTGAAGACACAATGCTCACACTTAAAAAATAAAGCAAATACTTATGATGATATACTGGATTCTAAATAATGCTCCAAACTCAGATCCCCTGCATCACAAATAATTTGTGATGCAGGGACAGATCTTAGTTCGGAGAAGATGCTTTGCTAATTTTGTCCTAGTATCATATTCACAGCATCGATTGCTCCAGGAGCAAACAGATTTCACCTCAAATTTTCCTTCTAACTCCGTTTCCAGTTTCACGTCTCATTCATTGACATTTTCAGAAACTCTACCCAATTTGGTACTCAGTCGTATCCAACCTCCCGACGCCTCCAGCTGTTCCCAAAGCATCTTAACACCACATTGATGTAACGTCTGTGAGAAGCCCATTACCCCGGATCAAATGGCTCCACGGGGTCTGCAGACATTAAGCAGAATTTTTATTTTACTGAAAACTCGGAACGTTAAGTAAAATTGCTTATTAAACGACATTTTAGGGTGACTGTTACACTGTTGTGTAATTCGGGGTGCGTGGTATTTTCCGGTATTACTGGTAAGTTTTCTGAAGATTTCACATGTGTTTGGTAGGTATGTTTCTTTATTAGATGGTAGAAGTACTTACATATTGTAAGAAGTGGGTATTGTTATTTTTGGGTTTGTATACACGGATACCGGGATCGGATTGAATTAGCCACTGATTCCGCCAAGTTGTATCCACTGATATCGGATCCGGTAATTATGTGATGTGATGATTCCTGTGTTTTTAGATTTAATTAAAATAGGATATTAAACAAATTGTTTTTATTTAAACTTATCTAACTAAAATCCACAGTCAATCATGTCCACTAGAAACAAGATCCGGCAAGTGCGAGTGTAACTCGCGCGCCGAGGATTTTTGATGAATAACTTCCTAAAAATAGTAGGTACCAAACTACATTTTAGATGGATCGCTCTGCATAGGTACTTCGGAGATTAAGTCAATTTATCGACTTTATTCAAAATATTTCAAAAAGTGTGTACTCTACAGATATTTACAAAACTGTTTTGAAACATATAAAGTACTTACACACAATTTGACAAATTGACACTTTATTTGTGAAAATTCTACTTCAGAATATAATTTTCTAGCGGTGTGATGCTATCCCAAGCTTTCATCATGATAAATGTTCCAGAATATGGATCGTAAGCAATACACAACTTTATGGGGTGTAGCTTGTTTGCAACGCAGACTTACCGGATTAACATTTTTAGATGCTATAATGAATAACGAGGGGTCAACGTCCTGATGAAAGTTGGCGTAAGTGAGCGACGAGCCAAATTTTTTGACATGTCCAAGTGTTATGTTCAGGGTTTGTATAAATATTATGAATGTTCTCTAATTTTAGAATCAGCTGCTTTTTAGTTTTCATACTTACACTTTTTTAGGGTTTTGATGATCGAAGATCGGTTTCAAAACCCTTATGGTCTCGCTTTATCTGTCCTTTTTTCCCTCCCTAATAACTCAAAAACTACTGCAGCTATCAACTTGAAATTTAAAATAACAATACATTTCGTGCGCCTGTACAGATTTAGAGAAAAATAAATGAAAATGAAAATGAATATTTTCCATACAAATTGTGATGCCGAAATTTTAAAAGATACCTACAGAGTCATATGGGGTATCAAATGAAAGGTATCATTTTGTACATTTCAAAATATTTTTTGAAATTTTTGTAGGTTTCATACTTTTTAAAAATTTTTGAAAAATGTCGAAAAAATACCCATTTCCCCCCCTATCTTCGAAGATTGCAGAGCGATCCATGTAAAATGTATGGAGCGTTTATAGACGTGGATCTATATTTTACAAGAAAAATATAGAGAAGTTTGAAAAAAGAACACATTTTGAAATATGGTCAAAATGGGGGGAAATCATTTTCAAAAGGGGAAGCTACCTCACCGAATGGGGTATCAAATGAAAGGTATCGGTTTGTACGTTTCAAAACAGTTTTTCAAATTTCTGTAAGTTTCATACTTTTTGAAATATTTTGAAAAAAGTCGAAAAAAAACCCATTCCCCCCCCTATCTCCGAAGTTTGACGAGCGATCCATTTAAAATGTATGAAGCGTTTGTAGATATGGATCTATATTTTACAGGAAAAATATAGAGAAGTCTGTAAAAAGAACACTTTTTGAGAAATGGTCAAAAAGGAATAATTTTCATAAGGGGGGGGCTACCCGACCGAGTGGGATATCAAATGAAAGTTATCGGTTTGGACATTTCAAACCAGTTTTTTAAATTTCTGTAACTTTCATACTTTTTGAAATATTTAGAAAACAGTCGAAAAATTTACCATTACCCACCTTAACCGAACCACCCATTTAACCGAAGCATGCAGAGAGATCTACCTGAAATGTAGGTTGGTACCTACTATTCTTAGGTATTCGTTAAATTGCGAAGTCTCTAACCGGTACTTTTGGTACTTAATTGTTGACAAACGTTCAAAACCCTCGGCGCGCGAGTTACACTCGCACTTGACGGATCTTGTTTATTTAACACCACACAAAAAAGACTCGGCGACAAAGCATTAATTTACTGTGTGGTGTTTTATATAATAAAAACTCAAGACAACATTTTAAATTTTAAAAACTCGCCGACGTTTATTGGCTGAACAGATTTTTATGAAACAAAGCTAAGAACACTTGGGATAAAATTATCTATGACGCAAACAAACCTAAACTAAAATCGGTTCATCCGTTTGAGAGCTACGATACCACAGACAGAGACACAGACAGACACGTCAAACTTATAACACCCCTCTCTTTTTACGTCGAGGGTTAACAAAGTATGTATGAAAACTTCTGTCAAAAACACCCGATTAAAATGTGACCATTCGATTATCATTTAGAAGGTGAACTCCCCAAGGTAGGAATATTTTATTTTTAATTTTGCGCTTTATTAATTGAAGGAGGAAGCCGTGTAAGTGTTTGCTTAAATTATGTTATATTTTTGAACTGGCAACATAATTTGATTTTATTGTTTCCTGTTAAAATATTTTATATCAGAAAATTAATAAAGCATTGTTTAGTTTCCATGTTTGTACATATTGTTGATTTGATGTTGATTTTGGGTAGGTAAATATGGCCAGCATAAATAAAAAGTATTTTCAAAGATTACGAATTTTTAAAAACATTATTATGAAAGACTAGTTTCTGGCCGCGGCTTCGCACGCGTTGTTTCTATGGAAACGTTTTATGGTTATTCCTATCCCATGGGAACTTCAGCCTGATCCATTCAGTACATTTGGCGTTATCTTCGGCCAAACATCTTCACAACGGCACAAACTTTCACATTTAAAATGTTATTAGGATATTATTTTCGCTGCTCATTGGTTTATTTTGCTTTTGTTTTCGACCCCCGACGCAAAAAGAGAGGGGCGTTATAAGTTTAAAGTGTCTGTCTGTGTTTATGTTTGTGGTATCGTAGCTCCCAAACGGATGAACCGATTGTCGTTTAGTTTTTTTGTGACATAGATAAATTTATCCCCAGTGTTCTTAGACATGTTTCATGAAAATCTGTCGTGGGGTTTTAAAATTTTTAATTTTGTTCTTGATTCTTTCCTCATTTTGTCTCCGATACGTGTTGTCCGAGGGAAGTGCGCGTCTGGGTGACGTCACTCAATACTAGTGAATTAAAGTGTTTATTGAATTTATTAAGTACCTATATTCGTAATCGAATAGCAGCCAATGGGCGGTTCTTAATCCCGGCCCGGCACCGATAACGACACCGAAAGTACTCAACGACACGGCACCAAGGGTTACATGCTTCATTTGACCGACACGACAAGCGGCTTTGTAATTCCACAGAGACCTCGCACGCCGGCCAATAATGAAACGCCCAATGAGTGGAAAAAATTGTATACTTGAATTGACCAGTAGGTCCCGTTCTACACAGTCCGTTTCAAAAAAACGTTTTTAGTTAAGGTTACGAAAACAATTTTTTTATTTTTTCGTGTCATTCATACAATTAATTTTGTCGCCTTACAGTGAGTCTAAAGCGTAGAGAGGAACTAATTTAGTATTTTTTAGGGTATAATTTTTTATATTTCCCAAATAAATAAATAAAAAAAAATGAGTAAATAAATCAAATTAAATAATTTTCGTTGTTTGATAGCAGTTGAATTAGTGCTCGTAGTGTACTAGAATTTTTGTTTCAAACGAAGTCGATTTAAGTTTTCGCATGGTTATGGGAAGAGGCTATTTTCACGGAATATTTTATCTATTAACTTCTTTTGCACGAGTAAGCGAGAAGTTAATGTCTCTCGAGCTCTCGAAAACTTTAATCGTAACCAAGCTGTGCACACTGAGAGTACAGATGGAATTAAAATTGCACGATGCCAACTTTACAAAAACATAATTATTCGATTGAGTGAACCTTTATTTAATGTGCTTGTAAACAAGCTTACGTTTTGCAATTCATGAATTTCAGGTCAATAGCCTTACACCTACCAGGAACACTTACGGACATGTACGTTTTCAACTGTATTTTTTTGAACGTAAAGTCTAAAGTTAAGTGAGGGTTTCAATTCTCTTGTGGTCAGTCTATTCTGGGTAAGATGAGTTAAACCTTAAGAAGAAATAGGTAATTTACTATTTTTACGTTTTATAGTTAATTAAATATATAGTTAGTAAAATTAGGCTAGGAGGATATTATACAAGGTGTTAGCGGCAACGGCGGCCAGTCTCAACGGAGACTAGCCATGAGCGCAGGAAATTATTAAAATAATAATAAATAAATAATGTTTTACAATTCACACACCGTTATCTAGCCCCAAGCTAAGCAGAGCTTGTGTTATGGGTACTAGATAACTGATATACTTAATACAATACACTACACAGATAGATATCCCGCCTCGGAACAAATTTGTGTACGACCTGCAGAAATTTGTTCCGTTGGTCTGGATGTTTTCTATGTATAGTAAAAAAATATCTATCTATGTAGTGTATTGTATTAAGTATATCAGTTATCTAGTACCTATAACATAAGCTCGGCTAGCTTAAGGCTAGATAATGCTGTGTGAATTGTCCAGCATTATTATTATTATTATTATATTTTTTATACATATTAAACATCCAGAACACTCTGAACAAATATCTGTAGATCTTGCAAACATTTGTCCCGAGGCGGGAAACGAACCTGCAACCTCCTGCGTCGCAGGCGGACCTTCGTCCGCTGCGCCACCGAAGTCTTCATGAGGTCAACATGAGGCTGTGTTTATCAATATGGCGTCAAAATTATGACCACCAATCGAAGGCAATGCTCATTTGAACTCTGAAACGTTTTCCTTCAGTTTTTGAATATACAAAAAGCCTTCAAACGTTTTCATAGAAAACACGTTCGCAAAGCCGCGTGCAAAAAGTAGTAAAACTAAATAGGTTTTTACTTTCACCTTTGCTAGTTCTGCCGGTTATTTACCTCCTGTGCGGTAAAACTATGAGGAAAACTGTGACGTGAAACCTCCCGGGAGATCTGACACGCAATGCGACAACGTTAGTGTGGATAGGGAACTATTTATGTCAGGGTTGTAATTCCTGGGGTAATAGGTAGTGTTGATAATAACCTCCTTATTATTGCTCTACCAAAATAGATAGATCCTAACGAGAATGGAGTCATGACCTACGGAGCTGAGACGTGGACACTCACGGTAGGGCTGGTCCACCAGTTCAAAGTCGCTCAGCGAGCTATGGAAAGAGCTATGCTTGGAGTCTCTCTGAATGATAGAATTCGTAACGAATACATCCGACAGAGAACCAAAGTTTTCGACATAGCTCAAAGAATTATCAAGCTGAAGTGGCGGTGGGCCGGCCATATCTCGAACCGACAACCACTGGGGTAAACGTGTTCTGGAGTGGAGACCACGACTCGGCAAACGTAGTGTAGGACGACCTCCGGCCAGGTGGGATGACGATCTGCGAAAGACTGCGGGCAGATGCTGGTTGCGGCAAGCTGAATACAGGGCGCTATGGCGCTTATTAGGGGAGGCCTATGTCCAGCAGTGTACTAATATAGGCTGATGATGATGATGATGATAACGAGAAACCAATCTCAGGGTTTTGATCCCAGAAGCAATGTGATGTGTCATCGAGTGGCGCCGCCCTAGCAATAAAGGTGCTATCTAATTATATATGGTTATTATACGAGAGCCTGAACTTTGAAATAAGCTCAGTTCAACAAGGTGTCCCATTGTAATTTGCTAGTGCAACACACAATACATGGTTAGATGTAGGTTATGTTATGTCACACATCTACGATCTTGGAATTCATCAACTACCCTCATTTAAGTAGAGAAACAGCCTTTATTCACAAGAAAATTACAACCAACATCAACTGATCCATATCAATGCCAGTCGGAAGCGTCCCCAAGACGCTGGCTGCATTGCCCCGCTGTATGGCAATGCTGATGCGCTGAGCCAGATAGGTCTCAGATCACGCGTCGCTTCGACCAGACGCTCAGATAATTTTTTAAAAACCCGAGGAGCCTCGGTACCTAGGGTCTCGACTCTAAGGGGAACAAATGTGTAAGCTCTGTCGAGACCTGCATATATGTAGAGAAAATATAGTTTTGTGTATCTTTTGTTGTGATAAACTCCAACTTGCCAGGGAAATAAAAACGTCCGAGATAACATTTCACTTTTTATAATTTCACAAAGCTACAATATCGGATCCAAGACAACCTTCTTGTTCCGTAGCTCAACAACTAATGTCCCTTCCTATCCAAAAACTCGATAGCCGACAAAATGACCGTTATAACCGTTACAAGCTGTCAGCTGACTAATTTTTGAAAGGAATGACAGTTGTCGTTTGAGCTACGAAATAATTAAGGTAGGTACTTAATGTAATAGTCACTTCAAAAATATAAACTAAAATAAACATAATTTAACAATTGATTTCACGAGAGTTACATCGAGAGTTTCCGCTCTGATCAATAATGACCAAAGTAAGTTCAGCTTCTTATTTACAAAAATGATGGCAAATAAATATAAAAATGTATGCGAGGCATCTAAAATCAAAACAATAATTTTAAATAAGCTAACAGTTGTGAACTAAAGTTTAATATTTTTTTACTTTCCTACTTATCATTTTGGTTTCTAAGCATACTTTGCGTAAGTATGCTAAGGGCACAATCTTTTAACTAAAGATTAATTTAAAATTCTCAGTAAGCGAATTATATAAATTATTTTGAGAATAATATCATTAAATATTATAAAGGAGTAACTGACTCACTGACAGACAACGCACAGCTCAAACAACTGGTTCTAGACGCTTAAAACTTTGAGTGTTTGTTCCTTTTAGAGTGCAGAGTGTGCTAAGAAAGGAATTTGAAAATACGCACTCTAAGAGTTTCAAAATAGGAGATAAAATTTTAATCAAAAATGCTTTGTATTTCAGTAACCACAAGCGATAGAACTACAAAATTTCACATGTAGATTCACCTTTCATAACTATGACACGTTCATTCATTGCTTTCTGAAATTCTGATAGTGTCTTCCTATATCTAGTTTCAATGAAAAAATAAAGTTTAAATGCAAATACTCCGTATCTCAGCAACCGTTAGCAATAGAAGTATAAAATTTTACATGTAGATTCCCCTTTTATAACGATAACACATTTAATTAATCGTTCTCTAAGTTCGCTTAGCTAAGTTTAATCGAAAAGTTTTAACAAAAATGCTCTGTATCTTAGAAACCGTTTGCATAGCTACAAAATTTTACGATTTATGACATAATGTAGACTTCCCTTAAAAAAAACACATTTCATTCAAAGTTTTCTGAAATTCAGTAGTTGTTTACCTCATCAATATTTATTATGACGCGTACGAAGTAACGGGTTACATCTACTTTTTACATATATATCGTTACATTTTCACTTGCCTGTAGGTTTTATAAAATCCTTATAAAAGAGGTGTTTCTGTTAACCAACTACAACCTCAACGGTTAAAAAAATCAAACTCCAATCAAAATTATCCCAATCAATAACAACCAGCGATAGATAACAAATTGGCAATTGCCAATCCACAGTACCTTTATGAAATCTGCCAGGAAATTGGAATGGGCGTATTTGAAACGGATGCCGTAGGCAGCTAATAATTTCGCAGGTTGTTGTCTAAGCCTTCGTGTTTGGAAATACGAGTAGATGCATCAGGCTATGTTGGAAATTGAACTAAAGTGAAGTGCAGAGAATAATAGATTTGAGTAGGTATATTCAAGATAACATTCTCTTAGGGCCATATAACTTATATTTAAGTTTAGAGAGAGTCCATAGGTGATCGGAATGCTGGCTTCTTTTTCGGTCAAGGCAATGCTGCCAGCATTCTGGGCACTCTGCCTGCTGGTGACGCGTTAACGGTGTCTCGCGGGGCGTTGGACGTTTTTTTTTTCGTTTACTGTAAAGATAGTTATAAACTTTAACTCAAAAAAACAAATGACTGGCTCAAGGTTTCTTCGTCGCTTCTTTACTTTACATACCGAAGCGACAGAAATAAAAAAATATATTATTTCCATGTCAGTGTTTAATTTTAATAAGTGTGTTTTAAAGAAATTTTTATTTTGTTGTAACCTACAAAGTTTGATATAAAAAAGTTCAAAGCTAGTTATGTATAAGTAGTTCTAGGTATGCCCCTTAGCCTCAAAATGGCCGAAAATATTCAAACCCAAAGTCCAATATAGGAAATGAGATGAGAAAAAGCGGCAATCTTTACACCATTACCATCTTCGTCTAATAGCTATGTACTATGGCCGGATTAAATTTCGTTGAACAGGCCGAAAAACTTGCACGGTAGTGTGTGAGGTCTAGGACCGTGCGGACTAAGGCGGAGGATTTGGGGGCATAGACAAACATTGATTGTAATTAAACATTATTAAAAATTTGGAAATGCTCATTTAAGCAGTTGCTTTGTCGTGGTAAATACAACCAAAAAACGGTGCCTAACTAAACTAGACACAATTTATTTTGCTAATGCCGAGTATTAGGTACTTCAGAAGTAACACAGGGCCATAAATGGGCTGCCAAACCCAAAATAAACTAAATTTATCTATTTTTTCATCAACAGATACCTAAAGCCTTGCTATTTGAGTCTGAACCTAACAAGAATGCAGACAAACCCGAACAAGAATTATAGGGTCATACCCCAAGATATACCGATAGCCTGGTCAAAAATATAATTAGGAGCCACAAGGTGCACCGATAACTTGGTGAACGTTGTATTGAATGAATATCTCAAAGTCGGTCGCCAGGTTCACACAGCTGTAGAAAACAGCATGTTATATGCAGTCCGCGCAGGACCGTTTTTTAAGGCGTTCTTTAGGGGAGGCATTTTCAGCGTTCATTGGTAGGGATCACAAAGGCCTACAGTTTTTTATCAAGTGACAGCTGAAATAAAAGGAGGACGTTTTCAATTAAACAGTTAAAGATTTTTTGAAGGGATTCGAGTAGGTATCTTGTGTTATAATTCGCCTAACGTTTACACTTTAAATCTTTAATATGTATTTTAACAAATCGCGAAAGTATCATAAAACAGATAAAAAGATTGAAAATTAAAAATATCTATCTATGAAATGTTGTATTCTATTATATATATCAGATATCTTGTCCCCATAAGCTCTGCTTAGTTTAAGGCTAAGAAGAGGTTGCTAAGATGATGCTGTCTGAATTGTCCTGCATAATTTATGTATTAACGAACAGAAAAAGCATTTTAATTTAGCCAGAACTTTCAAAAATTATGTTATATGGGCTTGAGCCCACCGCTGATAGTGTTTTACAAGCCCAGGCTGAGCCTGAACCAGAGCATAAAAACTTACGGTTAGTTTCGCTACGCTCGGTTCCCGCTATGCACTGATCTTTAAATACCTACCAAAAAGTGCCGCTTTGCTCTGAATTTCTCAGTGCTACCTTTAACAATGGAAGGTACAATTCGATAGAAAAGTGTTTCTAAAGTATACTCTTAAAGCTAGCCTGGGACTGCATAGATTGAGGAAAAAAGTTTTGGTAAATAAAAATGCCATGTGGGCTTGAACCCACAATTGGTAGTGCCTTAGTACGTCCACGCTGACGAATTAATTGGGTTCGAACCCAACCCTTGTAGATTCGCACGCTCCATCCGAACTAGACTCAGTCGCCCGCTTAATTTCCTTCGACAATTTACTTTTTCTTGATAATTCCCACAGACCTAATTATACAAATGGAAGTTCTAATGAAGAGATGCCCTTTTCTTGTAAAACTCGCCGAAATTAAAATTAATTTATTTTATGGCGGCTTTATTACATTATCATTAGGCCAGTTGACTGTCAAATTATTTTACCGTCATGAATATTTTAAAGCATTTTTTATTCTTTACTTTTCTAACAATTATTAACAATTATTATGGACCGTTATTCGGAAAAGTTCATTTAAACAGATACTCTGTTGTTACAACCAAAAAAAGATACAATTTGTGTTGCTAATGCATAAATAGACAATATTAAAATCAGATTCTTTAATATAAGTACGGAAACAAGTTCAGAGAATCATAATATAATTTCAAAGCATTGGTAGGTAATAAATTAAAAATATAGTCAAAATACCCTGAATCAAAGTTATTTCCAACTCACATATTAATCACTCTATGTAAGGGAAAGCAAACATTTCACAAAATATTTTGACAGGTATGCAAGCCAAATATTTTGTGACGGCTTCAAAAACAATTTCATTTGGGTATTACAAACTCAGGGGTGTGCAACATTTTTAACCTTCTAAAAATAGGTGGATAAAGTAATTAAAACCTTCTCAAAATAGGTGGGTAAAGTAATAAATTATCAAAGTTGGCGTAGGCGTACACAAACTAATTTAGGTACTTACATGGCGCACTTCCTCTAAGAGCGTGTAACTATTGCCAGCGATATAAGTCTGGTCGTGCCACATAATTGTAGAGATATAATCACTTCATCAATTTACACTCACACGTATTCAAACACCCACACATACAAATATACCAACAAACGTACTTTCTGAAACTTTAACATTTATTTTACCTGCATCTAAAATTTTACCTTTGTTTTAAATACTTACTACTACATTACTTAACAAAATCTACTATTAATATTTTATTTGTCTTGGCAGACCGATATTCCCTAATTTTTATTTATTTATTTTGTATCATCATTATAAAACAAGGCAAGGCTGCGGTGGCCAAATTTGGTCTAGGAGGACATATCATTATATTATAATAAAGTACCCCGCTGTCTGTCTGTCTGTCTCAACGCGAAAAACTCAAAAAAATTTAAGGGTAGCTTCGACCAATGTTACCTACATTGGTCGGACTAAGACCCGAGTTCACCAACAGATGGTTAAATTTTTAACAGTTGTTTTGCAGATTTTGACGCGAGTTTCTATACATTATACGTCAAAGTTAACCGACGAAGCTGCCTAATTTAACGATTATCTTTTGGTGAACACCAGCATAAGGTATCTACGACCTACATCATCGTAAGTAAAAAGGGAGATTGGGTGCTAGCTTCTTGAAAGTGGAACGCTCGAATTAGGTCCAATTAGGTGCACCCACCTCAGTCATAGTCGGACCGGTGCCGCCGGCGAAACACCAATGCCGCCGTTGTGTTTCGCTTCTTTTATTGTTGTCACTGTCGTACTTTGGTCTAGGTACGTCTTTCCATCTTCATTGTTCATAAGGTACCTATATTTGAAATAGCGTGTCATCTAGTTGTAAAACAAGAGACGCCATTTGTTGAGTTGGCGCTGGGAGACCGTACCATATCCACAGAATTTTACTTATATCTTTGTAAGTACTATTTTTTCAAGATGTCCAAGCCTGAAACGTAAAAACGTGTTCCTTATGGCTCTCTATTTTATTATCCTGTATTTTTTACCGGCACTCTACAAACAATAGGCTTGTTATGAAAACGTCACGTTTCCGCCGTGTGTCTTACTTGTTTGAAAATACTTCTTCAAAGACTAGCGTTTTATGTTTTCTTTTAGAATGACTGAGTTTTATTTTTTCTATTTTTGTACGTTTTATTTGGCTTAACTATAACCTTTTTAATCATCATCATAGACAGACACCATCCGATTATTGTTTTTAAAATCTGACTACCAAAAACAATAACAAAGTAGGAACTAGTTTCTGACCGCGGTTTGGCACACCTTTTACCAGGATAGTCGTAGCTTATCATCCTTTTCCTTGATATTATCCAAGCCCTTGCCAAATTTCATTTAATTCCAGTCGTTTATTCGCAAAAATGTAAGTTATAGTTAGTTGTGAGCGACTGACGAGTGAGAATAATAGTCGTGTGTAGTCCTATTTATTGGTATTATGTAGGAAGAATGACTTAACTAGAGCTACCATACTAATTTATTAGTTCTAACTGAATAAATCCATAAGTAAAACCTTTCCGAGCGTGATTTAAATCGGTGTGTCAACCCTACTACCCTTCTGATTAATGTCACAATTTATTTCCTCTCCATCGGAAATGTTTCAGTGCAAACCCTAATTGGTCATTACTGGAAACAGATAGAGGCAACCCTAACCTTTGAACCCAAAAAATGAAATAAAAACGAATAGAAAGACATCTCGTTTCAATCCGTAATAAAAAGATTATAAACATTTATAAATGCAACAACATCATGGTTTATATACTTGAGAAATGGTAGCTTAACCTATCAAGAATATTTTTTTTTACCCATGAAATTTTCATTTTGATTCATAATTTTATAGTTTTAATTTTTTTAATTAGAACAACGCAATTTATTTTACCTATCTATGTGCATCGTTTCGTCTAAAACGTAACTCCTTACATAAAGCGTAGTTTATTAAACGAAAGAAGAAATGGCTACTTCCGTTATAGCAGTGGCATCTTTTAGAGAGACTTGATACTCGAATGTTGCCTAATCAATGTCTAATCATCACCCACAGCTCCTCTTATCTCTTATCTCTATCCTCTTTTACACGTCAGCATACAAATTCTTCCGTCTCCTCCAGATAAAAAACTCAAAAGTATCTACTGATGTAAACATACACTGATAGAGGAAAGATTTGATTATTTGTTTGTTTGTATTGAATAGGCTCCGAAACTACTGGTCCGATTTGAAAAATTCTTTTACCATTAGAAGCCCACATTTTCCTGATAATAAATGAACATCGGCCACTTTTTACCGCGGGAAAATCCTTCATTCCTACGGGAAAACGGGTAATAGGACAACGGGTAGTAAGAATGCAGCTAGTAATTAATAATTATACCACTCAAGGACATAAAACAATACAGAAAGAAATGCTAAGAATAGAGAAAGTACCTACGAAAGGCGAGTCACTATGAGCGATCTCTAGCACATAATTTACAGTATGATTTAGAAAACGCGGGAGTTTCAACTCTATCACAGCTATCGTTTTTTGCGTCATACAAGTTTTGAGGGTCGCCGATTGACTAGAACAGTTTAATGACTGTCACTTGTCTAGTTCTGAGGATTTGATAGGAGTTAGGGAAGGCAGGAAACTGTATCGGATACCGAATGAAGCGTCGAAATTTTTCTATAGGGTCGGGTAGGTTGGTAGGGTTGGCAAACATCAAAATCAAAAACTCTTTAATCCTATAAATACAATAAATGTACACTTAGAAAAGGTCAAATTATAACACTAAACACTTGCAGTGCGCTGGCGGTTTAGTAACTGTTTTAGAATTTGCTCAATCTTAACTCTTCCCGCGGCGTGAGAGGCGACTAAGGGATATCCACTGGGGGCGGGCAGCAGTGCCTTCTGCAGAACAATTTTACCACCTATTGTGCCTATTTATATTATATAAGGTTGCTAAGCGTTTACTTTATTTAATAATAATATTCACGTGTTATCAATTTATAATTGTGTACCTGTTTACCTACCTACCTATGTGTGCCTTAAATATTGTTTTGTTACTGTTATTTTGTTACTTTTTCTGTGCTGTTTGTATGTG
Source organism: Eupithecia subumbrata (assembly GCA_949316285.1). Taxonomy (NCBI): domain Eukaryota; kingdom Metazoa; phylum Arthropoda; class Insecta; order Lepidoptera; family Geometridae; genus Eupithecia; species Eupithecia subumbrata. The sequence goes on along the minus strand of OX438650.1, from coordinate 5,281,980 downwards.
TACCCAATAAAAAGTCTATCTATCTATCTACATCAGCTCGCCATAGCCAAGGAATGAGCTGCACCTCACTCTCCAGTAGGCATCCGTTCCATTATGTCCTAGCTATGTCCGTATGACAAGTGACTATGACAATGACAGCTCATTAGCAACACCTCGACCAACGAGATGACGTATGTAGACCATGGTTTAAATTACATTACCGACATCTTTGGGGAGGCACGATCCGTGGTGGCCGACAGTCACCAAGAGGCAGTGCGTGCGCTATTTAAACTGAAACAGGGTTGGAAAAAAAACAGTTTTTTTTAAATTTTATAAAACAAACAGTTCAAATTGTTTTAAACAAGTGTTTGTTTTGTTTTTTTTGTTTTTTTTTTGTCCTTATTAGTTTAGGGCATTATTTTAAATTAATTCGACCTATAATGTTTTATTTCCAGACTAGATCTTTTGACTTTTCAAATTTTCTATAGTAAAATAAATATTGACAAAAAACGATCAATGGATAAACATTTATTTTATGTTGCGTATCTCTAATCACTACTAAACGATTTACATTCACCCTGAATGTTTCCTAGCAGGACTATACCGGCGGGGAAATACCTATAAACTATAAATTCTATTCTATGAATAGGGGCACCCCCAATATTTATTAATTAGTGATGGGCCGAACCTGACTGACAAATAATTTTGATTTTATAATGTTTATTAAATATAGGTAATTTTGTTTGTTATAATTTTGTTTTTGATTGATTTTAAATTGAAATTTTTAATATTCTATACTATCTAATGCATGTTTCAAAAATACGTGTTATCTTATCCCATTACCCATATAAATCCTGGTACTTGGTAGGTACTTAGATCTTTGTTTGACTGAATAAATAACTTATCAAAAAAATATTACTTTCATTTTATATCATTCATTCGCAATGAAAAGTAGTTTTAAAGCTTGTTTTTTTCTCATCGTTTTATACAATGTTTAAAACTTGTTTTAATCTGTGTTTTTAAACGTGTGATAAAAAACACGGTTTAAAATCAAACTGTTTTAAACATTGTTTTAAACATGTGTTTTAAAACCATTTGTTTTAATCATGCCAACCCTGAACTGAAAGGTGAAAGGAGGTGATGAAAAATTCGAATTAATCCAAATTTTTGAAATCAATTTTCATTTCTAAAATTGTATGAAACCAAAGTTATGAAAAAACTAAATTTCGTCCGCGGCTTCGTACGCGTTGTTTCAATGGAAAAGTTTAAGGGTTATTTATCACGACCTCCGTGGCGCAGCGGACGAAGGTCCGCCTGCGACGCAGGAGGTTGCGGGTTCGATTCCCGCCTCGGAACAAATTTGTGTACTATCTGCAGAAATTTGTTCCGTTGGTCTGGGTGCTTTCTATGTATAATAAAAAAATCTATCTAGGAAGTGTATTGTATTAAGTATATCAGTTATCTAGTACCCATAACACAAGCTCTGCTTAGCTTGGGGCTAGATAATGTTGTGTGAATTGTGTCCAGCATTATTTATTTATTTATATGTTATGGATACTGACTTATGGGATGAAATCTTTGATCAAATATTTCGCAGCCTCCCCGAAAACCTTGATCGATGTATGAAATGTAGTTTATTAGCGACGCGTTACCCGAGAACTGGTAAGCATCTGGCGCAGCGCATCAGCATTGCTAGCGATACCACGACACAACACCATCCTTCAAACAATTGCTGGTAATTGTAACATTGTAAGCGAAATCATAAAATGATCCATTTATTATCGTAATCTATGCTTAAATCTACTTCTTCACCTAATTATCATTACCTTTAATGCCCGGGATCGAATTCGAATCTTACTACGTAATCTAAGCTGTTTCAGAGAAAGAGAAAGTTAGGTTTAATCGACCATGAAAAAGGCTGGTTATGCTACACCAGAATTGAAGAATCGATGATTTCAAGTAAGTTGAAGAGTTAGTTCGTTTGTCTAAAGCTCCTAAAAGAATCTGAGTTCCTACTATTCAACGTACGCGTCCTTCCGCTAGCTAGACGATCATTGGCCACTTTAAATCATAATTTTATTACTAAAGTTACGGTAAAATATACAAATCTAACGACATTAATCAATATTGAACAGGTAGGGTATGTTACGAATGTTTGGAGTGTTACCTCTCACGTGGCATGGTTTCGAGAGGGGAGTGATTTACTAAAATGTTTAGTAATATGTAGTATTAGGTCAAATAACTAACCCTTATAAGGGATCTTTTTGGCGTCTGAAATAAAATATTTTTATTTTTATTTATTTAATGCCATACAGCAATCAATGCATCCAATGTCTTGAGGACGCTTCCGACTGTTGATTTGGATCAGTTGAGCTACCTGTAGATTGTTTGTAACATTTGCAATTAAATCAATTGATGCAATTGTAAATACTAATTCTATAAATATATGTTATTTCGGGTGTAAATCTATGCAAATTTCAGCCCGATCCGTTCAGTAATTTTGGCGTGAAAAGTAACCAACGTATAGGCTGTAACTTAACTATAAGTACAGACTAGAAATCCATAAATTCTTGTAAAGAATAAAAACTATGTTTTATAGCTAGTAGGTGCCTGTACCTATGTTATGTTACTCACGTCAAAACTGACCTAATGTTCCCTTCAGCCACCGAAATGTTCGCAAAATTTCGGAACAAAACAAAAGTCCGTTAAATAACCCGTAAATCATGTTTCCGGGCCCGACGCCATTAAAATATGTCAGCTGATTCGGGACGCTCGATTCGGAGTTATTTGTAGCAAGCAACGGTTTAATTTTTCAGTAATTTCTGCAGAATTGCTCATACCGTATAATACCTATATTCTATATACTCAGCGTGTATATAGCTCATTATTTCACCAAGTGGTCACTAAGTGGCTACTTACTATTGTAAGTAGCCACTTACTATTGTAAGTAGCCAGTTGTTGGTGAAATAATGTATAGAAAAAGATGAATTTTATTGTTAGACTATGGTCAGCAAAAACTTACCATTTTATTTATAATAGAACTAATAGTTAAACTCAGCAGCACACAAACGTCCACTGCGGTCCAATGGTCAGCAGTGGACTATGTGTGCTCCAAACAAGTCGGTTTCCATAATCACTACGCTTAGCATAATTCATAATTCATTTATTGTTTGTGAATCAGGTAAAATTACAGTCAGTTCATGAGACGTATTTTAGATCGCTGGTTTCTGCCACTTGGGCGTACAATCATTTCAAGCAAACGGATTGCTGATCGAATGTGTTGAAAATACACAGAAGGTAGCTGATGCCCTATTTCTGGTAGGTTCGCTTAGTCGGCTCTTAATTACAAATACTACGGACTCAATTAGAAAGATCGATTCACACAGTGCGATCGCCACGACCACTTACAGTACAAATATCCCTAAAACACTCCTGTGATTTCAACTACGTCTTCCTAGCCGAATTTCGACCACGGCGGCGCGGCGGCCAGTCTCATCGGAGACTAGCCAGGTGCGCAGTACATATTATAATGCACAATTGTGTGTGCAAACACAGGTACACTCTCTATTCCCTCACTCTAATAATCCGATCCGACTGGGGAGAGGTCAAGCACGGAGGTGTAACACCGCCAATTTCCTGACTCCAGGCTGCTACTGTGAATTTTTTTTGCTAGAAAAATCCCAATAACAACTATTGGCCGGACCCGGGATTTGAACCCAAGACCTCATAATCAGCGGTTGAACAAGCTGACCGCTAGACCAACGAGGCAGTCAAGTTTTTTTCCATACACACCGTGATCATGGCGCATGCAAAAGTGCCAAAATATATGTAGTTAAGCTCAGGACATCACCCAACCTTAATGTCTGTCTCGTTATGAGTAATCTTCGAGTAAAATAAAAGAAATAACATTAAAAATTAAGTACCTAATCACCGACCTGTTGGTCGCGAATCGTTGGCCGAAACGTCACGGGATGCGAACTATTACCAATTACTGTCGCTCAACGGGATGCAACGGAAAGTAACACTTAAATTGGGAAAGATGCACTAAAATTAGTTTAAAATTCCTTGAATATTGCACATTATTTTCTGCTGAGTGGATGCTGAAATCTGAGTGGGTAAAATTGGAACTCTTATTGAAAATTCCTCTAAAAGCATTGATGATATTTTAAGATTTGCGCCGTTTATGCTGAAATCTGAAATTGCTTTAAAGGCGTATGATAATATTTTGCGATTTGCGCCGAGATGGTATGGATAGGTACCTACCGGTGTTGTTAAATATTTTCAACCATATTTTCTTTGATGCCGTTAATGGTATGTTAATCTATATATATAAAAGAAAGTCGTGTTAGTTACACTATTTATAACTCAAGAACGGCTGAACCGATTTGGCTGAAAATTGGTGGGGAGGCAGCTTAGAACCAGGAGACGGACATAGGCTATGTTTTATCCCGGAATTACCACGGGAACGGGAACTACGCAGGCGAAGCCGCGGGCAGCAGCTAGTACTCTTATAAATTTGAATCATTAAAAGCAATTGAAAGTCTCTTCACTGGCGGAGCGATAGAAGTAAATTTGCACACGGTTTGTTACAACGCAATAAAATTGTTATGAATTATTATGCCAAAAATTATTAAAATTGTTATGAATTATTATAATAGTGTATTGTATTAAGTATATCAGTTATCTAGTACCCATAACACAAGCTCTGCTTAGCTTGGGGCTAGATAATGCTGTGTGAATATTCCAGCATTATTTATTTATTTATCTATGGCCTATTAAAAGCAAGGTAACTGGTTCCACGTAGGTACAAACAGAACCCGAAATAAAAAACCAAAACTTTTTAATTCCATAAATACACACTTATAAAAGGCAAATACACGTCTTATAAAAGGTCAAATTATAAAATTAAACACTGACACGGAAATAAAGTGATATTTTTTATTTCTTTCGCTTCGGTATGTAAACTAAAGTACAGAAGCGACGAAGAAACCTTTAGCCTGTTAGTCGCTCTAGCTCAAAAAATAAACCCGTCCCAAGCTATTTTATCATCTAGCCAGATAATCTGATATTTTATAGAAACTCCGAAACCCTAAAAAGCGAACTATTTTTATTTTAGCCGCTTTATTTCCATCGAAAAGCATCAAAATGCCGCTCTTATAGATTATAATTCGAAAAAGTTCCCGAGGCTTGCTCATTGTTTGCGAAAACCTCGTTATAACCATCCACTGTTGTAGTGATGTCCATAGATCGAAAGTTTCGAGGCGCTTTTGTCGCTTTTATTTTCGATCTGGGATTTTGTTGAGAGCTTTTAATGAAGCGGACGTTTTACGTAAAGTTCCAGGCTTTTTACTGCTGAAAGGAAATGCCTAATTAGTGCTCGGGATTATTTCAGTTTTCTCAGAATAGCAGTAAAAATATACTTTATGTAGGTAAGTATTTATTTAGGTTAAAAATATGTAGTAATTATCAAATAAATAATGCTGGATAATTCACACAGCATTATCTAGCCCCAAACTAAGCAGAGCGTGTGTTATGGGTACTAGGTAATTCATATACTTAATACAATATACTACATAGATAGATATTTTTTATTAGAAAACATCCAGAACACCCTGAACAATTATCTAAAGATGGTACAAACATTTGTCCCGAGGCGGGAATCGAACCCGCAACCTCCAGCGTCGCAGGCGGACCTTCGCCCGCTGTGCCACTGAGGTCATCGTATTAAGTACATGTCATGCGTGCTCATGCTATAATTTTATGTAGAACTTTTATGGGATTAAGACTACGATTTTTTTTCGCATTTGTAATTATTTCTGTTTCTTACAAAGTGTAAACCTAGCGGAATAGTTATTGTTTTCCCAAATCGTAAACCATTTCCAATGAGCCCATCATAATATCATAACTTCGAATAAATGGTTCTTTTGGGGACTTTGGTCAAAATGTGGATTTTTAGCCCAAAATCTTTTAGATTACCATTTACTCTAAGGTTTGGCGCAAACGGACCACCGGCTACCGCCACCGGTGGCTGTCGCGCGCTGCCGCCACATTTGCAGCAGTCGCAGAAGCGCACGAAAGGCACTGGTGTTCGGAAGCGACCACATGTTATGCGGGCGTGCGATGCGTAGGACGCCTAGCGGTTAGCGGGTGATCGGGGGGCGGGGCGGCACGACAGTGGCGAGAGTCGGCGTCTTCCGTGGCGCACAGCGGCACAAGTGGCGAGTTGCGGACACTGCTGTTAGTGACCGCCTCCGCGTTGAATTCATCAAAATGTATAAAAAGCATGTCAATGCCTGCGCTCGTCGCTTGGTGGCTGTGGTCGGTGGTCTGTTTGCGCCAAGCCTAAAATTACAATTGAACACAGTTTTATCGTAGGTCCATAAAAATGGTTTACAATTTGCGGCAAATAACTAAGCAGAAAAATTAAAAACCGCAAAAATATTATATCGCGCGCAGTTCAAACAGAGCCACCTGTAAGTGGAGCGGAAGTTAAAGTACGACGGTGCATAGTAATGAGTACCTTGGAAATATAGCAGCTGGAGCAAATGTGGGTTCATTAGATACCATAAAGATCCAACTAGCAAGAATCGAGCCATTTTGTGAGTCAAATAAGGACGCCACGTTTCGGAAAACTGCCAGCGTACTTTTCCAATTCACTATTGCAACTAATTAAAACTTTAGTTTAATCCGAGATTCCCATTATACTTTCAGAAATGGCGACGGGTTAACCTACAACTGCGCTGAGGAAAATCTGCTAAAGAGAATTTACACAGATTTGTAATTGATGCCTCCGTTTGATCCAGTTGAAATAAAATAACAGCACTTCACTTATCCTGCATTTGTAGGTATTTATTTAAAACATTACATCTTATATTACAACAACAACAACAGAGTAGTCAATTAAATAATTATATAATGTAAATCAACAAGCTACATAATGAAATACAAATGTCATTATGCAATTATATATAAGTGTATTCAATTCTTTAAAAAATACATAATAATAGCTTCTGGATACCATTGTAATACAATAAGTACCTACCATTGGCTAAATTATTCTATACGTTGTCAATTATTCTATACGTATTATATAAATACGTTTATTATTATAACAACAAAGTTGTAGTGGTTATTTTATACAAAAACCCAAAAGGGACAGCTCTTGTAGCCAGTAACTGTCTCATTTGGGTTTTCGTTTTACAAACCAACAGTAGAAAACGGCCAACCTTTTATAAAAGACTTCGAAACATTTTCATAAGGAGTAGGTTCTGAATTCGGCTGTAAGGTTATTTATTTTATATGTATTTATATTTTTTAATTCCTAGAGTTATCAACATGGCCAACCTATTTGTATTTTTAAATTCACTGGCTTATCATCTACGTACAGTACATTATTACATCGGTGTAACCGTGGTACAACTTTTCACGTATAAAGGACGAAAACAGAGGGACTTAAATGGGTTTCTGTAGCCCGCGGCCAATTCGACTATGTGCTTGTTACCTTCGTAATATTTCAATGTTTACAGAATTGCCTGGACGTATTTATATCTCTGCCTAGGGATTATAAAGCTTATGATTGTGATTTATTGATACTTTCTTTCATTGTATAAAATATTATATAATTTATATATTATGAGTATTTGTCATTGATTTATTTGTCGGTAGATAGTCCCTGGTCCTAGTTTGGGAAGAAGAATTCAGCAGTGGATGGATATTGCTAGTGGTATCGAGTCTCGGGCCCATTTTCTTTGAATGTAATTTATCTTATTCTAATTTCTATTTTTTATCAGTTTATTGATATTCCTTGAACAATCACTCTGCATGAAATCAGTACCAATGAACTGAGTTAAAAAATCTAGATTTCTGCACTTTGTTTCTTGACTTATTGAAAACAATCACTACTAGTACAAGGTGATTTTAACTATAGTTTTCTCTAAGGACCTTCCTCAAAATCTTCCCCGAAGGGTTCTTGGGTAAAACATCTAAGAACATAACCTCTTTCACTCTTTTATACACCGCTACTCTTTCCTCTACAAACTTTAAAACTTCATCCCCCTTCAGTTTATGTCTTTCTTTCACTACTACAAAAGCTTTTGGCACCTCTCCTAGTCTCGTGTCGGGAATACCAATGACTGCAGCATCTAGGATACTCGGGTGTTCTTTTAGTACGTTTTCTAGTTCTGCTGGAGGGACCTGGAAACCTTTAACCTGAAATAATACAAAATACTGTAGGTATATGTATGTATATGATATCTTTTGGTGTGTAGCATAATTTAGAAATCCAATTGGTACCTAATTCTATTTGTTTGAATCACATTCATTCGAGTTATTTGAATAGCTTTATCTGACGCATGTGAATAATATTTAACAATACTGGGAAGGAATGAATACTAGCAAAACTCGTCGTATTTTTCAACCTTGAGATAAGAGCAATAATAATATTTTGGCTTATTAAAACATCATTGTTGTGATACTCGTAATGTAATGATGACTTATCATTTGCGTTTTTTCAACCAGGAAATTACCTTGTATTTTTCTATTGTAGGTAAGACTTAATTTCTGGGTCAGTCAGTTGACACCCATTCATAGAGCAGTTTTCATTTAATTTATCAATCTCATCTTTACCCAAAGTTAGTTCATGTTTGTTGTTTGTCTGAACTGTTTTGATTATGACGGAAAATTACAAAACTAACCTTGATAAGTTCCTTTAATCTATCAACAATAGTCACGGCCCCATGTTCATCAACTTTTGCGAGGTCACCAGATTTGAACCAACCGTCTTCTGTGATAGCCGCTTTGGTGGCCTCTGGGTTATTTCTGTAGCCTGTCATGACTTGAGGTCCTCGTATCAGGAGTTCCCCGACCTAGAAATTGTTATCATTAGTTGAAATGATTATTGTGGTTTCTTTGTCACTAGTAGATAGTGGACAAAAAATTTAAACTAAATTAACAATTTTAATTCTTATTTGTTAGGCGATAATTTTGTTCAAAATTTGAGCTTATTTTATCAGCCTAAATATATAAAAGTTTTTAATTTTAACTTTGTCACCTCAGCGCATTTGGTCGCTCTACAAACGCACCCAGACAACAAAAAAAAATGTGCGTTCTTTAAATCATTGTCGTAAACGGAAACTGCCTCTGATTGGCTACTCACCTCGTCAGGACCTAAGTTGTTCATATCGCCGTCAACAACCCTCAGCTCCGTATTAGAAACAGCGAAGCCTGATGAACTGTAGTTGGTGGAGCCAGGGGTCATAGCAGTGACCAACGGTGAGGTTTCTGTGAGGCCGTATAGTTGAAGGAAGTTCATTCCAGGCTAGAATATAAATGTTTATTTTTCAATAAGACTGATTTGAGCAATAGGCTAAGCTGTGTGATGCCGGCTTAGAATTTGCGCCTCCCCAACTCTTCCCGCGGGTGTCGTAGGAGGCGAGGGTGGGATATAGGGCGGACAGCATTTGCACTCTGAAGAACAATTCTACCACCAAACTGCGATCCCCAACCCGCATGCACAGTGTGGGGATTGGCACTACCCCTCATGAGATAAAAGCCAATAAGGCGCTTATCAGGGGGAGGCTTGCGTCCAGCTGTGAACCAATACAGGCTGTTGAGGTTAAGGTTGAGGAGCATAAAAATACAGTACTACATAGCCTACCATAACATGTGGAATAGCAAATCTGTGGATGTGGGTTAAGAGATAATAATGGCATACCTAATAGGGAAATATACGTTTTATAATTTATCTGTTCTGATTTCGGCTGCGGTGACTGACATTCTGTTTGTAGGTAGTATAATTCTGGCGTTTACAGATTATCAGTCTGTGCTTGTAAGAGTTGTAGGGTATGTTACAGATAGGGGAGATTTTTTATAATGTTTAGAAAGTAGTTTGTTTAAAAATTTGACAAGTTTGTGGTCATTATGTACTTGTTAACTTACAGCAGATTTTTCTATGACTCTTCGAACGTCATTCAGCGGAAGAGGAGCGGCTCCAGAAGTCATTACTTTCAAATGAGCGAGATGTTCTCTGGTAACGTCTTTATGTGACCCCGCAAATAACACTGAAACAAAAACTATGGTTATGCAATCAATGAATTACTATTACGATTGCAATAAGCTCGGTACGTCCCTTAGCTGGCCTAGGCACGAATAGTTGGTCACACCACGCATCACGATCTAATGCCAATTCAGTTAGTCAGAGATTTTAATAATAATATCGTATGCTTTAAGTATCTCGTTAAACGGATTCGTGTACTTTCTGCTTTTTGTGCGATATCTTGTACTTTTTGGGTACCATTCCGGTAGTCTGCAGTACAGAGATAAAAACGACCACTAGCATTCCCTAAGTATCGACCACACAAAAACGATCCCGAGCCGCCTTCATCCATCGAAATCAGGTAGATAAGTAAATCTACTTAGGTGATTATGTCTAATGACTTTTTTAATTACTTATGTCTAATGATGTTGTTCTTAAATATTTAATCTATTAAAAATACAAACCCAGCGGTGGCGTAGCCATCAGCAAGTTTATCTTATGCTCTTTCATTGCGCTGCAGAAAGAAGTAGGGGTGAACTTCGGAAGTGGTACAATTTTGAGACCTACACTGAGTTTATGTAGTAGGATTCCTGTTAGTCCGTAGATATGAAAGAATGGGAGCACTCCCAAAACTGCATCTTGGCTGTGACCTGTGAAATACAATTTTAACTCTGTAGTTCTATCATTAGCATTAAATATTTGTAACTGCACACTATTTTCGTCATCTCTGCATTGTGCGTACTGTACAATTACCTTGCTGATGGATTTAGCATTGACATCTGATTTTTTTACATATTCTGCTTACGTAATGTTGCTACCTACATTATTGCTACCTTAAATACTCCTTAAGTAACCATAGGTACTCTTTTGAGCCTCGGTATTTGTAGCGATAAAATAAATGAGACGACTTACTCTTATGAAATGTTCTACTCTAAAATTGGAACAGTAAAGTAAAGTTTTACGAATGTCTTAGTACAATTTAAGAATGCTTTCTTACCTGCTACAGTAATAATCGTTTAAATAGACAGAGAAAATCCAAGAGCAGTAAAAGAGAATAGGTTTTCGTACGTCTTAATTACGGTCAGGATCTCTGGGGAATCATAAGACTTCTGTAGTGTTTATCTATCTATACGAAACTACTCTTAGCGTTACTATTTGACTGCCTTTTGTTAAAAAAGTATTGTAGGTTTTATCCCATAAACTAGTTCAAAATAATCGTTTAGTAAAACTAGTTTCTGCCCGCGACTTTAACGCGTTGTTTCTATGGTAACGTTCAATAGTTATTTAAATCTCATGGGAAAATTCCATGGGATTTAAATAACTATTGAACGTTACGGGGGGATAGAAATAACTTTTAAACGTTTCCATTGAAGAAACGCGTGCGAAGTCGCGAGCACAAACTACTTTTACTGTACGATTCTTTTAAACTGGTTTATGGGATAAAACTTAGCCTATGTTTTATTCCAGGCCTCGAACTATATTATGCAATTTCCAACCGATCCTTTCAGTACTTAAGAGGTGAAGAAGTAGGTAACAAATATCCATCTATCTATTTATACAACCAAACTTTTGAATTTATAAAATTAGTGTGAATTAACACTAGCAAAATTGGGGGCTACTTCATATCTAGACAATATTGTTAACAATAAATTTTTTAAAATTTTCACGGAGTGGGTGAAGACACATAGGTAGGTAACCTACATAATTTTTTTTAGTTCTGTTATAAAGTACAAAAGGGTATGGAACGTCTACAGTGTGAATCTATAATATAATATTACAAAGAGGAAAGATTTGATTGTTTGTTTGTATTGAATAGACTCCAAAACTACTGGACCGATCTGAAAAAGGCTTTTACCATTAGAAGCCCACATTATTCAGGATGAACATAGGCTACTTTTTACCGCGGGTAAATGCTTCATTTCTACGGGAAAACGGGTAATAGGACAACGGGTAGTAAGAATGCAGCTAGTAATATAATAAACTGTCATTTCTTTTGTGCCTTTATTGCCGGATGGGACAATCGTAAGATGCGGGTATAAATTACTCGACAATATCTTCAAACAGAGATATGCTAGTAAGATATGTTGGATAACAAAGATGCATTTCTTATCATTGTTAGGTATCATTGTAAATCAGACAAATTCAATGTACGACTTACATAATACCTACAAAAATGTGAGAGTTGTTTGAATGATTGTTACCTCTTCACGAAAAAGAAACTGAACAGTGTAACGTAAATCGTTACATACTTACGTTTTTATTTAATTAATAACTTAAAATCCAATACAATTCCGATTCCAATTAAATATTACTCGATTAATAGTATTAGTCGATTATAGACGACGGCCCATAGATAAGTTCGTCAACACGCCGCTAACTTCATGCCGTATGCGCTGCGATTGTCTATGGCCTTGAAATAGGACGTGTCACACTTTTACTGCGCAGGAGAGGCACTGAGACGCCATTTTACTCGCTAATTGAATCAATCGTTATTTCATCGTATTTTTTACTTGTATTTAAACTACAACAAAGTGAAAGTTATAAACCCCTGCTGGGTAAGTTTTGCACTGATTTGTAATGTAGGCTGTAAACATTCATTCCAATGCTCAAAGAATGACATGGGCTTTCTTTCACCTCGCCATGTCATCTCTTCATACTGTTCACGGGCTAAGGCTTTTCATTGTATCTACAGTTATTCTTATTTTATTTCGCTCACATTTCTCTCTGTAATATTTTTAGCAAATTCTCTTTTCATATTGTAAATTCATCTCCCGTTCTGATTGTGACTTCCACGGCATCATGAACACTTAGTGCTTCTGCTTTTTGTGCTGCCGTGGGAGCCCGTCACCCTACTAGGCCTGGCTGTAATGCCTAGCTTTATGCGCATTCCAGGGTTCAAAGTCCACCCTAGGGCAGTCTTCGTCTCCGGCCGGACTTCTCACGAGCTGCCCCCCTTTTGGACCTGGAACTCCACGCTCGCACACACCTTTCGCCGTCGGGTCCCTGCTACACCCGCGACGCACTAAAAGGAGAGTACGGTGGAAGAGTAAAAGCAAGAAGAAGACCCTCAAATCTTAACCTAGTAGAATCAGCCTTCTGTAGGACAAAGAACCCACTCGCTAGCCCCTCTGGCCGAGTTAGTGTTTTTAAATTAATTAAATTACTTTATAGCCCTTCAGGCTCTCTATTTTATTCGTTATAATTAAATTTGTATTTAAACACACGTGTTTTTAATTTTTGTACAGTACGCAGCTAGGTTCTGTACCCCCCGGGTTTCTTAAAAAACCGGAAATTTTAAAAACCGGATTTTCTTCAAAAACCGGGACACTGGCGCCCTTTATCCGTGGTTAATACAGCTGATTCTACTTGGTTCTTCTTTTTGTTTTTTTTCTTTTGTTTATGCATGTTGGTGGTAGTCTTATGTAAAACGTATTTATTTTTGGTTTTCAATCATAAACTACTGAGGTGTACGTAAGTACTTAGATTGTATTTTCCTAATTGCAATAACATTTGTAAACTCTAGTCATTTTACATTATATACAAAATTGTTCATTTTAATTTTAACTTTTTACACGCTTGTTTTTTTGTTGTTTTTGTTGATTGTTCTTGTACAGTACCGAGCAGTACACATCAGTAGTTTCTTTGTCTTTGACTTTGCATTTTTTTTTCACTGTTCATCTCATCAAAACCATACGTTCATTCATTTATTTTGTAACAGAACGGCGAGCTTTAGTTTTATTCAGTGCACTACTTATCCAACAGGTCAGTTTATTTCTCACTGCTATACCATGTTGCCCGTTAAGTTTTTGTCTCTCCAAAAATCGGAGTTAGATTATGAGGTTCGCATACGAGGCGCTACTCCAGCATCTTCTGTTGAGGAGTTACGCAAACAGATAGTTAAGTTAGGGGCTGAACATCCTTCAGAACACATTTTAGAATCTCCACTTGATATAAGGCAGGATATTAAAGGTTGTTTAGATGTTCTGACGAAAATTCAAACTAATTTGGATGTGGAAGATCCTAGTGCTTCCTCGCTCATGCGAACACAAAATATGCTCAATCACTTATATAACCGTATTGAGAGGATAGACCGTGGCGATGAATATAATAAAGAGTTTGACGATATAGTCGCGGCATATAAAGGTTTCTCGCTCAAGTGTTCTGCCCTGCAAAATAAATCTCCATCTAGTGCTTCTTCAAGCGTAAACACTGCCTCTTCCGAGACCGTACGCAGTGCATCGGATACGCAGCAGACTGTGATCAACGTGACTTGTGATCGCGCTTCCTCCGAACTATCTCGCTTAAAATACAATGGCAAGTCATGCGTGCGTTCTTTTATACAGCGTGTTGACGAATTTATGGAGGCTCGTAACATTCCTTCGTCAAAAGTCCTTAGCTACACCTCTGAGATTTTTCAAGGTGATGCCCTCCATTGGTATCGTGCGGCGAAAGATAGGGTTAACTCGTGGACTGAATTAGCTATCTTACTTAAAGAAGATTTCGGCCAAACTGATTATGACTATAGGTTAGTTTCAGAGATTCGTGCTCGTACTCAAGGGGAAAGTGAAAACATCACTATATACCTCTCTATAATGAAAGGTATGTTTTCGCGCTTGTCTAAACCCATACCAGAAGCGGAGCAATTGGAAATTCTCCTTCATAATATCAGGCCCTGCTATGCCAGCACCCTAGCCTCAGCTGCTCAGATTTCTAGCATCGACAATTTGCGTACATTATGCAGGAATTTTGAAGCTATTCAAGCACGCCTCTCTCAATTTCAGGAGCCGCCTAAGGTTACTTCTGGTACTCTTGCACCGGAGTTTGCATACAATGCTGATAAGGGCTCGACTAAATCTAATAACTATAGTAACAATCATAATAGATATAATAATAATAGAAATCACAATAATAAAGATCAAAATCAAGCTAATATAAATGCAGTCTCCACCTCTAAAAAAGAACCTTATTGTCCAAGGTGTCGCACTAACTCACACCATTTGCGCCAATGCAAGGCTCCGCGCGATATCGTGTGCTTTAAATGTGGGAAGAAGGACGTTAAAACTCCTGATTGCCCTGACTGTCGTAAGAAGAAGTCTTCTACGCCAAAAAACGAGTAGATCAGAATTGTAGCTATTTTGATAAGCAAGACTGGGAATCTTGGCTTAATTTTATACGAACCTTTAGCTCTTCATATAAAATTTCTACAATTCTGAACTCTAAACCGACAAACGATTCTCGTCCCTATGTAAATATCAAAATCAATAATATTGATGCCTGTGGCTTACTTGATTCTGGTGCTGCAGTCACTGTTTTAGGAAATAATTTCCATAAACACCTTGTCGATTGCACTTTGCATAAAAATGATCGCATTAATATGGTAGCTGCTGGTGGTCAATCTCTAAATAGTATTGGTTATATCAATGTTTCGATTTCGTTCCAGGACCAATTACACATTCTCCGAGCTTATGTTGTTCCCGAGGTTGAAACGCCGGTTATTCTGGGCGTAGACTTTTGGCGAGCTTTTGAAATTTGTCCTAAATATTTGAACTCAATTACAATGTCCACAACTTCGTTGGCAGATCTTAATTATAATACTGATGCGACGTTTATTCAGTCTTATGACAATTTGATTGACTCTCAAAAAGCTATAGCTGACAATATAATCGCTCAGTTTAAATCAATTTCAACAGAAGAGAAGGGTTTAGGTAGGACTGATTTAATTTGCCATCGCATCGATACTGGAGACACGCTTCCAATCCGACAACGCTACTATAGGATGTCTCCTGAGAAACAACGCATTTTGGTTGATCAGGTTGATGAAATGTTGTCTCTTGATGTAATAGAGCCTTGTGAGAGTGCGTGGTCCTCTCCCGTCATCATTGTTACTAAAAAGGATGGAAGTCCTAGGTTCTGCCTCGATAGTCGCAAGCTTAACGCGGTTACGAAACGAGATTCCTATAATTTGCCTTATGTCTCTGAAATTTTGGATAGTCTTCGTGACGCTAAATACTTGTCAAGCATTGATTTGTCTAAGGCATTCTGGCAAGTCCCTATCGCACCTGAAGATCGAGATAAAACTGCTTTCTATGTACAAGGTAGAGGATTATACCGTTTTAAAACTACCGCTTTCGGCCTTACCAACGCTCCGGCGACTCAGCAACGTCTGGTTGATTTGCTTTTTACTGACAGAGAGTATAAAACTTTCGCTTATTTGGACGATATTGTTATCGTTAGTTCAACTTTCGAAGAACACGTCTCTCGTTTGTTGCGTCTCTTGGATAGGTTGAAGCAAGCTAATTTAACCGTTAATCTTGGTAAATGCCAATTCTTTCGCAGCGAGCTAAAATACCTCGGTTATGTTATTGATGCCCATGGTCTGCGTACAGACCCTAATAAGGTGGAGGCTATTCTCAACTTTCCAACTCCTACTAACAGAAAAGAATTAAAACGCTTTCTCGGCACCGCCACGTGGTACCGACGTTTTGTTCCCAATTTTAGTACTGTAGCTGGTCCACTAAATAAACTAACTGCAAGTGGTAAAAAAGCACCTCCTTTCCAATGGACACCTGAAGCTGACATAGCATTTAACGCATTAAAGGAATCCCTAATTTCTGCGCCGGTACTTTCTTGCCCAGATTATTCCAAACCTTTTGAGGTCCATGCGGACGCTAGTAATTATGGTGTTGGCGCTATGTTGACGCAGACAATAGAAGGTAAAGAACATCCCGTGGCTTATATGAGCAGATCGTTTAACAATGCTGAGAAAAACTATAGTATCACCGAGAGGGAGACTCTCGCTGTGCTGACTGCTATAGAACATTGGCGTTGTTACCTTGAAAACGGTCATACTTTTACAGTGTACACTGACCATTCTGCGTTGAAGTGGTTTTTATCTTTGGAAAATCCAACTGGTCGACTAGCTCGTTGGGGAGTACGTTTGTCATCTTTCAATTTTGAAATCAAACATCGTCGTGGAGTTGATCACGTCATCCCTGATGCTTTATCGCGATCTTTTCCCACTGCTGCCATTTCTCTTGCCAATTCCTTTGTCAATACCAACGATGAATGGTACAAAAATATTTACAATGGTTGTCTTAACGCCCCAAGTCAGTATCCAAATTTTTGCATCAAGAATAATTCTTTGTTCAGGCTGTCTAAATCTAAATCTAATCTAACTTCAGAATTTGCTTGGAAAGAAGTAGTCCCTAGTGAATTTCGCGATTGTATCATTACAGAGAATCATTCGGAACCTACAGCCGGACATCTTGGCATCTTTAAAACATACCGGCGGTTGTCACTGACACACTACTGGCCGGGCATGCATCAGGATGTTGTCAAGTTTGTTAGCGCTTGTTCTGTTTGTTCTTCTTACAAGCCGCAAAATCACACTACTCTTGGCCAAATGGGTCGTCCCAAACAATGTTCAAGACCATTTCAAATGATCTCTATTGACTTTGTTGGTCCTTTACCCGCCACTCGTAAGCAAAACACTTTTATGCTTGTTGTAACTTGTTGTTTTTCGAAATACTGTCACATATTTCCCATGCGTCGTGCTACTTCAGACGGCGTCGTCAAAGTTTTAGAAGAATCAATTTTTCTTGTACATGGTGTCCCTCAAACAGTTTTTCTTGATAATGGAAGTCAGTTCATTAGTTCTACAACTGAATCTTTGTTTAAAAAATATAAAATCCCAAATATTTACTTTACTCCAAAATATACACCACAGATTAACACCGTTGAACGTTATAATAAAACTATCGTTACTAGTCTGTCCTCATTTGTAGAAAATGACCATCGGACATGGGACACTTTTATCCCGAAGGTACAGTTTGCGATTAACAGCTCCGTAAACGAAGCCACTGGTTACACTCCGGCTTTTCTTGTTTATGGTAGAGAGCTTGTTTTGTGTGGATCGCACTATACTGACAATGACTTAGGTGATGAGGTTCTCTTCCTTCCGCGTGATATCTACGCCGAAAATCGTGGATGTCTTTCGGCTGTATTTGATGATGTGCAGGCGTCATTGTGGCAGGCACATGTAAAGAATACAGCACATTATAACTTACGCAGGAAGCATGCAGAGTTTAACGTTGGTGATGTTGTCTATAAACGTACTTTTATTTTGAGCGATAAAGATAAATATTTTAGCAAAAAGTTAGCTCCCAAATTTATAAAATGCCGTGTTACTGAGAAACGGTCTCCCTTAGTATATGTCTTAGAGGATATGTCAGGCAAGGATATTGGAGCTTGGCATATCAAAGACCTAAAATTAAATAGTAATAAAGTTTAACGTATCTAATCTGTAGGTTCTTCGGTAATGTTACGTTACCCGTTTTTTTTGTTTAACATCTTAGCTGCTAGCATTGGTCATCCTCGATAAATAAAGGATGCCCTGTTTTTGAAAGGTTGCGCCAAAACTTTCTGTTGTCTTGGTGTTGTTTGATAGGTAAGAATGTTTGTGTTACGAAAGGTAGTATGAATGGTTTAATGAATGTGGAGTGTCAGTAGTTAGTAGTCAGATTTTGCATTCCTAGAGCAAAATCTTTGCCTACAAGAGGGGGTAATGTAACGTAAATCGTTACATACTTACGTTTTTATTTAATTAATAACTTAAAATCCAATACAATTCCGATTCCAATTAAATATTACTCGATTAATAGTATTAGTCGATTATAGACGACGGCCCATAGATAAGTTCGTCAACACGCCGCTAACTTCATGCCGTATGCGCTGCGATTGTCTATGGCCTTGAAATAGGACGTGTCACACTTTTACTGCGCAGGAGAGGCACTGAGACGCCATTTTACTCGCTAATTGAATCAATCGTTATTTCATCGTATTTTTTACTTGTATTTAAACTACAACAAAGTGAAAGTTATAAACCCCTGCTGGGTAAGTTTTGCACTGATTTGTAATGTAGGCTGTAAACATTCATTCCAATGCTCAAAGAATGACATGGGCTTTCTTTCACCTCGCCATGTCATCTCTTCATACTGTTCACGGGCTAAGGCTTTTCATTGTATCTACAGTTATTCTTATTTTATTTCGCTCACATTTCTCTCTGTAATATTTTTAGCAAATTCTCTTTTCATATTGTAAATTCATCTCCCGTTCTGATTGTGACTTCCACGGCATCATGAACACTTAGTGCTTCTGCTTTTTGTGCTGCCGTGGGAGCCCGTCACCCTACTAGGCCTGGCTGTAATGCCTAGCTTTATGCGCATTCCAGGGTTCAAAGTCCACCCTAGGGCAGTCTTCGTCTCCGGCCGGACTTCTCACGAGCTGCCCCCCTTTTGGACCTGGAACTCCACGCTCGCACACACCTTTCGCCGTCGGGTCCCTGCTACACCCGCGACGCACTAAAAGGAGAGTACGGTGGAAGAGTAAAAGCAAGAAGAAGACCCTCAAATCTTAACCTAGTAGAATCAGCCTTCTGTAGGACAAAGAACCCACTCGCTAGCCCCTCTGGCCGAGTTAGTGTTTTTAAATTAATTAAATTACTTTATAGCCCTTCAGGCTCTCTATTTTATTCGTTATAATTAAATTTGTATTTAAACACACGTGTTTTTAATTTTTGTACAGTACGCAGCTAGGTTCTGTACCCCCCGGGTTTCTTAAAAAACCGGAAATTTTAAAAACCGGATTTTCTTCAAAAACCGGGACAACAGATCGGTTGAAATTTTACATAAATGTATGTAGCTCTAGACCTAAATTATCATAACAAGCTACCTGCTTTTTATCAAGGGAAAACGTGTGCAAAGCCGCGGGCAGAAACTAGTATTTTAAGAAAATACGAGACTTACTGGTTGTATCAGAGAAATTCTTAACTCCTTCAGCATCAAACTGCAAAAAATTTGACACCAAATTCCTGTGACTCAGCTCTACGCCTTTTGGCAATCCTGTAGTCCCACTAGAATACGGCAAAAATGCAGTGTCCGATGGTTTTTTTCTTACTTTATTCAAAATACTGTGATCTACAGTATTGTCTAATGCAAATTCTTCGAACGAGATAGTTCCCTGTGGTCTACTTTCATTTGTCGTCTTAACAGCCATTATAGGGATGTCTAAATTGGCGAGTTTCTGAGCTTCCTTTAAAGTACTGATGATTCCTGGTATGGTTATTATTAGTTTTGGTTTCGACAGTTGCAGTTGTCTTTCTACTTCATCTGAAATATTAAAATTACTGTTATAATAACTGTTTGTTAACGAACAGTCAAACCACTTCGAACTGGGTTTACTCACTCATTTCATTACTTCTTTCAACTTTTTATGATTATTTAAGTTTAGTTAAAGTACCTATATTTTTCGTTCTTTAAGTGAAACTATTAACCTGAAATTTTAACACCACTGTTTCTACACATTTAAGTTCTTTAAAAGCTGTTGGTTTTCCACAATAATTAATATTAATTTCATCAGTTCATTGAAATCTTTAAGCGGCCATCGAGCAACTCGTGTCTCATGGTTTACGTTTAAAGTATTAATAAATTCTACCTACGTGTAGTATAAATAGGGTTCACTGTCGTGACCTCTCCACCAGCCTGTAGTATCCCCAGCACAGCTACTGCGTAATCAGGAGAATTGGGCATCATCACACACACGACATCACCGTCTTGAAGTTTCAACTTGTTTCGCAGTTTTGCGGCTAAGTTCCGAGAGTACTTGTATAGTTGATGGTAAGTGTACGAATGGTTTGTAACTCCACATACCTGAAATAGATAGGATACTACACACACCAGCAAAAACCACACATTCAACTTTATACTTTAATTATGTCTAAGATTTTTAAAAATATGGAAGAGGACTAAAGTAAGCGTTGTTCTACTAAAATAAAAAAACTCAAATGGAATTGGACTGGCCACATCATGAGAACGAATAGAGAAAAGTGGACGAAAGATGTAATGGAATGGTATCCTAGGAACGGAAAAAGACGAAAGGGACGTCAATTCAAGAGATGGGAAGATGATCTACCAAAAGATTGGAGGAGATTAGCTCGTGACAGAGATGAGTGGAAGAAACAAGGGGAGGCCTATGTCGAAGGACAACTTGACCAGCAAACTGGTTGCTGAAAAAAATATAGTTTTCTATTCTATGTTTAAAAACAGCACTTACTGTATAATATTATGCTATAAATGTACCTAATGTAACATGGTTAGCGAATAAAGGCTTTTTTGATTTGATTTGATATGTCTAAGATTTTAACGTCTCTGCATTACGTGCTCACTGAGTTATTTTTATGCATTTGCAACGTATGGAGAACTAACTTTTACCCGCGGCGTTTTACCGGGGTAGCCTTTATGTTAGGTCCAAAACTTCTTCCCTTGAGTATTTATAGCAATGTCTTATAAATAACAAACAAAAATCAGTACATTTTTTTAGTAACCACAAGATGCCTACCTACAGTATAAAAAAAATAAAATCACAAATTATGAGGCAAATATTGCCTCATAATTTGTGATTATGCAGCCAGCATCTTGGGGACGCTGCCGATTGGTATTAATGGATCATGAGCTACTTGATTGTTTGCAACAGTCTGCGGTTAGTTCAACTATTTCAAATAATACTTATTTTATAAAATACTTGTGATATATTTTTACAGTGTCTTTATAACTAGTTTATGCCCGCGGCTTCGCATGCGTTGTTTCTATGGAAACGTTTAAAGGTGATTTTTATCCCATGGGAACTGATTTATGGGATAAAAAGTATGTTTGATTCCAGGATTAGAGTTACTTATGTGCAAAATTTCAGCCCGATCCGTTAAGTAGTTTTGGCGTGAAGAGGTAACAAACATCCATTCATCCATCCATCCATCTATCCATCTATCTATCTATCCATCCATCCATCCAAACTTTCGCATTTATAATATTAGTGTGATTTGCTTTGTTACTAAAACCTTTCCACTTACCAATGATGGCTTATCAGGCCACCGTCCCAGATTTTCCCAGACATGATCTGGGATTGTCCTGTTAGGTATATCCACATCTTTGTATGGCGATTTGATGATTCTCTCCGAAGTCCACACTCCCAGATATTTCAAAGAAGTTGCATGACGATTCTTAGAAAGGAGTAAAATTAATTTTTTTTTGGCTAATATGGTCGTCATTTTCTGTAAAAGGAAAAAAAATATTACAAATTATTTCCGTGGGTAAATTAAGATAACATGATTATTTCTGTTATCTACCTACGGAAACTCAATTTAATAATCAATGAACTTTGATCTAGTACTCATTTGCGTTATAAAGGCGGGCTTAAGTATATATTATTTTATTTGGTGATTTTTGGGCATAATGTGATTACATTATTTGAATAAGCACCTACTTAAATGTAGGTAGGTTTAGAATATCAAATTTCCTTTGGCCACACAGCACACATACACACAAAGTGACCGATGGTACTAATATTTATTTTCAAAACAACCTCACTCTTTACTTCGTTAAAAATATTAAAAAAAACTTTGCATTCAGACACAAACAGACGTGGCAAAACTATACAAAACCTTTGAGAATCGGAAACGTAAAAACAAGTTCGTTGAATCCACAGTTGAGTCCAACAATCACAAAAACAAATCACGAATTCGTCCCACAAATACCAGTTTGTCGTAGTAAACAAAACAAACTTACTACCTATTCAACAATATTTTCCATAGCAGAAATAACACGACTGACACTGAACACACGTTAACAGGTACTAGACACAAATAATACTACTACTAATATCACTATCACAAAGTCATTCCCACTTGATAAAAATAACAGCTGCTAACCAAATATCGTTGTGTATAAAATAAACGAAGATAAACCGGCGACTGACGAACTGAATGCTAAACAAGTTCGGACCATTACTGGTCCATGGTGGGGATCGAAAGAGCGAAAGAAAGAAATAATCTTTGCAGCGTAGTGGGTAAAGATCTTTCCGCGACAAAGAATGCAGAATAGAATAGAAAAGAATCGTTTATTCACAGAAAACCTGTCAAATATTACAATGCTGTTGTTGTATAAGTGGTATCAAAGCAATGCTACTAGGTAGTTTCTGACGGGTGAGGGAAAATTAATAAACCTACCAACTAATATAATAATAATAATAATAATCATCATGGTGGCCTTATCTTGATCCAGTCGTACCTAATAAAATCACTTAGAACTACAATTATCTTCTTCAGGTTTCTGAGGTGAAGAATTATTCAACTGAGTTAGCACTTTATATCTAAACGGGCACAAGCCTTTATTCACAAAGAAAATAACAATAAAATAAATTAGAACTAGTATTTACAATTGAAACAATTAAGCTAACTACAGACTGTTGCAATCAATCTACAGGTAGCTCAACTGATCCATATCAATACCAGTCGGAAGCGTCCCCAAGACGCTGGCTGCATTGCTGTATGGCAATGCTGATGCGCTGTGCCAGATACTGACCAGCTCTCGGGTCACGCGGCGCTTCGACCAGACGCTCATATAATTTTTTAAAGACCCGAAGAGCCTCGGTACCCTTCGGACCCTGGTCTCAACTCCAAGGGGAGCAAATACCTCCAAGGGGACATAACGTTGATTATGAAATAATAACACAAATTTTATCTTTTTAGTTTGTTTTTTCTTACAAGATATTATTACAATGCCCTAATTTGACCGACACAGATAGATTTAGGGCATTGCTTAGGAAACATCTGGCCAATTCCGTTAGATTGCTCTAAAAATCTTGAAGTACCTACCATTAAACGTAACGGACATAAATACCCTAGATGTAAATAACTGTTAAAACTTAAAGACAATACCAAATGACTGAAAGAGCCATTTTGCCGTCGGATAGCGATTGTTAAATGTACCGCGAAGCATTTAGGCGATCGAGACGACGACGACGCGACGGTAATATTCCTATCGACTCGACGTAATGCGCCAGTCGGTTAAGGAACGGCTAATTTTGAATGCTCGAATCACTTAGCAAGATGTCTACAATTTTTGCTTGCCTGAACTTTAAGGTGGGTTATGTATTGATAGTGTTATTACCGCTATAATATGGGTCCCAGAGAATTTCTACGTGGTAAATTCAAAGAAATAAACGTAATGACAGTACCATGTCAATATATTTATGAAAACTTGTTGTTTATTCATATAAATATTTATCGGTGCCCTAAAATAGCGTTACACATAATTTTAATACCAAAAATAAAAATAAACTTGCTGTGTCCACAACTAAGCTACACAAAATTATTGTATCTTTTAGAGGGTTACGCTTCTACAACAAAACTCCTAGTGAGTTGCAAAAATCATCAGTAAATAAATTCAAATATCAAAACCTTGCTTTGCAAAAAGGCTAACTAAAAATATCAGATTATCTAGAGGATAATACAGCTTGGGATGGGTTTTGCTCCAACTCGAAGAATAACAACTAACAGGCTAAATGTTTCTTCGTCGCTTCTTTACTTTAGTCTACATACCGAAGCGACAGAAATCAAAAATACTACTTTATTTCCGTGTCCGTGTTTAGTTTTATAATTTGACCTTTACTAAGTGTACATTTATTGTATTTATGGAAATAAAGAGTTTTTGATTTTGATTTTGAATTGACTGCAAAAACTGTCCAGTCTTAGAGAAAAAACGACATGCAAAGACGGGCCGGTGCCCTATGCATTTTTTTAGTTTAGTGTAGGCACTCAATAACGCTCAAGTCTCAATAACGCTTTCACTGCCAATCTTTAGCGTCGCTGTATTACGATACGAAAAATCCAGGTATACATGCATTACGGGCGGAATGTGGGTTACTGGTAGTCAATGTATAGAGAGGGAACGTAGCTTACTAGAAGCTCTGTTACGATGATATATAAATGTCTGAAGGTGTTCGGAGTGAGCGGCTTATAATAAAAGGAGAAAAGGTACTGAGAAGATTAATTAAATAAAATATCCATAAACCAAGTGTTTCGTTTTTGAAATGATATTATTGCTAGTGTAAAAACAACCACATGTGGTATATATACCTTAGTCAGGTTGAGGGGCCTAGGGAAAATTCATTAAAACTTCATTTATTAGGTTGGTTAAAATGTTTCAGCAAAAATGCTTACGATATTTTGCAAAGTTCGCAAGTCGATCAATAGATGTATAAATCGGGAAGCGATAAATTTAACCTGTGAACTTTGATAAATCCGATGAACACTGCCATCAAAATGTTTTTTCCGGACATTTTGCTTTTCCGCTTTCGTAAATCTGAATTTTTTGGGTTACGATATTCTATTTAGTTATTATGAACTGTAATAGTAAATAATAAATACCTACCTATTTATACTTTTTACTCTTCAGCCACCAAAGGATTTATTAACCCCCGACGCAAAAAGAGATGCGTGATATAAGTTTAACGTGTCTGTCTGTGTATCTGTGTATCTGTGTATCTGTAGTATCGTAGCTCCCAAACGGACGAACCGATATTCGTTTTGTTTTTTTGTGTCATAGATAATTTTATCACGAGTGTTCTTAGCCACGTTTCATGAAAATCTTTCGGGGGGGGAGGTTAAATTTTTTATTTTTCTCTTATTTTTATTTTAAAGTTCGACTCCCTCGATTCGAATACATTATTCTAGAGTATTTATGTTGTCTTGTCAGCAATTTCTGGGCAAAGACCACTACATAGTGGAGCCGTGGAAGTCCCAGGATCAGATGGCGAGACGAGCTCGACGAGCGTTAAATCGCGAGGAGTGGAATGAGAAAAGAGAGTTATTTTCCCAGCAGTGGGACAGTAACGGCTGAAAATAATAATAATAAAATATAAAGTTGTTGAAATCGATGAGTGAACAGTGAACATTTTAACAGAACAGTGAACACTTGAAATTCATTAAAAATATTAAAATAGCACAATACCAGTTGTTTTATCGGAGTTCCAGATTTTTTTTAATCCATGTCAATTCAAAAGCCAAGATTTTCTTGAAATTCTTGGAAAAGTTTAAAATTCCTCAAATTTGATTTTGAAAGTATTTAAATTATTATCTTCGAAACCCACAGTGCAAAATTCCAATACAACCTAACAAAACGATTCCTAACTAATTAAAATCGAATCGGTAATATTTTCATGAAAATAAGATTCCAGCCCATTAATTTATTTTGGCAAAGAAATACTCGAGCAAAGAATTTACCCAAACGGTGGTTTTATAAAGTTTTGGAAGCTCAAGCTTATTCTACTAATATTATAAACGCGAAAGTTTGTAATTATGGATTGATGGATGGATGTTTGTTACTCTTTCACGCTAAAACTACTGAACAGATCTGGATGAAATTTGGCACAGAGATAGATTATAGTCTGTAAAAAAACATAGGCTATATTTTATCCCGGAATTCCCACGGGAACGAGAACTACGCGGGTGAAATCGCAAGGCGTTGCTACACAAAAGCTACTGAATGGGTCTGGAAGAAATTTGACACAGAGATAGATTGTAGTCTGGAATAGCACATAGGCTATATTTTATCCCACGGAATTCCCACGGGAACTGGAATTACGCGGGTGAAACCACGAGGCGCTGCTAGTTAACAATAAAAGTAGAGGGGGAAACCAAATATTTACGTCCTAAATCCATACCTACTAATATTATAAAGGCGAGTATAACTCTGTATATTTACATGGCTAAACGGAATTTAATGAAATTTGGCAGGGAGGTAAACAATATCCCGAGGACATAGGCTACTTAAAAAGTCTGTGCCAAGCCGCGCTCAAAAGTTAGTAATTAATAATAACAGGAATAAGTGATAATTACAGTTAGTAATGTGATCAATAAATAGCTCTCCTTCATGAGCAGTCGGGTAAAAAATCTTTAACAATATGTAGGTATGTGGGTCCATATACCATCATAGTAATTATGCTGGACATAGCTATCACAAAACAATTTGATGACGTTACGATAAAAAAGTTATAATAAAATACAATAACGATAAACTGTACTTACTATTATCACACTAATATTATAAATGCGATAGTTTGGATGGATGTATAGATGGATGGATGTTTATTACCTCTTTACGCCAAAACTATAGAACGGATCGGGCTGAAATTTTACATACAGGTAATTCTAATCCTGGAATCAAACGTATACTTTTTATCCAATAAATCAGTTCCCGTGGGATAGAAATCACCTAAACGTTTCCATAGAAACAACGCGTGCGAAGCCGCGGGCATACAACACTGAAAACTAGATATAAATTATGGAGTCTAACTCTTGTCGGTAAAATGGGTTATTCACTAACTCGACACAAGCGACTGGAGACACGTGTGTACAGTTGGTGAAACTCAAAATTAGTATCACTTCTATTTCGTCATCTGGTCACGCCAAAATTTTTACGCGTGTCCACATAGTGAAACTTAAATTTTATCACTTTTATGTTTTCGTCAACTGGACACACGTGTGTCCAGTCTTTCGTGTCGAGTTGGTGAATCACCCGGTAAAATGATGTAATTTTCTCCGCTTTTCTCACTCCATGTCTCCATGTCTCAAATTTATTTTACTTCTTTAAACGACATGACATGACTTTAGCGACCTTCTCCTTTATCTGACTCATATAGCTGATTGTTGGTACTTACTAATCAATTTATAATAAGACGCGTTTGTCGATTGACTGCTGATTGCGATAAATTATTTATAGCTGTGTAGTGCCGGCTTAGAATTTGCACCACTCCAACTCTCTCCGCGGGTGTCGTAAGAGACGACTACGGGATATCCACCGGGTGCGGGCAGCAGCACCTTCTGAAGAACAATTCTACCACTGAACTGCGATCCCCAACCCGCATGCCTAGTGTGGGGATTATGGGCAATACCCCATGTGATAAAAGCCAATAAGGCGCTTATCAGGGGGGCGCCTGCGTCCAGTAGTGGACCAATACAGGCTGTTGAGGTTGAGGTTGAGGTTATTTTTATATTTGGCGTAAAGTACAAAGGTAACATAAATGGGGCAATGCACTGGTACATGCCACATATAGTTATTATCCTACGCTGATTCTTGCAAGTAAGTAATTTATAAAATTGTAAAAGTTTTCAACTTGGAAACCTCCTGGGCTCTACAAATCCCTGTTTCTATTACAAGCGTGTCTCATTCAAGTAATTTTCTGCTTGATCACACTTCGATTTTAGCTTGGGGACGAGACTTTGTTAGTATTAAAAATAGCGCTGAACGTAATAACTTGCAGGTAGTAAACCTTAGGGTAAAAATAAGCAAGGAAATTAAATTCAACATACCTAGGTACCTATTATTAGATTTTACCTCTCTGGATTTTATAGATTATGAGATACAATAACATAACTGCTAATAAAATAACGCAGTAGGTATCCAATAACAACTAAAAAAGGGCACCTTGTATTTTTTATAAAATACTGCATTGTTATATGTAAAAAACACACATATAAAGTAAATATTCCATTATTTTTCAAAATGAAAACATGTGTTAGGTACATAATGAAAATTCATAAAAATGGTATATCTACGATTGGTAAGTACCCTTGGATTCACAAATTTCCTTTTGACTGGATTCAAAAATTATTTTTTTTGGACTTACAAATTTCCTTTTCACAAATTCCTTTTAGCCTCTGTGACACCTGAGAATAAATAGGCGTAACTCCTCCTATTCGCGGAAAAGTCGCGGAAAATGTCGACAGCAAATGGGCCTGATCAGGACTTACAAGAGTAGAAGGTATAACAACTTGTTAATGTAATTTATTTTTCAGTTGTGATTAACTTCATCCAACATAATCTTTTGTTCACGGCCAATTTTAATCCGGCCTAAACTGGTTTATAAATACTCCTGGCTGATCACTACTCAAGAGCATATTGGCCCGCTAAGAATTCTAATAAAAGTTAAGTTGGTCTAGGCCTAAGTGGCACTTTCTTGAAGGGCCTTGTTTGAGTTCCTTGATTTAAACGCGGAAGGTTACGTGAGCGGGGTTTAAGATGCTGATAATTAATTTTGGTGAAACAGGGCCGATTTTGAGCGCTTAGATACGGAATTGGATAGAAGTATGAATGAATGAATGAACACTTTATTGTACTAGTAGTAAACCAAACTAGACAACTGACTGATAATTAATTTGGATGAAACAGGGCCGATTTTGAGCGTTTAGATACGGAATTGGATAGAAGTTCATTTATTAAAACTTCTTTGTAGTAAATAATTAGCTAAAATGAAATCTTAGTATATATGGGTAATTATCTTATAACTTTCAGTACCTATATCTGGTTATTTATAATAAAAACCTACATAACGTACAGAATATAAAAACAAGAAAGGCTAATAACCACTCCACGATTTCTTGCGCCAGGCATGCAATCGCGATAACGCACCGCACACTGTTTTTTTATCTCATCTACCTACGCCTACCTACTTTATTTTAATCGCTATTATGCACGTTCCTTTTGTTGGGACACTTATTTGTTACCTACGTGTTTGTGACCTTTGTTAACTAGATTGTCAAACGCCGTAGATCTACCGTAACTTTACCTAAGTAATATTTATTTTTAGATACCAATGTATACTCATTCTAAGTGGACTTATTTGTTCTTTTTGAGTATAAATAAAGATCTTTAAACCGAAGTATGAATGAATGAATGAACACTTTATTGTACTAGTAGTTAACTAAACAAGACTAATGGCTGATAATTAATTAAGGTGAAACAGGGCCGATTTTGAGCGTTTAGATATGGAATTGGATAGAATTATGAATGAATGAATGAATGAACACTTTATTCTACTAGTAGTTAACATAAATAAAAGTCTTATATCTAAATGAGAAATAAACGTATTACAAAAGGCGGCCTTATCGCTGGGAGCGATTTCTCCCAGGCAACCTTGTAGTAGTTCAAGTAGTTAATAAACTTTGTGTCTCCAAAATCATTTCATTGTGCGATTTTTCATCACCAACCTAAATTAAGATGAGATAAGATAAATTTATTGGTTCGCAAGAAAATACAACGATAAAAAATAATTAAAAAGAAAAACCAACGTGAGACCGGCAGGCTGCCACTCAGCATGTGCTGCAGAAGCTCGGGGAGCAGCTGCAGTGCTGGTCTTCCGTGGTACCTTAGCGGAGAGCGCGTCACTGGCTGACACACTCTTTATAATAAAATTTGGTATGCAGCTAACATAAATTACGTATCTATTTAAATTAGTCCACTGCTGGGCATAAGCCTCCCCTAATGACAGCCATAGCGCCCTGTTTTCAGTTTGCCGCATCCAGCATCTGCTTGTCGTTGTTGTTGTAGAGGGCGTCCTACACTACGTGTGCCACGTCGCAATCTCCACTCAAGAACACGTTTACCCCATCAATTGTCGGTTCTTCGCGAGATATGGCTCAGTGCCATTTCAGCTTGCTAATTCTTTGAGCTATGTCGATAACTTTGGTTATTTGTCGGATGTATTCGTTACGAAGCCTATCCTTTAGAGAAACTCCGAGCATATCTCTAGATATCACAAATATTATTATAAGTTGTTTCAGTAAAATACTTTTTAGCAGAGCTTTTTGTAGGTACCTAATTAGTTCATCCATTAAAATAACGTATTTAATACACTACAAATTAAAAGAAATGCTCATCGGATGTTCATCGGTATAAAATATTAATTAGGTGTTCTCTACTTCCGGTCTATTTATGAAAGGCCCACGCAATGCGCATATTTATACCCGGCTGCGCAAAAAGTAGGTTTATGTTTTTGATTCCACTAGCCCACAATATTTAGGTGGCTTATTCACCAACCAAACTAGACAACTGGTTGTCAACGTGGAAGAATTTTTCCGGGACAACCAGTTATCTGGCGGAATTTTACCGCTACAAAACTACTTGGTAACTAGTTCCGTGTTTGTTACAAACATAAACACAGTCGAAAAATGACAATTATTTTAGTCACAATCCTGATTAGGTAGCGAAAGGACCGGAAATCAACATGTGAAGTTCTACCTCCCTGAGCCAACATCGCAGAGTTCCTCGTAGTTATTAGTAAAAGCGGTGGATTTTTAAACCACGATCATGGTCACGGGTAAAAGAAGTGTCGTGTCATATGCTAAATTAAATTTTAATTTAATTTATTATTAGCAACATCAGCTCAATCTGTTCAGTAGTTTTAAATAAGTAACTAACTAACAAACATTCATCTATCTACGGATGTAAGCGGGTTAACTACTAACCTTATTTGTGAATACATTTGACAAATAACCCGTTGACTTTTAACCCGCTATCCGTAATGAATTCGTCAAACTACGATAGTGTTTATAGTATAACATCCATCCGTCCAAAATTTCACATTTTAAGTGGTAGGTAGGTAATTTTAATATACCCATAAAGTTTGGAACTGCTAAACTGATCTGGATGATATTTTGGCATTAAATGTAGTTCCAGACTCGCTTGCAGTTTTGTCAAATGTAGCCGCTTTTCATAATTGTATGGCAATTCACACGAATTTATCCAGCATCATAACAATGAAGTAGTATAGTCCACGCCACGGACACGGAACCTACGCTACGCGACGAAATGTGGCAAACGTCGGATGGCACGCCATCCACGCGTGGCGTTTTAGACTTCTAGACGTTATCGAATTTGTATATTCGATAACGTCTAGAAGTCTAACTTACTTTATCTACACTAATGTTATAACATTCTACTTATGATTCCAATACTTGACATAAAATTACTACTGTTATAGCGCAGATAACAAAACAGTCAATTTAAGCAATTTCACATGATGGTATAATATCCACATCGATATCGTAAAATCTCATTATAACATCAATAAAACGCGACCAATTAACAAGGCGAGCCTTATGTCAAAATCCTCATACAAGTTGTATAAAATTTTGATATTAGGCTGGCTTTTGAAAACAGTTGGGTTATACGTGAAAACTTCGTCGAAACTACTTTTGAATCTGCCTAACCCAGCGTTGTACACGGGGCATTGCTTCCGGCGCACCTCGGCGACCCTTCTCATAGATAGCGGTGGTGATTTGACCGCACTGAAACGACACGGGGGGTGGAAGTCTTCTACTGTGGCTGAAAGCTACATTGATGAGTCTTTAATGAATAAAATTCAAGTCTCAAATACGATCTTGAACAGTATAGAAAACAAGACGAATGAAGTAATTATAAATATTCCGACTCCGTCTACGAGCTCTACTGCTTGCCCCGCGGCCGCTACAGCTGCTGGATCAATAATTAACATTAACTTTCAAAATTGTACCATCCAAAATTTGAACAATTATTATAAATAAACTATTGTCAGCTTTTACTCTTGTTGTTTGATTAATTGCATTAGTGAAGATAAAGTAGTGTATGCAACTGCATATAACACGGGTATTAAAACACTCGTTACTATTATGAAACTCGCTGCGCTCGTTTCATAAACTCACACTCGTGTTTTAATACCCTTCATTAAATGACAGTTGCATAAACTACTATTATAACATTGCCTCTAGAGTGCGTTCTATATCGTTATTTCGTTAGAAAAATGCTTTCGTTGTTGTTTTTCTGCGAAATATTATTTGTGGTTATGACTTCCTTGATCATCGTGCAGTTTTTTTTATGCCAATTTTATTGATAAGTAATTTTAATAACATCCAATAAATAAATAAATAATGCTGGACAATTCACACAGCATTATCTAGCCCCAAGCTAAGCAGAGCTTGTGTTATGGGTACTAGATAACTGATATACTTAATACAATAAACTACATACAAGATAGATATTTTTTATTATACATAGGAAACACCCAGACCAACGGAACAAATTTCTGCAGATCAATAACAAATTATTGATATCAATGAATGTTTTTGATGAACCCTACTACACTAAGTAAATACCTACCCTAGTTTTGGAAACAAAAACCCCTGATTTATCCACAGATATTGACAAATCTTATACTTTTTACAGAATACCTAACCTACTAATTCTATGTATTTATATTATATAAATGGATCTACTGAGAAATAATTCTCGATAGATATATCATTGATCTAATCAATGGATCTAACGAGAATCATCCCAATTAGGCTTTTTCAATTTTAGTATTTTACTGAATTTATTTTGTGCTGTAATTTTCCATTTATTTGTTAGCAGAAATGTGTAGGTACGACATGCAACCATTCTAATTTTAAACATCCACAAAAACCAAACGGGCACTCTGCTGTCTAAAGTTTCGTTGAACTTTGCTGCTTTTGCAGTAACATTTTAGAAAATTAGAACATCCTCACTAAACTACTGCTGTGCAAAGCCCGGGCTAATGCCATTATAACTCATCCTACAAAAGCTTGCGAGACTACTAATTGGAATCGTAAGCCTCTTTTCTCCATTAAAGGTTACAGCTCACCTGTACCGCAACGCTCCCACGCAATTCTCGTATGACTCCGTCTTAAATCATGCAGACCACAGGCTGTCAAGTCAACGCGCTGAAAGCTAGCAGACAATTCACTGGCTTCGCGGCGACGACGCAGGAAGCTCACTGTCCATGCACGGTCGGCAAAGAATCGCGCGATCCTGCAACTTGGTTCACGTGGCTACAAATGAGAAGCTAAGTTGCTAACCGCACGCTGTCTGCTACTGCATTCTCTCACTGTAAACTATATCTATCTATAAATACCGAGTAAAGGCGTATAATATATATAAATAAATATATAAATAAATATAATATGAATGCTTATTTTTGTTGTGTGTTGTACGGTAGCGCTGTGCAAGTGGGCTACGACCTTAAAACCTAGTTAGCTATAATAGGTGTAAAATATTGTGTGGGTGACATCAAAGCTACGAAGATTTTATCACATGAGCCTTGACATTGTAATACCAATCTTGGTAGTTAGAACTCAAATAACGTTAATGAGGTGTTTGGGCTACGAAGTAATATTACCTAATCTGTGGTTTGGGTTCAATGTGCTATTACAATCAAACCAAATTGCTAGTACAGTAGGATTAGTACCGCCGGCCACAATAAGATTACGATATAAGGAATCGAGAACCATTGATGTCTTAGAAGAAAAAGGTTTAGAATGGTAGTAGACACAAACGAGGTGTCACCAAATAATTGCGACAAATACTTCTCATGATCCTAATCGTGTGCTCAATCGCTGCGTGAAAGCACTGAAGTTGCTTGTCAACTGTCATAGTTCTTACCTTTTAAATCAAGTTAATTTTTGTGGTAACCCTCTGCTGTGACAGAAGCGTGTTTTACCTCTATGATTGACGTGTTTGGGGTAGATTTAGTACGCTCATAGATCGCAAAGGAAAAACTTAGACTCGGTGTAAGTACCGTACCAAATTATGAACAATTATTATAACCATGCTCAGGGAGAAGCCATTTTGTGCCTTCGGGCTTACATTTATACGTTTTTTTGTCATGTTTTAAACTGTAGAGAGGTTGTAAGTCTGACTGCACAAATATCACTCGAAAACTATCATCGACTTTGTAAGAAACGATTGGATCGTTGTCATACTACGAAAAGAAGTTCCTCATGCTCGCTACTTATTAGATTTGAAAATACGCGTGCGAAGCTGCGGGCAGAAGCTAGTGTATAATAAATTCGAAAGTAATTCTGTCTGTCTGTTACCTTTTCACGTCTAAACGGCTGAACGGATCTCAATGAAATTTTGGCAGGGACGTAGATGGTATTTTGGGTACGGAAATAGGCTATCTAATCTCGGAAAAGCGTGCAAAGGCGCGGGGAGAAGCTAGTGATGGAATCATGCAACCATCAACCCACTTTTAACTTTTTAGACAGACAGACAAACTCGCCGACCCCATCCTTCCGTCACCTTTCCTCCCCCCGATTAAATAATGCTGGACAATCCACACAGCACCATCTAGCCCCAAAGTAAGCTACTCAAAGCTTGTGTTAAGGGTACTTAGATAACTGATATATTTATTTTTTTGTAGATAAGGCGATGTCTTGAACATCTTCAAAACTTTCGACTTAATAATATTTCGCTTACAAAATCTTTTTTTACACACGAAAACACCCGCCTCATAATTTTAGTAGGACGCAATATCATTGAAAGCTTTTAAACTAAAAATTTGATCTTCTTTGGTTTCCAATATCTTTATTGAAATGGTAGTTCAGGACCGACTGAAGTAAGTTTAAAATGCGATATGTTTGAAAATATAGTATACTAGCTGCACCCCGCGACTTCGCTCGCAGAGCACCGCCTGATTACCGGTACGTTCACTACGCTTCAACTTTTGGGTATGAGTTCTCCGATGTCGAGTTTCATAATAGCGAGCTTTATAACGTCGAGCGCGCTCTAGTCTCTCGTCGTCGAGTTTCTTAGAGCAGGAAGTTGGTGTTGTTACACCCCCTGCCTCGGAAAACACGTTAAGCCGTTGGTCCTGCGCCTGACCTCTCCCCGGTCGTGTCGATCTGTCGTCTGTGTGGATTATGGGAGTGAGGGAATAGAGAGTGCACATGTGTTTGCTCACATACTTGTGCACTTTTAAATCGACCTGCGCATCTGGCTAGTCTTTGATGAGACTGGCCGCCGTGGACGAAATTCGGCTTGGACTATTATTATTATTTTGGCCAGTTTCCTCGTGCTTCTTTCCGCAGTCACTAACGAAGCGTGCCAAACCGCGTAAAGAAGCTACAATTTTCGTAAACATTTTAAGTAAGATACAACTTTATGCCAAACTCAACATTGTTACAAACTCCAACAAACGCAGTCGTAATTTCTCAACTCTTGAAAACTTTAACCCTAAATAATTAACCTAAGCACACACGAATATGTCTTAAGTTAGAAGCCATGTGTTTTCATCTGCCTACCCTTAAGCTATCGTTAAGTATGCGTTTGTAAAATCTGATTAAGGGGCGAACCTAACGGGTTTACTTGTCAAACTAGCCCTAGATCTTAGCACTCACGGGATCCCCGTGGTAAAAAAAAACTACACAAATTTAAAATTAAATTTAAATTAAAGTACATAAAATTTAATATATTTTCTGTGGTTCCTTGATTAAGAAAACATAATAGAGAAATTTTTTTTTTATTTAATTTTAATTTTCTATGTCAATTTATTTTATGTTGTTAATCAAAAAGATAAAGTCAATAGAGAAAAAACAATTAATTAATAATAAAATAATAGGTAATAATTATTGTTATTATTATTATACACTCATTTATTCTTTAATCTCGTTTATAAAATACATTTTTTACTATAGAAAATAAAATGTTATAAAACTATTCTACAGTAAAAAATATATCAAAACGGTGAATCACCGGCCGCGAAGCTAGGCTCAAGCGGCCGGTGACTAGGGCTGCAAAGAGAGGAACTTCCTGACGATGCGCGCCGAGTCCAGGAGTACCGCCTTTTGAATCTGGCCTTTGATCCAACTTCCTAGCGAGAGTTTCTTGAGATGTTGATCGAGACTCTTCGCTATTACGCCGTTAACCGAAACGACTATCGGGACGATAGTCGCTGAATCAACATCCCACATGCTGACAACCTCGTTAGCCAAATCAAGGTATTTGCTAATTTTATCTTTTTCAGCTTTAACGAGGTTAACATCATGTGGTATGGTGACATCAGCGAGCACCGCCCTCCGTTCTAACCGATCTATCAGTACAATATCAGGTTTATTCGCCAGAATAGTCCTGTCTGTAATGATAGATCGGTCCCAATAGAGCGTGGCACGGCCGTTTTCGAGAACTGGCGCCGGTGTGTACTTATAGTACGGAACTTCAGGTCCAGTAAGGCCATATCGGAGAGCAAGTTGTTGGTGTATAATTTTGGCTACTTGGTTGTGTCTGTGCAAGTACTGAGAGTTAGCAAGGTGCGAACAACCCGAAAGTATATGACGAAGGGTCTCTCCAGGAAGATGACACGCTCGACAGATATCGATCGTGCCATCTTTCATGATATACTTTCGGTAGTTGTTCGTCTTCACCACCTCATCCATAATTGCACAGACAAAACCTTCGGTTTCCCCGAAGAGGTCACCGAAACGTAGCCAGTTTACTGAGCTTGGGAGATCTACATCAGGTCCTGTGAGGACCTTGTAGAATCTCCCATGCAGCTCTTTGCTCTCCCATATAGCCTTCCGATCCTGGATGCTCATCACCGTAGGTTTGCGCCAGTTCTCGTTAGCTAAGGAGAGAGGGGTAAGGTTCTTATCAACTGTAACCACATCGCGATGCATCTGGTATTCGGCTTGATGGAAGTAATTTCTGAGATTGCATACCTCACGGTTGTGTAGGGTCTTGGCGTTTAAAAAGCCTCGACCACCACATTTCCGCGGGATATACAATCTCATTACCGAAGCTCGTGGGTGTCGCATGCGATGTGTGGTTAAAAGTTGACGAACCTTACAGTCCAAGGCGTCTAGTTCAGTCTGAGTCCATCTCAGTATGCCAAAAGTATAAGTGAGCAGTGGCATAACCCAGCCGTTGAAGGCACGCACTTTGTTGCCACCTGACAAAAGGCTATTTAGCACTTTTGTAAGGCGACAAAAGAAGCGCTCCTTCACCGACTGCTTTATGTCCCCGTCCAATATACCCAACGCTTCTGGCATACCAAGATATTTGTAGGTTTCACCCTCTGAGAGAGATTTGAGAGACATTATCTCTGAAAGTTGTAAATTACTAGAATTTACAACTTTCCCTCGTTGTATTTGTATGACCGCACACTTATCAACACCGAACTCCATGTTAATAGCACTACTGAATATCTGTGTGATATTCAGAAGGGCCATTAACTGGGTTTTATTCGGTGCGAATAGTTTGAGATCATCCATATACAACAAGTGAGAAATGACCCCACCATCTCTCCGAAGGCGATAGCCTATTTCTGAATCTTTCAGTAGAGTACTGAGTGGATTCAGAGCTAGGCAAAACCATAAGGGACTCAGACTGTCGCCCTGAAATATACCCCTCTCTATTCTTATCAAATCATTGGTGGCAGGTGGATCCATTCGGCTCCCTGGATGACGAAGAACAGTGATCCACTGCCTCATACATGATCCCAAGAACGATCTTAGAGTAGTATCTACTTTATACAACTCTAAGACCCTCTCAAGCCAAGTATGAGGCACCGAATCATAAGCCTTCTTATAGTCTATCCATGCAGCCGACAAGTTCCCTCTGCCACGTTTGACCTGTTGGCTAATGGCCATGTCAATGAGGAGGAGCTCCTTAGTACCACGGGACCCAACCCTACATCCATTCTGATTATATGCCAAAATATTGTTTGTAACAATATGCGTGTTAATTTTTGTGGTCAGAATGGATGTAAGTAGCTTGTAGATGGTGGGTAAGCATGTTATAGGTCTATAATTCTTCGGTTCCGCAGTACTACCAGACTTATGGAGCAGGAAAGTTACACCCGTCGTCATAAAATGTGGGAGTGACCCGATCTCAATTGCTTCTTGGAATTGTGTGGCTAGAACTGAGTGTGAGCACCGAAACCATTTTAGCCAAAAGTTATGCAATCCATCCGGGCCAGGACTTTTCCAGTTTTGGGCCGAGCAGATTGCATTACTTACGTCTAGCGGAGAGATGGTGATAGAGTCCATGGTTTCGATGTTTTCACATTCAGAATTTACCACATTCATCCAGTCCGCTTCCGTGTGTTCGACCGGTATTGACCAGATGCCTCGCCAAAAATTATTTCCGGTTTCGGCATCCGGTACCTGATCGTCAGACACACGTAGATCGGGTTTCTCCCAATCGCGGTAAACTTTCCTTTGGTCACTTTTTTTTTTTTTTTTTTTTTTCACTTTTTATTATTATTATTATTATTCATTTATTTCAGAACAAAATCCATAGAATATTATTATGCTAAAACTTAAAACTATACAAAACATGTTAAAAATAAATAAATTAAATGTCACCGTAAACTCAAAAATTAATGAAATAAAATGTTATTCAAAATTAATTCACACACATAAGTTATACATAAATTAAACTTAAAATAAAATCAGATGGAGCCCATCACTATTTGCATCCACCTGTTCTGAATGGGGCAGTCTGTCCGGGATACAATCATCTTCAAGATGCCGTTTTCGCTGCCTCGCGTACGCTGGAGTATGGAAGCGACTTTCTTGCGAATAATCGCGTGAAAGCCGTCCGTGCGCGCCTCCGCGAACATCCCCGATGCGCTGCAAAAGCGAGGCAGCCGCGTCAGCATCCTGAAGATATTGTTGTATTGGACTCGCAGAGAGCTGGCAGCCCGCCGGGTGTGGTTTATCCAGAGGCTGCTCGAGTAGAAGGACTGGCAGTAAGCCCTAAACAGAGTGATTTTCACTTCTCTCGAGCAGCGAGCGAACCTGCGTGCGAGCATGTTACCCCGGACTGCCAGCGCTCTGCGCTCCCTTTCAATGTCCTCATCATCTTTTAAATCTTCAGTGACAATGTGCCCTAAATATTTAAAACTTCTAACCACTTGTAGAGCCGCACCATTGAGCATAATTGGCGGAACAT
Organism: Eupithecia subumbrata; assembly: GCA_949316285.1. Lineage (NCBI taxonomy): Eukaryota > Metazoa > Arthropoda > Insecta > Lepidoptera > Geometridae > Eupithecia > Eupithecia subumbrata. Next base: position 5,242,575 of record OX438650.1, on the reverse strand, counting down.
GGATTGGTCGAACTCTGCCACTCTTAAACACGAGAACTTCGCTCTTTTTAGAGTTATACGTCAATCCATGTTCAGCCGCATATGCCTCACATGTCTTTACCAGCTGGCGTACAGATCCCACCGACGGTCCCAGCAGCACCATGTCATCTGCGTAACTCAGGTTGTTTACGGCGACTCCATCTACAAAACATCCTGTGTGGGTGCTGCTGAGCTCGCCGATGAGATCATCAACATAGAGGTTGAACAGCAGAGGAGATGTTATTTCGCCTTGACGCACACCGCACTCCATGCCGTATGCGTCGGACAACGCACCCGCCCATCTTACCTGGTTTCGCTGGCAGTGATACCAGTTTTTCAGAATGGAGACGATATCAGCCGGCACACCCGTTGCCCCCAGCCTGTACCAAAGCTTATCATACAGAACCGTATCAAAAGCCTTGGACAGGTCCAGGAAGCAAGCGTACACCGGCGTCTTCCTCTCCGTGTAGTACTTGACAGCCTGCTTAAGACATAAGATCGCGCTCTCCGTCGAGAGCCCAGCCCTGAAACCGAACTGGGCATCGTGAAGGTGGACGTGTCGCAGCATTACGTCATTAAGCAGGCTGTCTAGGATCTTTGACATTACGGTCGCTAGTGAGATGGGCCGATAGGTGTTTTTGTCCGACGCATCTCCCGTTTTGCATTTAACAATCGGTACCACTATAGTTTTTGTTAGCTCTACCGGTAAGTACCCATGACACAAACACAAATTGTAAAACATGGAGAGCACGTGCGGCAGATGAACACCCGCATATCTCAGATGCTCAATGCTGAGACTATCATGCCCAGGAGATTTGCCTCGTTGCATATTTTGAATAAGTTTTCTCACTTCTTTGGCTGTAAAACTTGTGGTTCTCTCGTGCATGACAGTCCCAACATCGATCACCCCAGACGCGGTAGAGTTAGACGGCAGATTTACATTAAAGTGATCTTTAAAAAGATTTGCGATCACTTTATGGTCACTCACATCATTCACACTCACAGGAAGGCCAGACTTAGCATTCATTTTGTTAGTTTGTTTCCAAAAACGCTTGAAGTCTTTGGCCGTGTGTTGAGAGGCAAGAATATCCATCTTGATCTGTTCTTGTCTGTCTTGACACCACTTTAGTTGTTTTTTAAAGGATTTTCTGCTCTCACACATATCGTCGTAAACTCTACCGCTAATTGGCTTACCGGCTTCAACCCAGACCAAAAACTTCAGCCTGGCCTCTCTGTGAAAAGCTGCTACATGCTTGTTCCATCCCAGAACATAACCACCTCTCCTCCGCGTTCTGCCTCGCTCATAAGAAGATGCTGCGGCTTCTGTAAGGATACTAACTATCTTAACATACATATTATCCAATATAGTTCTATGTTCTAGGTCATTACAAAGTCCGTCACAACAATGGGAGAGCTGTGCTGGAAAATCTATTTGTTTCAGACGAGAGTTACATAAATGATGATAATAATCAATCTGACTAGTGTTACGCTCTCCCCATACAACTTTATTAACAAACGATGTCAATTTTAAATCTATCTTAGCATATAGCTTACCTAAGTTACATTCCACAAAGAGTGGGAAATGGTCAGACCACTGCACCCCGTGCTCTACCCATACTCGACCGACAGAGGGCAGCGCAGCGCCAGTCACGACGCAGTGATCCAACCACCTCGCACACCCGTGAGCCTCACTTACAAAAGTATAGGTGCCTGACTTAGTGCCTATCAAATTCATGTCTACACACGTCCAATTTTGCTCCGAACAAAAGTCTAGTAATTCATTACAAAATAGCTCCTTTGGGTGTGCATTAAAATCACCCAATATGTAGATAGCGTCCGTGTCCCTTGCATCTTCAATAATTGAGCTTATTTTACTTAAACATTGAGTAAAGTCCGGTAAGTTCTCGTAGCAGTCAGTCGGCATGTAGACACTAAATATCATCAAAGATCTATCACATAATTTAACTTTTATTGCTGTCAAACGCACATCATCGCACTTCACTACACTTACTGACCGAAATACACTTTTTCTCCACAGTAGAGCGACCCCGCCGTAGGGCCGTCCTCGTAGTAGACCGGCAGACGTGTCGACCGCAGAAGTCCCGGTGCCCCCGAACTCGTCAGCTATAGTTGTCAACATAGATAAATCATGCGGCAGCAACCAAGTCTCCTGCAGTGCGATAACGTCCGCCTGCCTGCAGAGACTTCGAACACCATCTATGGATCGCTTGAGCGATTTACAGTTGAATGAGACGAACTTACTGTAAGGTGTGCTACCCATTTTGAGCGCTATGAGATTGCCTCTCTCCAGCAGGCATCTGCTGGCGGTACTCGTTCGGCAGGTTTACGAAACGCCTAAACGAAATTCCTCTCGGCCATAAACTAACATCGAGAAATGTTTGCACGTTGTGTTTGCTAACAAAAAACTTGTAGGCGTTGTAATTTCGCTCCCTAACCATTTTTATTTTGATAGGCGACACTTTCTCTTGTGTTTTTGTCAAAACGTATTCGACAATGTCAGCCTCTGTGACATCTTTATGTACATTTGTAATAAATAACGGAATTTTAGTATCAGCAGCTTTAAATTTGCTATTTTGCTCCAAACTGGCCTTTCCCTTACTCGTAGTAAACTTATTTCTCAGGCGCTTTCTCTGCACTAATTTCCATTCTTCATCCCTTTCCGGTACATGCCATAGACCTCTTGCTCTTGCTGTCTCAGCAAACGAAGATTTACTTTTAGAAGAAATCTCCATTTTCTCTTTATCATTCTTCACGTTCACGCTTAAATTCGACTCATCTTTACATTGTGTCCCACTCGGTAATGCGGGCCCTGACTGCGACGAAGTTAACTCATGCACAGCATCTTCCGTGGCGGCGGCGGCGGCGGCAGCGGCGCAGGTCGAGCCTAAGTGACTCACAAGCGGCAGCGCGCTCTCGCTGGGTGTAGCGACTATGTCGCGCGCTATGGTGCTAGCGCCGAGGCTTGTCGAGCCGACACGAGAGCGCTCCCAGCACGGTCGGGTCGGAAAGGGTGCAATGACCGGCGGCGGGGACAATGACCGCGGCGGCGGTGGTGGCGGGCTGGCTGTCTCGGTCATAGAGGCGATGGCCATCGGCCCACTATTTAATAGATTCGCGCCGCGCGCGCGGGTAGAGACAAAATGGTCGTAGCGATTGTGAATAGGCGTGTTAACTATAGAGTCATATCTATTAGAATGCAACTTAACTTCCAAATTATGTAGCTGGTCAGTAGTGACGTACGTGTTTTTGATACTTTCAATCTGCGCTTTCAGTAGAGTTATGTCCTTTAAAAGCGCAGAGCAATCCAAGTGATCAAAAAGCACAGGAGGCAAACGGTGCAATTCTTTGGCCACAAAAATTGGTATAGACTCGGGATCTAGACTTTTAAGAACTGTAATAATATCTTCTAAGTCTCTTTGTGTCTTCCCCTCGATTTTCTTCTTCTTCTTTACATTCCGTATGTCAGTAGTGATGGAGTTGAACAGAAGATTTTTCGACTTCTCCACCTCCTCCATTTTAAAAGCCGATACACAAAAGCGCACTAGACTTTCTTCGTCCATAACATCAATTTTATTGGTAATAAACGCTAACACTTCGTTAATCACTACATTGCAACTTGCACATTTTACTGTGCTCGACGACATGATTACGATCGAAAAGTGCGCGACCGACTCTGTACACGACCGCTCAGTAGCAATGCGGCGCGCAGACTGATATAACTATATATAGACTATAAGGTCTTCCTTTTGTAACGTAAATCGTTACATACTTACGTTTTTATTTAATTAATAATTTAAAATCCAATACAATTCCGATTCCAATTAAATATTACTCGATTAATAGTATTAGTCGATTATAGACGACGGCCCATAGATAAGTTCGTCAACACGCCGCTAACTTCATGCCGTATGCGCTGCGATTGTCTATGGCCTTGAAATTGGACGTGTCACACTTTTACTGCGCAGGAGACGCACTGAGACGCCATTTTACTCGCTAATTGAATCAATCGTTATTTCATCGTATTTTTTACTTGTATTTAAACTACAACAAAGTGAAAGTTATAAACCCCTGCTGGGTAAGTTTTGCACTGATTTATAATGTAGGCTGTAAACATTCATTCCAATGCTCAAAGAATGACATGGGCTTTCTTTCACCTCGCCATGTCATCTCTTCATACTGTTCACGGGCTAAGGCTTTTCATTGTATCTACAGTTATTCTTATTTTATTTCGCTCACATTTCTCTCTGTAATACTTTTAGCAAATTCTCTTTTCATATTGTTTTAAATTCATCTCCCGTTCTGATTGTGACTTCCACGGCATCATGAACACTTAGTGCTTCTGCTTTTTGTGCTGCCGTGGGAGCCCGTCACCCTACTAGGTCTGGCTGTAATGCCTAGCTTTATGCGCATTCCAGGGTTCAAAGTCCACCCTAGGGCAGTCTTCGTCTCCGGCCGGACTTCTCACGAGCTGCCCCCCTTTTGGACCTGGAACTCCACGCTCGCACACACCTTTCGCCGTCGGGTCCCTGCTACACCCGCGACGCACTAAAAGGAGAGTACGGTGGAAGAGGAAAAGCAAGGAGAAGACCCTCAAATCTTAACCTAGTAGAATCAGCCTTCTGTAGGACAAAGAACCCACTTGCTAGCCCCTCTGGCCGAGTTAGTTTTATTTTAAATTATTTAAATGACATTATAGCCCTTCAGGCTCCCTTGTTTTCTTTATTAATTAAATTTGTATTTATTCACACGTGTTTTTTTAATTTTGTACAGTACGCAGCTAGGTTCTGTACCCCCCGGGTTTCTTAAAAAACCGGAATTTTTAAAATCCGGATTTTCTTTAAAAACCGGGACACTGGCGCCCTTTATCCGTGGTTAATACAGCTGATTCTACTTGGTTCTTCTTTTTGTTTTTTTTCTTTTGTTTATGCATGTTGGTGGTAGTTTAATGTAAAACGTATCTTTTTTTGGTTTTCAATCATAAACTACTGAGGTGTACGTAAGTACTTAGATTGTATTTTCCTAATTGTAATAACATTTGTAAACTCTAGTCATTTTACATTATTTACACAATTGTTCATTTTAATTTAACTTTTTACACGCTTGTTTTTTTTGTTGTTTTTGTTGATTGTTCTTGTACAGTACCGAGCAGTACACATCAGTAGTTTCTTTTTTCGTTGATTTTGCATTATTTTTTTTGTTTTCACTGTTCATCTCATCAAAACCATACGTTCATTCATTTATTTTGTAACAGAACGGCGAGCTTTAGTTTTATTCAGTGCACTACTTATCCAACAGGTCAGTTTATTTCTCACTGCTATACCATGTTGCCCGTTAAGTTTTTGTCTCTCCAAAAATCGGAGTTAGATTATGAGGTTCGCATACGAGGCGCTACTCCAGCATCTTCTGTTGAGGAGTTACGCAAACAGATAGTTAAGTTAGGGGCTGAACATCCTTCAGAACACATTTTAGAATCTCCACTTGATATAAGGCAGGATATTAAAGGTTGTTTAGATGTTCTGACGAAAATTCAAACTAATTTGGATGTGGAAGATCCTAGTGCTTCCTCGCTCATGCGAACACAAAATATGCTCAATCACTTATATAACCGTATTGAGAGGATAGACCGTGGCGATGAATATAAGAAAGAGTTTGACGATATAGTCGCGGCATATAAAGGTTTCTCGCTCAAGTGTTCTGCCCTGCAAAATAAATCTCCATCTAGTGCTTCTTCAAGCGTAAACACTGCCTCTTCCGAGACCATACGCAGTGCATCGGATACGCAGCAGACTGTGATCAACGTGACTTGTGATCGCGCTTCCTCCGAACTATCTCGCTTAAAATACAATGGCAAGTCATGCGTGCGTTCTTTTATACAGCGTGTTGACGAATTTATGGAGGCTCGTAACATTCCTTCGTCAAAAGTCCTTAGCTACGCCTCTGAGATTTTTCAAGGTGATGCCCTCCATTGGTATCGTGCGGCGAAAGATAGGGTTAACTCGTGGACTGAATTAGCTATCTTACTTAAAGAAGATTTCGGCCAAACTGATTATGACTATAGGTTAGTTTCAGAGATTCGTGCTCGTACTCAAGGGGAAAGTGAAAACATCACTATATACCTCTCTATAATGAAAGGTATGTTTTCGCGCTTGTCTAAACCCATACCAGAAGCGGAGCAATTGGAAATTCTCCTTCATAATATCAGGCCCTGCTATGCCAGCACCCTAGCCTCAGCTGCCCAGATTTCTAGCATCGACGAATTGCGTACATTATGCAGGAATTTTGAAGCTATTCAAGCACGCCTCTCTCAATTTCAGGAGCCGCCTAAGGTTACTTCTGGTACTCTTGCACCGGAGTTTGCATACAATGCTGATAAGGGCTCGACTAAATCTAATAACTATAGTAACAATCATAATAGATATAATAATAATAGAAATCACAATAATAAAGATCAAAATCAAGCTAATATAAATGCAGTCTCCACCTCTAAAAAAGAACCTTATTGTCCAAGGTGTCGCACTAACTCACACCATTTGCGCCAATGCAAGGCTCCGCGCGATATCGTGTGCTTTAAATGTGGGAAGAAGGACGTTAAAACTCCTGATTGCCCTGACTGTCGTAAGAAGAAATCTTCTACGCCAAAAAACGAGTAGATCAGAATTGTAGCTATTTTGATAAGCAAGACTGGGAATCTTGGCTTAATTTTATACGAACCTTTAGCTCTTCATATAAAATTTCTACAATTCTGAACTCTAAACCGTCAAACGATTCTCGTCCCTATGTAAATATCAAAATCAATAACATTGATGCCTGTGGCTTACTTGATTCTGGTGCTGCAGTCACTGTTTTAGGAAATAATTTCCATAAACACCTTGTCGATTGCACTTTGCATACAAATGGTCGCATTAATATGGTAGCTGCTGGGGGTCAATCTCTAAATAGTATTGGTTATATCAATGTTTCGATATCGTTCCAGGACCAATTGCACATTCTCCGAGCTTATGTTGTTCCCGAGGTTGAAACGCCGGTTATTCTAGGCGTAGACTTTTGGCGAGCTTTTGAAATTTGTCCTAAATATTTGAACTCAATTAAAATGTCCACAACTTCGTTGGCAGATCTGAATTGTAGTACTGATGCGACGTTTATTCAGTCTTATGACAATTTGATTGACTCTCAAAAAGCTATAGCTGACAATATAATCGCTCAGTTTAAATCAATTTCAACAGAAGAGAAGGGTTTAGGTAGGACTGATTTAATTTGCCATCGCATCGATACTGGAGACACGCTTCCAATCCGACAACGCTACTATAGGATGTCTCCTGAGAAACAACGCATTTTGGTTGATCAGGTTGATGAAATGTTGTCTCTTGATGTAATAGAGCCTTGTGAGAGTGCGTGGTCCTCCCCCGTCATCATCGTTACTAAAAAGGATGGAAGTCCTAGGTTCTGCCTCGATAGTCGCAAGCTTAACGCGGTTACGAAACGAGATTCCTATAATTTGCCTTATGTCTCGGAAATTTTGGATAGTCTTCGTGACGCTAAATACTTGTCAAGCATTGATTTGTCTAAGGCATTCTGGCAAGTCCCTATCGCACCTGAAGATCGAGATAAAACTGCTTTCTATGTACAAGGTAGAGGATTATACCGTTTTAAAACTACCGCTTTCGGCCTTACCAACGCTCCGGCGACTCAGCAACGTCTGGTTGATTTGCTTTTTACTGACAGAGAGTATAAAACTTTCGCTTATTTGGACGATATTGTTATCGTTAGTTCAACTTTCGAAGAACACGTCTCTCGTTTGTTGCGTCTCTTGGATAGGTTGAAGCAAGCTAATTTAACCGTTAATCTTGGTAAATGCCAATTCTTTCGCAGCGAGCTAAAATACCTCGGTTATGTTATTGATGCCCATGGTCTGCGCACAGACCCTAATAAGGTGGAGGCTATTCTCAACTTTCCAACTCCTACTAACAGAAAAGAATTAAAACGCTTTCTCGGCACCGCCACGTGGTACCGACGTTTTGTTCCCAATTTTAGTACTGTAGCTGGTCCACTAAATAAACTAACTGCAAGTGGTAAAAAAGCACCTCCTTTCCAATGGACACCTGAAGCTGACATAGCATTTAACGCATTAAAGGAATCCCTAATTTCTGCGCCGGTACTTTCTTGCCCAGATTATTCCAAACCTTTTGAGGTCCATGCGGACGCTAGTAATTATGGTGTTGGCGCTATGTTGACGCAGACAATAGAAGGTAAAGAACATCCCGTGGCTTATATGAGCAGATCGTTTAACAATGCTGAGAAAAACTATAGTATCACCGAGAGGGAGACTCTCGCTGTGCTGACTGCTATAGAACATTGGCGTTGTTACCTTGAAAACGGTCATACTTTTACAGTGTACACTGACCATTCTGCGTTGAAGTGGTTTTTATCTTTGGAAAATCCAACTGGTCGACTAGCTCGTTGGGGAGTACGTTTGTCATCATTCAATTTTGATATCAAACATCGTCGTGGAGTTGATCACGTCATCCCTGATGCTTTATCGCGATCTTTTCCCACTGCTGCCATTTCTCTTGCCAATTCCTTTGTCAATACCAACGATGAATGGTACAAAAATATTTACAATGGTTGTCTTAACGCCCCAAGTCAGTATCCAAATTTTTGCATCAAGAATAATTCTTTGTTCAGGCTGTCTAAATCTAAATCTAATCTTACTTCAGAATTTGCTTGGAAAGAAGTAGTCCCTAGTGAATTTCGCGATTGTATCATTACAGAGAATCATTCGGAACCTACAGCCGGACATCTTGGCATCTTTAAAACATACCGGCGGTTGTCACTGACACACTACTGGCCGGGCATGCATCAGGATGTTGTCAAGTTTGTTAGCGCTTGTTCTGTTTGTTCTTCTTACAAGCCGCAAAATCACACTACTCTTGGCCAAATGGGTCGTCCCAAACAATGTTCAAGACCATTTCAAATGATCTCTATTGACTTTGTTGGTCCTTTACCCGCCACTCGTAAGCAAAACACTTTTATGCTTGTTGTAACTTGTTGTTTTTCGAAATACTGTCACATATTTCCCATGCGTCGTGCTACTTCAGACGGCGTCGTCAAAGTTTTAGAAGAATCTATTTTTCTTGTACATGGTGTCCCTCAAACAGTTTTTCTTGATAATGGAAGTCAGTTCATTAGTTCTACAACTGAATCTTTGTTTAAAAAATATAAAATCCCAAATATTTACTTTACTCCAAAATATACACCACAGATTAACACCGTTGAACGTTATAATAAAACTATCGTTACTAGTCTGTCCTCATTTGTAGAAAATGACCATCGGACATGGGACACTTTTATCCCGAAGGTACAGTTTGCGATTAACAGCTCCGTAAACGAAGCCACTGGTTACACTCCGGCTTTTCTTGTTTATGGTAGAGAGCTTGTTTTGTGTGGATCGCACTATACTGACAATGACTTAGGTGATGAGGTTCTCTTCCTTCCGCGTGATATCTACGCCGAAAATCGTGGATGTCTTTCGGCTGTATTTGATGATGTGCAGGCGTCATTGTGGCAGGCACATGTAAAGAATACAGCACATTATAACTTACGCAGGAAGCATGCAGAGTTTAACGTTGGTGATGTTGTCTATAAACGTACTTTTATTTTGAGCGATAAAGATAAATATTTTAGCAAAAAGTTAGCTCCCAAATTTATAAAATGCCGTATTACTGAGAAACGGTCTCCCTTAGTATATGTCTTAGAGGATATGTCAGGCAAGGATATTGGAGCTTGGCATATCAAAGACCTAAAATTAAATAGTAATAAAGTTTAACGTATCTAATCTGTTTGTTCTTCGGTAATGTTACGTTCCCCGTTTTTTTTTTTTGTTTAACATCTTAGCTGCTAGCATTGGTCATCCTAGATAAATAAAGGATGCCCTGTTTTTTGGAAGGTTGCGCCAAAACTTTCTGTTGTCTTGGTGTTGTTTGATAGGTAAGAATGTTTGTGTTACGAAAGGTAGTATGAATGGTTTAATGAATGTGGAGTGTCAGTAGTTAGTAGTCAGATTTTGCATTCCTAGAGCAAAATCTTTGCCTACAAGAGGGGGTAATGTAACGTAAATCGTTACATACTTACGTTTTTATTTAATTAATAATTTAAAATCCAATACAATTCCGATTCCAATTAAATATTACTCGATTAATAGTATTAGTCGATTATAGACGACGGCCCATAGATAAGTTCGTCAACACGCCGCTAACTTCATGCCGTATGCGCTGCGATTGTCTATGGCCTTGAAATTGGACGTGTCACACTTTTACTGCGCAGGAGACGCACTGAGACGCCATTTTACTCGCTAATTGAATCAATCGTTATTTCATCGTATTTTTTACTTGTATTTAAACTACAACAAAGTGAAAGTTATAAACCCCTGCTGGGTAAGTTTTGCACTGATTTATAATGTAGGCTGTAAACATTCATTCCAATGCTCAAAGAATGACATGGGCTTTCTTTCACCTCGCCATGTCATCTCTTCATACTGTTCACGGGCTAAGGCTTTTCATTGTATCTACAGTTATTCTTATTTTATTTCGCTCACATTTCTCTCTGTAATACTTTTAGCAAATTCTCTTTTCATATTGTTTTAAATTCATCTCCCGTTCTGATTGTGACTTCCACGGCATCATGAACACTTAGTGCTTCTGCTTTTTGTGCTGCCGTGGGAGCCCGTCACCCTACTAGGTCTGGCTGTAATGCCTAGCTTTATGCGCATTCCAGGGTTCAAAGTCCACCCTAGGGCAGTCTTCGTCTCCGGCCGGACTTCTCACGAGCTGCCCCCCTTTTGGACCTGGAACTCCACGCTCGCACACACCTTTCGCCGTCGGGTCCCTGCTACACCCGCGACGCACTAAAAGGAGAGTACGGTGGAAGAGGAAAAGCAAGGAGAAGACCCTCAAATCTTAACCTAGTAGAATCAGCCTTCTGTAGGACAAAGAACCCACTTGCTAGCCCCTCTGGCCGAGTTAGTTTTATTTTAAATTATTTAAATGACATTATAGCCCTTCAGGCTCCCTTGTTTTCTTTATTAATTAAATTTGTATTTATTCACACGTGTTTTTTTAATTTTGTACAGTACGCAGCTAGGTTCTGTACCCCCCGGGTTTCTTAAAAAACCGGAATTTTTAAAATCCGGATTTTCTTTAAAAACCGGGACACTTTTCTTTTTTCTGCAGGAGCTTTGAATATTCTTTTGGCTAGTAGAACCTTGTATCTTCAATTCCTGATACATAACAGATGTACCTACCTAAAAACAAATTTAAATTATACTGAAATGTAACCGATGAGTGGCAGATGGGTTTTGAGGTCAACAAATAGAAAAATCGGATCATGATGATGATGATTTTTTAAAGACTCAAAATATGGAAAGAGACTATACTTTTAACAATACAAACGGAAATAAACATTAAAAATACCATGAACGCAATTTGCAAAAAACAACAGAAATATGTATTACTCAGGCAATCAAATTCACAAGTTTAATCTTTTGAGAGAGGAGAGATTTTACTACCTAAATACCATAGAATCAAGTATTTATCAGTGATCTCGGAGGTTTTTTGATAATTGTCGGTAACATCGGGCCATAACTTTCCCACTTGAAATTCGGCTAAACAATGTAAGAAAACTTTATCAATCACTTGTCTTGTTCCACTGCGATTAGTTTTTTACAAATACACGACTTTTATCAGAAATGTTTGGTGGTTGGCAGACACGGGTCTCAGTGGCAGTATTCCTTGCAGACTTGTACCTTCCTAAATTAAATTCGTCACTACTAGATACTTTTCCCCACAAATTATGGAATTTTCAAAGACTTTCAGATGTTTTATTGAAATATCCAGGGACATCGCTGTGAGCGCAAGTAGGAATCCCACGAGTACGCGAACGCTCCAAGATCTCTCGGCTTAAGGCTGGGTAGGCCAGCAGAGGCCGCATTTTTGTGATTTTTAAAACCATCTGAGACTTAAAAAATAGTGTTTAAAATTCTGAAAAAAAGATATTTATTACCAAGTCAAATCTAGTCTAGTCAAAATCGCATTCAGTTACAAGATCTAATGAACTAATCTAATGATCTAATGAACTTCACTCGATAGAAAATAATCCCAAAGTTACCCCTTTTTCTATCGTTTTTTCAATACTATGACTAGCGAACTACTTATATCACACTTTTTTTTTGTACTCAACTAAGGACACTTAATATTTCTGGGTTAGGGTACATCTGGTCCGAATCTCAAACTGATCCGCGGACGAGATGTCCACTTCACTTTTGTGTTGGGGTACATCTGGTCCGAATCTAAATTCTCTTGATTTTAGATTCGGATCAGTTGTACCCTCAACCAAAAGTGAAGTGGACATCTCGTCCGAATCTCTCCGTTACTTTTCAAGGTTTCTGAATTGAAATACATCCAGCACAATTCGCAGAGTATGACTTGAAAAAATGATTTTCTTAATCTCTATGTTTAAATAACTAAAAAAAACAAGAGCGCGGCGGCTTGGCAGGTGCTCATTTTCCCTTACGCGTACTGCTGCAGGACTACCTGGCCTTAAAACAAATTAGGGCGCCAAAGTAAAGACAAGCCAAAAAAACCAGACGACCATCTTAAGGTTTTTTGACTTCTTTTAACTAAAAGAGGCTTTTTTAAAAGAGGACATCTAGGCTTTAATAAAAGCAGGTGGAACTTGGTCAGGTACATACAAGATTCTAATCGTAATAAATCAAAAGTAATTTTATATATTTAGTATATTTTATTGTGTTATGAAATATTTATATTATATATTTTTATATGTATATATTTATGTTAAGTATATTTATTTAGATATTTATATAGCTTGGTATATTTATCTCTTCATAAACATTATTTCTGTTTTCACGCCACCGTATATAATTTTTTGATCACTTCTTGTCCATCCTAAGGTTGCCTGGAAGAGATCGCTTTTAGCGATAAGGCCGCCCATTGTACATTATTTGTGTTTGTTTTTTGTTTTTTTTGTTTTCTGTGATTTCTTGGTGTGCAATAAAGTATATTTGTATTGTATTGTATTGATTCTATATACATAGAATGTATATAGAAATAACGTTTATTTTCATAGGCTTACAAAAAATATCGCCGAGAGTGACAACATTAAATCAAGCATGGAGTCCTTGAAAGAAATATTATTTGATAATAAATATACACAAGGTGTTTTCTATGTATAATAAAAATATCCATCTATTTAGTGTATTGTATTAAGTCTATGAGTTTTCTAGTACCCATAACACAAGCTCTGCTTAGCTTGGGGCTAGATAATGCTGTGTGAATTGTCCAATATTATTTATTTATTTATACCTACTGACGTCGATTCTGCCTCGGAAATGAATTATTAAAAATACCTTGATAGTAATTTCTGTAATTTTGTAAGTTTACGAAATGCAATATCGCACAAAGACTTTTCTTGCCCAATTGATGACAGCAAATGCGATAGGTCACAGAAAATACTCACAGGTTTAATAAATCAACGCAGTATGAACACATGGATAGAGATTTCATAAAGTTTTATATTCCCAAATGAGCTTGTGACAATAAATACGTGCGGTAAGAGCGGAATGGGCCTACTGCTGGCACGCGGCACTGCATCTGTGCCAATTGGTGTTGCGCTGCATGTATTAATTCAACTGTGTATCTGGCATTCTGGACCAAACACCATTTTGCGTTTGGGGAAATAAGATTTTCCTAACCCGCACTGCTAATAATTTGTTCATGGAACTTTATCTGTGCTTTTTGGTGAAAATTCGGAACGCATTTTTTGGTTTTAGGAAATAAAACGCGATGCGCGCAAACATGAAAGGGACTAAAATCTCCCTTTCACTATTTTTCACTGATATCGAACCTTAGAAATTCTTTTCAACAGCAATACCTACCCAAATGTAATCGCTTTTTTACCAAGTGGGTGCTTCATAAAATTAAATACTTACCACCCATTATGGTCTATCCTAGAGAATAACCCACAACAGGAAAGTTTGGCAAGCTCTAGGGGAGGGCTATGCGGGAACGCAAGACAATCAAAATGCCGGTGTCAAATAATAATCAACAGATGTAAGTTAAATAAGTTACTGTATCTCATTAAGCTCTTCACTAATGTTTATTAAGATTGTTGAATAACCTTATTATTATTATAGTTATGGTCCAAAACTCCAGGGGTTTAATTTTTATGATCTTTGTCTAAAACAGTCTGCAAACCAAAGTTGCCGGCCCTCCGCCCCGACAAGTTGACGAAATACTGTCAGCTGGCTACAATATTGTATACACAGATATGTCGCATCAACCCGCCTGGCTAAGTCAGCGGGTTCTGTATGTTGAGTCAGTTAATTTTAAAAAGCATGTGTCATCTAAAAAATTGATATTTTTCCCAACCAAAACTTAACGGAAGTTCAAAGATGGAAGAATGAATAAACCAGAACCATAAACATAAGTACCTACAAAGTCGTAGACGGGTGCTTCCTCGGTACTCCAGCGTTGAAGCCCCTGCATAATCTTTATTAGGGCTCTCAGTTCAACTCTTAAAAGGTTTCGCCGCTAAAGCCGAGTAATCCTCATAACTAATTAGGAGATTTCAACTACAACGAGAAGCGAAAGTTTCTGCGAAGTTGAGTGCACTGCACCTGATGTTAAAGATGAAATTAGCTCAATTATGATTTTCCTGAAGATTAAAACTGAGCGCCCGAGTCGAACGCTTAGGAACCTTTTAACCCTAATTCACTAACGATTCGTAAAAATGACGAAGCGGACCTGGAGCAAATTATTTCGGTATGTTTCCGACCTTTACCAGTCCATCCGTCTCTAATACATTCCTAAACCGTATTATTAGCGACCTGCAGTCACTTATTGCGGGTGTACAATTTTGAATCGAGAGATACAGGGTTATAAAGATTTCAGACTGTAAATTTGCAACCAAAAATGTCGCCAAATAATCTGTGAAAACATGAAAATTTATGGTTTTTAGGTAAGGCATTTCAAGGTGTTCTCAGAACTTTTTAAAGTTGCAGCTAATATTCTACAAAAAATCACAAGATCTGAACTTCTGTTTAGGTACAGAAGTTCAAGCGATTTGCAGGGAGCATATTGTTTCTGCGTCTAATTTCTATTTTTATAGGTTATTTCCAAAAAAGACCCTAGAATTTGACTAAGGGTAAACCTTCTAATTATGGTTGTTTTGTTTCATAAATAAAAACTGTATAACAAGGTGTTGATCTTTTGATCCGTCGGAAAATTTACGAATGGTTTGTGATAACGTTACTCGAAATTAAGGTTAGTAAGCTAGTGTTTAAGCTCAAAGCACCTTTGCAAAAGGCTTTACACGGAAACAAAAAAGCAAATCATGTGACAAAAACACTGTTAGGTACATACCTAACAGTGTTTCAGTGTTCAAATACATATTTTAAGGAATTTAATGGAATAGGAAGAGAAGAATGGATTGTGTGAAAGATCTTTCACACAATCCATTCTTATTTATTATTCAGGTGTGGGTACGATGCTGACGGATGATTGAGGTGAGCGGAAGAAAAATGTTGTGCCGGTTCGGAATTCCTACCTTCCTAGAGTGGGATGTGGTCAAGAAGTAGAAGACGATCCGAGACACCTATGTATAAAAACCAACTCCTAAAAACTCCATCAAAATCGCTCGATCGGTCAAATTGGCGATTTTTAGGGGAGGCCTATGTCCAGCAGTGCAAATCCACTGCTGGATGTAGGACACGTTTTGCTGATAAATGATGATGATACAAATCATTAATTTGCCCAATAACTACTAAACATATGAGCAAACAAATACAAATTACTGGTGGTTGAAATTTCTAAAGGAGTCCTCGATTATTTTCTCACCCACCTGTGTATTTCGACTACTTTGGCTGGATTTAGGAAAGGACCAATCCCACAAGTTATAATCTTGGTAATTCAATTAGTTAATCAGTCAAACATAGCTACACCTGAATTCGGTCACAAAAGCCAACTGATTGCGCCGCGGATTAGAACTGAGCGCGTTATTCTTGATTATGATGGCGATTTAGCCACCATGCTTACTCTCATATTTTCGCTTTAAGCGAAAAGGCAAATTCCATTGTTGTTATCTAGAATTAAGTTCAATTAAGTCGATCTGTTCAGTAGTTTTGTAGTTTTGGCGTGAAGAGGTAAAAAACAGACTTCCATCTATACATCCATCTAAATAATTCGCATCGCCATTCAACATAGCAATGCTGCCAGCATTCTGGGCACTCTGCCTTCTGGTGACGGCTTAGATTTATAGGGAAAAGATATATATTCGTAAATACTAGTTGTAATTGTTTTATTCTGTTATTGTAATTATATTATCTTTATTAATAAATCGATGCCTTTCCTAGACTAATATCTAACCTGTTTCTGAAGAAAGATCTATTAGTTATTAGTATTCTAGGTGTTTCTACTTAAAATAAAAAAAAAAATCTTTGAAATTATCTCTAGTTACTAATTACTCATAACATAACACAGACTTTGCTTAGCTTGGGGCTTGGCGATGCTTTGTCGAGCATTATTTATTTAATTATTTATTTATTAGCTATTATCACTAATTTTTTTTTGTATATAAGTTCTTACTACCTAGTAATATTTTCTCTTTTTTAAAGTAGTACCATAATAACAGATGCACACAGATCTGACCCCATGTACATATCCGACGATCCTATCCATACCAGGTTGTCTGGCAGAGATCGCTCTTGAGCGATAAGACCGCCAATTGTCACTTAGGTTATAATTATTTCTTATTAAATTGTTTCTTAGTTTTAAGTGTGCAATAAAAGTATTTTCTATCTATCTATCTATCTATACTTACATAATATTTAGTATTTTTGCAAAATGTAGTTGTCATAGCACCTTACAGAAAAATCTCATAGAAAACTAGCCAATGCCCAATCTATGTTATCTAGCTACGAAGCGATTCGCTCTTGTGAATATTTTTTTTTTTTATCTTAATAATACAATTTAAAAAAATGTTTTGTTGTAGGTCCTGGTCGGCATAACTGCATTTTCTGGGTAGGTACTACCTACCCAGAAAATGGATACGCAAATTCGCGATACCTACATTCCTCTGGCACCGATGAAGTGAGAACGGCGTACGTAATCTCGACACAGATTCCAGAATCCAGCCACAGGTAGTGAATTAATACGAACGTGCCAATGATTTACTACCCCAGGTTTGGACGTAATTTAGTTATGGGGCCCGCGGTCTCGTAGTTTACTGAGCAATTAGCATTTATAGGGTTAAATAGCTTTTGGACCTTTGAATGTTTCCGGTAATCTCTTCAAACTTGCCTTGCTGGCTTAGCGCGGAGCTCGGGAGTTTGGTGACTGATAACAAATGCTGGGACTTCGGTCTTATCATTATAAGTCCCTCGACATGCGCCGTGAGTTTTTTTTTTACTTTAAATACCTACTTCCGTAGTTTGACGAATTAATTATGAATGTGAGAGGGTAAACTACGAACCCAGTTTGTGTTGGAAAAACACCAACGTTTCATCCCTTCATCAGGGTGAGTGCAGTTCGGATAAGATTGGTCAGTTACTGCAAAGAAAATATAGCACTAACACGATCTTTCAGCCTCATATACAACAACGGTATTTACTTCGCTCTCCAAATTATAGGCAGTCGCTGGACGACTTAGACTGAAAATTATATTATTTGTTGCGCTTACGTAATAAAAAAATATTATTAAAATAAAAGAGATAAAACAGACAATATTGACTTGTTTTTGTAAGTTTTATCCGGACCGATGCTGTACCTTTACAATTTCTAACAAAGTTGTACCTAATGTTTAAGGGTGTGAGTGAGTGGAAGCAAATTTTTTACATTTTCCAATGGAACTTTTCTCCTTCTTGTGCAAGTTTTTTTACTAAAATCTGACTAATCCACTTTCGCTTCCGCTTTCCTTCAAAAACGCAGCCTAAGGGGTACTTTATATACTTATTTATAAGTACGTACTTATAAGTAATTTTATAATGATCGTCCTTATTGATTGATTAATTTATTTTATTATTTCATAATTATATTTCTACTATTATGCCTAGATATATTAGTGATTATTTTTTTCTGATATGTAATATTTTTTACCAATAAATTGATTGTACCTGATTATTATTCCTAGTAAGTATTGGTACTCTAAAATAGCTGCAAATAGTTCCCGTAAATACTTAGATAGGTACACACTGCTAGCACTAAACGTCGAGGCGCAGCGTAGTCCGTTTATTTCTGTAGGTACTTTATATAAGTAATAAATAATTTAGAAAGTCACTTTAAAGTTTGTTGAATAGCTAGTGCGACTCAAACATGCTTCCAGTTTAAATTCTGGTAAAAATACGCAGAGTAAAACACAATATTTTAAGCCACAGTGGCTTGTCTTTATTATTAACCTACGTGCCGACTTACGTTGACGTGACTTAGGGTGCGTTCTCGCACACCACGACTTTAATTATAGAATATAAAACTTTTCTTAGAATTTGAGCATAATTTAAAGTCTTGAAAATGTATATGAAAACTAGTTAATGCCCGCGGCTTCGCACGCGTTGTTTCTATGGACACGTTTAAAGGTGATTTCTATCTGGGAACTGATTTATGGGATAAAAAGTAGCCTATGTTTGATTCCAGGATTAGAATTACCTGTATGCAAAATTTCAGCTCGATCCGTTCAGTAGTTTTGGCGTGAAGAGATAACAAACATCCATCCATCCATCCATCCAAACTTTCGCATTTATAATATTAGTGTGAAGCGCCAACAGGTAAAATCTGTGCTTCGGAAAAGGACCTTGTAAATATTTTACTTTGACTTCTACAGAATCTGGTAAGTACAATACTTGCGTTGTTAAAGAAAAGGTCCTATCCTAATACCTGACTCAGTTCGAAATGGTCCTACCTCTCTGATCCCGCACGACAACAAATATCTAGCCCCTTGGACTATGATGTTTGCTCCTCTATTATGTAGAGCTTAGACCAAAAAAAAGTCTTGTCTAAAGAAACTAAGTAAACTATGACGCCATCTTTAAAACCCACATTATTCCCAGCTGGTAACTGCATCCATCAAGCATTCATAGGGTGCAATAACATCAATCAAGTCGAGTTTGATCGATACGAATCGTTCACCCTATTTGTTATTTTCGATTCTGGCGGATCGACAAGTTCATGATAAATTGGGAATCGACATTTTACAAAAACAAGAGGACGGTGGTTGATGGCCACTTAAATTATCCGAAGCTTTTTGATTGAAAGTTCTCGTTTCGTCCCTTAAAATAAATATTACAGTATCACAAAAAAAAAAGTAGCTGAGTGTTATATTCGGGTTGCAATGCCCCATTGTCATAAAATCTATAATAAACTGCCACCTGCTGTATTGTATTATGCACCAGTTAGCTTAATTGTTCCAATTGTAAATATTAGGTACTTAAAGATAATTAAGTAGGTATAAAGTTATTAAGCACCTACATACCTATATCATTTATCTAGTACCCAAACACAAATATAACAATAACACAAGCTCAGCTTAGCTTGGGGCTAAGTGATTTTGGATGGATTGTCCAAAACAAATTGTACCAATTTATATTGAACCAGATAAACCAAACTCAAAGCTAATGGTGCGATTTTTGAATCCCCGACCAAAAAGAGTCCTGCTCTTTTTGGTCGGGGATTCAAAAACCGCACCTTAAGCTTCAAAATATGAAAGGGGCCCGATGAAGACGCGAGTAGTATCCACGTGTTCTTATTTTACGGGGATTGCACGTGCACAAAGCAGTGTTGGTTTAGCCGTCACTTTTCTGATTACTGTTTCAAGTTTGGATGGATCAACCTAGGTTGATGCAGCCAGCAAAAGGGCACAGATCTCTAGAGTTCTGTGCCCTTTTGCTGTGGTGAAACTACCTACGGTAAAACTCTAATAGATTCTACACACAAAAGTTGGAGACACAGCCCGATGGGTTGGTGTGAGAAAAAAATTCAGTGTACCTATTGAAGTGTTTGGTATGCGGAATGAAACGCCATACGAGACTGACATTTATTGACATCTGTCACTTTGACAACTTTGACAGGTACTTGGCTACAAGTAATATAGGTACTACACACATGGACTACACCTATGAATATTGTAAGCATTCCCTCGTCCATGCAGCCGACAGTGTTTTGTGATCTTGTCTTATCGCCGGCGGTCCGGCTTGTGCGTAGACTCCATCCTACTATTAATATAAATTATACCAAAATGCGAAACTTTTTGAAATGTATAATTTTGGTTGCATCTTTCCGTATCGCAACATGTCTTCGGTTGGGTGCAAGGTGTCGACTGCTTCATCAATGCCAGTGCGGTACTGCTGTCGAACAGCTTGGTTTTCAAGGATTATCGTGTACTAGGGCCGCTGGTCGGGTCAGACACACAACAACAGATCAAACAGATCAAGATAAAATTTTCGCATACTCTTAGAACGTAGCCTAACTTAAACAATATGCAGCTTATTATACCGAAAATACGCGTGCGAAGCCGCGGGCAGAACCTAGTTAGCTATAAAGTTTTAATTGTGATGAGAAACAAATGTCTAATTGATTAACTTCATAGATCTGCGCACATTAATGCAATGCCGCTACCGCACAACACAAAAATGTACATTCAAATAGACTCGTAGTTTTTGGTTCCGTAGGCACATTTTACAGTGACAAAATGGCTTCCCACGAGCTACAACTTCAACTTCTTGTCTGGCTCTGCGTCTGGTTTGACACAGTAACAAGATGACTTTTTTTTAAAGTAGGTCTTAATTTTTTTTTCCCGATTAAGGAGAAAAATTTACCATATTTTAATACAGTATTTATTTAGGAACTAGAAAACAGTAAACCTTCATCAATGTAAAAATATAGATAGACTACAAAGCGAATTTCACTCGCTTATGATCGTTTTCAGAGCGTTTTCAGAGTTCAAAATTAAAATCAAAAAACAATTTAAATCGAAATAATAATAATGAAGTCTTCTTACGCTTTTAATATCAGAAATCGATTGGTAGATTTGATTAATAGCGACTTTTCTTCATATTTTCAATTATTCATCTCCTGTTGACAGTTTTACACTTTAGGTAGACAATTAACAGCGTACCTATTTTAAAGGATTTAAATACGACCTCGTTCTCACTTTATGACAGGTGAACGACCTCGCAACAAAAGAGCAGAAGAATTCCCCAGAGCGAACACATCGAAGTGCGAATCGTTTCATTTCATCCGTGTTTACACCACTACACTCAGCCTCGCCTGGCAGAATGCAGTACTTGTTAAATGAAGTTTTGTTAATAAATAAGCTATTGCAAGTTGGTCTTGGATTTTCGATTTTCATTGAAAAAGGTTAGGTTAGGTTGGGTTGGGTTAAACAAAACACCTAAGGTTAAACAAACTTACCTTATGTGAAGTTTAGCCATAATAACACGATTCGCTGCATCCGAAGAGATTTTCGGATGCAGTGACTTACTGTAACTACACGATCAATTTATAGCGAAAAACGCGGACCTTGGTATCATAAAACATTATAACTAAAATAGCATGGTTTTTGTAGTTGTATAGCGAAATTAAAATGAAGTTAATTATGTCATTTCACATTACCAGCAGCGTTTACCAGTCCACTGTGGGAATAGGTCCAGCCCTGGATTGGTATTATTATCAGAGGAATCATAGGCCTTATTGGATTATAACATTAGTAATGCCTAATCCCCACGCTGGACATGCGAGTTGGGGTTTGCAGATTAGTAGGGGATCGGTTCTGCAAGGGTCTGGTACTAGGCTGCTGCCAACCTCCCGGTGTATATTCCTTAGTCGCCTTTTACGATACTACCTACTTGCGGGAAGAATTGAGTTGTTGCAAGTTCTGAGCTAACCCACACGGCAATGTGGCAATGTTTATTTTATTTTACAACAACAGAGCAGTTTATACTGACGTGAATTTCATATTCCTTAACTTTTTGCATACCTAAATGGTTTCATTAAAAACAAATTATTAATATTTCAATATTCACCTCAGTTACTCAGAAAATATATTTCCAGACGAGCCTTCAAAACGCCAAAACGTCACTTATCCATCTTTACTCCAGACGTCATGTCCATCTACCGTAGTTTATTTGCAAATAAATTGTTGCATGAATAACAATTTCGTAAATTGGAGGTGAAATGAAAATTTTACAAGTCTATTTCACTTGATAAAGTCAAAAAACTGGGGTATTTGTCGCGACTCTTACTATCCCAGTTTTTGAACAAGGTCCACTAAACTAACTATGCATTTTCTTTTTCCTCTAATTGTACCAGCGATGATAATTAGTCATACATTGCTGAAATTTTTGATAAATCGTATATCAACTTCTACGCAACCATAACTTTTCTCATAACCTTTATATTTTTCTCAGACTTCTGTTATCTGAAATATTTCTATGGCAACTAAAGAGTGAAAGTTTATAAATTAAATAATAATAAGGCAGTTCAAGGTAAATTTACATATAAAGTATATTAGCGATGTCGTCGTTTGGGGGCTATATTCAGCAGAGGCTGATGATGATGATGAAATGTAATTCATCTTATTTGTTTCTTTTGTTATGTACCTACCTGTTACGTACTTGTGATTTTAAATGATGGAGAAATTAAGTTTACGTGAAATTTTGATTCCAAACCCACGCTTTACAGACTATAAAATAACTACTTAAGTATCAAAAGTTACTGAAGTGGATGAGGGTTTACAGAAATTGTTCCTTCCCAGAATTTCAATATCCGCTTTTATTTGGATCACGAATGTTGCAAACTAGCGACAGAATATTGAGATTTTCCAGCAATTTACCATTTCCCATGTGGTAGGCATACCAGTGTCGATTGCTTGCTCATCCTCTATGGCGAGATTCCACCAGAGCGGAGCGGAGATAGGAATAACCTATGCCATGGTGTCAAAATATGTGACAGTCTGGACTGGTAGGAATGGGGTAAAATGTGCCCGAGCGGGCTTTACGAATGCACGGTTAATAAGGTGTCAGCAACAGTGGGTGCGAACGCGATGAAATTATGATGAACATCTTATTTGGTACTACCCAGGGATTTTCTTTTTTTACGTCTTGCACCTGACAGACTGCTTCGCTGGTCTAGTGGTCGCATGTTCAACCGTTGATAATGAGGTTCGGGTTTAAGTCCCGGGTCGGGTCAAAATTGTTTGCTTTGAAATAAGATTCACAGTGCCCGCTTTGCTTGCCTTTCCATCGAATCATGAGAGAGAGAAAAAGAAAACACCTGTGTTTGCGCACACACTTGTGCACTATATATCCGCCTCGAAGCCGAAATTCGGCTAGGAGGACATCATCTATGGGAATCAAACCCAGTGTATGTGTGTATATAATAGAGAGTAGGTATGTGTCTAGTAGAGATAGAAAACTGACCCGTGTATCATTGTAGGTATATAATATTGACACTGATTGTTATTATTATTTCTTTATTTGTCTGTGAATTTTATGTATTACTAGCTGCTGCCCGCGGCTTCGCCTGCGTAGTTCCCGTTCCCGTGGTAATTCCGGGATAAAACATAACCTATGTCCGTCTCCTGT
Organism: Eupithecia subumbrata; assembly: GCA_949316285.1. Classification (NCBI taxonomy): domain Eukaryota; kingdom Metazoa; phylum Arthropoda; class Insecta; order Lepidoptera; family Geometridae; genus Eupithecia; species Eupithecia subumbrata. The sequence continues at coordinate 5,218,898 of OX438650.1, read as the reverse complement.
TTCTAAGCGACCGACCCACCAATTTTCAGCCAAATCGGTTCAGCCGTTCTTGAGTTATAAATAGTGTAACTAACACGACTTTCTTTTATATATATAGATTTTTCTTTAGAATTCTAAATTTTAAGACATTGCACGCCCAATATGGCAGAATACATTGTGACATTCCATTACATTATTATAACAACTTTTTTAACGTGTAATATTTCATGCAATATATAAATTTTATGTGATTCCCACATTTAGCAAAGTTTAGCTATTTAACCGACTTGAAAAATGGAAGAGGTTCTATGTTCGCCTGTATGTTTTTTTTATGTCCGTCGATTTTTCCGCTATTTATTCGACGATTTGGATGATTCTTTTCCAGTTGTATAGAGGATGATCCCGAGGTAGAAAAATGTTATTCCCAAGAAATTTTGAATTTATCCCGCAAAACTTAGAAAACTGTTTACAACTAAGGGGTTTAAAGTCTGTTTTTAGTTTTATAGGCAATCAAATTAAAATTGCGATGTTACGTTTTTGTTTACCAATAAACATGGTTTTTTTGTGTGAGTTCTCACTTCGTAGAGTAGAACATAAGCCTAGTATTCTACGCTGAGGTGCCACGGAAGAACAGAGCTGCAGCTGCTCTCCGAGCTCGTGCAGTACACGCCAGTTTTTTGGTCTCACGTTCTTTTTCTTTGAAATGCAATTTTTTTATTGCGACCATAGTGTACATAAGTTATTAGAGATATTCAGTCTCAAATATGGACCCGGCTAGGGCACAGCAACATAAGTACTAGGTACTAAATAATAACGCTAGTTATAAAGTTTAAGTTTAGCTATGTTAGTCAACTACAAAATCTTAAAGAATTTTTGAAAAACATCTTATAGTAGGTGAAAATCTTATAGTAAATGAAATGAATAGATTAATTACACGGCAAATAGTAAACATTAGATGTTATATAAAATAAATAAATAAATGAATGAACATGTTTTCTGCTAAATACTAGTTGATATTAACCTAGTGCTCTAGAAATTCTTGCAAAGAATAAAAACTATATTTTACCAAATACCTTTTTAATGAATTTAAACTGAAGTAGGTACTTTTGTTTCGTTTTTTATGTCGTTTTTAACCCCCGACGCAAAAAAAGGGGGTTGTCATAAGTTTAACGTGTCTGTCTGTGTATCTGTGTATCTGTCTGTGGTATCGTAGCGCCATTTATTATACATACCCCATAAAATAAGCTACCTAATGCGCAGCTACTCGCGCGTACTTCGGAGAATTCAATTTGCGCGTACTAGTTATACCTATTCCACAAAAGTAGCCGTGTGAATATGACTAGGTACATCACAATTCACACAGATTTTTCAGTTTCCAAGCCTACGCAAAAAAGCTTTAGACGAGGTATAAAAAAATACGCAGAAAACATAAAAAATCGTCATCAAAGAATACATTGTTTCGGAGAAGAAAAAACACTAAGTAAGTAGGTACTTACCTATATATTAGGGGTTAAAATATCAAATTCTGCGAAATCTTCGGCGAAGAGCACAAAAGCTTTGAATAGACTCTTTTGGAAAAAAGCCCACCCAAATAATCCAAAAAAAAGGTTCAGAACCATAGACATTGTGTAAATCAAAGCATGTCTTCATATAGGATTACTATATTATCATAACCCCACAATAAAGAATATTTATGTCCCAAAATAAACACAATGCGCGACTCTTATTAAATAGGTACTTGATTTGTTGCCAGAATAACGTTGAAAAAAGTATATTTGATTCTGTTTCGACACTTTAATGCTGTTTGACGATCATTACCATTGTCGAAAATAATATTGAGCTGTTACAATGCGTAGTAAATGGGGTTGGAAATAATGGACGGACAGTCGCGCGCTAAAGTGATTACAACTGCAAGTAACTGGTTTATCTGTGCGCGTTCAGAATAGGATGGAACCTTGTCAAAGTAAATGTTTACGTAACATTTCTGCGTACCTAATAATGACGTCATGTTTCATGGTGTCCGAACCGGGTGACGACGTTCTCAGATGACGTCATTCTTTTTCTTTATGCAGGTACCTAGGTACGCCGGTTTTATAAAATGGGATGAAACGTTATCAAAGTAAATGACCGCTTTTGTTTCCTATCGAAACGGTTCTTCTCATTATGATCGCATGCGGATTATATCATGGAAATTTTGTTGTTGTTTATTTGTTCGTGGTCTTTTTAGTAATAAACGCTGAAAGAGAAAATACTAACTGAACAAACAAACTGGGATCAAAATATATTGGTTTCAAATATTCTTTTCGGTGGAGATAAGAGATACTTGACTACTTTGAAGTCAAGCATTAAGCTTGTTGCTTCGGCTTATTGAAAATCCATTATCTACGCGAAATTGATTTTACTAAAGGTTGTTGTGTTACTGTTATTTTTAGAAAAGGTTTTACATTGCTTCATATCGTATTGGTACAATGTTTTCCACTTAGTATCACGTGAGCCTAGCTCTCTCACTTAACTCACATATTTTTTAGAAAAGCTTTTACATTTAGTCATTTATTTATTAGAACGATGATTGCTAATTACACTAAGTATAATATATATTTAACACACGAAAATAACATAAAATTAAAAAAATATATAATTTTTAAATAAAAGTGTCAAGTTAAATTATACATACATTATTAAGAATTATTTTATTATAAGAAATACTCAATTCACATTTGAAGCCTTTTGAAGCACATCTCAAGTCGCAATATTTTGACAGTTTGTAATGAAAATTTGACAAATATTTGTCAAATTTTCATTACTTAAGCCGTGCTTAAGAGTTTTGAGTTGTGTTTGAAAATTCTAGGGTTACTTATTCTCTAAAATACTTGGATAACAATACCTTAATTGAATGTGGAGGCCATTTATGACATTTAAGTTTCTAACGCTATTGTGTATCGGTCGATATAGATGGTTATCTTTATTATTAATTATTAATAAAATTATAATTATTTATAATTTATAATTAATGAAATTAATCTGTGATTTTAATTCAAGCTGAAATGACCTTTACTGAAACGAATCGCACACACACAGAACTCAAAAAGAAAATGGCCGACATAAAGCTACAAGTCGAATACGACGAAACAGATAAATTGGAAGAGTTCTTTAATAAAGCTGTCATCGAGTGTACCGCAGGGTGGAAATTACATTTGTATGGTATTGACGTTGCTGATATATTGTGTGACGTTTTGTTGTGGTCATTCCATGCAGACGTGGCAGCGTTTGTAACGTTTTTTGGTAGAAATATGAGAGGGACATGCGTTTCATGTGTTTCGCTGGGGTCTGCGGCCGCGAATTCTAGTTATGGTGGTAATTGAGGGTTAAATATTTGTTTAATATTTCAGACGTGTTTGCATGTTTTGTGGGGCGGTTGGCTATTCAACTAGTTATATTCCAGCCAAATTGGATATTCAATGTTCGTAAACAAACGCCTATACTTAACCTAATAATCCACTCTGTTGCCGCGTCTTTTCATACAAAATTTACATTAATTGTCGATTTGAAGTCCTTCCTTCAATAAATATTTTTTACAACTATATCTGAAACTCAACACTAAGCATGCAATTTTTATTTTTTGTGTCTTGATTTGTTTGCAAACATTTCACATCGAGTTCGGCTAGTGTATAGGTGTTATTTTGTCCAAGTTACACTCTAACGTCAAATAATGAATCCATTGATTGATTTGATTCCTTATTGGTTCATCTAAAGGAAATTCCTTTAAAGTTATAAACTTACGTTCACTTTATTAGTTAGTAATTCGTTCATTCGATATTTTAAGTTTTTAGTTAACTTTTAACCTGAATAAGAAAATTATAGCCGTGTGGTGCCAGCTTCGAATTTGCATCACCCCAACTCTTCACGCGGATGTTGTAAGAGGCGACTAAGGGATATCCACCGGGAGCGGGCAGCGGCGCCTCCTGCTGACCAATTCTACCACCGAAATGCGATCCCCAACCCGCATGCTCAGCGTGGGGACTATGGGTATTATCCCCATAAGATAAAAGCCAATAAGGCGGTTATCAGGGGGAGGCCTGCGTCCAGCAGTGGACCATTAGGTATAGGTTGTCGAGGTGAGGTGAGGTGAAGAAGTAAGTTGGAAATCTTTGAAAGCTATTAAATCATAATTTTGCAACTTCTGTTCTATAATAATATTAATAACTCAGTAGGAAAGTAATTATTTAATCTATTAATAACGAGCAGCTCTAAGAAAACTGCTACCTTAAAGGGACCAATTTACAATACCAAGTAGCAATTATAAGTAAATGCAAGCGGTACGGAATATCTGTATTCGGGATTTTACTTCCCTATTTCGTTAAATATTAATATCTTTCTGAATGGTGTTAGCTATACGCTGAAACGATAAAAAGCGTTTATGATATTAAAACTATATTTATATTTATGTTATATGTATATTGACGAGAGCGAAGGTCCGCCTGCGACGCAGAAGGTTGCGGCTTCGATTCCCGCCTCGGGACAAATATTTGTAAGGTGTACGGATATTTGTTCAGGGTGCTCTCGATGTTTTATATGTATAATAAAAAATATCTATGTTGTGTATTGTATTAAGTAGCACAAGCTCTGCTTAGCTTTGTTCTATACATATAATGCTGTGTGAATTGTCCAACATTTATTTATTTATATTTTATAGTTTGTAAACCTGGCCCAAACCTAACAAAAATCGCTTTCTTATAGATTTTTTGACGGAACTTGCACTAATTCTCAATTTGAGCTCTATTGTAAGAATGGCTTGAGTATAGGTATGTATATTCAGTTTAAGAATCCAAGATATTTTGAAGAGAAGTTTGAAAAAAGAACACGTTTTGAAAAATGGTCAAAAAGGGGGGGAATAATTTTCAAAAGGGGGAGCTACCTCACCGAATGGGGTATCAAATAAAAGGTATAGGTTTGGACATTTCAAAACAGTTTTTAAAATTTCTGTAGATTTCATAGTTTTTGAAATATTTTGAAAAAAGTCGAAAAAAACCCATTCCCCCCCCCCCCCCCCCCCCTCCTATCTCCGAAGTTTGCAGAGCGATCCATTTAAAATGTATCAAGCGTTTGTAGATATGGATCTATATTTTACAGGAAAAATATAGAGAAGTCTGTAAAAAGAATACTTTATGAAAAATGGTCAATAAGGAATAATTTTCAAAAGGGGGGCTACCCCGCTGAATGGGGTATGAAATGAAAGGTATCGGTTTGGACATTTCAACTCAGTTATTAAAATTTCTGTAGCTTTCATACTTTTTGAAATATTTCGAAAAAAAGTCGAAAAATTTACCATTACCCACCTTAACCGAACCACCAATATAACCGAAGCATGAAGAGAGATCCATCTGAAATGTAGGTTGGTACCTACTATTCTTAGGAATTCGTTAAATTTCGAAGTCTCTAACCAGTACTTTTGGTATATATTTGTTGACAAACGTTCAAAACCCTCGGCGCGCGAGTTACACTCGCACTTGACGGATCTTGTTTGATCTCAATCGCCTCTCGAACCATACTTTTGATTCTGCTTGACTCAGGAAGCAACCTCTCGATTGAGCTACAAGACCTTAAAGTTCTATCCCGTAACACTACTACAACAGGATTATGTTTAAATTTAAAAAAATAACTATTGGACCGACTCGGGATAGTCACATTAAATTAAACAGACGTAAACCGACAGTCTTTGGGCCAACTCGCTTCTTAAATAGATCTATGTGGTAAATATACCAATGGATATCGTTTTGTCGCTTAAAAAGCACAGCTCTTCAGCTAAACGATAAAAAAATTAATAAGAACAAAATTTAAAATTTAACAAACGCCCCGACAGATTTTCATGAAACATGGCTAAGAATACTCGGAATAAAATTATCTATGACACAAGAAACTCTAAACGAAAATCGGTTCATCCCTTTGGGACCTACGACACCGCAGACAGATACACAGATAGACACGTTAAACTTATAACACCCCTCTATTTTTGCATCGGCGGTTAAAAATAGGAAGTCTACACGATTGATCAATGATCGTCACATTAAATTCACATTAAATTAAACAGACGCAATCCGTCAGTCTTTGGGCCAACTTGCCACTTAAATAATCAAACTTCAAATAGGAGGTTTCGAATTAGCCTCTAAGTGCATTTCGATATTAATTGCAGTGGATTCAGGCGGGTAGTTCCCGCTACTAATTGGCCTACGATCAATGGTGCATCTATTATTGCTTTTGATTCCTATAGTGATTAATTGTCGGTTAAAATAGCCTAAATTCTTGGCTGCTATTTTTAGGAGAAGATCTTCTGTAATAATGTCCTCCTAGCCGAATTCTGACCACGGCGGCCAGTCTCATCGGAGACTAGCCAGATGCGCAGGACATATTATAGAGCACAAGTGTGTGCGCAAACACAGATGCACTGTCTATTTCCTCACTCTCATAATCCGATAGGACGGCAGACCGACACTACCGGGGGTCAAGCTGGTGAGTATCTGGCGCAGCGCATCAGCATTGCCATACAGCGGGGCAATGCAGCCAGCGTCTTGGGGACGCTTCCGATTGGTATTGATACGGATCAGTTGAGCTACCTGTAGATTGATTGCAACAGTCTGCAGTTAGCTCAATTGTTTCAATTGTAAATACAAGTTATAATTTATTTCTATTAATTTTCTTTGCGAATAATGGTCAAATCAACCTTTTTCATCAGGGGGAGTCTATTTGACGTTAGTAACGAGATGTGATCGTGACGTCTCCTTTTTTATGGGATTTGCGTTATTTAGGATTATTTCCCTGTCTGCATAATAGAGGCGGTGTTCCAAATTGTATGAAAAAAGAACACGTCACGTCTCTAGACTCACCCCCTGGTCTTAATTCTTCAAATTGGTAGATAAGTTATGTTATGAATGATATTAGTAGGAATCCCCACTCAATTTAATACGTTCGTTTTACAGTTTTGGACATTAAATGTATGGGATGTGATGTCCATAAAATTTTAATCATAACATAATGAATATGTTCGTGAAGACGCCAGGTAATTGGCGTCTTCACGAACGTATTCGTTATGATGGGCAGAACCTGCAGTTCACAGCGTCTGTGATTACCAATAACCCTGTATTACAAAATGTTTTTAAATAAATTTATCCCTTAAGGGGGATTTCCAAGGGGGAAAACTGGACTTAAAAAAATTAATTCCAGTTTTCCCGCTGAGGGATAATCTTCAAGAGGGAAAATTGAAATATTTTTTTTAAAGTCCAGTTTTCCCCTTAGCGGTTAATTTTGGGTTATTACAGTTTTCTTCCCTGAAATCCCGGGGGAGAAAACTGGAATAACCCAAAATTAGATACCTACCTAGGTTTTGAGAAGTCTTTGAGAGGAACGTTTTGCACAATCATGTTGCACCACAATATTTAGAGAGAGAGAGAGAGAATATTTTTATTAAAAACTACTATACACGTCAGCCTTAGGACTAAATTTATTAATGCTACCAAACTGTTACAAAATAGATTTGTTTTGTGCGTAACAGCGCTTATGGCAAATATGGCCTTCACTCAGCGTTGTGCTGGATGCACACTGGTGTGTCCACCCAGCGCTGATTTTCAGTGAATAGGTATTTCAATACCAAGTCACCAACGCACCTATAATATTGATGCTTCCTTTGAAAAGTCTCCAAATTATGACAAGGCCAGAACCTTACCCTAAACCCACTGATCTAAAGTCGATGAAACATCTTCCGCCCCTAAAAAATCATAATAGACATATTTCCAGAATTTATACACGCATGTTATCATAATGCGATCAAGCGCGAGGTCCCCAAATCGGCCCAAACGACCCCCAATACATTGTGTTACATTTGGTACAACGGGTACAGTCCTCGGAGAACAGCTAGACCCTTAGAGGATCAAGCGGTCTCATTGGTTTTCTATGTTCTTCCTGCCTTCAAGCTTCAAGCGGACCAATTGGACCGCGGACAAAGGTCGAATTTAAGGCGTATTTATATAAAAATTAGACTCATTTGTCAATGACATTGGTATTGTACTTGAATCTGAGTGAACTAGAACGTATTCTAAAATACTTGTCCATGTTCTAGAAGACAATACTCAGACTTGTCCATGGTCTAGAAGAATGACAGAAAAAAAAGCGTGCGCGTGATCTCGGAAGGGGCTCGATCCTTGAGGAATATTCTCGTACTCTCATAAAAATCCTTCAAGTCCCTAAAGGAAGCAAAGCTTGTGATGAGGCAACTGGTATTATGATACCTACTGATAATGCGTCGGTAATTCGTATATCTAATATGTTTACATACATATAGAAGATTCTATTAAACGTCGAAAACACCCAGATCAGGACCAAATATCAGCAGATCGTAGGTACAAACTTCCAGAAGCGGGAATCGAACCCGAAACCTTTTGCGTCGCAAGCGGACATTCGCGTACTGCGTGACTGAGTCGTCACGTTTATGCAAGGAGAAGTCAATAATTTTATTTGGGTTGTTGTATATTTGCCAGAAAGTAAATTCGTCACATTTTTGTACACTCCATGCATTAAAAGTAAATTTGTCACATGCGTTATAAAACATGTGTTGTTAGTGTAAATTTTTCTATAAGCACTTGACATAACAAGCGCAAGTGAAACAAAGTACTGGCGTTTATTTTGGCCTTACGAACAAATTATGCTCTCTCGAAGATGAAAACCAAATACAAATTGATTATTAAAATAAATAAGTCGAAATGGTGATCGAAATGCTGGCTTTCAAATAGGCTAATGTAATATAGAACGTGGCATGGCATATGTAGACATAAATTTTGTACAATGTATTTCTATTGTAATACTGCCAGTAGCGTGGGAGTGGCACTCCGCCTTTTGATGACAGCTTTAATTCTATTTTGTTATTCCTATTTATTGAGGGGACTTTGATGTCAATCCCGTAATTTAACGAACTACCTACTTTAAACTAAATTTTAATCTAAAACTAACCTAAATATAATAATTTAACTGCCGCATCATTTAGTGGAGCGGCTAAAATTAATTGGGTAACACCAGTATCCGTTAGGTTAACATTGTACAAGTCCCTTAATTCTAATCTTATAGACTCGCTTAGGCTTTAGTTCTGAAGATACAATACACAATAGTTTATTTAAGTTCTATGCAATCTTCTTTCTTGGCGGTGTAATTTTCTTTTCACCACTCTCACTTCAAAACGGTGACTTTGCTGCTCAAAAACAGTGAGCAAAATTGGTTTTTGCTCACATTTGGAATAAAGAATATTAATATTTCAGTATTTTATTTATTGCATTCATACAATCAGGTCTTAGTGATTATTATATCCAATGTGGTTGACCAAAATGAGTTTCTGACATTCGACATCTTTTATAAATTACAAAATATTTTCTCGCTAGTCGTGGTGAAAAGTTGTATATTTCGAGGGCAAATATTTTTCGTTTCGTGCCTTTTAAATCGCTCGCTATCTCAGCAGTCTACTTTAGAGCCACTCACTACGCTCGTGACTCAATTCTAGACTGCTTCGCTAGCTCGGGATTTAATATAGACACGCTCAAAAAAAAAATCGTTTTGCCCAATTGTTGAACAAATAACTATTTTTCCATGCGACCAGTATTTTTTTACCCCTCTTGTCGCTGGCATAACATACCGCAGGAGTTGACTAGCTCTCGCGCAAGGTACCTACCTAAAAGTACAACCAAGTACAGCAGTCTTATTTAGAGTCCCGTTTCTCTCTCGTGATCGAGATACTTGCGCCAAAGAGGTGTAATAACGGTAAATGGTAGCCATCCCGAAGCGACGCATTAACATTCACGGAGAGGGAATCTCTGGTAGTTATTGACGGTTCTCGAGACTTTCGCACTTTATTTGGACTTACGCATTAACTTTAACTTTTCTTCATTCTGACTGACATTGCTGTCAAGATACAATATAAAAATTGCTTTTAATTTTGAGTACTGTAGTTTTTATTGCTTCTCTTTGGTTTCCTTCTCTCAAGGGGGAAAACTGGAAGGCGAAAAATCGTTAAGGGGGAAAACTGGAATTTGAAAAAAAAGATTCCAGTTTTCCCCTTTGAAAAAATTTTCTCAAGGGGGAAAACTGGACTCCAAAAAAAAATCTACCAGTTTTCCCCCTAAAGGGGGATTTGTCAAGGGGGAAAACTGGAATAACCCGATAGAAAGGATACCTATTTCCAGCAGTGGGTGATTCCAGGTTTGAGATATTGACTTACATAGAGACTGGTTCTAGGAAAGCCTTTGTCTACTTTATATCCCTGCAGTGTACAGCTAATATTCTATGTCTAGCCAATATTCTATGTCTAGTAATCAAAATACATTGAAACCAAATCATATCCCAAGAAAAATCGATTTCGACGGGACTTACGAGTAAACCTGCATCCTTCCTCAGTACGGGAATGCGCTAACCAATTGCGCTACGTCCAGGTCAATTAACGTAGCAGTCGAAAAACTTTGGGATTTCCTTCAGATTCTAGCAGGCGAGGGCTGACGCACTATTCTTACAAAAATCTCAAATTATCTTGCTCATCAAAATATCGGTTAAACCAACGAATTTCATATTTCTTCTAGCATTTTTTATCATAACACATTTGGGTTGTAGTGCCAGACCCCTAGACGTAAATACATGTATTTACCTAATACCCCGGGAGCATTTTCGGGTAGAATTTTTTCATTTTCGCAATGTTACTTATCGCTGTTACTTAAAATCTCAGTTTTAAATTTCTGCGCTCAGCTTCTTTGTTTTTGTGAGATGTTTTTGGGATAACAGCGTCTATTCATTTCATGACGAGACAAGATGAGACTGGCGCGGGACAGAGTTGCTGAAAATGAGGACTTTTTTAGTTTTTCTACTTTCATTTTTATTAGACTCGGGTTATTTACCAAAGAGGGCGTATTGCGCGCTATTTTGTGAAGAGGATAGGAATATGCTAATACAATATTTAACAGAAACATTATTTTTGCATAAGAGTACACAACTTATGAAGCGACTGTATTAAGGCTTGGTGGGCCAGCAGAGGCCGCATTTTTGTGATTTTAAAATCATCTGAGACTTAGAAAATAGTGTTTAAAATTCTGAAAAAAGATGTATATTAATTACTTAAGGATCCAGTCTAGTCAAAGTCGCATTCAGTTACAAGATCTAATGAACTTCACTCGAAAGAAAAAAATCCCAAAGAAAATCCAAAAAATCAAAAAAAAAAAATCTAACGTTTTTTCAATACTATGACTAGCGAACTACTGATATTACACCTTTTTTTGTACTCAACTAAGGACACTTAATATTTCTAAACGAATTCGCAGAGTTTAACTTGATAAAATGATTTTCTTAATCACAATGTTTAAATAACTACAAAAAACACGAGCGCGGCGGCTTGGCAGGCGCGCGTTTTCCCTTACGCCTACTGCTACAGGACTACCTGGCCATAACCAAAAAACCAAAGAATTAGTAACACCCTACGAATCAAAACAAAATTCTTTTCTATAGACCGCAGGGTTCCTGAGATATTGATCAAATTAGGTTCAAAACAGTGCACTTTCATGATTGTTTTATCGCTTTTTTTTCGCAATCCTGAGATTTAGGCCTAGGTTGACAGCCAAACCCGTTAGGTTCGCCCATCAACACAAGCCCTTCCTTGTTTGTTCATCAATAGGAAGGGACCTGAAGCCTTCTTCTCTCTTAGCCAGGGAACGTACAACCCCGAGTTTGGGTTAACCCCTTCGAATGGGTAACACTTTCATCGTCTGCGCATTACGAATGGGTTACCCTTTATTCGGGTAACCCTGTACAAAACCCTACAGCAGTGTTCCTTTTTCCACATTGGCTAAGAGTCTTAGCCAAAAAGGAACACTGCTATGTTCTGTTCTCGAATATGATTGATAGTTCCTGATTTTTGTTGTTCAGGTGACTAAGTTTAAACCTGGTACTTGATCGAAAGAATTAATAATAATAATAATGCTGGTCAATTCACACACCGTTATCTAGCCCCAAGCTAAGCAGAGCTTGTGTTATGGGTACTAGATAACTGATATACTTAATGCAATACACTACATAGATAGATATTTTTTATTATAAACACCCTGAACAAATATCTGCAGATCGTACAAACATTTGTCCCGAGGCGGGAATCGAACCCGCAACCTCCTACATCGCAGGCGGACCTTCGCCCGCTGCGCCACAGAGGTCGTCAGACAGTCGTAAGTGACCAAGCAAACCGACTTAAAAATTCCGTCTCGCCTCCTGTAAATGTACTATGAGTTAAATCGTATGAGTGTTATCTGGCTCTATCTAAAATCTAAAGCATTGCATTACTTTTGTTTCTCGAATTGCATTTTTAAAAGAAACTCAAGAGATAAGAGGACATTCCAACACTTTAGATTAGACAAACGAACACTTTGCAACGTTGGTGTTCTTCCAACACAAACTAGGTTCGTAGTCAACCCGTTTACATTCAAAATGAACTTTGCATATGTGCCTACATGATACCTAGTAACTTTACTTCACAGCCAAATAAAACAAACCACACAAGTATTCCTATTAATTTAAAATATATAATATATTATGGTGTATTGATCATAGATCTAAGTGAAATCTGTAAATATGGTATGTTCTCCCAGCGCCTATCTACTCAAAAACTGGCCTGTGTTACAACTACACGCAAACACTCGCACACAGTTACATTTCCAATCTTGTGCAATAATTATTATTTATTTATTATGAACAAACACGAGTGTATTGCTGTATTCTTTTAGTCAATAAATCACACAGTACCTACGTCGTAGCACGCGTAACACAAACGCCGCCGGTCCGACAATGACTGCGGTGGATGGACCTAATTGCACCTAATTTGAGCATTCGTGAAGCTAGTACCTAATCTCGTTTTTACTTAGTTCGATGGTCTTGATTGTATATATTCGTTGTGAAGCTTACAAAACTTTATTGTCATGGAATATTTAATTTTGGCTCGGCAAAAGCTTTGTCCTGTAAACTGCAGTTAACGAGGATCGGCCGCTCGAAAATAAATTTGATGCACAAAGCGTGTTTGACTTTCTAGACTGTCACTGTCGAGCTGTCAGTGTCATCACATCAGTCAATGTCAAGTTTGGATTCTGGCGTCAACTGGTGACGAGTGATCCCGGATACAAAATAGGACGGGGTTACTGACTTTTGAAGTTGCGATCCTTACTACAGGCTTAGGGTTAGCCTCTATGGGCGAAAAGATACCTTACCTATTTAGGTTGGTAATTAGGTAATCATAAACATTCTTTTTATTTTTTATTTATTCATTTAATCTTCCTCATGCATGTATACCATTAGGTACCTACTTATGTACTTATTCTGAACCCATTTCATCAATCTGTCTTAGAATATAACTTATAACTACCTACTAAAACTCAGAGCCTATCAACCCGTGGTGAGTTTTGGCTGCCAATAAAATAATTTGTTATTTTGGCTTTTCTTATTTTGATAAGTACATATGGAACAGCAACATACCGAAGCGACAGAAGTCAAAAATATTACCTTATTTCCGTGTCAATATATCGTTTTCTAATTTGAACTTCTGTACATTTATTGTATTTATGGAAATAAAGGTTCCTTATTTGATTTGATTTGAACAATAAAATTTTCCATTGTTAATCCAAAATGCTTCGATAAGTTATAAGGACGTAGGGACTAATTAGACAACTCTATGGTTATTATGTCATAATATTATTTGTCGAAGCCATAGGATCTTTGGTCGAAGCCAAATGGTAGCTGCTTTGGCAAATTAGGTTATCTAGGAATTAATTTTTCATTAACACCAGTTATCGACTTAGCTCGAAGAATTAGCAAGCTGAATTGTCAGTGGGCCGGCCATATCTCGCGAAGAACCGACAACCGCGCTGGGGTAAACGTGTGGAGACCGCGACTCGCCAAACATTGTGTAGGACGCCCTCCGGCCAGTTGGGATGACGATCTGCGAAAGACTGTAGGCAGATGCTGGATGCGGCAAGCTGAAGACAGGGCGCTAATGGCGCTCAGTAGGTGGACTAATATGGGCTGATGAAGATGGTGATAATAATTTCTTAATTTACTTTAACAATGTCCATGTTTGGACATGGACATTCAGTTCACTAACAGTTCAAACAGTACTAATTCCATATGAAGGTTATGCAGTTATGCAGTAACCTAAATAGTGCCTAGAAGACATGAATTTAGTATTTAGTATTTTTTTAAAGAATGAATCTTGCTCTCACTTCAAAGATCTTAATTTTCTCATTTAAATTAAACATGTTATACCTATTAATTATTTTATTTTTCGTCTTTTTTGTGTTACATCCTCGGATCTTTGCAATTTTGTTTTAAATACGCCAAACGTTCCAAGGCCTTTAGTGTCTTCGGATAGTCTGGTATAGAAGTTAATCCAGCATTTTGTAAAACACACGAGGTAGGAATCGCACTTTCTGCCGAGTGATAAATAGTGCTTTATACTACACCTTCGAGGAAAATAAAAAGCAGAATTAATTATTAATTGAAATTTAGAAGAACTTACCGCGCCCAATGATGTTGGTAAAACCTCATTGACCGCGCCAGCCTTTGGGTTCTTTTTTCAAAATATTGTTCGGAAATCGGAGGAGGCCTAATGGACTTGGAGTAAAAACTTTTTGTCGTTTGACCGAACGAAAATAACCATAGCTACCGGCCGATCTTAAAGGAAATAAAAAAAAATAACACGCTAGAAATGGATTTCCATACACTTTTTCCTCCCGCTAAAACACGTGAGAAATGAAATTCCATACAGTTTTTCCTCCCGGTTTCCTATAGGCCTGCAAAGACATACTTTCTATTCAATAAATGGAAAAGGAATAGGCAACTTTCCGAGCAGGTGTAGTATAAATGAATAATGCTGGACAATCCACACAGCATCATCAGTACGCTGTACGTGTAAGCAGAACTTGTATTATGGGTACTTGATAATGATAACTGATATACCTACACAGATAGACATGTTCTATGCTACATAGAAAACACCCAGAATACCCGGAGCAAATATCTACAGACCGGATAAACATTTATCCTGAGGAATCGAACCCGCAACCTCCAGCATCGCATCCGGACCTTCTCCCACTGCGCCACAGAGGTCGTCAACAGTTAAACAGTGCCTAGAAGGCATGACATGAATGAATCAAACTTACTCCCCGAAGTTAATCCTGCTTTCTGTATTGGTTAATTTACAGTTTGGCCGCTTTTCCAAGTTTGCTTTGGGCTCTATGGGAGTAACATTGCAGAACTCGACTGAGTTTGAATCCTGATCTACTGATGTAAGTTAATATAAATTAGGTTATTATAGTAACTAAGTAATAGTAACTAAGTTAATAAAAATTATAATTGTTATAAATAATATAGCTCTTTCTTTCCTAGCTCTTTTCGGACACAGACATACATACCCAAAGTAAATATAAATAAATAATGCTGGACAATTCACACAGCATCATCTAGCCCCAAGGTAAGCAGAGCTGGTGATATGGGTACTAGATAACTGATTATACTTAATACAATACATTTCATAGATAGATATTTTTTATTTTAAGCAGAGCTTGTGTTATGGGTACTTGATAACTGATAAACCTACACAGATAGACATTTTCTATGCTACATAGAAAACATCCAGAACACCCGGAACAAATATCTGCAGTTCGTACAAATATTTGCCCAGAGGCGAGAATCAAACCTGCAACCTCCTGCGTCGCAGGTGGACCTTCGCCCGCCGCGCCACAGAGGTCGTAACTTTGATCACTGATTTGCGCTTATTTCATATAATAATTAAGTACAGGGTGGCGTTTTGGAATGGGAGTGGATAGGCAAATTCGAAACTTTTTTGTAACTCATAGAGTTAGAGAAAAGTCATGAAAGGAGTCATGGGCTCTATTTGTGAGAAAAAAAAAATGCTTATGTATTTGTTTTTTAAAAGTCAACCCGTTCGATTTCCTGACGTGATTGGTCGATCGCGCGTCTACACGTTTGCGCACAAGACGATGACACCGCTGTGCCTGTGTGCGTAACTTTAGTTAGTATTAAGTACTTACTATTAAGCGTGTTTGTTAATTATATTAGAGAACTCTAGTATCTAGATAAACCTAATTTAGGATTTGTGACTCTACTTACCATAAATAAATGACATGTTTTTAACAATAAACGCAATATCTATCTGCAAAAGTAAAATATTTAAAAAAATCTAGAAAATACAGTTTTTGGTTTCTCAAAAATTTAGATCATGACTCCTTCCACGACTTTTTCGAACTCTCATGGTTTCTGATTAGGCTCCCATCTCCCATCGACTCCCATCTCAATAATCTACCCTGTATCTACGTACTTATTTATCTTGTTTTGCGTGAAACTGTTAACAACTATAATTTCCTCTAGAACTCGGTAACGAATAAGTAATACACGTCTGTAATCATGTGGAAACGGGAACGCTCGAACTTTCGAGTTACTGTGTTTCTGTGTTACCCCTAGTTACGCCACAGTTTCCCAAAGGTAACCAAACTCCATTATAATTCTGTGTCATTAGCCAACTTCTGGAATCAGTCTGGAATAGTTAGCCTGATATATTGCCTAGTATATTGTACTGTAATTAGGAAACGTTTGAAACTGAGCAACCTAAGTTGATGACACACACTGTATATGACATATTTTAATGCGAAAGTTTGGTTTGGTATTCATGGATGTATATTTGTTACTTCTTCACGCCAAAACTACTGAACGGATTGTGTTGAAATTTTGCACACTTCTAGAACAAGACCTGAGGTAACAGATAGGATACTTTTTATCCCATAATTAATTTCCCATCGGATAGAAATCTATATATATAAAAGAAAGTCGTGTTAGTTACACTATTTATAACTCAAGAACGGCTGAACCGATTTGGCTGAAAATTGGTGGGGAGGCAGCTTAGAACCAGGAGACGGACATAGGCTATGTTTTATCCCGGAATTACCACGGGAACGGAAACTACGCAGGCGAAGCCGCGGGCAGCAGCTAGTATCAAATAAACCTTTTCATTTTCATAGAAACAACGCGTGCGAAGATGCGAGCAGAAACTAGTATTTCTATGCAGGTCTCGACAGAGCCTACACATTTGCTCCCCTTGATGTCGAAACTCTAGATCCGTGGGGTACCGAGGCTTTTCCAGGTTTTAAAAAATTATCTGAGAGTCTGGTCGAAGCGACGCGTGACCCGAGAGCTGGTCAGTATCTGGCACAGCGCATCAGCATTGCCATACAGCGGGACAATGCAGCCAGCGTCTTGGGGACGCTTCCGACTGGTATTGATATGGATCATTTACGCTACCTGTAGATTGTTTGCAATAGTCTGCAGTTAGCTTAATTGTTTCAATTATAAATACTAGTTCTAATATATTTCTATTATTTTATTGTAATTTTCTTTGTATTTCTATCGTGGGACCATAACATGCTTGTTTATGATCTGTGACTAGCCAGTGTTCTACTCTCGGTTTCACTCACTTTTTTCCGGAAACAACGGTCGTCTTAATCCCAGGTTCGGAACTTACTGTTCGGAACAAAACGTTCTATAGGTTTGGCGTTGTCTCGTGACAAGTAAGGGCCCCTATACATAGACACGTCTATAGGAGACGGACGGCACGTTGCCGACGGCAAAGCAACTGCATCCGTGACGGCGCGTCGACGGAAACCGTCTGTCGGTCTAACTTCACAAACTTTCTCCTTCATAATATTAAGGCTTGGTAGGCCAGCAGAGGCCGCATTGTGATTTTTAAAATCATCTGAGACTTAGAATATAGTGTTTAAAATTCTGAAAAAAAGATATATATTACTTAAGGATATAGTCTAGTCAAAGTCGCATTCAATTACAAGATCTAATGAACTTCACTCGATAGAAAAAAATCTCAAAATTACACCTTTTTCTGAGTTTGACTTGATAAAATGATTTTCTTAATCACCATGTTCAAATGACTACAAAAAACACGAGCGCGGCGGCTTTGTAGGCGCGCGTTTTCCCTTACGCCTACTGCTGCAGGAATACCTGGCCTTAACTCTTTGACATCGGACTGTGATGACTGTCACAATTGGTAAAGGTACGTTGAAATCGAACTGTGATAACTGTCCCACTCCACAATATTTTACTTTTCTGCCTTATTTTGTAATTGTTAAGGTCTTTTTGCAATAGACTTATTATTGAATGACGTCAGACGTGGGTTTGTGTGAGGTTGCATGCTGGGGCTGAATTCTGTTAACCTATCATGTTACTATGACAATGGTATCATGGCAAAATCGTCCATTGATGACAGAAACTCCAGGAATTTCCCCTGGTTGATTGCAAGCATAATTGACTAGTTTCTCTTCGCGGAATCGCATGCCTTTTTCCGTAGTAAAAGGATTTATGCACAACGTAAATTAAGTAAAACAAGCTGTAGATAAGTCTCAAAGTGTTTATTTATTATGAAGGTTTCATATTTGAATACAATATTTACAACATTAAGAACTATGGTGATTAACTTAGCCTACGATAAATAGATGGTTTCAGCATTTGTACATTACAACTAATTCCTTTTTTTGAACCGGTCGACTTGTAAACTAAACTAAAACTTTCAATGCCCATCTTCAGCGTCGTTAGGCGTAGTCACACCACCAACACCACCCCTGCGGGTCACAACACCACGACTGAGGGTCGGCAGTGAATGCCTTAAGCGGTCGCGCAGGACCCAAGAGTCGCAGTTACATACATCCCGGTGGCGGTGGCGGCCGCGTCGAGTGGGTAACTTTTATTAAATCTTAGGTAGGTAAGGTACATGAATTACTTAATCAGACGAAATAAAGCCGTTTTTCACTGGTCGCATGCAAAGATATTCAATGGTTTTCAATTATTTGCGATAACGTATTTTATTTTGTTGGTTGTTCAAAAGTACTGTGACAGCAAAAAATATTGATTATGATACACATAAAGTTTATGGTGATATAAGTTACACACAATCTTAATTACAAAAATGTCATTATTTTAGGACTAGACTTACTTGAATTATGATTTGTATGAAAAGAGATCAAAACTCTTGCAACTACTTCTTCTATCACTTGGCTTATCTATTCTAGTGAAGAATAATTTAAATATCTAAACCAGTCTTTTTTCTTAAATCTAGAAGGTTAAAAATATAAAACTTATATCAAAAATTCACACACTCATTCACTGTCTCTTAGATCCATATGTCTGTGCACTTAAAAAACGATTCCGAATAAAGTTAACATCAAAGATATTTTAATTTGAGTTTGACTGCTCGAGCTAGACTGCCAGAAACTTTCGTCTTTTGATGAGAGCATCAAGGAATCTTCGCCTTTCTGGACCAGCACATTTGGGCACGGCATTAGTTCGACGGGCATATCTACGACTGCTATTTGGCTTGCAACTACGGGTTGCACTGTAGGTTCAAGTTTCAAATGCATATCTTCTGAATCAGCTGCACCATTTGCTTCGTTTTCATAGATTTGTTCAACTTTAAGTCCAGTAGTATCAGCGTGAATAACGTCATTCGTTTTGATGTCGGTTCTATCAGCAGGTATGCAAGTCACGTCATCAAGAGCCAATCGCAGAGGCTCGCTCTTGGTTTCATTGCGAAGTACTTGTATCCAGGAGAGTCGACAATCGCACGTCAATTGGTTACCTGCAATAAAATAATGGTTTAGTTTTTTCTACTATCTGTACATTTTCTGAGAAGGGATGGAATTCTTTTGGAGATAATGTAATGTAATTTGAGCCTTAAAGAAACTTGCTTACAAATAATTCAGTTTCAAGTCAGTCTTGCAGAAACATTCTTGAGCCCCGGCCCTTCGTTGCGTTGCTTTTTCGACTTATGCTGCTATACTAAAGTCATTTATAACGGGATATTTACCATGATTTGAGTTTTGAGCTTTGATCATGGCGCATGAAACTGTGCCGAAATATTGGAAAGCTCAAAACTCAAATCATGGTAAATATCCCGTTATAAATGACTTTAGTGTTAATAACCATGATGGATTTATAAGTTTTATTATGCTGCTATAGCTGTAGGTAGTTTAAATTGCTTTTAGCGATAAGGGTGCCCATTGTGCTGTGCAACTATTTTTATCTTTTCTGATTTTCTCTTTCTTCATGTGCAATAAAGAGTATTTGTATTGTCTTTTATTGTAATTTTTTTGTACGTCTAGCGATACTATTATTTACTTCTTAAGGCACTTCCCCGACCCAAATCAGCGCCACCACTTATTTTATCTTATTATTCTGTTCAACGAAGGAATTTTCAAAAATCGATTGGCCTGTTTGTGATACCTATTATAAACTTAATTTTAATGCCTCTGTTAATCTGTTAATTATTATTTATTTTGTATGCTTTAAGCAGAGATGCGAAGTTGCTCTTTTTGGTCACCATGGTGGCAAAAAAGGGCAACTTCCCATCTCTGCCTACACCATACAAACTAATTCTTTTAAAGAGGCATTAAAAATAAGCTTTTGATTGGTATCACAAACTGGCCAATCGATTTTTGAAAATTATTTCGTTGAACAGAATAATAAGATAAAATAGGTGGTGTCGCTGATTTGGGTCGGTGTTTATTAAATATTTGAATGAACTTATTAGGCTTCACTTTTTACGAACATAACAATTTCATTATTATCCAAATCTATAAATTATAATTTCTCTCGCAGTTATCAAAGTATGTACCTAGACCTACTACTGGTGAAATATCAACAAAACCCAAGTTATTCAAAATATTTCGCTGAATTCAAAACTTAAATCTATAAAATATAGTTCTATGTAAATTCTGGAATTCGAATCTTCAAACTTTGCAATATTATTTATTCTCTGGCATAAATTCTTCTGCCCGAGTAAGTTTATATCTCAAACACACAAAGTTGAGAATTTGAGATCAGTAAGCATTCCTTGTGCGAGGTTTTTGCGTAGAAATTTTGTCGTTTCACCACATTCAACACTGCCCAGCATAGAGGTGTAAGCCATGTGCTTCATGGGCAGGGAAATTGTTAATAAATCGACACTATCTGTATACTTTCCACAGCTCCTTACGTAGTTCATTTAAAAAAAAATCTTGCTCTAATCGTACGAGTAGGTTTCATGCCATAAGAATTCATGCTAACTAAACCTACATATTTTTTACAAATCTATGTAACTACAATAGGTACTTCCGTACTCAGTAAAAAACCTTTTGGTATTCATTTTTATTAATCAAGATTTATTTTATTCATAAAGTACCATAAATGTGTGACAAGACACGTGTCCTTTAGTGAAAAAGTTATAATTAAATGTATGAGAAAAATATTTGTGTACGTATCGTAAAAAAACCATAGCCCTATAACTATAGGGCTGTCGGGTAAAACACACGGTATTGTCCCTAAATCGAGTTATTACGTCATTGTTGATTCGAAGGGAGCTGTTACACACATTAATTGTCCTTAATGTAGAGGGGGCTTTATAGAGATTAAAACCCTGCAGGGAATAGGCCATTGTTTGCAAAATACAGTTATATCTTCCTGTGAGTGCGTTGAGTAGATGTGCCGGCAAATTACATGTTTCGGCAAATAATTACGAGAGCGAAATCCATTCGTATTTAAATGCTCATTTTGTTGAACAATGAATAATGAAACTTACCACTCAGATAAAGAACCGAAGTCTTCATTTTCAGATTCTCCAAAATGGGTTTGATAGTCTCGTAAGTAAAATACTCGATGTCATTGTTCCTCAAATCCAATAATTCAAGACCGCGCACTCCTTCCAAAAGCCCTTCATTGATGGATTTCAATTTATTGCCAGTCATAGACAATTTCTGAAGCAATGCGAGCCCGTCAAAAGCCCTTTCAGACAGATATTTCAATTCGTTGTTATCCAAAAGCAGCTCGTTCAGGTTCCATAATTCCGTGAAAGTCAAATCGCCGATCATAGACACCTTATTTGACCTCAGATCCAATCTAGTAAGATTGCCCAGACCCCTGAAAGTGTCTCTAGTCAGCACAGTAATTAAATTTGCCTCTAAGACCAGATCGTTGAGAACGGTCAAATGCTCGAAGGCTCCATCGTGCGCTAGGTTAATACTGTTAAACGACAAATCCAACGATCTTAGGTTCGGAAGATCCACGAAAACGTCTCTCTGTATCTCGGTCACTTTATTATCTTTTATGGTTAAGTTTACGAGGGACGGTAGGTTCGTGAATGAGGAAAAGTCGAGTTCGGTTATTTTGTTGTTCATCAGAGTCAGTTCTCGGAGGGTCGTTATATTTGAGAACGTTTTCTTTTCAATCTTCGTCAATGTCGCGTAGTGAATGTACAGTTTTTGTAAGCGTTTCATGCGGTGGATGACGTGTAGGGGAATGAATTTAAGCGCTCCGTCCGACCTTACATTGAAGGTAAGCCTCTCTAAATGGGGTTGGGAATTGAAAGTAGCCCATATAGGATCGCTTGAATCGATTCCTCCGTTGAAAACCCAGCAGTCGGCTCTGGTTGCAGTTTTCACCTCGGTATTTTCGCAGTAGCAATGAACTTTAGACTCCCTGTTCGTTATCTCACATATATTATCTTTCACGAGCGCGCCATGGTGCCGTCTCTCGGTTTTATCTCTGCGTTTTTCATTTAGTCGGCTTTCAGTGTAGGATATTTGCACTGAAGTCAGAGCCAGGGCAAGGAGTAAATATTGGACGACGGTCTCCATGCTTTCTTTTCAACCTGCAACAAGGAAAAAAGGAATTAAGATGGAACCTTTTGAATTCCATTGCTCTTTTTGCTGCTATGAAAACATCTGGTTATGGCAGATTGGCTGTCCGCATTCATTTAAATGCATCGGATCGGAACAGCGTTTATCCGGGTATATTATTATATTCAGCAGCAATGGCGCTGAAATTGATATGAAATTGCCAGCGTATTTTAGAGTTGAGTTCGGTCGCTCGCTGCTACTTGTGCACTTAACGCACAGAACACAACAACTATACATATTAGGTAACGCTCACTGAGTCTTATTTGCAGGAATTTGGTGCCCCAGATATTAGTTTGGACCTTAGCCAAATTTAATTTAAAATTGTCCTCCATTGGGGCAAATAATATGTAGCTAGTTATTTTTCACTCAGTTGCTTTCCAAGAAGAACCAAAGTAAACAGGGCTAAGTTTTTTGCAAATCTTATCGTAAAAAGATGATTAAAGTGCGTATCGCACTACACATAAGAAGAGAAGAAAGAATTCTCTTTAAAGGTTAGTACATTCATCGAACAAACTTTTTGACGTGTAACAATGAAATCTGGGTTATATCTTACTGTCATCCTTCATCTGACATAACTACAACAAACAGAAATAGCGCGTATGTGCTATCTGATTCGTGATGAACCCACACTATTCGCTAGCCGCAGTACATGTAACACCATACAGTGCCGTAAAATACACGAACCTAGCTGCACTCAGCCTAATTTGTGGGGAGTGTCCTTCACCCTTACTTTACGCGTAGTTTAGGGGTGTATGTTACTCAAACTAGTCATTCTGCCTGTTTTATATCAGTCACGTGACTGGGCACTTGGGTAGTTTTCGATTCCACAATTCAGTCCATTCAATTTACAACTTTTTGTCTTCTCTTTGAAATAAGAAGTCATTCGTCTATGAGGTGCTAGTTAGAACTGGCGATATAAATAATATGAATTGAATGTTAATGATACGAGTAGGATTGTAGTTGAAGTTGGTGGACCACGGTAAAGAATTTTTCTCAAGTAAGTTTCATGGAAGATTACTTTTTGTATACGTGTTTCATATTTCATTAATTTTACTTGCATGCACATTTTATGCAGCTATATATAATATATAAAACGGTATAAAATAAGCTATATAGATATCCTACCATACTATACTATACCTAGAGGCCTAGAGGTAAAAAGGGTTGGTTAGGTACCTTTCCAGTTTAAGTTTTCTTCTTTTTTTTGCAATTTTCAATAAACGATGATGGTTCATTATGGTTCGCAGGGGAGTGAAGCGGTTACCTCCTTGGTTACCCTGCAGGTTACGCCTTACAGCTGTTCTCCCCTTTTAATCTTTTTGTCTAAACTGTTATTGATTCCCTAATCGACTTTACAATCACGTAAGAGCTTCATATCACGTGACCTCTACTCATTCCTCCCCTGCTTTATCTTTTTTATCATAATTAGTTTCGATAACGATGTTTAATGTGAGGGTTGGCATTAATTGAAAAGGGTAGGACTGGCAGGAATATAGAATATTTTATGAACGTGGAAAATTAAGCAAAAAAAAAAAATTAATTAAATTAAATTAATTTAATTAATTAATTAATTAAATTAATTAATTAATTAATTAAATTAATTAATTAATTAATTAATTAATTAATTAATTAATTAATTAATTAATTAATTAATTATTAAATTAATTAATTAAGTTCAAAGATGAAATCAATTTGAAGAAGTTTCCTATTGAAATTGTCGTCGTACTGCTGGCGAGGTCCATCCAGTTGATTATTTGCTTATTTCTGAAAGTACTAGATATCAACAATATGATTTTTTTATGGTAGGTTTATTTTTTGTACCTAATTAATGTTTATATTGAATTTATAAATATTAATTAATGTTAAAACTAGGCAGTACTCTATTGCATTAGGTCGCCTGTAAAAATAAAGTACATTTACTTTTGATGAATAAATAAATATACAACTGTGAAATGCTTAGTTCTCTTCTTACTTCATTGCCTTGTTGACTTTAACCCTAAAATCAGTTTTACCACTCAGCAGTCAATAAATTTGACCATCCAAATATTTATTTAGGGTGCCTTGCTAAGAAATCAAATGTTCAAAGTTTAAAATAATATTATCGAGCATAACTTAGATTTCCTATAAAGTATTAAGTTTAAAAGCAAATAGCCAGTTATATCTAGGTCCAAATATAAACATATAAGACAAAGCAAAGAGAAAAGGTTTTTTTCCAATTTCATTAAATAGACCTTTATTTTGCGAACAAACGTAACCATTAAAACAAAATTACACATTTCTTTAGTGATCTTAATTGAAATACCTTCCCTCTCTTTCTAACAGACGGTAATTAACCAAAGTGAGACAAAAGCAGCTATCTAGACTTTTTGTTTAGAGATTGACGGAGGGTTCCCCGATGGCCTTTTACCGTTTTTAATTAGAAACATCGTTAACTTTATTGCAGAAAGTTCGGCAGTTCAATCTTTGTTTGCCGAGAAAATGCTAAAAAGTTTAATATCGTGAGAATATTTTGGCGGATCATGTTTTTTGCTAACGCTTTTAACGATCTCCGAAAATGCGAGAAAGATGAAAAAGAAAATGTTAAATTGTGGCGAAAATAGCTAAGGAGGTTTCAGGGCAAAATGGTTTAGCTTTAGTTTTTTCGGAGAACGAAATAGCAAAGATGACGTATCGTCATTTTTCTTCGAAGATGCTCTGAAAAATATGTATTTTTCCACGTTCACCATGTTGAGCTATTAGAAGGCATGTTTCAGTTATTTTTTTTTTCATATGAACCGTAGAAGAGTAAGCCCCTAACGTAACATTTTGTCTTCGTCGAAATAGTCTCGTTGTCGGTAGGTAGGTACTCGCCCAAACTCAAACAAAAGTAAAACCTATTTCTACCACTGGGACAGTTTGACATGGCAGACGAAATATACAGTTGCAAAATGTTTGGTCTCCGACGAGTTTGCTTTAAGTCCTTTGAGTGTATTTACCCTTTATGTTTGTTTTTGAGAGAGCTTACTAGAATGAACAAATAGAAAAACCATACTTACGAAAACCTGTTAGATACACATTATGGGCATTCTTATTTCATTTGCCAGTCGTGATTTGTAAAAGAAAAATAAACTAAATCATTAACGACATTGACACGAAATTGACGACCGCTGTGGCGCAGCGGGCGAAGGTCCACCTGCGACGCAGTAGGTTGCAGGTTCAATTCCCGCCTCGTCACAAATGTTTGTACGATCTGCAGATATTTGTTCAAGGTGTTCTGGATGTTTTCTATGTATGATAAAAAATATCTATCTATGTAGTTTATTGTTCTAAGTATATCAGTTATCTAGTACCCATAACATAAGCTCTGCTTAGCTTGGGGCTAGATAATGCTGTGTGAATTGTCCAGCAATATTTATTTATTTATTAAGTAGGTAGGTAGCTTCGCAATATTTGCAGTAAAAGGTCACAATTAAAACAGAGATAAGTTTATTAAGAGTTATTCTATTAAGTATCTGACAGAAAAATAAAGTTCTCGGTATCGGCATAATTCGGTTTAACTAAGTATAGGCACCTGTTTGATATACATATATATTAAAAATTTAAAAGAAAAAATTAAACGTAGAAGTCATAAAGTTACTTAGATGTGTGATCTGCAACTACCACATGTATATTAATCCCTACCTACTCTTTGAAGCGTGTGAAGCTTCACACCATCAATTGCCATCTCCAATTAATCTCTAGCACAACGATTTAATAATCAATTAATTTCAATTCAGTAATCTTAAACAATTAGCATATACCAATAATTCACGGAGATAAGTTATAATTATCTTCCCAGACCAGTAATTTAGGCAGATGTAGGAAGCAGTAATTTCCATAATTATTATGGATCCATCTTAGACTTTACATACACGGTACGACTAGATTAAGACCATTTATTTATATGAATAAATAAAACTAATGATATTCTAATAACATTCAATTAAAAAATAATGCTGGACAACCCGCACAGCATCATCTGGCTAATATACATAGCAAAAAAAAAAATTTTAAAAACCACCCCGTCAGATTTTTGTGAAACATGGCTAAGAACACTCGGGATAGAATTAACAAAAAAAAAGTAAACGAAAATCGGTTCATCTGTTTAGGAGCTACGATACCACAGACAGATACACAGACAGACACTTTAAACTTATAACAACCCTCTCTTTTTGCGTCGGCGGTTATAAATAATGTACATCACATTAAAACAGAAAATCATCGCGTGTCAACCAGTCATTGTTTATTTCAAAGTTTTCAAATCTGTAAAGATTCAGGTAAAAAATTCTACACAAAAGCACATCATTTTCAATAAAAGCTCTTTTTATTTAAAGCTGCAACAAACGGATCAGAATTCAAGAGAGCATTCCCACTTCAATAGATCCCAAGAAAGCCAGCGGAAACCGAAACAGATCAATGCCTGGAAACAATAGTTAGGATTACATCACAGTGCGGTGTTATCGATAAATTCAATATAGGAATATCTGCTCAGATGCGACGTTCTGTGTCAGGACTTATCTTGAATGCTTTTACCTCAAAAGGTATGTTGAGCAAAACATGCTACACCTTGGTACGTCGAATTCCATTTGTCTGTTCCTGTTATTTGTTCACTATCAACTATCAGTTCATTCATGAGGTTCTCATTCAGTAAAATCAACCGTAGTTGTTGGCAAATGAAAGGCAATGCTGTATGTACCAGGTACTTTACGGTTCCTAACTTCAATCTTACGGTATTGATGAGGGTGAGGTGATTTGTTGATTGATGGGGTAGATGGTCGCCAGGTTGCCACATACGTAGATAAAATTGTCCTATTGTTCTTTCTTGTCTTGACCATATTGAAGTTTTAATAAAATGTCAGACTCACTTCAAATTAAGCTTCTTCTGGATGCAAACGGGTTTGCAGCGAAACGTTTATTTTAGATGAAATCGATATTTCTTATGAGCGCGCCATTCCAATTGTGAATGTTTATTCAATTTGAATGACCTTTTCGATTTAGGGGTTATTGTAAAATAACCTTTACAAAGGGTTATTCGAAATAACTTACCAATAGGTTCATGTCGATGACATTTTGAAATTGGTTGTGTATTTTAGTTGGGCACCAGCTGAACATTGTAATAGGGTTGTAAACAAAACTATTTATAGGTCTATATTTTTGCACCACTGTCAAAAAGGGTATGGTTTGTTTATTACAAAGCTCAATATGTCTTTGTTCGATGAGTAATTTCGTTCACCAATGCTCTACAAATTTTATATACCTATCGATTTTGGATCATCCTGATTGTACTCAAGTAGGTATAGCTGTAGTATGCCCTGATTAAAGCATCATGACATAGGTCCACGTACATCTATTTTAATTGGTCTAAGGCTGTTTTTGGCTCTGTTATAAAAGCTTTTATTTTAATAGAATTTTCCGTTGTCTTTCACCTCATAGCTATAAATATTAAACATATGTAGGTACTAGAATAACGTGTATGCTGAACATCTGTTACACACAACAAAAGGTCTAAAGATTTTTGTATTCGATAATAATGATTCTAAATTATACTCTATGTCCCATAATTACCGGAGTGTGAGGGAACAGGGGTGGACACATATGCCACGGACGATAACTGCTTGTTAGAGTTTTGGAATAGAACCCGCTGTATAAAGGGTGTTGACATATATTCCGTCATAAAAGGAGATAGTCACGCTCTACAAAAACGTAACATGGTTACTAATTGTCCTATTGTGTTAGTTAGAAAATGTGTCAGAATCGCAATTTATAAAAAGAGCGACTCTGCTGTGTCTATAAATAAGATAACTTTAAGGTTCGTATAATGAAAGATTGCTCAGTCAAAGAACGATGCTTAAGTGACGTTTGTGCTACAAAAAAGCTTTACTCAAGTATAGATCGATGACTGAGCAAACTTTCATAATACGAGCCTGAGTTAGTACGGGCCGACGGACTAACGGCCGGGTACTGATCGACCACAAGTAAGTTATTGCCCTCGCGTGTACATACATTACCAGTTTCGAACGAGGTGTTGAAACTGACACTGGTTAACTAGGTCTAAAAAATGTTCTATTCTTATTTTTAAGAACTTGAGTTTTTTTTTTTGTAGCTATTACATACTTAATATTTTAAAATCTACACTCACAGCCTATACCTACTGGGGCTATATTCGACTTAATGAATCGCCTCACAGCGACAATGACATTGTCATAAAATCGCCACTAAATCCACGTTTTGATTATATTATCTCATAAGTCACTAAATAGCCAAATATCTACTTTAAGTCAATAGTAATCTTATATTAGGTAGCTTTCTAACGTTATAGAATGCAATATAATTATCATGACTTTAAGTATAAATAAATAAATAATGCTGGACAATACACACAGCATTATCCAGCCCCAAGCTAAGCAGAGCTTGTGTTATGGGTACTAGATAACTGATATACTTAATGCAATACACTACATAGATAGATAATATATTTTTTATTATACATAGAAAACACCCAGACCAAGATAAGCTTCGACATGTTTTTTATTTATTACAACCTACAAATAAGGTTCATATTTGGCTTGCGCAAATATGACCATGTCTCGGAATTTCGCAGGAAGCTCAAGTGGTTGCCTATACGGCTTCGCCGAAATTCTCATATTCTACATCTTCTCTATAATATCTTATTTCACGTCTCTGCACCCCCTTATCTCCAAGAACTTTTTACGTTTCTCCACCATTCTCACGCTCTTTCTCTGCGCTCCTCTGAAACTCTCATGCTTCAAGTACCTGTCCATTCTACTTCCTTCTTCGCCCATTCCTTTACTGCCAGGGCTGTACAACCATGGAATGCATTGCCAGTCTCGGTGAGGCGAGCAAAGTCGCTACCAATCTTCAAAACCATGGTAAAGGAGCACTATTTGTCCTGTTGTCACTGAACGCATACCTGAGTCCCTATGTATATAAGTAGTTTATGTAAATATATGTAGATATATATATAAAGTTATGTATGTAGTATATTTTATGCGAAATATATATTGAAAGTATTTATTTATATAACTTTCATGAGCACTCATATCCCCTAGTACTATCCAATGATCCTATCCATCCACGGTTGTCTGGTAGAGATCGCTCTTGAGCGATAAGACCGCCACTTGTCACTTAGATTTTAAGCTGTTTTGTTATATGTTTCTATCGATAAGTGTGCAATAAAGAATTTTCTATCTATCTATCTATCAACCATTCACAGGTAACAGAAAATTATGTTTTATCTGTGCCCCAATTTGATAATCTAATCTTTCAGGAAATAGGACACAAGCTAACTGGATAGTTAGTATATTTTATTCCAATGCCAATTCCCGTACTGGTCGTTTAGAAAGCCATTTTGAATACCATTTCAATAATGATACCAACCTATATCGTGCATCGGTTAAATGGAATAGCCAAATTGCAAATGCAAATAATCTAGAGTCTGTACGGTAACGGTTATTACCGGATCGTAAGACTCAAAATATCATTTCGTGGATAAACATAGGTATCTGTATATGTAGTTTATGTAGTAACCTACAGTAGACACTACTGATCTATCTAAGGAGATCAATAGGGGATAGGCCACAGTATCTGCCGCTCTGGGTTTTAAAACGGTTTTTGTTAGTAATGAAGAAGATCTGCCAACATCGAGTTTACAGGAACATTTGAAATCAGCGTAAAATCTACCCCGACAATGTATTTGAAACGCTAGAATGGTGAAATAAGACACCGTCGAACCTTTTTATGCAGGTTACGTAACGAATGTTTGGTGAACGTACGGGAATGAAATGTGCCTCAGATTCCGTTTCTTTGATCTAGTATACGTTCGTGACGAATTCCGGAGTTTGGTAGGGCCCTACCGTGGCCACGGTAAATCAAATCAAATCAAATCAAATCAAATCAAATCAAAAACTCTTTATTTCCATAAATACAATAAATGTACACTTAGAAAAGGTCAAATCAAAACAAAGGTAGGACTATAAAACCCTAAAGACATAGAAAATCTAATTTTCGATTTTAACCGTACCCAATGAAAAAACTGTTATCCCTAACAGTTTAAGTGATTTTAATTCCGATTTAATTCTGGACTCTTTCAACAATGTGATCATTACAAACAGCCTACGTTAGCTAAACTTCAAGACAAATACCAAAAACATAATCCTAAAAACGAACATCCCCCAAAATACCTACATAACTTTCCCGTACCAAATGAATTCGAGCGCTTCTGAAACTTTTCACACAGAAACCTTTTACATCGTTCAAAATTACAAAACATTCTCTTTGAGGGTTTTATATCTCTCGCAATTGTACACCTTGTGACGCGAATGTAATAATCCAATAAGAATATTGTTTTTCATAAAACTTTTAAATCTTTTAACGTTTTATTTAACGTTCGTAGCAAAAGACGAAAAATGAGGGTAGATCGATATGTCTGCCAATAACAACTCACTCGCAGTGCCGTCAGTTATTCCGTGATCATGGCGCATGAAACTGTGCCGAAATATTGGAAAGCTCAAAACTCAAATCATGGTAAATATCCCGTTATAAATGACTTTATTGTTTTTCATGCCATTTGGAGATAATCCTGGAAGATGGATTTTAGATTTAGATTTTTTCTTATTTTTCTTGCAATATCTACCTACGCCTGTAATGAATAAGGACCTACATTGTAAAAATATACTTTACCATCCTCATGAAATAATTATAAAGATAGAATACCTAAAATATTATCATCGATAATTACCTACCTACTTCCTTAATATGGTTTCTGAGAAAGACGCCTCCTTTGAATTTCGCTTTTATGGTTCGGGGTAAAATGTCTTGTTTAACAAAAAAGAAACAACTCAAAAGAACTGCGAAGTACTTACGTAACCTACATACAATCTTCTTTGCCACCTGCTTAGAAAAGCAGTCTTTAGAAAATGGACTTTATAATGTCCATTTTACATTTCATATTTGTTAGAAGTCTTAGCACTCATTTCTAAGTCCCTTGGCCCTTTTTTCATTAAATACCACAAAACTTCAAAAGGCACGTTTTACCTGTCCCTTTTTCTTTCAAATGTAACGTTACCTGAGCAAAAAGCATTTCTAATAAGTAGATAATGCTTTAAACTGTCCCCATTTTCTAAGAAATTTCGAATCTTTTTGTTGTAGATATAAAAACGTTAGACGTGGTCATCTATTCAACGGTAATTTTGAATGTGGAGGATATGATCATTATAATAATTTATAAGACCCTTTTTGGCTTACAGAGATGGCTTACTTTTTTTTCGTTAAAATCAAGGCTAAATTCAACACAAAAGATTATTAGTACCTACTCGTACCACTATTTGAGGATAGAAGGGAGGTGATTTGGGTTAGAAACGGACATAAGTCTGACAAAGAAACATTTCACTTCGCATGACCAGGCTGGCTACCCATTCATAGTGGGAACCTCAACCGTAAATTTGCGTAAAGGCGCTAGGACCGTTCTATTTCGTGCCGGCGACAGGAACTTACGAGATCGCTAGGCTGGACTCCACAGAGCCTACTGATAGACGAAGCCTGTACCTAAGTACGAACTGCGAAGATAAGCTTTAGTAGTCCAAAATTTGAGCCAGAATTTTTGTCAATTTTTAAGGTGTGTACCAGTAGTACATACATTTTTTCACTAGTGTGCAACAAAAAAAATTAAGAAGTGTGTTGCTTGCCTTCTTAGTAATATTTCTAACTAATATTTCATCAATTTACTAAAAATTTCGTGAAGCTCTGCTGAAATAAAAATAACAGAATGTTATTATAGCTAGCAAATATTTCGTAGCAGTAAATATTTTCTGAATCGCTTCGAGGTGCATTTCGAAGCCTGAACGGCATTCATTTAAAATGAAAGTGGCCATAATGCTGAAAAAGTGCAGTCGGTTCATGTTTTCTGCCTGGATAATGTTGAAAATTTATGTTAGTGCTATAAAGTTTAAAAATGCATATGAGTATTGCGTAAATAATTGAAAGCCGCAGTCAGTTACTGTAGATTATGGTACCTACGTGCATTAACTATTCTAACGCAGACAGACAGACAGACAGAGTGCCTTTCGAATTTATAATATTAACGAGCGACCCGCCCCGGCTGCACACGGGTGCAATGCTGATACTAAATATACTACAGAATCGGCCCCCCGGCTGCCGGTAACCGCGCGCCGCCGCGCCGCAACCGCTATGTCCCTGCATTTTAAATCAGTAATATCTTTGGAAATATTCATTTAAATTACATGCTGGAAAGGACCATATTGATCTATATTAAATGGGAAATGTATTTAAGGACTTTATTGGATAAGGATTAATGCTGTATTGCTTAAAATCGATTCGTAAATAAGCCACTATTTCTCGTAATTCTTCGATAAAAAATGGTTATTGTGGGTTATTCCTAAGAGATAAATAAGTTGTACAATACTGTGGTACATTATTTTGATCTATCTCGTATAGTTCAGCCAGAGTTAGCAAGTAAGCACAAAAAAATGTGTTTTATTTACGACATCACATTAGATACCTCTAAAATTATCAGTGTTTCTCTACTGTATTATGCATGTATTATACATATTATAAACCTTTCTCTTGAATCATTCTATTTAATAAAAAAACCACATCAAAATCCGTAGCGTAGTTTTAAAGACTAAGCATACATAGGGACAGACAGACAGCGGGATCGACTTTGTTTTATACGATGTAAAGATTTGTAAAGTAACTTTGTCTGTTACTTTTTCACGCCTTACGGCTGAGCGGGTCTTAATGAAATTTGGCAGAGAGGTAGATGGTATCCATGCGGGTTCGCTTCGTTCGTGGCGCAGATAGTGATATTATGTATTTATGTTTCGATGAAAATATTAACTACCTAAATGAAATGTGTTTTTACCATTTGAAAATAATTTAATTTGAAAGTTCGAGGAAATGTTGATAATATGAAATGTGTCTAAAATTATAATACATATTTAAATTATACAATATTTTTAGAAATTATTTGTTGAGTGTTAGATCATATGAAAGTTATGTCAAGGTGTGTATAAGTTGTTATAAATTTTTTTGATGTAAGATTAGGTATTTTGTATTTTATATCAAATAAAAATTATATATAATACGAAACGATAGACTGGCGGGTGTCGCGCAGTGAATAACAGCTCCGTGTTAAAATAAAGAAATTTAATAACTGAACGCATAGCAGTGGCTAAAACTTTGATAAATCGTTAATAACTCAAGTGATACAAGCTGCATTCTTACTACCCGTTGTCTTATTACCCGTTTTCCCGTAGGAATAAAGCATTTTCCCGCGGTAAAAGGTAGCCTATCTTCATCAGGAATAATGTGGGCTTCTAATCGTAAAATAATTTTTCGAATCGGTCCAGTAGTTTCGGAGCCTATTCAATACAAACAAACAATTAAATCTTTCCTCATTATAATATTAGTATAGATGAAATTCGGCCATGTAAGTTATTTTGTCATTCGACCAAACGTCACACAACCAACTATCCAATTTGACATTCGAGTGCTGATGCTTCTGTTTACATAAATTACGTTTGATCCTGGTTCAATCATCATGAAACTTGGGAAATGGAAACTAATTTCACCCGAACCGAGCCGATACTAAATATTTCATTGAGATAATCAAGTCGCCGATATTCCTAGTCACGAACATAAAATTACGAACTTGATTCAAAAGGCTGCTCCAGTTAGTTTAATATTGCTGCAAAATTATTCGTAGGTATTTATGATATGATAAATCAATCTTTGGAATGTATCTCATCACTAATGTAAAGCAACCTAGGCAGAGGAATCTTAATTTATAAAATTAATTTATATTAGAGATTTGTATCTAAAATGATTGATAAAGACAATTAAACGTTAGCTTGATATTGTTTTATATAAAGAACCCATGGAAGGTGTTCCCCAAGATACAGGTTTATCCTAGTTTGGGGATCAATGATGTAATAATTTAAAATCAAAAATCTTCTTCAATAAAGTTTATTATTATTATTATTTTAACGTAGGTAACCAAGTGTTCCGTGACTACTTTTAGACCCTATGTGTCGCGTGGTGTATCTAAATAAATAAAAATCCTTTTCGGGCAGGCTTTGCCCACCGGATCAGGCTAGCTAAAAAATATGACCGTTCTCGGAACATCTTAAATAATACGTTAGTAGAACTATGATGTTTATTATTTACATGGCTAACAGACATGGTTTTTTCAGAACTGCAAGAACCAAGATTTTTATGTAAAAACTTGGTTTGCAAACTATCGTTAATGTAATCATTGCCATCTGACTTATTCTTATGGTACTAAATACTTAATCCAAAAAGGTTAAATAGTTTTCTTTTGAATTAAATAGTTATAAAAATACTACAACGTTAGCTAACGACCTAACAACCATGTAATCTGTTATAGCACTTAAATACAACTTAATTTTCCGATCATGCCCGCAAGTTGACAAACTTAATAAACCATTAATTAGTGTTCCTTCCCGAAAACAGTCCTGTTTCAACATTAACAGAATTTTAATCAACTTTACGGCACAAGTTTTGTAAGTTAACTTGTAACTTGTAAAAGTTAGGCTTAATTTGACGAGAGGTCCATTAGAGCGGCACTGATTTTCGCTTGAGCCAATTAAGTAAATATGGAACATGATTAATGAAGTAGATACTTAGGGAGTTTACGGCCGTGGATATATTAAGCCTGCAAGATTTTTTTTTGCATTTTCGAAAATGTTTAAATACCAATGATAAAGTTAAGAAAAAAAATCTTGGAGTACCAAGACCACACAGTTTTAGGCCGGCAATGTTTTCTAAAATTTCCTGTCCTTGGAAACTTTTATTTATATGGATCAGTTGAGCTTCCTGTAGATTGTTTGCTACAGTCTGCAGTTAGCTCAATAGTTTAATTGTAAATAATAGTTCTAATTCGTCCCCTACATTTGATTGTAATTTTTTTCTTAAATCGGTAAAACTATGTATAAATTTTATGCTTAACTAGTTCTAAGGGAATGCTTTACTACATAAATTCACTTGATTAATTGAGTAGCAGTAAAATAATTCAAAAGGAAATAACTTTGGAATTGAAAAGACGTCGGTAACAAAAGGACGTCTGGGTGCCCGTTGAAAGTAATAAAACGACATTTAGTTTACTCTCCCGGGAAATAGCAAACAAGCCGCTTAAAAAGTAGGCTAGCTTAGGAACTATCAAACGATGACAAGCCATGTTATATTTTAATCCCACAGACGATGTCCCGCTTTGACAAAAAAATGGTCACGTTAAGTAAGTATACAAGAACAAAAATTTTAATTTAAATCCCCCTGACAGATTTTCATGAAACATGGCTAAGAACACTCGGGATAAAATTATCTATGATACATAAAAACTAAACGAAAATCGGTTCATCCGTTTGGGAGCTTTTGATATTGCTTTGATAACACAGACAGACACGTTAAACTTTAAACTTTAAACGTTAAACATTCTCTTTTTGCGTCGGGGGTTAAAAAAATGACATTGGAAAGGAGAAAGGTACTTATTAATTTTATTCCTCGAACCATCAATTTGATAACCTACATGTTGTAGCTAAACGGGAAGTCAGCGTTTAATGTGACCGGTGACCTTTAACACCCAGAGACGTGCTCCTTTAGTTTATCTTTCAGCGTGTATCACAAAAGAAAAAGAGATAACAGTTGATGGACGAGACAATCCAAAGACTTCAAAAGAAATGAAAAGGAAAAAATCCTTTAAAATACTACACAGCATAATAACTTAAGACACGAATCAATCCTATTCATATACCTATACATTAAGATGCCAGGCAAAGGGCTATTATTATTATTATTATCAGCCAAGTTCATCCCACTGCTGGGCAAAGGCCTCCCCCCACTCTCTCCAGACATCACGATCACTGGCCAGCTCCGTCCAGTCGGTCCGAAATTTGCCTAATTCGTACCGCCATCTCCGTCTAGGTCTACCGCGTCGCCTTCTCGCCTGTTCAGGTTGCCAATCGGTGGCTACCTTTGCCCATAGCTCTCCTGGCATGCTGCAGACGTGACCAGCCCAATCCCACTTTAGCTTTGCGACTTTGACAGCTACGTCAGCGATTTGCGTCTGAGAGCGCAGTTCGGTGTTGCGGACTCTGTCCGTCGGACACCCAAAATGCTGCGCTCCATCGCTCGCTGTAAAAGGGCTAATCTTTGAAAAAATATTGCAGCGTTTCATAAATATCTTCAGAAAATTAGGTCATTATTGAAATCGCAAAACGAAGCTAAAACAGGTAAAAAAATACACAGACTAGATTGAATAAGCCAATGATTTGACTAAATCTTTTTAGTACGAAAAATGTACAAAATATCATTATTTTAGTATAGAATATCAACTCGATAACTTTGAAAGTCAACTCTAGACACCACGCCGTTTTCTCAGTGCACTTTGCCAACCGAAAATTGCATTCTGTTTTTTCGATATCCTTCGTCGAGCGAGTAAAGAACCTAAACTTTAAGATCATACCGTGTTCAAAATAACAAAGTTCCTCGATGTTACTTACGTTTTAAAAGTTTTAATGTCAGAACAAATCTATTGAGCTATAATGCGATAACGAGCACGGCAAACAACTGAAAACTTATAACAGCTCTGAACTTTGCAGGGAGTGAAGTCTCTCTAGAAATATGACGAACAAAATCAATAGCGGGTTCGAATCTAATTAGAAATAGTGCTTGCTATTAATGAAATTGCGAAGGAGTATCTATGAAGTCCGCCTTCTGAGTGATTTTAAATTTAAACAGATATAATATTATGAATGTGCGAGATATTGTAATTTATTTAATAATAAATATATAATTTATCAAGTATATAATAGTGGTAGGTAACCAATAAGGTTTCCAAAGATATTCAATAATAATAAGTAACAGGCCTGACTTCCTACTTGTTTTCCCCGCTCAAATTCAAATTCTAGTACAAATCAGATTCATTTAATGATTAAGCTATTTCATATTGCCTTATATTGGATGTACTAAGTATCTTAATTGTTACTTTATATTTAAGAATATTTGTCATCGATATTTTATCATATTAGAAGATATTTCAATATATTTAGTTGTGAAACGCCCTAGCCGATTATTGGCGGGATCACTCGAAATGTAACGGCGGAATTGTTCGTTTGTTGGAACTAGACGGTGAGCTGGCTCTGCCACTCTTTGATGACCCTGTAAGCTGGAAGCATCTCTTATTATGGTAAGATGTTTTACATAGTAGAATCTTTTTCTAGATGTGTCCTAGTTTGTTTTAGCACTGAAATTATTGAAGGTCAAGATAAAATTATAAGGTTATTTATTCTTTTAGAATGTTTCTATTTGTATGGTTTATTGCTTTTATTTTAAAAGGAACATAGTATTAGACACTTAAGTGATTATTTAAATGTGCTGGTGGTTTCTTTTTCACTTCTTCCACTAGTAGACAAAAGATTGAAGTGAAAAGAATTTCAATAACACTTTATTTCTTATTTGATAGTAATTGATGGGTATACTTGTCTATGTGTTTATCTTGTTAGCCTAAAGAAATAAAGGTTTTGACTTCTGACTTCTGATTTCATTAATTCCAATTCCCAAAATGTGAGGTTGCATTGTAAGGTAGGTAATTCCATGATTCTATCGAAATAACACCATTTTATAGGTAGGTAAAGCCCAAAATTCTATCATATGCATAAAAGAGCCTCGACTACTGCGACACCCATTAAGATTGATTACTATGCCGACTTGAAAATTGTTTCTGATAAAACAAGATCCGTCAAGTGCGAGTGTAACTCGCGCGCCGAGGGTTTTGAACGTTTGTCAACAAATATGTACCAAAAGTACCGGTTAGAGACTTCGCAATTTAGCGAATACCTAAGAATAGTAGGTACCAACCTACATTTCAGATAAATCTCTCTGCATGCTTCGGTTAAATGGGTGGTTCGGTTATGGTGGGTTATGGTAAATTTTTCGACTTTTTTCGAAATATTTCAAAAAGTATGAAAGTTACAGAAATTTGAAAAACTGGTTTGAAATGTCCAAACCGATACCTTTCATTTGATACCCCACTCGGTGGGGTAGCCCCCCTTTTGAAAATTATTGCTTTTTGACCATTTTTCAAAAAGTGTTCTTTTTACAGACTTCTCTATATTTTTCCTGTAAAATATAGATCCATATCTACAAACGCTTCATACATTTTAAATGGATCGCTCGGCAAACTTCGGAGATAGGGGGGGGGGAATGGGTTTTTTTTCGACTTTTTTCAAAATATTTCAAAAACTATGAAACCTACAGAAATTTGAAAAACTGTTTTGAAACGTACAAACCGATACCTTTTATTTGATACCCCACTCGGTGAGGTAGCTTCCCCTTTTGAAAATTATTCCCCCCCTTTTTGACCATTTTTCAAAAACTGTTAATTTTTCAAACTTCTCTATATTTTTCCTGTAAAATATAGATTCATGTCTATAAACGTTCCATACATTTTACATGGATCGCTCTGCAATCTTCGGAGATAGGGGGGGGGGAATGGGTATTTTTTCGACTTTTTTCGAAATATTTTAAAAAGTATGAAACCTACAAAAATTTCAAAAACTATTTTGAAATGTACAAAATGATACCTTTCATTTGATACCCCATATGACTCTGTAGGTATCTTTTAAAATTTCGGCATCACAATTTGTATGGAAAATATTCATTTTCATTTTTCATTTATTTTCATTTATTTTTCTCTAAATCTGTACAGGCGCACGAAATGTATTATTATTTTAAATTTCAAGTTGATAGCTGCAGTAGTTTTTGAGTTATTAAGGAGGGGAAAAAGGACAGACAAAGCGAGACCATAAGGGTTTTGAAACCGATCTTCGATCATCAAAACCCTAAAAATCGACTCTAGATTGGTTACCTCTCTTTATCACATTTTTTAAATTACCAGCTTCTGCTCGCGACTCACACGCGTTTTTTCGTTTTAAAAGTAGTCCTCCGGGAAACCTATTTCGAATATACCCAACCCACTTTGGAATTCATCATATACTAGTTTATGCCCGCGGTTTCGCACGCGTTGTTCCTATGGAAACGTTTAAAGGCAATTTCTATCCCAAGGGAACTGATTTATGGCATAAAAAGTAGCCTATGTTTGATTCCAGGATTAGAATATCTGTGTGCAAAATTACAGCACGATCCGTTCAGTAGTTTTGGCGTGAAGAGGTAACAAACATCCATCCATCCATCCATCCAAAGTTTCGCATTTATAATAATAGTGTGAAGTATGGATTCCTTCCAGGTGGATCAGTGATCTCGTCTTCAAGACCAAGGTTTATCAAGGAGACAGGTACCTAAGATCAAGTTTAACAATTTCAAGTTTGCACAATTTGCAAATGCCAGACGGCGCACCGGTTCAAGTGCCCAAACCGGTGTTTTATCATAATGAGGATTATTATTACGGTAATCAATGTGGTTACAAGCCTTAGTGGTCAAAGCGGCTTCTTTATAGGTTTAAAAAACAGTAGCGCAGTCTAAAAAATGCGTATGAAAAAGTATAAAAGCGGTTGTACCGGATTTTTCATTTTAATATTATTTTTTTGATCATATTATCTTTAACAAACCCTAACTTACTTGGAGATGTAGATAATTTTATTCCTGCCAATCCTTTAGTCACTCCTGTTCACATTCAACCATATTATATTTTCTTTTTGCTTACGCTATTTTACGGTCAATCGCCTATAAATTAGGAGGAGTAATTGCACTAATCTCATCAATTTTAATTGTAAACATTTTACCTTTTAATCAAAGTAAATAAAATACAAGGAATTCAATTTTACCCTATCATTTTGAACAATAATTATAGTAATTATTTTATTAACTTGAATTGGAGCCCGCCCTGTTGAAACACCTTATATTCTGACTGGTAAAATTTTAACTGTAATTTATTTATCGTATGTTATTTTTAATCGTTGTAAGGACCTTTTTGCTGGAGTATTTCTTAACATTATCTTTGTCCAAATCATATTTATAATCACCAAGTTAAAATGGAGTTGCCATTTCAGTCCAGATCTAAAATTATGATCGTCAACTTTCCTCTCAAGAAAATTACTAAATTGTTCCGCGTTGGAACTTCCACAGTTAGCCATTGCCAATTATCTAAGAGTATGGTAGCGCACCTGAGCCGGTAAACTCCAGTTTAGAACTCATCCATCAAAACAATCTCATTATTACTGATACAAATAACTTCGAAACAGGGAAATAAACAGCTGAAATGTAAGTCGACTTTACGCCGTGGTAATAAGGACTTTTATGGTCGTAATTTTTATGGCCCCTGAGCCTGTCGTAAGAATACTCATCAGGTAAAGAATACAATATCGTGAAAGTCGGTTTTACGTCTTTTTGTCAGCTCGGGGCTCGGCAGAACCGAAGCTGAAGGTGACAAACACAATAGAGCTTTTAACATCTTTGTTTTGAGGTTATTTTGATTTGTGATTGTTTCTTTTCAGTGGGATTTGAATGAAAGAGTGCTGCTGCGTTTTTGGTGCCAGTGAGAGCGGATTTTCAAAGGAAGTTTCGCACAACATAAGTCCAATAGAAAATTTTGATTTATTTTCTCATTGATAGATCTGCTGTTAGTTGATGTCAGTTCGAATTCAAAGGCATATATGTATATCTAGCAAGGCTGCCATTTTTGTGGCTTTTTCTGCTACAAAATACATAGATAATTAGAGATAAACCATTCTAAAAATGCACACTGGAGGGGACTAAACATCATACAATTGGTGTTCATTTTTAGAATGGTTTATCTCTACACTTGCAAATTATGAAAATAAGCCATTTCCATAGTGTTCAGAATAAATGATCAAAAGTCAACTAGATTGCTATAAGTAGAAACATCACACGAATGTTATAAATTCAAAAGTTTTTATGGACTCTTCACGCCAAAACCACTAAACGAATCGAGCTGAAATTTTGCATACAGGTAATTCTAATCCAAGAAACAAACGTAGGCTACTTTTTATCCCATAAATCAGTACCCATCGGATGGAATGGAAATCACCTTTAAACTTCTCCATAGAAACAACACGTGCGAAGCCGCTAGCATAAACTCTTCTATCTTAACTCAACCTTGTTAACATATATTTAGACTAACAAGAACAAAAATACCATGTCGATCATATAAACTGTAGGTGTAACCGCCTACGTACTTTAGAATAAACTTTTCGTGTATACCGCAGAAGCCACAGGCGTTCTGATGTTGGTGTGTGTTATATAATTCATGCACAATGTACAGGAGTGAATATTGAGATGATAGCTGAGGAAACGGAAGAATAAAACATGAAGCATCGACATCTCATACGTGGTTGAAGGCAAGACTGCTTTTAGTTTCAACCGACTTCAAAAATGGAGGATGGTCTCAATGCGGCTGTATGTTTTATTTATGTCCGGTTACTCGATATCTCCGCCAGTTGTTAGCTCCGATTTTGATATTTTTTTCGCTATTGTGTAAAAATAATCCCGAAGTGATTCCATGAAAGTTTTATTCCCGGGGGTTTATTATAGATCCAACTAACTTACCTATAACTTAAAACAGTGTTATTATTCAAGTTAGTAGTACATTTTTAAATTCAGTTTTAAGTGTCAATTAAAAAGAATTGTTTTATCTCAAGACAAGCAGACTATTTCAGATCAAATTTTATGAACAGCTAATGTGTTTCCGATATTGTAGGTAATTAATATATGATAATTCTCTCCAAGTTTGCACACATTTTATAACAATCTGCAGTTAGCTCAATTGTTTCAATTTCTTAATACTAGTTCTAATTTATTTCTATTATTTGATTGTAATTTTCTTTGTGAACAAAGAAAATTTCTCCTATCTTCTATTATTGTAAATTTACATAACAAAATATGTACTATAAAATCCAGGATCAATGGAAGAATTATAACCAGACCAATTAAAGACAATAGCACCATATCTTTCGAACGAAAGAAATTAAAGATTAGCATAATTTCATCATAGCATAATTCCAAATGTGTCGAACTAAAGAGTTCCAAGCAATGAGTAAACGTTTTCAACTCATTCCCCGTTAACAGATAATTTCCATTTCATAAAACTAAGACAGTTAAAAGATCTTATTTGGAAAGATAACAAGGATAAATGAAATATAAACCTGGAACTAGAGGCAAACAGGTTTGCGTGTTCAAGATTATCCTGTGTATCAGAGGAGTGGAGGGTAATCCCGTAATCCGTTTCGGAAAAGGAAGTGCTTCTGCGAATTTTTTGCGAGACTTTATTGTTTTCTGTCATTTTCGCTTTTTGCGGTATTATCGTGTGTGGCAAGTGGTGTGACATAACAGATGGGATGTTAAAAACAAGTTAAAAACAAAATGGTAGAGTAGTTTTCATCCGTTTGTTTAATGAGGCGGTTTCCTATTGTTTATTAGTTTGGGGATAGATGATGCTGTGTGGTTTGTCTAGCATTATTTATTTATTTTATTTATTGTCCAAAAATTATTCAACCAGACTGACAAGATGACGTTTTTAGTTAGAAATTAAATTGGTATAGACGTGACACTCTAACACAAACTTTATTCTTCCGCGAAATATTCTTGCCATATATTAATTTCTAAGGCAA
This sequence comes from Eupithecia subumbrata, assembly GCA_949316285.1. NCBI lineage: Eukaryota > Metazoa > Arthropoda > Insecta > Lepidoptera > Geometridae > Eupithecia > Eupithecia subumbrata. The sequence continues at coordinate 5,175,481 of OX438650.1, read as the reverse complement.
ATAGGGTTTTTTCTGATTAGGAAAACTGGTCATGATAATATTCGGCTTAGGTAGTTTTGCCCTTAGAACACTTATCTCTTAATCTACCTACATTTAACTTTATTTTCCCCATTTATTAAAAAGTCAAACGTTGACCACTCCAATGTCAAAATAGAGCCATTATTCGCATCAACCTTTCAGCCTCCCCTTATTTCCGAGAACGAATAAACGAGTGACACTAATTTCCCCCATCTCCCCTTGAAAAACCACTCACAATGTAAATTCTCTTAAAATATGTCCAATTTTTTTACTCGTTATTAAAATGACAGAATATTAGATGTTAAGGTCTGTCTTTAGATTTTCTGTTAAGAAAATTTGTGATGAGACCAATTTTGAGGCAACGTTGCTTGAATGAAGGTAATTGACATTTTTTTCGAGGGCTCGAAGTCATTTTCTTCAGGTTGGGTCTAAACAAGCGGTCTTATACTTGTACCTAGTAGCTTTTATGTATAACACGAGACTGTGATAAATGGTAGCAAACTCAGCAAATTCATAACGCGGACTTAACTTTTTATTAAATTTTTGCACATTTGGTGAAAAAATACCGCAGCTACGTAGATATTTCATATTTTTAGGCAATGTTGGTCGCGCCTCTTTGGGATGATATATTTTTTAGATTGATTCTTTTTGAAAAAATTGTAGAATTATACATTGGAGGTACTTACTACTATATATTATGTATGATGAAGCTTGGAGCAATCTATAACAGAGAAGAAAAGCTAAAGCTATTTTTAATGAGGTACTTATTCCCGAACACTTGCCGAGAGGTTATTCAAATCGTAGAAACTAGGAAAGTAGGTATATTGTTAAATTATCATAAAAACGTAAAATTTTTCCTGAAAATAAGAGAAGGACTGTGCAAATTCAGATAATGGTGTCAATTCAGATGTCGCCATAACCAAACTAATATAACAGGACTAAAAATGTTGCCGACTCTATTATAACGATTGAAATAAAAAGGATTAGTGCTGTCAAATCAATCTGAATCAATGGCCAAAGTTATGCGTCTAACGGAACGGAATCGAAGTGTACGCAGCGTATAATTTTTTGCTTTGTATTGATTTCTTTGTCCAGCAGTGGGACGAAAAAGGCTATATAAAAAAATTACTTCTACGCTACAGCGTGCACAAGATCGTTATAACTGCCGATACCGATGCCAGGCTTATTTTAAATACCGACACCGCGTACGCTGCGTACGATGCGGTTTCGATCCGGTGGACGCACAGTTCAAATATAATGTTAAGAAATATCATATTTGTGCATTATGTTTGACTGGCTGTACCGGTGTGCTCACATTTTATATCTGTGGTTATGTTGTGGCTTTAAATGGGGTTGACGTTGCATGATGTTGACAGGTGACAGTTGGAAGGGTACGCATTCAACCTTTTGAATATTTTATTTTTCATTATTTCTGAACCGATCATATTATTTTTGAAGTTTACGACATTCCTTACTGACATTGGCCGAGTTGTAGCGAAAAGCAAGCGGCGCCAAGTTGAAGTTGATTTGCCTTTGAGAAGTTCTGAAAATGATTTTCGTAGGAAGATCAGCGTAGGTAGGAATGAAACAAATTGTTAATGATCGCCAAAATACCAATTCTAAAATAAGTTTTCCAAATGAGAATAATAATAACTACAATAAATAACGCAATTCGAAGTTAATCTTATTTGAGTTTTTACTACTTACCTATTCTCTAACAAAAATCAAGTCTAAGCAGTGTTCTCCCGTATTTACGAAAACAAACTACACTAAGCCATCTCAGAATGTAAAATTTTTAATTAGGTACATAATGTGCGACAACCCTAAAACATGATTCTGTGCCTTGCAATCATAGGTATTAGATATCCATAAGGTTAATTGCTGATATTGTCCATTACTTGAATAATTCGATTAGAATTGATTGGATCACTGTCTACTCTAGCAAATCAACAAGCTATCTCCATTAGAGATCATCTAATTTGTATCCAACAAATTACGCGGATAATAATCAATAATTCCTATGTTATATTTAGTAATCTATCATAGTATCCGAAGATAATACTGCCACCATCACAGCGAGCGTCTCGAATAATTTTATAAAAACTAGGTTCGTAGTGAACCGGCTTAATTCATAAAGAATTAATCTCAAATAAATCAAACAATATCGCAAAAATCTTCTAAAACTTGAACTCGTGGTGAACTTGGTAGCACATTCCCGTACTGAGGGAAGGATGCGGTTTCAAGTCCCGTCGAAGTCGATAATGTTTGCATTAAGATTTGATTTCTTAGAAATTACCCAGAGTGTGAGGGCACTATACTAACAAAAACCTTAATCTCAAATAATTTTCAATATAAAGTCATTTCAAATGGGATGTTTACCATGATTTGAGCTTTGAGCTTTCCAATATTTCGGCTCTATTTCATGCGCCATGATCACGGAATAACTAAAGACACTGCGAGTGAGTCACTTTAGTGTTAATAACCATAATGGATTTGAAAAAGTTTAATCTTCGATATGATACCAAAATACCTGACCGCTACGTTGTTGATACCTAATAACTCCTTTGAATGCAAGTGTTTTTTTTTTTAACAAAATGTAAACGTAAAAAGCAAACAATATCAGTTCATTTTAAATCCAACATGGTTATTAACACTAAAGTCACTTACAACGGGATATTTACCATGATTTGAGTTTTGAGATTTCCAATATCAGTGCGCCATGATCACCGAATAACAGTGCAGTTATTCCGTGATCATGGCGCATGAAACTGTGCCGAAACTCAAATCATGGTAAATATTCCGTTATAAATGACTTTCTTATCAGTTCCCTACTTAACATTTTAGTCCTTATAACATGGTGTCGATTTTGATGTCGCCAAAACTAAACTAATATTATTTGACAGGACTAAAAATGCTGCCGTCCCTTTCATAACGATCGAAATTAGAAGGAGATGGAATCATTTTCTTAAATTACTTTAGTGACATTAATGTTCACCTCACCTCAACAGTCTATATTTGTCCACTGCTGGACGCAGGCCTCCCCCTGATAAGTGCCTTATTGGCTGTTATCCCATTATCCCCACACTGGCCAAGCGGGTTGGGAATCGCAGTTCGGTGGTCGAATTATTCTGCAGGGCGCACTGCTGCCTGCCCCCGGTGGATATCCCTTAGTCGCCTCTTACGACACCCGCGGGAAGAATTGGGGTGGAAATTCTAAGCCGGCACCACACAGCTACACCAATGTACAATGATTCGAAAACAAAACAAACAATTTTAGTTTTTTAATAAAAAAAAATATGGATGGAACGAGTGTGAAAATATGTAAAGAGATACGAGAGAAATTGGAAAAATATAGAGCGCTCGATATTTGCGTTTTTATTTAATTTACGTCGAAACTTTTAACGACCATTTCATATTGTTAGGTACGTATTTTTCACACAAATTTTAATTAAATTTCGTAATATAAAAACACTTCAATCAATATCCGTTGAACATCACAAAAGAAATATTACCCACCTACATGGCTTTATTGATAAGGATGTAATAAAGTTTTACTGTATGTAGGTTCCTTTCAAATATCTCGTAGAAGAGCAAAATTATTTGTGAAACATAAGTATCCGACTAATATTCTAAAGGCAAAAGTTTGCGCCGTTGCTGTTTATAGATGTTTAACGAAGACAACGCCAAAACTACTGAATGGAGCGGGCTGAAATTTTTCACACATTCAAAGAATGCAATACATGACAAGATCGAACCCTGGAATGACATATAATAAATAAATAATGCTGGACAATTCACACAGCATTATCTAGCCCCAAGCTAAGCGGAACTTGTGTTATGGGTACTAGATAACTGATATACTTAATACAATACTGTACTTAGAAGCATATTTTTTTAGTACTTATACATAGAAAACATCCAGAACACCCTGAACAAATATCTGCAGATCGTACAAACATTTGTCCCGAGGCGGAAATCTAATCCGCAACCTTCTGCGTCGCAGAGTTGCGCAGAAGTTGTCAAATATAGGCTGCTTACTACTTTTTTATTCCAAAAAAACGCGTGCGAAGCCGCGGGCATAAGCTAGTAGTTCATATGTATAGGTCTACAGACCAAACTAGGCGACACAACCAGTTTTTTTTATAATTGTATTTAGGCGATAATGTTTTGTCAGCTTAGTTTTGACTACGAATTTAGTGTAAGGACTCCACAACAAACGTGGAAAAGACCATACTAATATCATAAATTCGAAAGAAATTCTTTCTCTCTGTGTATTAAGTACATTTTCATGCCTAAACGGCTGAACGGATCTTAATGAAATCTGGCAGAAAGATAGATGGTATTCTAGGGACTGACATATAACAGAAGCCACGACATAAGCCTTTCCCGGAAAAGAGCCAAGCCGTGGACATGAGCTAGTCACACTATCACATCACACTATATCACATTAATATAAAAAAAAGTAGTTGAAGTAGTCGAAAGTTTTGATGGATGGATGTTTGTTACCTCTTCATTTATATCTATGCCTCTTCACGCCTAAATTACTGAACGGACCGGGCTTAAATTTTGCATATAGGTAATTCTAATCAAATAAAGGCTACTTTCCCATAAATCAGTTTCCATGGGATAGAAATCACCTTTAAACGTTTCCATAGAAACAACGCGTACGTAGCCGCGGGCATAAACTAGTAGATAATAATATAAAGTACCTACTACTTAACAAGCATAAAAGCACGCACCTTGCTCGTCAGAAAGATGCAGTAGCATTTTGTTAGAAGCTTTTATTTAATTCAGATAGTAATTATACTCTGTAATAAACCGGGAAATAGCATGAACAAACTACTAGGTAACCCACCCACATGTGTTTTTACAGAAAACAACTGTAAAACCTCCCCTATTTATTTTACTTCGTTCCGCAATGATCGGTGCATTTTTCGCAAACAGAACGTGAAAAGCATTTCGGTATTTTTCTAAACCAAGGATCCAGAAATTTAATACGTGTGAATTTTCTTGTCGTTCAGTATTTTCTTCCACCAATATGTACCTACACAATAACAAAATTTAAAATTTAAAAAACCCCCTGACAGAATTTCATGAAACATGGCTAAGAACACTCGGCATAAAATTATCTATGACACAAAAAACTAAACGAAAATCGATTCATGTGTTTGGGACCTACCATACCACAGACAGATACACAGATTCAAAGACAGACACGTTAAACTTATAACGACAATCTCTTTTTGCGTCGGGGGTTAAAAATTAATATAAATGGTGTGAAAACTAAGAAAACCTCACTAGTTTAGCTAACTATCTACCACATGTACATAGGTATAAAGTTTATGACTGGCGCATTCTAGTTATATCTCAAAATATATTGCAATATGAAAGGTAGGTCTCAGTCGGTAGAGGCAGGACCTCATTGAAAATGCAGCAATCTATTTAGTAAAATAAACTGTTCCACAAATACAGTCTACAGATCCTTAGACCTATCCACATCGTCGCCGGTTTTGTTTCTTATTAAAACTAAACAAACAAATTGAAAGAAACTCACCTAATTCCTCGCACTTTCACACAAACAGTCACAAAGTTCCCAAGCCAGCCAAAGTTCGTAAAGTTCGTGAGTCGGAACACAGCACGTATTCAATACACGAGCGCGCTGTAGCAACTGAGCTTGAGCGTCCCTTTTCGGGGCGGGGACCCCCAAAACTGCAAGTGGAGGGGAATAGATTCCGGTAAGGGGATGATTCAGGGAAGAGACTAGTAAAAATGCCAAAGTTTGCATTTCTGATTGACTTCAGGGCTCCGAACACGGCTGTATTTCCGATAGAGGTATTCAGAGCGAACGATTTTGTATCGAATCAGAGGAATTTCGGTCGAAGGAATCTCGTTTCGCATTTCAGAACGGAGTTTATCGTTATTGTTTGCGTCGACGATTCAAGCCGTATTTCGTTTTTAACCCGCAACGCAAAAAGAGAGGGGTGTTATAAGTTTAACGTGTCTGTCTGTGTATGTGTATAATATGTCTGTGGTATCGTAGCTCCGAAATGGATGAACCGATTTTCGTTTAGTTTTTTTTTGTGTCATAGATAATTTTATCGCAAGTTTTCTTAGCCATGTTTCACGAAAACCTGTCGGGGGTTTTTTTAAATTTGTAATTTTTTTCTTGTTATCGTGTTTTGTGTGAACTCCGCTTAAATTTCGTTTTATAAAGTAGAGCAGGTAATTAAGAAGAGCTACCATATCGGAATTCCGAGCGTGAAAGATTATGTTGGAATTGGAAACTGTTTTGTCAGGCTCCAGGGTTTTTACAGTTAACGCCTTAGGTAAAATGATAGTAAATAGTCTTTTGAGTAGATTTCTTAAATCTGCCTAGTACATTATGGAGTAACAGATTGAGTTAAACAAAAAACGTCATAAAGCGAGATAGGTAAGTCCATTTTAATCCAGGTTAGGCTAAGCCATAAGTTTCCGCTGACCATTAATAATAGTGAATAAGGGTGGATAAGTTCTTTGTCTTTTTGGTGTTTAATCTCTTTCAATTTGATGATTTCGGAGTAGTTTGATTGATTGATTGATAATACTTTATTCATCACCACATAAAACTAATTTAACATATACATAAACATGTAGAGAACAGCAATGGAACTGGCGGCCTTATCGCTTAAAGCGATTTCTTCCAGGCAACCAAAACGATGGGAGAAAAATACAGGATGGCAGTGCAACTTAACATAAATCTAAACTAATAATACTAATACACATAATACCTACTAAACTAATACACTAATACATACAAAATTATAATTAAACTTAGTAACTATAGTGAATATACTAACTAGTGTGACGTGACATTCAAAAAGTAATTAAAAACTTTCCTTTTAAAAGTGTGAGGTGATGTGGACTTCTTAATATCCGCTGGCAAATCGTTCCAAAGTCTGACAGCTTGAGCAGTGAAAGAGTCGCTGTAAAAAGATGTTCTCTGTACTGGAGATGCGAGGAGCAGAGTATCCGTTGACCTTAGAGAGAGACCGTGAGAAGAATGTAGTACCCTATGGCAGCAAATATTCTTAACATCCATGTGTCAAATATAGATAATGGAATAGTAAAAGTTTAGCGATATTTATGAATGATTTCCTATTTATTATTGTCTTACCTTGTTGTTTTCTTTGATAAATGGTTTTCAAATATAGGAGCATATAAATACTAATTTTTTGTTATTTAAGTGCATAAGCCTCACACTCTGGGTAATTTCTAAGAAGGGAAAGTTGCGGGTTCAAGTCCCGTCAAAGTAGTTTTTTTTAGCTATTATTTGATTTATTAAATAAGTGCTAATCAATACATGTATGTACATAATATATGTACCTTAAATGTATCTGAGGAAAAAAACTATATCTTTAAAGATAGTTTTTTTTAATTGCCATCAAATAAATATCTCACCTTTGCGTTCTTTAAAATATAACCTTTTCTTAATATAATCCTGCATTTCTATGTAGCTACTAATCCTAAGACAATTGAATAATCATCCCCATAAATAAACTAAATAGACAGAACTCTAAGACGCTTTCAAAGAAGATTAAATTGTACTTCAGTATCTCTTAACTAGGATTACGTACAATATCTCCACTGATGCCAGTTATAGAGACTTTGTTGCGATGACTGGGAGGTCATGAGGTCCAGAGCCCTCATCACAAATAAAACTTCGAATGTTACTGGTAAATCACACTGTCACATTAATCACAGTAATATTATAAATGCGAAAGTTTGGATGGATGGATGGATAGATGGATGGATGGATGTTTGTTAACTCTTCACGCCAAAACTACTGAACGGATCGGGCTGAAATTTGGCACTCAGGTAATTCTAAGCCTGGAATCAAACATAGGCTTTTTATCCCATAAATCAGTTCCCATGGGATAGAAATCAACTTTAGACGTTTCCATAGAAACAACGAGTGCAAAGCCGCAGTCATAAACTAGGTATTAATAAATGCGAAAGTTTAAATGGATGTTTGTTACTTCTTCACGCCAGAATAACTGAACGGATCGCGCTGAGATTTTGAACACAAGTAATCTCTTCTAATCCTGGAAGCAAACTTTTATCCCATTATATATAAGCCTGGAATAAAACATAGGCCACCAACCAGATCTGTCAAGTGCGAGTGTGACTCGCTCGCCGAGAGTTTCGAACGTTTGTCAACGAATATGTAGGTACCAACCATAGGTAGGTTTCAGATAGACCTCTCTTCATGCTTCGGTTAAAGTGGGTAATGGTAAATTTTTCGACTTTTATCAAAATATTTCAAAGAGTATGAAGCTACAGATATTTGAAAAACTGTTTTGAAATGTCCAAACCGATACCTTTCATACCCCAGATAATTATTCCCCCCCTCTCCCTTTGACCATATTTCAAAAAGTGTTCTTTTTACAGACTTCTTTATATTTTTTCTGTAAAATATAGATCCATATCGACAAACGTTCCATACATTTCAAATGGATCGCTAACTGAGCAAGCTATCATAATATGGACCTTGGAGTAGCGATCAAAAGTATAACCTAACATTATGATGTTAAACTTTTGATATGGTATGCCGTTAACACTCTTTGTTAGTGATAAGTGCACAGGTCCCGCATACAGCAGTTATGAATTGAAGCTTTAGTCACGCCGGCTATATTAATTAGAACACTTTAAAGTTAAGCGGCACAAATTAATATGTTGACTTTAAAAAGGATGACTTAATCGGTTACTTGATGAAAGTACACTTTTCTGTCTGACTGTACATCAACGTTTTTACTCCTATCAAAACAGATATAACCAGGTATTATTCTTCGGGCCGAGTCTAAGCGGGTCGAGTGTGCGCGGACCCAATTTTTTAGGCGTTAAGTTGCTCCTGATAGATATTGATTGGGGGCCATTCATTTATTACGTAAGACAATTTTCGCTAGTTTTTGACCCCTTTTCCCTCCTATTATAAGAAAAAATAAGAATAGGTCGACTCACCCCCCCCCCCCCCCTGTTAAATTTTTATTACGTAAGAATCGAAAAAAAATGAACACAGGTTTGTTTAAAGTTTATTTTTTGTTTAACGTTTATTTTACAAAGTAACAATTTTTAGAAATGTTTATTTGTACCTATTATACTTACAAAGGTACCAATAATTTTTATTTTTAGGTTGTAAAATAATAAACTTTGGTTTTTTGTGATCTTACGTAAGAACTATCGAGACTCCCTCCCTTGTAAAAAAAAATAAGACATGGTCGACCCCCCTCCCCCCCTAAATCTACTTACGTAGGTAATAAATGAATGGCCCCTTGGTGCTTGAAGTGGTCAACGTTCAAAAAATGTTTTAGTTCTCGAGGCCAGTACGTCTAATCATTATCAGACTATATTAGTCCACAGCTGGACATGCAACCCCGAGTGAGTGCCAGCCTATATTGGTCCACAGCTGGACATAGGCCTCCCCTAATGAGCGCCATTGCGCCCTGTCATTAGCTTGTCATATCCAGCATCTGCCTGCAGTATCTCGGAGATCGAGGTGTATTCTATTTCGATCGAAATCAGGATTTAGTATCGAAGACTCGGAATCTGTCACGGATTTGCGTGGAATTTTAATATTTTTGCGGATTTCAATATTTTTTGCGTTCTGCGAAAAAAAAACTAGCGAAATAGTAGTTCCGCAAATCGTAAAAAAAATTATGAACCCATTACTTACTTCAACTTCAACAGCCTGTATTGGTCCGCTACTGTGTACACTAACGTTTCATCGTTTGGTAATATTAAAGTCATAAATAACGGGATATTTACCATGATTTGAAAAAAGTTAAAAAGTTAAAAAAGTTAAAAGTTTGGTAATATGTTGATTTTTACTAATAAATCTTTAACATTACCGAATACTGCAAAAGTACCTATAAATCGAATTTTGTAGTAGCATGGGTTCAATTCTACCACCAAACTGCGATCCCCAACCCGCATGCCCAGCGTGGGGATTATGGGTAATATGGGCATTACCCCCCATGTGATTAAAGCCAATAAGGCGCTTATCAGGGGGAGGCCTGCGTCCAGTTCCAAATCGAAACTATAAATAAAATATAATTTGCAACATCAAAATCACAAAATTACATAGACAACTCAAGAGCACGGGAGATTGGAATCGATGGTATATCGAAATTAAACACGTGCTAAAATTTCCACTGACTTTGACCATTATAGGAATTACTTATTTCAATAAAATCCAATCATAATAATGCATCAACAAACTGGCAGAAACATCCTCTGGAGTTGATCAAATAAAGTTTTATTTACACTGTCTCTGCCGCCGCGCCGCCGGCCCTATTATATGTATATGTAGGTACACGTAATGATATGGGGCAGGTGGCGTGACTCATGACTTTATGACGGGTACACAGTAAAGGGATCATGGGGAATGCAGAAAAACTAGTTATAAGAAATAAAATCCGCTGATGCTAATTTTATTTTTGTACTCGTGAGTGGCGAATTAGTTAAAGCATCAAAAGATGTAACATGATTACAGCGCTTTTGTATATAAGTAAAGTAAGATAATGTTAAAGCAAAAATGCGTTTATTTTGTTAACCAAAACATAAATAGCATATACGTACAAAAGATAAAAGTAATAACTAAAAATTATTAAAAAAAAACACACAAAAAAGGTACAAAAGATAAAGGTTAAGATAAAACTAACAATTACGGAAACAAATGGCCAACACTCAGCAAATACTTAAATCATTTATTTGTTGCACACATACTTTTGGTTATATTAATTTATTAACTCGTTACAAAATGGCAAACTTATCTTAAATATAAGAATTAAAAGAAAAAACAATGAAAGTAGAGAAAAATAAAAGTGTCCGTATAACTATGCTAACACCGCAGAAATCCTTCTACAACCCGCATTTGCTCCGAAAATTAGAGTTTTAACGAAAAATATTCTGAGATTGCACAATTATTTTCAAATGAAATTGGACCACTCTCGTTAAGCCATAATAAAACATTTTCCATCTTTACTAATATTATTAAGCGGAAAGATTTTATTGTTTGTTTGTTTGTATCGAAAAGGTTTCCGAAACTACTGGACCGATTTGAAAAATTATTTTACCATTAGAAGCCCACATTATTCCTGGTGAACACAGGCTACTTTTTACCTTTGGAAAATGCTTCATTCCTACAGGAAAACGGGTTATAGGACAACGGGTAGTAAGAATGCAGCTAGTATTTAATAAAATCGGTTTACTATTACCTACTAAAAATTGACTAACCGCTCGCGCGTCCGAACCTTGCTTAGTTGCAATTCATTGCCAAAATTTCAAACCTCGACTTGGTTTTTGTAGATGTAGAGGAACTATGTAACCCATGTCCGCCGAAAAGATATACATAGTTAACATTGTTCTCATTCTGGTATTATAAAAATTTAGAGAGAGGGATAAACTAAGACTTGTTTTGAACAAAATATGTAAATTAATAACATTGTAACAATGAAAATTACAATCAAATAAAAGAAACAAATTAGAACTAGTTTGTACAAGTAATTTTTGCCCTAGCGCGTGTTGTTTCTATGGAAACGTTTTAAGGTTATTTATATCCCATGGAAACTGATTTATTGGATAAAAAGTAACCTTTAATTTAATTCAGTCCCAAAACTACCTAAAAACAAAATTACAGCCCGATCCGTTAAGGAGTTTTGGCGTGAAGAAGTAACAAACATCCATCCAAACATCCTGTCGCATTTATAATATTAGTGTGATTAAAACAATTGACCAAACTGCAAACTATTGCAAAAAAATTACTTGAATAAGTGTATTATACTAGTTGTAATTGTTTTATTATGTTAATGTAAATTTCTATCTGCTAAGTAAATATTGAATTTGTAAAAGAAAATTTCTTCATCATATTAGACCAGCATAATAATTATGCCAATTTGTATTTATTTAATATATATTTAAGTTTATTTACAACAATAACACACATAAGTACTTTGTGATCGGAATGCTGGCTTCTATTTCGGTCAACGAATTAGCATTGCCATTCAACGTGGCAATGCTGCCAGCATTCTGGGCACTCTGCCTTCTGGTGACGGCTTAGATTTTTAAGAAATAGATATAAGTGTATATATTAGTTGTAATTGGTTTATTATATTGTAAATAGTTGGAATGAAATAAATAATAAATTAATTTAGGAACTTGTATGAAGCTGTATGAATAAATTTGAAAGTACTTTGTTATAGGAAACACCATTAGGCCAAAGGTAAAAAACAGACAGAAATGTCTGAAAAATAACAATGTAAAATAATAGGACAAGAAAGAAATTAAGAAACAACGAAGTTTATGTTCTGTTTTTTTTATACCGTGTAAATTTCGGGTGATTCGGGTGGTGGTCTTAAATCAAAGGGAAAGTCCGCAGTCAGTATAAAATCAGTATAAAATAATGGTAAGGCACCTATCCTATCCTTCTAATATTATAAAGCCGTAAGTTTGTTTACTGTGATTTTTTGTTACCTAAGATCTCCAAACTACTGAACAGATCAAAATGAAATTTGTCGTACATTTAGAACATAGCCTAACTACGATAATAAGCTACTTATTACTTATTGGAAGGCAGGGAACGCAAACAGAGCATCCATCAGAGCAAACATGCTGGCTCGTAGGTTAGCGCGTTGCACTAAGCAAGTGAAAACGACGCTTTTTAGTGCTTATTGCCAGTCCTTTTATACGTGCAGCCTCTTGGTCAAACACACCAAAAAGTCTTGGAATGCCATTGATGATCCAATACAACAACTCGATACGGGTGTTGTTGGGGTTGCCACGCTTCTGGATCGCATCAGGAATGTTTGCTGACGCAAGAGTAGACGGGTTTGCGGCGATAATGCGCAAAAGATCTGCGTCCCTGATGCGCCGGGTGCGTGACAGCTCCAACAGCTACCTACAGCTCATTGCTGAGAGGCTGGACACTGACTGTCTCTTTATGGAACACTGGACAAGAGCGTATATTGTGCTCTCTTGACCAGTGTTCCATTGGAACTTTATTTATTTTGAATTTTATTGTGATTTTAGTGATAATTTTAATTGTGATTTTAATTTTAGTACTGATTTTTATTTTATATTTAATTTTTATCATGACTCGAATAAGGACACCCTAACTTATTGATGTATTATAATTTATTGTTGTCTGAAATAAACGAATTGAATTGAATTACAGCGAAAATATGCGTGCGAAGCCGCGAGCAGAATCTAGTTTTCCATAAATTTTAATTGTCTCTAAACTGCAATGTGGCTTACTATTATAATTTAATACACCAGCATAACATCACTCGCGTCGTATCGGTCTGCCATTCCATCGAACTAAGAGAGTGAAAATTTGAGTTTTTAATTAATAGTGTAACTTACTAATTAGTTATATTATACGTGAGTATTATTTGATGTATTATGTAGTTTAACTGGTGTTTGCAATTTAATTAGTTTAAGTACATTTTTAAGTTATATTTTTCAGCTACAAATAAAGTTTATATTATCTTATTTAACTATGGGATTATGTGTTACACTTGCACGCCGCAATGGCAGAAATACATTGTTTCATATTTAGACATACAACACCTAAGGTAAGTACGTAGGTGTACTTAGAATTTGATGCAATAAATTTACTCACTATCGGTCGGCTATTGAGTCAGGTGACTTGATTTCGACACAGTCATTGGCATATAAATAATCTAGCCAAATCCAAGAAGTCCCTCGAAATTACTGATCTTTGTGCGAGCGAAACTTACCAGTATCCATTTTCATCCTTTACCTGATTGGTTAAAAAGAAAGGTACAGCAAGTTCCCAGTTCCTACAATTAAGCTTTAAATGCCATCATAATACCTCTTATCTGGAATTCTTCGTATTGAAGTTTAAACAGCACTTTTCCAAGAGCACTTGCTATCGTACAGAACAATAGAGTTTAATAACTGTGGAGCATTAGTACTTGACCTATTGTCAGAGAATGGTCAGTTTGAGGGCGGTAAGCGATTTGAATAACGCTCGAAGCGGGTGGCTTGGCCTGGCATGGTCGTTCAGCGGTACGATGATACAGCTTAGGCTAGTTCGGAATCCGGCGGACTCAACATAATATCTATATATATAAAAGAAAGTCGTGTTAGTTACACTATTTATAACTCAAGAACGGCTGTACCGATATGGCTGAAAATTGGTGGGTAGGTAGCTTAGAGCCAGGAGACGGACATAGGATACTGTTTATCCCATTCGACAGCGTTCCCGTGTGACTTGACATAAAACGTCAGTAACTATAAAACGTGGTATAACAAAAAAGAATCAGACTTGGAATAAGAAAACGCAAATGACAGCTATGTATTGGACGTATGGATGACGTATGGATGCCGGGGGGACAATTCTGTAGTATATTTAGTATCAGCATTTGCACCCGTGCGAAGCCGGGGCGGGTCGCTTGTTGTAAATATTGTACTGTGTCAGAAATAAGCGATTTGATTTGATTTTGATGGGACTATGCCTAGGGTAGTGCTCTGTGTTGCTGCTGGTCTATTCAGACGTATGCGTGAGTGTATCACGCATACTATTTTCGCTGCTCATTGGTTCATTTTCTTTTTGTAGGTATTCGTTATTAAAATTCAGCCAAGCGGCAGGAAAACTATGCGTGATACACTACAGTTTGACTAAATCGACCAGCTGCTCTCGGGGTGTCTCGAACTAGACCTAATCTAAGGACCAGTTCAATTGCTACAGCTAAGGAAAAATACTTCCTTTCCTCCTTCCCGGTCTAAGAAAAACGATCTCTTTAATATATTTGTAACCATGCAATAAAATGACAATTAATATGTAAAACTGTAGATACACTCACCCCCTGCTCTAGACAAACTGAAAAGTAATAATCGAGTAGATACTTATGATGTCGACGATTTGTATGAACAACTTTGTATGCAGTCGGTAGGTACTTAAACAATGTAATAAGAAATACTTAAATAAGTTTGTACAAATAAATATTCTTATTCTTATTCTTAAATCTGTGCTATGGAAACATGCAACAGAGAGGAGCTTGCCTAGCCTAATTTCATGGACACATTTTGTACGTCATGGTTTTCATGGGTTTGAAAATGAAACATTAAGTTTCGTGCGAATTTGCACAATTAATTTCAACAAGCCAAGGTATATGCCCAGGCTGATGAAATAATTGGCAGGTTATTTAGTGAAGGTATAATAACTTTATTAAAATCAAATACAAATCAAAATAAAAAACTCTTTATTTCCATAAATACAATCAATGTAGGTACACTTAGAAAACGTTCACTAAGAAAATTACAATCAATTAATAAATGAAAACTAGTTTTTACATTTGAAACAATTGAGCTTACTGCGGAAATTTGCATCTACAGGTTGGTAGATTAGCTCAACCGATCTGTGTTGGTATAGTTTACGTGTTATTTAGTAAGTATATCAGTTTGCTTCTATTTTGAGAAGATAATTATCTCGAATCTATGATGCATAAGGCATCTGTTCAATATTCTACACATGGGTTTATCTTCCGTGACACGGCAACATGGTTCTAGCAGGAGTGTTAGATCATTACTCTCGGAAAGTGGATCTGCCAATCTTGATAGCTGCTAGAAACTCGGTCTTAACATAACCCACATTCGGTATTATAATTTTCCGTCAAGGAACTGATCTGATTTTTATACTGCTTTGACTAAAAAAATAGTATTTTTGCTAATATGTCCGTTTTTCGTAATAACTAGCAACCCGCCCCGACTTCCCACGGGTGCAATGCTGATACTAAATATACTACAGAATTGGCCCCCCGGCCGGTACCGCCGCGCGCTGCCGCAACCGCTATGCATTTTAAATATGTAATATCTTCGAAAATATTCATTTAAATTACATACTGTAAAGGGCCATATTGATTTATAATAAATGCACAATGTATTTAAGGTACTTAATTGGATAAGGATTAATGCTGTATTGCTTAAAATCGCTTCGTAAATATACGATAAAAAATGGTTATCGTGGGTGTATCCCTAAGAGATAGACATATACCATCGCGGAATTTTTTGTAGACCTTCTTCTGGTGTAAAATACTGCAGTGTTACAGTTGAGTCTGATCAAATGTGTCAAATAACCATTGCATATTAAATTAAAGGAATACCATAAAAGCCGCCAAATGCTGGAACGAGACGGAGAACTTTCGATTGCTTGTTTACACCAGGTAGGTAGGTATTCCAATCTGCTACAGTATCAGATTCCTTTAATTTAATATGCAATGGTTATTTGACCGATTTGATCAGACTTGACTGTAACAGTCAACTGATGGAGTACAGACCACCAATATTAAACCAATACTGGTTCTGACGGTTGTTCAATTTTGACAGTTGGTTTGATCAAGCATCAAACCCAGTTAGAACCGAAACTTTGACCACTAGGTATCCTCATAATTGATTAGATCGCTTGCAAACGGACCATACCACCATTTATCTGATAATATATTCAGCGCGGTAACCCAACATAAAAATATTGTTACTACTAAACCCCGAAACAAGTGCACAATGCAACTTTTGTGCACAGACTTGTATTGTCTACTTCAAGAGCTTTTATTGTGTATGCATTGTTGTGCACAAATTGTAGAGTTTGGGTGACGCCCGGAATTTCTATTGCTCTATTATTTTTGGTTTGTTTTGGTGTCTGATACAGGTAAAGCTCTTCTTCTAGAAATAAGGGATTTAGGAATTGTTTGTTCTAAGCAGTTTGTCTTTGTTTGGTTTTCACAACAAAAAGACCACTAGACTGTTTTCTCAGAAATGAAGGAAAGTATTTAAAATAATCCTCATTTTGTTAAACAAGCTTTTAAGTGTTGATACGGTAACCTTGACCAAGGTTGCCTATTTGAGCCGTTTGGGGTTGAAACCCTTGGTCCTTGGGTCCTGGGTGGAATTAGGTTAGGTTAGGTAATGCACACGCAATTTATATAGATCTTACCAAACTTCTTATAGAGTCCACAGGTGATCGGAATGCTGCCTTCTATTTCGGTCAACGAATTAGCATTACCATTCAACGTGGCAACGTGGAAATCATTTTATATGATTTCTGATACTAAATTTACAAAATAGGAAAAAGGAAACTCTCCGTCTTCTATCTGCAAAAAATATTTCTTCACTTTGGTGTTGATGAACATTTATAACAATTTATAAAATTGGTGTCTGCGACACAGTTTCACTAAAAACTACTGCGGGAATCATCGAGTTCTAATAGTTACTACAACCATGTAATTCGTTACTAAAGAAATTACTATGAATTAGTTTGAAAACTCGGTGAAGAATAAAAAAAACGGTGCAAACAAACTGCCCATAGATAACCTAAAATTCAGTCCGTTGATGCGTCTTTTTATGCGCAATTTAACTTGTTGATTTGAGATCGTCCCTTCAATAAATATTTCTTGAAACTCGACGCCAAACAATTGAATTCTTGTTATTGTATCGTGGTTTATTTACAAACAATCTACATCGAGTTTGGCTAGTATATAGAAGAGACAGATTACAAATAGTATAAACAAAATAAACATAAAATTAATAATAATTAAAAGTGTAGATATGGCCGTTACTTCCACAAAACAAATCAATTCGTACACACACAATAATATTAGGTCCTTACATATGAAATTGGCGTTTTGTATGGGAGGAACAAAAAGTCGAATATTTTTTAATATAATATATTTAATTAATCAAAGTATGAACCATTATTTTCTATGCACTTTTGCCATCTTATAGGTAGTTCATTGATCCCTTTACTAAAAAAACCAGTCGGACGGGAATCAATAAAATCTTTGAAGGCGATTTGGACTGCCCCATCGGAGTTGAATTTTTTCCCTTGCAAGAAGTTATCCAAATTTCGAAAAAAATGGTAATCTGTTGGAGCAAGGTCCGGGGAGTACGGAGGATGTCTTAGACTTTCCAATTGAAGCTCTTCTAATTTAGTAGCCGTCTGTTGCGCAGTGAGTGGTCTAGCGTTGTCGTGAAGCAGCAGTGGCGTGGAGCGATTGACCAGCCTAGGTTGTTTAGCCGCTAGCTTTTCCATCATGGTTTGCAATTGCTGACAATAGACATCAGCCGTAATAGTCTGGCCAGATTTGAGAAAACTGTAATGAACAATACCGGCACTAGTCCACCAAACGCTTACAAGTAACTTTTTTGGGGTTAATTTTCGCTTGGGGCAGGATTTGGCTGGCTGGCCAGGATCCAACCATTGCGCTGAGCGCTTCCGATTATCGTAAAGAACCCATTTTTCATCACAGGTAATGATTCGGTTTAAAATACCTTCATTATTGTGCCGGTTTAGTAATGTAACGCAGCAGTCGACGCGCGTTTGCCGGTTTGCTTCAGTCAATTCGTGAGGTACCCACCTTTCAAGCTTTTTAATCTTCCCAATTTGCTTCAAGTGAATTAAAACAGTTTTATCACTAACACCGTAGCCTGCAGCTAACTCGGACGTGGTTTGCGATGGATCCGCTTCCACAATAGCCTTCAACTCTTCATTATCAACTTGAGTCTCAGGCCGTCCACGGGGCTTGTTCTGCAAGTCGAAATTTCCAGAACGAAAACGTTGGAACCAAAAACGAACTGTGTTTTCTTTTGCAACACGACCGCCATACACATCATTCACCCTTCGAGTTGTTTCCGCAGCACTAGTGCCACGGCGGAACTCGTACTCGTAAATAATGCGATATTTTAAGTTTTCCATTTTGTAAAATGAGTGACGCAAACAGAAAAAAAACAGAAGAAAAAAAACAAATGAATGACGATCATCGAAGCACAAATACACGAGTCTATAGCTGTACAAATTTGAATTTGGAATTCCTTACCAAAGAGGAGAAATTTGTGATTAAAGTGGCCAGTACGAAAAACGCCAATTTCATATGTAAGGACCTAATATTATTTCGTAATTTTTTCTGCCAAGGCTTCAGCGAAGCGACCCGAGAGGCCGCGTCGTCGTTGCTGTGCAATGAACTGTCGTACATGACCGTGTCCGGTGGCAGTCAAGGTGTTAATACTATAATAATAACCTTGCGTGAGTTCGTTGTACAACCTTCCAGCTCACATCGAAATAGAGAGACAGAAGAGTATTCTATCTGTTATGTTACAGTTATATCTGCTATGTATATGCTGTTATGTTACAGTATCTACCAATGAAGCAGGATTCAAGCAGATTAACTCTTAGACTCGGAATGCGATTCATACGCATGACTCCATACTACCATAGACACGCGCAGCGAGTCTAAGGGTTAAAAATAATGCGTGAACTGGAGGAGGCCTTTACCCTAAGGGGGTCCTAACCAACGAATATACAGGGTGTCCCAGAAGTCGACGTCAAGCCGGGAGCGGGTGACAGGCCGAGTCGTAATAGTGAAAAAAAAAACTAAGTTTTGTTTTTTTTTATTATAGGTATTTATTAAATTTCGGTAAAATCTACACCGTGTGATAGTGTTTTTACTCCCATTCCTACAATTTTTAACTTTTTTAAATTATTTTTTTAATTATGTAATCCTGAATAATGCTTCTGTAAATTCTTGCCTAAAATTTTAAGCTCATTGCCCCACCTTGGAAGAAAATGACACTATTTGCCCAACTAAGTATTAAAAGTGAAATCTTTGGCCCACTTTAACTGCCTGTACTGAAAAAAAAATGTACTACGCCAACTCTTGCTAGTAATCTAGCAAGTTTCTTTGTTTTTTTTTTTATGTAAAGAAACCCAAAAAAGTAATGAACAAATTTTTTAGTGTCATTTTCTTCCAAGGTGGGGCAATTAGCTTAAAATTTAAGGCAAGAATTTACAGAAGCATTATTCAGGATTACATAATTAAAAAAATAATTTAAAAAAGTTAAAAATTGTAGGAATGGGAGTAAAAACACTATCACAGAGTGTAGATTTTACCGAAATTTAATAAATACCTATAAATAAAATAAAATAAAAATAAATAAAAAGTATTTATTTCAAGCAATTTAAACTCATAACATAACAGTAACACAAAAAGAAAAATTAAAAACTAATAGGATTGCTGGGAAGGTGGCGTTCACAGCAGTGCCTGGTGTACGGGCAGTCCAGCCTCCCTGCTATCATTGCCAGCACGGTGTTGGAGCTGGCCCGCAACCTGCGCACCAGGGAGGCGGCGCGCTTGCGCATGGTGGTATGGAAACAGTCAACCCGCGCCGCCGCAAACATCCCTGATGCGCTACAATAGCGGGGCAGCCCCAACACCGCTCTGAACGCATTGTTGTACTGGACGCGGATGGCGCTGTACGTCGCGAGCGTATACTTCGCCCACAGGCTGCACGTATACAGAGAGGTGCAGTACGCTCTAAAGAGCGTTAACTTCACCTTCTCTGAGCTACGCGCAAACCTCCTGGCAACCATATTCGCCCGCACCGACAGCGCCCTCCGCTCCCGTTCGATGTCATCATTGTCTTTGAGGTCGGTAGTGACTATGTGACCTAAGTACTTAAAAGAGTACACCCTCTCTAAATCAACACCGTTCAGTCGAACGGGTGGGACGTTTTCCAGCCTCTTTCTACCGGCCTCAAAGACCATGAACTGACTCTTTTTTGAGTTATACACCAGTCCGTGACCACAGGCGTATTCCTCACAGATTTTCATGAGCTCCCTCAACCCGCAGATCGAGGCGCTCAGCAGAACCATATCGTCGGCATAACTGAGGTTATTTATAGAAACATCATCAATATGACATCCGATATGGCGACCGCTGAGCGTCGAAATCAGCGCGTCTAAGTAGAGGTTGAACAGCGTGGGTGAGGTCAACCCGCCCTGTCTCACTCCACATTCCAGCCGATATGGATCCGACATTGCTCCCCCCCATCGTACGCTGTTGATCTGGTGCTCATACCAATACTTAAATATTTTTCTAAACTCGGGTGGTAAGTTGATGCTATCTAGCTTTTCCCACAGTATGTCATAAGCTACCAGATCAAAAGCCTTGGACAAGTCAAGGAAGCAGGCATATACCGGCGTCCCACGATCTGTGTAGTATCTGACGGTATGCTTAAGACACAGTATTGCACTCTCAGTGGACAGCTTAGGTCGAAATCCAAACTGATTGTCATGCAGATTAACGTACTTATCTAACTGTGTATTAAGCATACCGTCAAACACCTTAGCAATGATGGTAGCCAACGATATGGGTCGGTAGTTCGTCTTGTCCCCTAGGTCTCCAGTCTTATCTTTCACCACTGCCACTACGATCGTTTTCATCATATCGGCGGGCAAATATGAGTGACTCACGCAGAGCGAGTAAAACATAGCTAGCACCCCATTGATATGGGGACCTGCATGCTGGAGATGCTCTACGCTGATACCATCGTGACACGGGGATTTACCTTTGGAGAGCGATTTTATAGTTTGGGCTACCCTCTTTGCTGTGAATATATATTTGAGCTCCTCCTTTGGCTCTTCCTCAGCATTGAGCACCTCCGTATGCTTACTCAGTGGTGACTTTACTGTAAAGTATTCCTTGAAGATGTTCGCAATACAATCAGGATCACTCATACCGTCCACACTCAGCGGTCGACTCGGCCTCACATTCACCTTATTGGTGCTCCGCCAGAAGTCGCGAAAGTTTCCACTAGCGTGCTTCCTGGCCAAGTCATCCATTTTGATTTGATCCTGATTGTCCTATAATTAAAAAAAACAAAACTTAGTTTTTTTTTTTCACTATTTCGACTCGGCCTGTCACCCGCTTCCGGCTTGACGTCGACTTCTGGGACACCCTGTATGTATATAAAAAATTTCATCGATCAAATTTATTATGTATACAAATTGAATTTATCCAGAAATGCATGTTATTTTTCTACTTACTATTTTTATAAATCTACTCAAATTCATTCTATTTGACATTAAATATGTTATTAGACAATTTACAATAAATTAAGTAGTAATTAATGTACCTACTACTTAAGTACCTAATGTAATATAAATGATGCATGATTTGTTTACTATTGTTATGATGTTATGGAATTAAAGTCTTTTTGATTTTGATTTCGATGAGTTCGTTGAAAAGCGATTGTTTGTTATATTATTATAACTGAAATTATGGGGTCCGAAACATTGAACAACTTTAAAATGCATTATTATCAAGGGCAAACTCTTGATATTCGATTCTATTTATACAACGGCCCCTTAGCAAACCCTAATAACACTCGTCCAAACAATATTGACAATAAGACACCCTGGGATATTTTTTTATAATCTATAATGAATAGAATCATAAAAGCGTGACTTCTTTGTGCTTAATCGGTAAAACTAGCACCTTATCTGGTTGAAATACGGCTCATATTGTTAAATAGGGTAAAGGTACCAGGGAATTACCGCATTACCATAATTTCATAACGAAGGGTGAACGATTTTCTAATATAACGCTCGTACTTTGATTTTTTATAGCGCTTTCTTTCATAGGAGTTATATTTCCCATTATCGTACGGGATAAGTTCCCCTCTACTTTGAGGGCATAATTTTACTTTATTGCCTTATGTGAGCGCTTAAACTTTAACAAGTTTTGCTTGGCTTTTGAAAATTCTGTGGCGGCAGGAATGGAACATTTATATCGGCTTTTTATCTGTCTTTCAGTTGGTTATTATTACTTAAATAGATTATTTCTATGGTCATTTAGAGACTCTTTGCAAATTGTAGGCAGTCAGAGTAACAAAAAAATATCTAAAAATGTAAAAAAATAGGTTATCATATCACAATACGCCCTATAGTTATTTATTACTATAGCTAACTACTGATGTCCTCCTAGCCGAATTTCGACCACGGCGGCCAGTCTCATCGGAGACTAGCCAGATGCGCAGGACATATTATAGTGCACAAGTGTGTCCGCAAACACAGATGCACTCTCTACTCCCTCACTCTCATAATCCGATGGGACGGTAGACCGACACGACCGGGAAGGGGTCAAGCGCAGGACCAGGGCTTAGAGTGCTTTCCGGGGGCTAACTACTATAGTTACTATAGTTTTACTATACAACAAAACAGCTTCTGTACGGTCACTGTACCATTTAATATAAATAGAACCGAAGAACTACCAGAAAATGCAGTTGAAACACGCATAAATACTGGTAATACATAAATAATCCCGCAGACCGACTCCCTAATACCCATAAATCGAAATATCGGATTGTTCACTGCGGCCGGTCTGATAACACATAACTCTGTGATGTATTCGCAGTTTGACGGTCTAGCTTATGATTTCGGGGGTGGCTGATTCGACCATTGCAAATTCAGTACCTAGTTAGCTTTTTGAAGCTCGAGTACCCTGGGGCGTTTATCCAGGCTTTACCTTTTAACATAGTGTTCAATAATGATTTATTGACGACCTCTGTGGCGCAGCGGGCGAAGGTCCGCCTGCGATGCAAGAGGTTGCGGGTTCGATTCCCGCCTCGGGACAAATGTTGTACGATCTGCAGATATTTGTTAAGGGTGTTCTGGATGTTTTCTATGTATCATAAAAAATATCTGTCTATGTAGTGTATTGTACTAAGAATAACAGTTATCTAGTACCCAAAACACAAGCTCTGCTTAGCTTGGGGCTAGATAACGCTGTATGAATTGTCCAGCATTATTTATTTATTATTTATTTATTATTCTAATGTACTTTGGACCGAGGTTCAAAGCTGCGAGGAGAGCATGAAGTCTTTTACCAAATGGTTCACACGTTCCTTATCGTAGGTAATTTTAGGTTATTGATTGCATTTAAAAATATGTTTCACAAATTATGAATGTGAATTTCTTAATGATAAATTGTATTTTTTCAGCCATTACTGTTCCACTGCTGGGCAAAAGCCTCTCTTTTCTCCTTGTTGTAATTATGTATATATTTTTTATTTTATTTTGACATTAACTTATTACTTCCATCTTTGACATTCATGACAATTCCCTTGCTTGTCTGCCTCGTTGGTCTAACGGTCAACTTGTTGTCCTGGGTTCAAATCCTGGGTCGGGCCAATAGTTGTTTTGTTATTGGGGTTTTTCTTGCAAGAAAAAATCACAGTAGCAGCCCAGAGTCAGGAAGTTGGCGGTGTAACACCCCTGTAACCCAGAAAATACGTTAAGACGTTGGGCCTGCGCTTGACATCTCCCTGGTCGTGTGAGTATGCCGTCCCATCTGATTACGAGAGTGAATTAATAGAGAGTGCACCTGTGTTTACGCACACAATTGTGCACTATAATATATCAAACACTAGTTTCTGCCCACTGCTTCGCACGCGTTGTTTCTATGGAAACATTTAAAGGTAATTTCTATCCCACGGGAACTGATTTATGGGATAAAATGCCAATGTTAGATTCCAGGATTAAAATTACCTGTGTGCAAAATTTCAGCCAGATTCGTTCAGTAGTTTTGGCGTGAAGACGTAACAAACAGCCATCCATCCATCCATCCAAACTTTCGCATTTATAATATTAGTGTGATTAGTGTGATACTGTGGTTATAAACATTATAGTTTAATATCACGACAAACACACTCTTAAGCATACTTACGTACAAGGTTCTAAACTGCCGTCTCTATAAGTATTGTAATCTTTTACGAAAAAGTCTTTACAACTTAAAGTTTTACCCACTAACCCAATAAAAAACTAACAGAACAACACAACATCGTCTTTTTATTTACTTTAGGGTCTAAAGTTCCCATAAAGCCTGTTCTTAAAGCTCTATCAAAGGCAATCAGCGTTATTTACAATAATGGCCTGGTAGTCCCCGGATCGAATCTCCACGCTATACAATACTATCTTTACGATGTAATCTGAATCCGAAAGATTAATCTTTATATTGCCTTTTGTATTGCCATGGTTTGGGTAATCGCTTTTTGGACACGTCGAACGAATGTCTTGTAATTTTCACTACATAAATAATATAACTAATAATAATAATAAACATTTAGAGAAGAGCGACTCAAAATAGAGCAAACTGGCAAGAGATTGAGAAGGCCTTTATCCAGAAATAGATAAACATTATAAACATTTAATGAATGACACTACATATTTAGAATTTATTATTTTCATAATTGTTGTTAAAATATAATAATTTATAAATTAATCACAATAACATTGGTTTAAAATTACAAAATTACTGGTAAATTGTATTTTAAACATGGGGAATAAAGGCTATTAAAAAAACAAATAATAATAATAAATAATAATAATAAATAATAATAATAAAATCATAATCAAATCACCAGCGCACCATCGATGCAATCATATAAGCAAAAGCTTAAAAATTGGCTTATTGACATGTGTTTTTATGATATTAATGAATTAATTATAATGAAAATGAATTGATATTTTGACATTCCGATTTTATATAATATAAAATTGTATTGTTTAATATTTATGATTATTGTTATGTTTACTGAATCCAATTGTTAATTTATAATGTTATTACTACTATATTAATTTTAATTATCACTACTTACAAATTAAGTAAGACTATGTACCACTTGTACCACTTGTACGACCTGTAACGATGCTGCCAATAAATAATCTGAATCTGAATCTGAATCACCCACTGCTGGGTACAGGCCTCCAAACTTATGTGCCACTCCACACAGTCCTGCGCCAATCTCATCCAGGTGGAGCAAGGCGCTAACTGAATGGCGTCCAAGAACTGGAGAAATAATTATCTATGAGTAATATTCCACTTGAGAAAATTATGAAAGGTAGGAGCATGCCCAAAGCATGCACCTAACAATTTATTAATATCTACTTGCTACAAATGAAAATGCTGTGTGGTTTGCACCACCCCAACTCTTCCCGCGGGTGTCGTAAGAGGCGACTAAGGGATATCCACCGGGGTGGGCAGCAGCGCCCCTGCATAACAATTCTACCACCGAACCGCGATCCCAAACCCGCATACCAGTGTAGGGATTATGGGCACTACCCCCCATGTGATAAAAGCCAATAAGGCGCTTATCAGGGGGAGGCCTGCGTCCAGTAGTGGACCTATACAGGCTGTTGAGGAGATTGAGAAAATGCTACAACGCTGGTCTTCCGACAGAAACGTTTGGTCATTATGGCTGTTATAAATTTCCGTCTCTTCTAGAAATTTGTCTAAGTTGACGTTCTTTAAATGACACAAATTCGCTTATAACGTAGGCGTAAATTGAAAATAACCTGAAATTGTTTGTACTTTCTTCAGAAGTCGGCGTCGAGTATTTACATCTTCATAATTTGAATTTCTTTATTGCCTTTGGGTTCAACAACTCCGAAGCCGGAAAACGTCCATTCTGTACGTTATATTATCAATGCCCTCTGTAGATAATAGTTTGTATAGAATTACCACAGAGAACAGAATAGTGAGTATGGCAAGAAAGAACAGATGTGGGGTGGGATTATTGTAAATTAGTTTTGATAAGGTGGACGATTTGATGTGATTGCGAGTCTATTATGGACACTTGGACAGGGTGGTGAATATGCTCGCTAAATGATAATGGATTTATTATGGACCTTTGGTTAAGTTTTTGCCATTTTGGACATTTTGACATTTTGGCATAAGTTCTGCGATTGTAGTGTAGTTTGTAGTACACCTAATTCACAGTCCTTTGATAAGCTAACTACTTCAGAGCTCGATAAAGGTTGTCTGGCAGACATTGCTCTTCGACGAAAAGTCTAATAGTCACATATTTAAAATTTTGATTCTTTCGTAATTGTATAAGTAGTGTATATTTTGTAAAATTCTGTTGTATATGTTTATCTATACTCATTGTATATCTGTACCACCAGCTGGTTAATTTAGATGCATTAGTGATTGATAAGTGAGTGTATCACGAATGTTATTTTTGACGCTCATTAGTATTTTTTTTTTGTTTTTTTTTCGTATTCAGAAAACAGTCAAAAGCGACGAGATTAGAATGCGTGTAGGACTTACGAAATCATTTGAATTAATCAACTAGTTAAATTGCCACAAATATTGTTTTTGTTCAAAGTGTTCAAACCACCTTTATTCATCCTAATCCCTCCTGAAAATGGTGATAGTCGGAGATTGTGGTGGATGGTGCTGGGATCACCCAGCACCATCTACCACAACCAGTTTGGCCGTTTGGGGATCACTCCAAACTGCCCTTTGAGGTTGATATTTGGTGTGGTGTTTGGAAGTGGTCAAGAAAAGTCACTTCAAAGCAGTCAATTGCAAGCGCAGGTAAAATACATGTCTGCTGCGTGGTCGGTTTATCCGAACACCACCCTTGGATCGACTTTCGTCGCTTGAAGAGTTCATTACAGCGTGTCAACAGCACACTATAATTATCTATGCCGTTTGTTGCTTGTGGCTCAGGTTGTGTGGTTTAACGGCTCCATCACTGTGGTAGATTTCGCAGACGATCCAAAGCATCATACGAAGTGATATGCAGCAGATGCTTATAAGAATAGGAGATATAGCTCTCAAGGGGTTAACTGCTGCAATGCTACCAAGCGGAGAGTGTTTTCGGCCTCAGGGCGAAATCTTTTTAAAATAAGACTTAAGGGTAAGAAAAATAAGTACATAATCTATCTGTAGCAGGTGAATGGTAAAAACAGTAATTTTATCAAATTCAAGAGTCCGCTCTGGAACGCGGTTTAGCGCTTCAACTGGATCAACTTTATGTCGATAAAATGCGATGATGTCGTTTAAAGGCCAAACTGAGTTTATATGTAGTACTCTTATTTATCACCTTATAAAACAAATTTTACATAGTTAAACATATAGAGAACAGCAATGGAACTGGCGGCCTTATCGCTTAAAGCAATATGAGCAGAGATGCGACGTTGCTCTTTTTGGGCACGATGGTGAGCAAAATGAGCAACTTCGCATCTTTGCCTACACTATACAAAATAATACTTTTAAAGAGGCATTAAAAATAAGCTTATGATAGGTATCACAAACTGCAAAATCGATTTCTGAAAATTCCTTCACTTATCATAATATTATGATAAAATATAAAATATGGTGGCGCTGATTTGGGTCGGGTTAGCGCCTTAAGTGGAACTTTGTTGAAATGTCATGTCTGAACCGTATACATGTCACACAGTATATAGGTATTACGAATTTGAACTAGACCAAGCTGAAATTAGTTATTTTGATCTTTGATGTTTTGGCAGCATATGGTGAAATCGGACTATAAATTTTCGGCCTAGTTCGCCGGCCTAAAGCAGAGTAAATTGATGGCTCTAAAAAAATCTAGCCCCATCGACCTAAATCCTCAAAAATAGCACAAGATTTAATTAAAACTCAAATTACAATAGATACAAAAGTGATTTGATGCGAATGAATCATTTTGATCGATGAGATGAGCTCACTCACGTGCGAAACGGGGTGCATTGTTACGTTACTAATGGCCCATGTGAATAACTGACAGCGGTTTATTGTGTCCGGGTGACGGTGTGTTCAGAGCTTTAGAAAGTTTAACTTAAACACGAGGTACCTATGCTGTTAGGTGCTGCGGCTAGGTGGTGATTATTTTGCCTTGACACCAAAATCTAATAAAAAAAAAAGACGGGTTGCACTCCGGGAGTGCCGGCAGAAGTGAAAACTTGATTATTAACGTTGAGCATGTTTGATATTTTGGAATGGTTAGGGAATAATTTTGCACCAATTGCTTTATCAGTATAAAAGTACTATCATTTATGTGGTAGAATACAATATTCATTTATTGCGCCATCGTACACAAACATGACAACCTAAACGAAACAGTAGGCCCAGGCATACATTTTCGCCGCGCCGTAGAGAGGGGATAGCTGTCTACTCTCCATCCGTCTTACGCTTTTTCGATCAGGTCACGTGTTCTGACGCGAGTTTAAGATTTTATACCCATTACAGAAAAAGCGCTCAACGCCGCTAAAGAAGTTTTCACTTCAAAAAAGTTTGGGGTAAGGGGATCAATTCTGTAGACTCACCATAGGCTACACGTTTATTAAGGTGGTCCTATTGATAAAGTAAGAAATAAAAACCTAGTGTGAAAAGAAAGCTTGAATATAAACCTACGTTATCAAATTTAGGTATAGGTAACAGTCTAGTAATGCTAATTACCACACAATGATAAATTTATTGCCTGTTGCAAAGCTACTTGATGCAATTGAAACAAATCTACCACATACTTTTAGGTGGGCCACGGCGACCATCCATTGAAAGCGCAAAGAGGACATTTTGGCCAGATTAAATGTGAAATGATTCGAGTAAAAGAGGCTTATTATTTTTAAAGTTATCAAGAAAAAAAAAACAATCAAAATATCCGTAACATTTTCACAGCTGGGGATAAAGTCGGATAAAAGTCAGTTCTTGTAAACTGCATTAAGCCCGCCCATACACAAAACCCACTCGACTGTAAATCTCCTTTGAGTGTTCGCTTCGTTTTAAACTTATAATAATAGAATTCCGACGAATTAATTGTATTATTCCTAGGGCGGGTTTCGTAGCCGGTCGCACGTAAATAATTTGTTGTTACATAAATATTTCTTTTGGCTTTGTTCAATCGAAATTGCTCAGTAGTTTTTGAGAGCTTTCGTTCTGGAAAGTTATATCAAAAGAATATCAAAGCATATTTAGCTAACAAAGAACTCATTGAACTCGCCATTCTTGAACTTTTAGTCACAGATAAACTATATCTGTGGCACAACAGTTTGGAGGCCTATACCCAGCAGTGGTTGAAGTCGGAAGATGATGATTATGAAACTATATCTACATCTAGGTTTAGGTTCTTAAATAGTTCTAGCAATTATGCATGCGTTCTACCAACATGCATTCACATGAATAATTGCTAGAACGATATAATTTTATTTATAGAACAAATTCATTTGCACCCCTTGGAGTCGAGACCCTAGGTCCATGGGGTACCGAGGCTCTTCGGGTTTTAAAAAAAATTGCTGAGCGTCTGGTCGAAGCGATGCGTGATCCGAGAGCTGGTGAGTATCTGGCACAGCGCTTCAGCATTGCCATACAGCGGGGCAATGCAACCAGCGTCTTGGGAACTCTTCCGACTGGTATTGATATGGATCAGCTGCTCTATCTGTACAGTGTTTGCAACAGTCTGCAGTTAGCTCAATTATTTCAATTGTAAGTACTAGTTCTAATTTGTTTATATTATTTGATTGTAATTTCCTTTGTCAATAAAGAGTAACTAAATAAAAAAAATATTAGATTGTAGATTGTTTGCAAAAGTCTGCAGTTAGCTCAATTATTTCAATTGTAAATACTAGTCCTAATTTATTTCTATTATTTGATTGTAACTTTCTTTGTGAATAAAGGCCTCACTTTATAGAACAATAGAAGTATTATAATTTTATTCCGAGCGATATGGTATATATGTAAATAAAATAGACAATTTTATTTAAATATATATCTCAGGGCCAGATTTTAGGCGAAGTTGCTAAGCCTTTTTATTCCCCTAGCAACTATCAAGCGACCTACACCAACACATTTATCAATTCGCACATTTACCGACTGTATAGGAACTACAGTTGCTAGGACTGGTACAGTATTATACCGTGCCTACCGTTGAGTTATGACCCGGTAATATGGACTAAATGTTCGCGCTTTTTCTTTATGTGAGCCACTCACGCACGCATGGATAAGAGATTAGGTTATAGGTGAATAGACCGGGCAAATTCATCAGGTACCTACTACAGTTTCACTGTAATTTAGATAGTGTTTATTTATTTATTTTATTTATTTATATATGGCCCATAGCTCAGCTTTAAGCTCTAGCATGTCACCATACTGCAGCGCTGGTATTCTGCTAAGGGCTGCATTTAGGTCACGGACACCTTGGTAATACAAATTAAAAAATAATACTTATAACAAAATAAATTACATTAAATTAACCAAACACAAAACATACGCACCTAAAACTCCGGTTAAATTTAAAATAAATTAGAATAAAAAGGAAGGATATCACTAAATTACTTACTATATCACACACCCATGATATTCTATAGTGGTGTGGTCTTGGCTGATAAATAAAACCTCTTCCAATTCAGTAAATAAATATCGTGGAAGATAAGTAAGCAGCGTGAAACTACGCAGAGTCTTCTCGTCATCCATACCGAAGCTTGAAAACTAAAGTTTCAGTCAGCCAGTGCGTCCTACACGTTATGGCCTACAGAGCTGACACGTGGATACTGACGGTAGAGCTGGTCCACCAGTTCAAAGTCCCTTCAGCGAGCTATGGTAAGAGCTATGCTGGAACAGGGATGATGATCTGCGAAAGATTGCAGGCAGATGCTGGATGCGGCAAGCTGAAGACAGGGCGCTGTGGCGCTCATTAGGGGGAGGCCTATGTCATGCAGTGGAATAATATAGGCTGACGATTATGAAGGTGAAGTGAGTAAATTATACCAACGATAAAAGACGAAGTGTACTTCTGTACACTGCCTACGGTACAAAATGAAATAATTTCTACTAAATTAAAATTTCCACGAGCCCACCCTCTGTCTATCGAGAGCGGTTGTGTTGGAATAATCCTCCAGTTTTAAGCGAGGCTTATGTCCGTATAGTCCATAAGCTGCTGATAATAACTGTATAAATATAAATATTATTATTTTAAGTTAAGCCCAAGCGATCTAAACCAACGTTTATATACCTAATTGTAATTTTTATGTGTACCACTACCACATCTAAGGGGTTCAATTAAACAAATAAGTAGATACGTAGAAATATTTTACTTTCATTGTCAACAGAAGTGAATCAGCCGATGAATTATTTCGAATCGGATACAACCACAGAAGGTCCATCACCTCTCCTGCCCCTGCCATTCTCGCTACTCCACATGGACTAGGCTCAGAACTAGAGAGTTACATAACGAACCATGGACATGGCATTTATTCACCATCGGAGTGATGGACAGTCCTCTCTGGAGAGGGTGCCTCAGCGACGACAAATCAGCTGCCTACGTAGTCCTGGAATGCGAGGGAGTAACAGCACAACGAACAGAAATCCTCAACTTGCCGAGGTCACTTCGCGGATCTTGTGAAGATCCCAGGAAGATTCTGCGCTTCTGGACGGAGTTAGGCTGGCTATGCTAGCTAACGAAACGCCCTATACTCAGTTGATCGCCTCAGTGAGGCGACTCCCAGACACGGGCCGGATTGTTGATCGTCTTATTGTGGTTCCTAGCAGTCAACATGATTTTCATTGGTCTATTATGCATATCAATAAACCTATACTGAAAATAGTTACTCCCATTTTGATTTATCAACTGAAATTAATCTTTATTATATCTTTTCATGCAATAATTGCAAATATACGTTACTTCATCAGGTTCCAAGAAAATTAATAAAACATAGGCCTTCGCATACAAAAATTCAGAGACATCAAGATTTATAAGCTCGGGGGGATGCGGGTGGATGTCGCCAAATCCTGTCTGAGTAAAACCGCCATGTGGTTACTCAGATATCCTTTTTCAAGATGGTGGACATGGACACCAACAGTTGAGTAAGGGATAATAGACCAACTACGAGTCCAAATGCGGAAATACGAGTTCTTCTACCATAATTAGAACCATAACAGAAGTATATCAGAGCCTCATCGAAGCATGACAGCTGTAGCTAATTTATCGTCTGTCACTTCTTTCCATCACGGTCATCACGTTCACACGCGAGCTACAACCAAATGAATTTATATGACTGAAACAGCATATCTGTTGGTTTAGCCGACTCAGTATGCAGAGGTAGAGGTCGTAGATGGGCCTTGGATAAAATTATTATTGCTTTGGCGTGTATCTATCGAATATGCGTCTTGTCTATGTATGATTCCTTATTTGATGTGACCTATGCTGATACGGATAATGCGCGATCTTTGAATTCATATTAGTGTGCTTGGTTTAGATGTTTAGATGGATTGATGGATATATACTTCTTCATGCCAAATCTACTGAACGGATCGGGGTGAAATTTAAGATGTAGCTCTAAGCCTGAAATCACACCTAGTCTACTTTTATCCCATACAACAGTTCTAATGGAATAGAAATAACCTTTAATTGTGTGTGGCCACGATCTTACTTAAATGATCTTACTCGTACTATTTTCATATAATTTACCTTATCTTACTAGATTATGTACTTACATAATCTAGTAAGATAAGGTATATTATATGAAACTACTTTTATGCCACATACTTATGTGGCATAAAAGTAGCACACTTTCTCATTTGTATGCGTAAAAAATGGTATTACAGAAAATGTCTAATAGAAACTTCAGCAATTCACATATTTTTTCCATAAGCTCTCGGGTTCGAGATATTACGATAGGTTCTTAGAAAGTCCTAAGGGAGTTCGTCGAGGTCTTAAGGGGTAATTGTACCCCTTGCGTACATTGGTAGGCACTTGCTTTGTATCATTCACAATTCTTAACAATATAGAATTTACTTTAAATGACCTTATTTATTTTATTTTTAGAATTTTGGAAAAACTATAGGTAGGTTTTTACAAATTTCAGATGAACGTTAGATGAACCGGATAGACCTGTGCACGTTTTTTTGACGGCTAATTACAAGTTTCCGCAGATATAGTTAAAAATAGCATAATGAATAGAAAAATGATGAAAACAATAAGAACTAAGTTAACTAGGTAACATAATTTATATAGTTAGCTTTTACTTGAAAAAATTTATCACTAAGAAAGCGTCTAAGCTTACTTGTACTGGTGTTGAATATGTCTACCTAACTGTTCCCATGTACTGAAGAATTAAACAAGCAAGAATTATTGTCAGCTTTACGACCTGCCTACTCATACTTATCAAAACCTTAGCATTTGACTTTTCAGTATCAAAACGTCGGCACATACATTAAACTTCTCATCAATGAGTTTCAGTTACTAATAATACTTCCTTGCTACTTTATTTTGTAATACTTATGCGTACGTGAACCAACGCATATATATTCACCACTGAAAACATGTATTCACCACTGAAAACTTATTTTCAGGTAACCTGTAATAAGTTTTAAGTTTGTACGATCTGCTAATATTTGTTCCGGCTGTTCTGAGTACCTATTTCTATGTATGATAAAAATATCTATCATGTCATGTATTGTATTAAGTAATTCAGTCATCTAGTACCCATAACACAAGCCCTTGGCGTTAGATGATGCTGTGTGGATTGTCCTGCAGTATTTACTTATTTATTTGTCTAATGTTTTATTCAAAACCTAAGCAAAAGGTAGTTTTAATTTCACAGGCAAGTTTCGGCTCTGAAAATACCTACAAGGCACTTACAACGCTGCCATCATCGCCCTGTGGCCATACCAACGTTAGCAAATAGCTGTTCTGAGAGAAGAATTGACGAGTGCGATAAGTAAAGCCCGTCCTACCTAGAAATTGTGACACTGAATACTTCCGTTGCCCATGATGCACATAACAAGTTTGTGCCGTTGTAAAACGATTAATGAATAACAAAAACTTATAATAACAAAAATCGCGTGCAAAGCTGCGGGCAGAAAATAGGAATACATTTTTACTCCTCTGCGCTCAAAATATCGCATCCGAACCGAATAATGCAATCATTATTACCCTGCCTGTTTTCATTACTTTTCTGCACTAGCTTTTTTGGACAGGAATAAATATGATTTTCGCTGGTATAATTTTACCGTATTCCCAAAATATTTCCGTTAGCCATAGTACACACGGTTAAGCTCTTTATACAAGGGCTTGTGCAGGGAAGAGCCTCCGTCATGTTTATTCTTGTTGACGTTTTTTTCTGCCGACAAGCATCATTGTTGTGTTTCATTTGAAGGGTATTGTTTTAGATAAAAAAGGAGACTAGATTATGATTGTGTTGGATATAACAAGTTGATGGACGCTTAGTAAAAGTCCAAGCTCTTTGGTAAACGCTATGCCTTGGTTTCTTTGTCCTGGTCCAACTCCAGCTCAAGATGTGTCTTTGAAACGACTATGATTGAAATTTATTTATTTAATTAAAACAATGCCAACATAATGCATAGAAACACATTTAACATATCTAGATATATCCAGACAGATATTCCAAACAATATCAAACAATTCCATAAAGTGACTTACAAAACTAAATTATTACTGTTTCTAATTTCTACATTTGTAATATTGTTTGTTTGTTTATGCAAAATTGAACATTACCAAAACAGCCTACGATTTCATTAAAGCAAATAAAGTTTTATTAAATTTTATCTCTGCGAACTCGTCTCACGTAACTTATGCACCCCAAATCAAACATATTACAAGACCAAACACCCTATACAATGCACCCTACTGAGTCATCCCCTTCGCCCTTCAACAATGAGCAATCAATGGCTAAATTAAACAACCGCCTTTTTTCATACTGGAAATGACCATTTTAAAACCCATTCTTGTTGTCTCGAGGTTAGTATTGTTAAATATTATCTGTCTCGAGTGAGAGATACCCCAGTCTTTATTTACACCAAGTGGATTTTCTTCTTGAATTTGCTTTAGCCGGGATAAAACTTGTCTTATAAAATTGTGAAACGGAATACGTTGACGTCAAGTAAATCTAGAAATGTAATTCTTCTATCTATTTGCTACTATTAAAACGAAACTTCTGTTAAAGTCCACAGGTTATCGGAATGCTGGATTCTATTTCAGTCACTGAATTAGCATTACCATTCAACGTGGCAATAGTAGCCAGCATTCTGGGCACTCTGCCTTCTGGTGACGGCTTAGATTTTTAGGAAATAGATAAGTCTTTTTGTTTGTGTAACTGTTATTGTAACTTTCTATGTTAACCTACCACAATTTGCTACTTAAGTACTTACCTAACTTCATCAGATGGTTGAATCTACTCTACTCTTTTATCTTGTAAATTTTTCCTTAACTTCGTCTTTCGTCAAGTTCTTTTTACCCGCGAGAGTTATGTTTTTCGAGTGTTTGTGTTATTATCTGATACTCTTTATTTCCTTGAAGCATACAAACGGCTGAAGCGTTTTTGATGAGGGTTAAAAGTACTCGTCTGGACTCCTATATGGTTCTTTTTGTACCTATGACTTGCTTTTGGGTAAAAAAGTGAAAAAAAAACGGACCCGACGCCGCGTTGAGTCGTTTTTTTATAATTTTCAATTAATCACACTAATATTAAAAATGCGAAAGTTTGGATGGATGGATGGATGGATGGATGGATGTTTATTACCTCTTCACGCCAAAACTGCTAGACCGATCGGGCTGAAATTTTGCATACAGGTTATTCTAAACCTGGAATCAAACATAGGCTACTATTTATCCCATAAATGAGTTCCCATGGGATAGAAATCACATTTAAACGTTTCCATAGAAACAACGCGTGCGAAGCCGCGGGCAGAAACTAGTTATTAATACGCCATGGTTCGTTGTTTCTATAGAGACGAAATTACAAGTCAGTCAAAAGAAAAAGACGTAAAGATTAAGACGTCACTTCTAGTAACTCTACCATTCTGTCTAACCCTTGTTTGCTTAACATGGAGATGCTTGAGTGATCGGCTTATTCCTTTGTATAATGAAGCATCGGAATAGGAAACGGATACATTTTGAGGTCTATGGCGTTACATTATTGAAGTGCATGAGTGGCTGACAGGACTGGGACAGTGATGAATTGTCTCTACCACGGAGCAACATGATTATACCTAATCTACAAATTTACAGTAATTTAAACACAGAGCAAAAACTTTCCATTACCCTTGCAAATTTAGCCCCCTAGCCTTTACAAGGCTAGAAATGGACCTGTTCGTGCTTCTTTTCGCATTGTGTTAGTGTACGTGACGCGTTGGTTTTGGTTCCGACGGAAGATCAGCGTTGTGATAACTGTGCGCAATGGCTATCACAACATAATGCTGAGTCGGACGCCATTTTATAGCATTCAGTTTTCTTATTACATAGCTAGTAGTTAAGTAGTAGCATTAGTGTAGGGTAATTTAAGAAACTAGCTTAGTGCACGTTTTGTAAATGCTAAAAAAAAGATTATCTTATCTTATCTTATCTTATCTTATCTTATCTTATCTTATCTTATCTTATCTTATCTTATCTTATCTTATCTTATCTTATCTTATCTTATCTTATCTTAAATATTATTTACTTGTGGAAAATATTCTATTTATTTCCTTATAAGCACACATCATTACCTACGCAATGCCTCCCCAACAAGGGAGGTTTTATCATAATCAAAACGCTTAGCAGGCGAGTCGGTGGTCGCAGCGGAGGTGTCTAAATACCTACACATCAGAAAGCTGTTGCAGCTGTTAAGAAACCTTCCTCTGGTAGGTGCCATAATAAACTAATACGATATTCATGGGCTGAAACGGAAAGGAATATTCTTACGCCGGACCGCCACGGCCTATAATTTACCATCTCTAAAACAACACAGCAATCGGAGAGAAAACCACCTAATATTTGATTCCACAGGATTCCGAACTAGCCTAAGTTGTTTTTCAGTACTAAACTTCTCATAGAGTCCACGGGTGATCGGAATACTGGCTTCTATTTCGGTCAACAAGTTAGCATTGCCATGCTGCCAGTATTCTGGGCATTCTGCCTTCTGGTGAAGGCTTAGATTTTTAGGAAATAGATGTAGTAAGTGATAATACTAATTGTAATTATTTTATTCTGTAGATTGTTTGCAACAACGGCTTATCCTAATATTTAACAATTTTGTGTTTTAAATAGAGAAGGTAAAAATAAAAATGAAAAACATAATGTAGTACTTTGCTGACAGTATTTTGCTGACGGGCTGGCTAGCACGATACTTCATGTATTTCCTTCCGATGCACATATCAAACCATTAAAACCAAGACAAGTTTAGCCACAAGAGGATATGCAGATATGAGACATGCGATACAAAGAAACTTCGCTTCGCAGACTGAACTACATCCCTAACAATGTTGCCGCAAAGTTATTGCGAATACTGTGTGGCTTTCTTGTATTAGGATCGGAGTTTGACTGTAAATAAATGCCTGCGGGAATGTTTTCAGACGCTGAATTTTTAAGGTAGTAGCGTATATTCTCTGGTGGTAGGTAGACAGCTATGTGGTCTTTCAATTTGCACCACCTCAACTCTTCCCGCGGGTGCCGTAAGAGGCGACTAAGGGATTTCCATCGGGGGTGGGTAGCAGCACCCCTTGCAGAACAATTATACCACTGAACTTTTTTTTTTTTTTTTGGAGGGGGGAAATGCCCTCGCACTTCCCTTCCGCCATGGGGGTGACGGAAGGGGGTATGTGGGACTCGAACCCACTAAAACCCCCCCGTGAAACGTCCACCGCCGTCATGGGGCGAGATGGGGTCGCGTTGGCATTCACCATCTCGCTCCGGCGGGTGGCCCGGGAACCGGTCCGGGCCTCGGCCTCAAGGAGGAGCAACCCTTTCACACAGGTCACCCCTCAGACGCGTGGAGCCGTGCTAGCCGGCAGTGAGTCCCCCGACTCTCCACCAGTGGCCCCACTACGGGGGACGAAGGAGGCGGGCGAACCGCCCCCTTCGTCTCCCTGGACGTCTGCGCCGGAGCGGGTCAGATTGGGCGTCATCCTCCCTGACCCGCTCAGCGGCCTCCTTCTGCGACATAACCTCTTCGCAGAAGGAGACCATGGCCTGCCACTCCCTTTCGCCGTCGAGCATGGCGCTCACCACGCTCGGCAGCGAAAGGTCCCGGCCCAGGAACGCTGAAAGCGTGTGCCGCATGGGACCCCACGCAGCACACGCCTCCAGCGTGTGGAGCGCCGTATCCTCCGGCGCCCCACATTCGTGGCAGACCGGGGTCGCCTCCCGTCTCGCGATCTGGTGCAGATACTTTCCAAAGCATCCATGCCCGGAAAGTACCTGCACCAATCGGAAGGTCAGCGACCCGAACCGCCGCCGCACCCACCTTCGGAGGACCGGCCTGATGGCGTCCACCGTCCACTGACCAGGGACCGGTGGTGCCAGGTCCTCCGCCCACCGCCACAACAAGGCGTCCCGCGCCAGCCGCCGCATGCGCGTGACCTCCTCCCACACTGGGCGCTCCCCGGCAGATCTCCTCGCCGCCACGAAGTGATACACTTCGGCGAGGATCTCCGCCTGAAGAGCCCAGGGGGGATCACCGGCCAGCACGCATGCTGCTGTCCAGGACACCGTCCGGTAACCGCGTATCGCCCTCGTCGCGATGACCCGCTGCGGACGTCGCAGCAGGGTCAGGTTCGCGCGACTGAGGGCATCCACCCAGACCGGTGCCCCGTAAAGGGCCATACTCCGGATGACCCCGGAGTACAGCCGGCGACATGTGGCGCTCGGGCCGCCCACGTTGGGCAGCAGCCTCCCTAAAGCGGCCGCGGCTCCCAGGACTCTTGGGGCCAGTTGGGCGAAATGGGCCCCAAAAGTCCACCTCCCATCCAGGATGAGACCCAAATATTTCATCTGGGTCCCAACCCGGACCTGAACCCCGTCCAGAACCACCCTGGTTCCTGGACGAGGCCCTCCCCGAGGCCCGTGGAACAACAGGGCCTCGGTCTTGGAGAGGGCCACCTCCAATCCCAGGGAGCGAATGCGGTCGACCACTAGGGTAGTGGCCATCGTGGCCAACCGCATCGCCTCCCCGAGGTCCCTCCCCTTGACCACGACCAGGGTATCGTCCGCGTAGCACGCCACTCGCATACTTGCGGGGAACGTGCCCCGGAGCACCCAGTCGTAGCCAATGTTCCACAGGAGCGGTCCCAGCACCGACCCCTGTGGAACCCCGCGGACGACGCGACGGTGTCTCAAGCCGTCGCGTCCCTCAACCAGGACCTCCCTGTCCTGGAGGTAGTCCGCCAACAGCCTCCGCAGGTACAGAGGCACTCCGTGATAACGGAGCGCCTCCCGTATGGTTCCGTGCGGCAGGCTGTTGAAGGCGTTGGCAATGTCGAGCGAAACAGCCAACGCCTTTTCCCCCTGGCTGACAACATCTTGGGTCCAGCCCTTGAGCCAGAGTAGGGCGTCTATCGTCGAACGCCCCGCTCTGAACCCATACTGGGCCTGGGACAGGTCAGGCCCAGTCCCCGCCAGGTGCCGGATGACACGGGAAGCCAATACTCTCTCCAGCAGCTTCCCCGTGTCATCCAGAAGCACTATTGGCCTGTATGCGGAAGGCGAGTCTGCGTCTCGACCTTCTTTCCGCAACAGGCACAACCGCCCGTCCTTCCAAAGCTTCGGGAACCGTCCAGACGTGAGACACGCGTCGAACAGTTCCCGAAGCCGCTCGCCCATCTCCCCCAAGGCGATCCGCAGGACCCGCTTTGGGATCCCATCCGGACCCGGGGCCGTCCTTTTGCCACGCAGGCGTCCAACGGCCACCTCCATCTCCACCTCTGACACAGGTGGGATGGAGGCCGGGTCAATCTCCTCGGGGAGGACAGGCGGCGCCGCCATCACGGGCGGGGTGTGGAGGGGGTCGATGTCGGGGAAGAGCCCCTCCATCACCCTGCCCAGAAGCTCCGGCTCTAGAGACTCCGCAATCGGGGACGTCTGGCCCCGGAACTTTTTCCGGGCAGCCCTATACGGACGTCCCCACGGGTCCCTGTCGAGGCCCTCTAGAGCCTCTTCCCAGGCCCGCGTCTTGGCCCGACCGACGGCCAGCTGCAGCTCCCTTTTTGCTTCGCGGTAGGAGCTGTACAGCTGGTTCTCGGCTGCCAGCTCCTCCGCTGACAGCTCCCCGTCGGTGCGGCCGTGACGCCGCCTCCGGCAGCGGGCGTAGGACCGCCGCGCCGCCGAGCAGGCGTCTCGGAGATCCCCGATCTCCGAGCTCCACCAGTACACCTCTCGGCGACCGGGGAGGCGCCGGGCCCTGGGCATGGCGGCGTCACACACCGCCGTCACCGCATCCCGGAAGTGGCTCGCCTCTACGTCCACCTCCGGGTGCGTGGGCGCGGCAAACCACGACTGGACGATCGCCGCCTCAACCGCCAGATCGCAGTCGAGGCGACTGACCGTCCAGCGCGGAAAGTCCGCCCGCGCCCCATGACGGCCCCCCCTTTGGACGTCGGAAGTGGATATCTCGAACCTTATATATTTGTGGTCCGAAAGAGTCTCCACTTCCGACATCACCCTCCAGGCCCGGGCACGTGCCGCAACAGCGGGGGTGGCGAACGTTATGTCCACCACGGACCCCCCTCGCTGTCGCACGCACTTGTGGGCCGACCCTCTATTAAGAAGGGTCAGCCCGGTGGCAAGCGCCCACTCCCTGACGATCTCCCCTCGAGCGTCAGTAGTGGGGCTGCCCCAGTCCCGGGCCTTGGCGTTCAGGTCCCCCATGATGAGGACCTGACGTGGCGCCTGCCTACGCACCGCCGCGGCCAGGAGGTCCATAAAGACCTCCAGCTCTGCAGCGGTTCTATTGGGGGAGAAGTATGCGCCGACTACTGCATACTCCCCCCACTTGGCCACCACGTACCCCGAACCCCTCTCCTCGACTGAGAGGAGAGGGATGCCACTTCCCTTCCCAATAATGACCACGGAGCCGTCCAGGTCACCAGCCCAACATTGGTTTTGGGGAGGGACGTAGTACGGCTCCGCGGCAACCGACAAATCAATTTCCCACTGCGCCAGGGACTGCATGAGCAGATCCTGAGCCCTGGCGCAGTGGTTGAGGTTCGTCTGGAGGAAGTTGAGATGGCCGACCTGATCCATCAGTCAGCCATCTCAACCTCTTGGCTCAACGCCGCGTGAGCTCCGGCAGAGGGGGCGGGGGCGGTCCGGGTCCCGGCGGTTTTCCCTTTCGTCTTCGGGGGAACGCAGCTGCGTCCCCCCATTACATGCCCAGAGGGCCTGCCAGACTCTGCGCATATAGCGCAGTGTGGCTGGGCCCTCCCGCAAGTGGCCGCCTTGTGACCTTCGCCTCCACACCGGAAGCACAGGTCACCTCTGTCCGCCGCCGCGGGGCACTGGGGGCGCGTGTGCCCTAGCCCCATGCACCGGTAGCAGCGCATGGGACGCTCCCCCAGCCCCACCACTCGTGCCGAGCTCCACCCCACCAGCAGTCTGCCCTTTTCCAGCAGCACTTTGGCTGCCGGGATCGGGCAGGAAACTAGGGTGGACCCGGTGCCACCAAAGCCGGAGCGGATCTCCCCGGCCTTGACGAGCCGCACATCACAGCGGCCCGCCTCGGCGACCGCTGCGGCCACCTTCTCCTTGGTGGCCGTGTCGTCCAGGCCCGTGACACGGATATCCGTGGACTTCACGGGCCTGGTGACGTTAGCCACTTCCGACAGGACCTCGCGGAGCTTCTCCGCGAGCCTGTCGGCCTTTTGTCCGTTTTGGGAGCCAGTGATCTCCAGCATCCTGGCTCCCGTGGCAGTCTGCCGGAACCCGACCCGTCCTATCTCCATCTCCTGGAGGCTCACTTTTTCCTGCGCCAACTGGAGGACGGAGGAGTAGGTCACCCCTTTTTCCGCAGCCCCGGGCTGTAGCGACAGCACGACAGCCGCGGACTTCGGGGACCTCAGCGCCGGCTTGGGCTTTGGGGCCGAAGCGGCGGGACGAGCCGCTGGAGCAGGCGCAGGTGCAGAGGGGGGAGAAGAACTCTTCCCCTTCCCCTTTCCCTTCTTCGTCACCGTCGCCCAGGTCTCCCTAGACCGGGGAACGGCGACAGCGACCGGAGCAGCCTCCCTCGAGGGACCCGCGACTGGCACAGGTGCCACGGCGGGTGCCGCCCTCTTGCCCGCTTCGGAAGCAGGGCCACGAGCCTGCTGAGGTGGCGTTGGCCTCAGCGGCGCGGCCACCTCTTTTGTGTCCGCCCTCAGTGGCGGACGAACGACCGGAGCCGGCAGGAGGCGCTCCTCAATCCCCGCGATTCGGGCGTTCAGCATTGTCCCGAACGTTGAGGTCAAGGAGCGCTTCAGCTCCTCTATCAATTCCGCCCCCACCTGCAACATGGTGGGGGCCCCCTGGGTCCCTGCAGCGGCGGATGCAGCAGCGGCAGTAGAGGCGGCGGCGGCCTCCGTCTTCGCCTCGGTGAAGGCGCGACGAAGTGACTTCACCTCGGCCTTCAGGGCCTCCGTCTCCAGCCGTAGACGGCCGTTCATTGCCCTCAGGCGCCGCGTCTCCTCCGCTTCACTCCGGTCTGCGAGGGCATCGACCACCTCCCGCAGACTGGACGCCGACCCCTTCAGGCGGCCGACAAACTCGCCCTTGAGGTTGCCGGACTTCCTGGCAACCTCCAGGATACAGGCGAGCTTCTCGCCAGCGTGGGCCCTCAACTCTTGAGCGCTCAGCGCGCTGATGTCCCCGACCCGCACGGCGGCATCGGTATCGCTACCGGTCGTCGTGAGATCGGGGACAGCAGCGGCGCGCTCCTTCCCATACTTCCTGCTGAGCAGGACCTCCGTCAAGGCCTCGTCGACTGGGAGAGGCCTCAAAAAGGCCCCCTTGGCCGACGAAGCCTTCCCCGACTTCTTCCTCCCTCTAGAGGCCGTGTTGACCTTAGCGGCCACTGTCCCCTCGGTCTCCGTGTCCGAGTCTAAATACCCGGGCACGAAGAACGAGGAAGACGGCCGCTTCCGGGCCACCACGTCCTCCAGCACTCCCTCCGCCGTGTCGGACTCCGCCCTTACCTCCGAAGAGGGGCCCTGAGAAGGGCCTTGTTTGGGC
Organism: Eupithecia subumbrata; assembly: GCA_949316285.1. Lineage (NCBI taxonomy): Eukaryota > Metazoa > Arthropoda > Insecta > Lepidoptera > Geometridae > Eupithecia > Eupithecia subumbrata. The sequence goes on along the minus strand of OX438650.1, from coordinate 5,131,885 downwards.
GGAGAACCGACGCACACCTCATCCACACCTCCCTCGTCCGACTCCCGCGGGGAGGGGCCCTGAGAAGGGCCTTTCGAGAACCTCCCCGTCACGTCGCGCAAAGGCCTCGGCATGCCTTGGCCCTCCGCGACTCAAAACTCAACCCTCACAAACAAAATCAACCGAAAATCCAATATATGGTGTAGCACAAGGCTACTTATTCTCCTCCGTGAAACCGTCAAAATATAGGAACCTTTTTTCATACCACTGAACTGCCCCAACCCCAACCCGCATGCCCAGCGTGGGGATTATGGGCACTACCGCCCATGAGATAAAAGCCAATAAGGTGCTTATCAGGGGGAGGCCTGCGTCCAGCAGTGGACCAATACAGGCTGTTGAGGTCGAGATAGACAGGCACCTGTTTCACAAGACAAATAATATTTCTGCATGACCTGCAATTTCGGTTCTACGTTTTCAACCGGTGGCAAAGAAAAATAAAACCGATCAAGTGCGTGTTAGGCCACGCGCAATATAGGGTTCTGAAATCAGAATTTTATAAACAAGTTTTTCTGAATGTAAGTATTCATTACTGCGAAAAATTTCTGATTTGATCTAACTAGATAGGTGCGCGATAGAGCGTCAGCCAAGTTCGCGAGTACTTAGTTTATACAATGTTTTTGTTCAAGATTAGGTGCCTTTTCTTCGGCAATTTTCTCTAAAACCTACCTACAAGCTCCATAGCCACTGAAACCCTAGTTAGCCAACACGTCTATAAAACGGAACGTCTAATAAATCCTCAGTGGCCATAATCCTTAAAGCTATATTTAAGGTACCGACGGCTCTATTCAGCCTATCTATCTATTCTGTCCATCTAATGCGCCCCTGCCTTAGGTCCTCTTTACGACGTCCTTACATGGACCATAAAGGGAATCCACAAGGATACTAACAAACTTACGCATTGGTTCGTTTCGATTTGTTCATACGAGCCACACAAGTTCGATGCTTCTTGCTCGTGGTCCAGTTTAGCTGGTCCAGTTGACTGGACCGTCGAAAATGTTTATTTCGGTGTCCAGTGACGGCGCACCTCTCCATATCGCACGGCCGAGGCTAGGCAGAAAATGTTTTAGGCATTAGTATCGGTATGACCCTTACCTCAATGGTCATACTATTTAATTACTCTGAGTAACTATTGGACGTAACTTCATAAGTTTCCATGTGTTATGACATGTGGTCGTAAATAGTGGTCCCTCGGTGGCCAGTTGCCCGTTTGCACTGATACTTACTTAGGTATAGTTTCGTTCAGTTTAACAAGAAACTGCCCGTTTTACGACAGTTTTGATATAAAATATGTAGGGTATCTGAAACGTTCAGTGGTTATGGCAGAATACAAATGATTGGTTTATCTTTTTAAATTGATAAATGTATTTTTGGGGAAAACATTGACTTGCAGGAAGCTACGTGAACCTTTCTACCGAGCAACCGATCGATCGATCGATACTTGATGTAGAGATTACCTATTCATGTTGGTGTCTTGTAGTTGATTGTACCGTTTATATTTCCGGCACCACAAGCTACATGCAGAGTGAGATTTTTCAGTAATTCATCGATTTTGACTTACTCATTTCAATAATTCTAAATATTATTGAAATATTAATAGGAAATATTTTACGGTACAACCTATCATCGGAGTTAATCACAGAAATTCGGAACCAGTTTTGGTTTCATTCATAATTTTATTTGTGCATCGTCCGTTTTTAAACTCGATTTTAAACCTTTTTCGCCGTGCTTGTATAATTATTCGCTTTTAAAGTTTGTGTTTATGTTGTAAGTAATAAGTAATAACCTTAATGTTACCTTTTCTTAAAGTAATTATTACGTCTTGAATTCTAAAACCGAGTAGTTACAGTTACTTTTAAATAAAACATTACTGACAAAGTTACTTCCAGAACGCTGTTAATGAGAGAAACAAAACCAAACAAGAGAACACATAAAATACCGTCTCTATCGAAAGCTACCCTCACCAAAGCTATAAACTAAACACTGCAAACATAAACTACACTGACTCGAAAGGCTTTACAGGAATTAAGCTTTTAAATTGCCAGCTGGATAGACTTGTTACTGTGATGTCACCTATTCTGGTTTTATAGGTTTTGGCTTCAATCCGTATGGGTATCTACTAAAATATTTGTGGACCTTCTCACTTTGGTCGGATACCTCGAGACTGTTTTAAACCGGGAAATTTAAGAGGTAGCCGAATGGTCATCCACTCTGCCATCGGCAGCACTACAAGCCATAGCAAGTTAAGGCTTGGCTCGCTTTGGCTTTAGCAGTTTGACTATTTATCCTGCTGCGCGATTAAAACGCAAAAACGACTTGGGTTCTTTTGTTTTAGGAAGTAATCCAGCTGTGCGATTTCGAAAACTACCCATCCTATTTAGAAGCTCTTTGAATGGCCTTCGTAATTTGCAATTGTATGGCGAAGGCTATTGAAATGGCTTTTAAATGTAACAAGTCTAATAAGATTGAATTAGATCTATATCACTTTCTAGTTGGTTTCGTTATATTTTTTTATTTATGTATTTATTAATGATATTGTACACCTATCACAGGCGCACCTAATGCGATAATGTACTTATTTATTCACTACCATAATGATAAAAGTAATCTATTATAAAAATAAATATGTCATAGTACCACAGAAAAAGTTACGACCTCCATAATAGGTAGGCAGGTAACTTAGTCCAATATTTTTAGAGATCGAACATACACATAAATGCATGTAAGTACCTACTGTATAGGGTTGTGAACTTTAGAAACGGGAGCATCGTTTTGTAAACATCAGCCGATTATGAAAGCGTCATGTTCCTTCCCTTGCCTCATTCTTTTATGCACGCAGGGAACGTTTTGCATGTAGTCCAAGAGGTCGCCTCTAGAAGAGCACCTAATCCAGAAAGTGACAGAGCATTTTTCATTTTGCCCGACCTGAAATAACAGCTTTCAAAAAAAAACACAAATACCGCTCTACATATATCTTAGCAAAATATGACGTGTTTAAACGAAGATTTTGTCAACTCGAGCCTTGCGAATAAAAGGGCACCTCACCTTATCAGCCTATATGGTCCACTGCTGGACGCAGGCCTCCCCCTGATAAGCGCCGTTGTCTTGTATCGCATGGGGGTATTGCCCATAATCTCCACGTTGGGCATGCGAGTTGGGGATCGCAGTTCAGTGGTAGAATTATTCTACACGGGGCGCTGCTGCCCGCCCCCGGTTGATATCCCTTAGTCGCCTCTTACGACACCCGCAGGAAGAGTTGAGGTTGTGCAAATTCTAAGCCACACAGCTGCACAAAAGGGCACATTAGGATGCAAAAACAACAGAAAATAGTCTGATCTGGCAAGAATAAACTTGGCATTGACAGGAATATCTAAGAATACCGATCCATCTAAAAGATGCTGTTAGCAGTGAGTGACTAAGCGCTTTCACTGCCAAGTTTCGATGCGCAGCAGTTCCTCCAAGCATGTGCATCGGCCGTCGGTAGCATTCCATATGATGTCAAAGAAGTACCTACCAGATGGTGTATACTTTCCAATTCTGTCTACAGGTCTAATGTTATTATGCGCTGAGCAAAGAAATGAAACGTTGCCCGCATCTGTTTCGCAGAACAATACACCAGGCATACTCAAGTGCTGTGTGAATAAGTATCTTTCAACGTTCAGAATTCATTGCTTTTCACCAAGTGGAAGCATTATTTACTAACGGGTTGAAGTTTTAGTGGCCGTTTAAGGAGTCGTGAAGAACTGGCTCGCTTTTACGGGTTGTGGTAGGTAACAGTAAAGAGAAGGTTTATGTCGTTTAAAATGTTTCTAATGAAGTAGGTAGGCATGTTGGCAAGGACCCAAACTTGGACGAAATCATTGAGTATTTTTTAAACATTCTAGCATCCATTCGTTCGTCCATCACGACCGAATGACGCTCGCAAGTTCGCAATAATGCCTATTTGCGGACCAAATTTCTAATATAGGCTTTGTAGCGACTTTGCTAACGACAGTTCTTATACGGCAACATTATAGGTTTTCTGGATCAAAAGATCATATTTGTATTTATTTATTCCATCGTAGGTACACTTGATTTTCCACTTGATGTCGTGACTGAAAACTTAAATAAAAATAATTATTCTCGGTCAAATAAATAATAAATTATTTAATTAAAGGGTGTATCAAAGTATGCTGCTGTATATGGACATTGTCAAACTATACTAAAAATAATGTACCTACCAGATTACAATCATATGAAACTAAAAAAATCTAATAATATGAAGAAAAAAACACGAAATAAAATGAAACTATGATCAGATCAGTCATCGCTCGATGCTTAAGTAATTCTTTTGCCAAAGAAAATCGTTGCTCAAGTATAGATAGATGACTCGAGCATAGTTCGATGACTGAGCAGCTTTCATGATACGGCCCTAAGATACTTCCGTTATTTTGTCAAATGAAGCTAATGGCACAGCGCTAATACCTAGCCGATCCCCCCAAACCACGTTGCTTCGCAACCTTGAATAAAAATCCAGAGCAAAACGCCATAGCATGGCAGTAGTCTACAGCTAGGTGACCGGCCGTCCTGACGTCAAAATGAACGGTCACCTTGAAATATTTAATTTCTTCTTATACTCACATATATATTTATTTATAAATAATCTCTTAAGCAAAAAGCAAATAGAAGAAAATGGGAAGCAATTTTTGGATAGCATTTCAACGTTAAATACGACAGGTGACTCATCATCCTGACGGTAACCAATACAATCAAATTCCGATCCAAGACTCTAACCTGCTGATCAGTGCAAAAACTAGGCACTTATCTGTTTCCGGGGTCGATAATGAACGTAACATAATGATTCTGATTCGAAAACTCCATTATCCTAATTTACCATGCCACCTGGCCGATCCAATTAGAATTCGGAATTCTGGTCAGTGTCAAAAATGTCCAAATTAACATTCTTATCCCGACCCTCCACGTAACCGAGCCAGGTAGGGCTCTGCCGCCGGCTCGGAGTCCCTTATTCCCTATGGTGATATTTTAAAAGGTTCACGTCATAGGATTGCAGAGTTTTTAGGGTTCTGTTCAAATTCGACGACCACCGTGGTGCAGAGGGCGAAGGTACGCCTGCGACGCAGGAGGTTGCGGGTTCGATCCCCGCTTGGGGCTAGATAATGCTGTGTGAATTGTCCAGCATTATTTATTTATTATTTATTATTATTCAAATATTCTTAATTTCTGAAGAAACAATAGGTGCACAGTACACGTAAATAAGACAAAATAATGAAATTAAAATAGACATGATTTGAATTCAGCTTATTGATTTAGCTTATGATGCCTGATTAATTAATAATTAATAAAAATTAATTAACTGACGATTTATTTTAGGCACAGTGTAACCATTTACCTACGATGGCTACTTGTTACTTATCCACTCACTTTTGTGAGACTAAAAATTTACTCGACGACACGGTGGCCGCCATGACACATCCTGAGCCGAGCCAAAGAGGGTGATTTATGTCTATGATCTCGTTGAAATTTTTCATTTCGTGCAACAGCCTCAGCTCATTATTATCAGCCCACAAACGTCCAATTGTGGACATAGGCCTCCCCCGGAGGATCAAGTGATGATAATGAAATGGGTAAATAAGTGATGAAGTCGTCGTTCAGTAATCCACCGCACTGCTTCATCAGCATCTTTCGTTCAGGGTAAACAGCTTTTTAGGCAAATCTCATGTTTAGGTATAATGCCCTCGCATCTCGCGTTTAAGGTAACTCGATCAAAAGGGCATATGTGGCCCGCGGATACCTTGATCGATAGATGAAGTGAACAAAAGTATCAAGTGAAATAATGATTAAATGGGAATGAGGCGTAAATCCTACAAAGAAATCCAACGATTGACGAATGAAGTGAATAAAAGTGATCAAGTGAAATAATGATGAAATGTGAGTGAAGCGTTAAGTCCTACAAAGAAGTCCAACGATCGATGGATAAAGTAAATAAAAATAATCAAGTGAAATAATGATGAAATGGGAGTGAAGCGTTAAGTCCTACGTTATCGTTGACAAAGAAGTCCAACGTTATCGTTCATGATTTAGACCACAGCCAAATAAGGGTGCAACATCATTGCGCCAGGGGCATAATTTCACGCGCCGCTGACAGCGCCTGTTCGATAATAAGGACTGCGTTTACGAGTTGTCTTTGTTTACTCTCTACAATGCTAGTTAGAGTAAATGTGTCTACTAGACATAGACATAGTATTAGCAATAATAAAATATAACCCGTTTTCTTGCTGAGTCGGGTAAAAAAAATAAATAATCTTCTCTTGACGTTTGTGAGAGTTTGCTTCTGAAGGAAGCTATTATTTGTCAATGTCATAATAGACGCGCCAGGCGGACAGGTATGGAACTAGACTGCGGCATTGGAAAAATAACATGGGGAGAATTATAATATTTTCTAAACAAAAAGTTTGATTAAGGATAATAATAGTGGAAATAAAGGTACAGACATGTTCTTATTACAATTAAAGCTATTAAAATACTCATTCCTGGTGTTTCTTCTGATTTGGCTATCAATCAGAAGTGCGAAACACGCCCAATGCAGCGTTGGTATGTAGACTTGTTTTACTGTGCATTAAATCTGATAACCAATGGTCTCGCACACCGGGTACTACGACTATTTACATCCTGGTAACTATAGTCAGTAAGTAATCAAAATAAAAGACCGACCTATTTACTCACAGCTCTGATATCTGATAAGTAAACGCCGCCCTGCGTCAAGGTCAATGATCGAATCTAATGGTTGACAATAAATTCACGCAACCACTTGTAGATTTTAATAAAATATCACTATAATAGTTACCAGTCTTACTTAAATTGCTTTGTGATGTGAGTAAATGTAGGTACACTCGTTGGCGTATCCTAAGTCCAGCTTGATTGGAGATGGCAAGATGCAATGTAAAGAAATACTAGAGTATGTATGTATCTATGCTTTGCCTACTCCTATTTTACACAATTTCCTTTATAAAAATAGCTAGGCTACCTACCATATCAATTCTACTGGTAATCAGATCTGGTAATCATGAAAAATAATTATTTTAAACTTTAAAGTTTCAAAAGCTCGGACAACAAATAATTGTTGTATTTTTCTATATGAATTTATTGTTTGGTATTTTAATCAGTCAATTCAAATAAACAGTCTCTCTAGCTATTCAGCCAATTTAAGCGGACATTTCAGGATTAACTCACTAAGAAAAATATTTTTATGTTGAGATTGTTATCAATCAGTCATGCATGATCAATGATCATACATATATGTGATTGCTGGACCTTTTAATAAACTGAGCAAGCACAATGATATGGACTGATTCTGTCCAATTGTGTTGAGTCAATAATAACTTTGGTTCGACTCAACGGTCAATGACTGAGCTTAAATTAACTTTACAGTTGTTATAAAGAAAATATAACTAAGTAATTATTAACCATAAGAAACTTGTGTTATCTTTCAAATAAATGTTCATCATCATCATCATCATCATCATCATCATCTGCAACCTGACTTCACCCACTACTGGGTATAGGCCGCCAAACTTTTGTGCCACTTCACACGGTCCTGTGCCAATCTAAATAAATGTTTACAACATACTTACTTTCAGCGCTTAATACCATTTTTAGTTTTGTGTGCATGAACTTCAGTGGTTTTCAAACTGATACCCCTATCTTGTTCATGGACCAGAGAGGCTGTTGGTGCTCTAATGAACTTAATTCTGAACAACTAAAGAAAAAAATAAAATTGTAAAAAAAAAAAAGAGTTCATTAATGCATTACTGCCAAGCCTTGGTGGTACAATCACAGCAGTCGGTCATGATTGTGTTAAGGAGCGTATGAATATCAACGTATATTTTGAAAACTATAAGCACCTAACTATACACCTGTAATAACTAAGAAAAGAAAATTACAACCAAAGAATATAAACAAATAAGAACTGTGAACACTAGGTTCACAATTGAAACAATTGATCCAATTGCAGACTGTTACAAACAATCTAGAGGTACCTCAACTAATCCATATCAATACCAGTCAGAAGCGTCCCTAAAATGCCGGCAGCAATGCCTCGCAATATGGCAATGCTGATGAGCTACATTAGATACTCACCACTTCATGCATTATAAGCTTATAAGTATGTAGGAATATATACCTACTTCTTCAAATAACTTTATCCATGACATTACCAATGTACTAACAATGTTTTGTGTAACCCCTCCTCTTCCTTACCTATCACTATGCACAAATTATATGTAAATAATTTATTTATTTTCACTCTAAAAACTATTATATCAACCCTTAACTATGAACATTATTTCAACCTATAATACTATACCTACATTATTTTAATCATATAATTATGCACATTATCTGAACACTAAACGGCGCACTATATTTTAACACTTCATGTTGCACATAATGTTAACCCTAATGATGTATATTTTTAAATATACTTTAATTTTCAACTAACCACACAATCTGAAATCTCAATTGTGGACATTATTTTCACCCTTAATCATTGACATCAATTGCGCACAAATATAAAACAATAACCTTAAATATATAAAATAATAATAAAACATTTATATAATTTGAACTTTCGAAATTGTTTGTGCATAAATTGTGCTATAATTATGCATAACTACAATTAAATTACAAAATACTTTTAACCCTTAATCATGCACATCTACTGCGCACAAACAAAAACAACAATCTTTAATGTAAAAAAAAATATATGTTTGAACTAAACTTTTGAAATTGTTGGTGCAATAATTATGCACAATTGAATTACACATCTTTAACCATTAATCATGCACATTTACCGCGCACAAATATAAAACTACAATCCTTAATAAAAAAAATAAAAAAAAAAAATTAAACACTTTAATATGATCCGAACTTCTGAAATTGTTTTTGCACAAATTGTGCATCAATTATGCACAATTACGACATGGACAAAAATTATTAATTCCATTTAATAATAAAATAAAAAATATATTTTTTTAAATTGAATGTTTTTTTTAATTATATATTCATACAAAAAAAAATATTTCACATAATTATGAAATGTTCAAATGTTTGAAACGAATTCTATTATATACAATAGAACAATAAAATAAAATTGAGTATGTCTGAGCGCGAAGCTGTAACACCCCCGATTAACACTGAAAGGCAAAAATACATAGCTAACTATAAGGATATGGAGAGAAAACGACATAAGTCATCATCGCTACGGGAGACCCGTAGTCGAATTAGATCATCTAGTGCTAAAAGGGCAAGACGACATCGACAGCGTCAATCACTATCTAACCAACGTAAGCAAAGGAGAAGTCGCCGTGAATCGCGCTCGCGTACGACCTCGTCGTCAAGGTATTTGAGAAGAAGAGAGCGCAGATCTCATACGCGCAATAGGAAGACAAAGGCCAGACGACGAACATACTATTATACGTCTATGTCAAGTAGGTCGAACTCCGACCCTAGTTCTAGATCCAGGGAAAGCTATGTACATCACGGACACAATCGAGTAGTTGATGAACAGCAAGATCAATACTCAATGCTGAGTAAATTCATTGATGTGATGGGACATCACAAAAATACCTATTTTCCTGGCGCTCAAGAAGTCATCCCGAAGTTTGACCCTAGCCAAAAATCTCAAACAACTCAATCATGGCTTAAGAAAGTGAACGAAACAGCACATATATACCAATGGAGCGAAAATCAAATTATTATTCACGCTTTGTCGAAGCTTGACGGATTAGCACGTAGATGGTACGAAGGCCTTACTACCGTAAAACTGTCTTGGAAAGAATGGCAAAGAAAAATCCTGAAAAGTTTTCCCGATGATCGAAACTATGCTGATCGTTTAATAGAAATGCTTGATAGGAAAAGCCGCCGAGAAGAGACGCTTGAGGAATACTTTTATGACAAAGCAAAATTAGTCAATCACTGCAACATAAAAGGAAGAGAAGCAGTCCAGTGTATTATCCATGGCATATTTGATCCTAATATCAAACTTAATGCTCAAGGCGCCAATTTCCAAAGTCCCACTAAGCTTTTGCAATACCTTCGCAGCATAACTGTTAAACAATTTAAAATAAGCACCCCTCTGCAAAAGTCATCTCAGTTTATTCCCGACACACTCAAAGATTCTAATAAAATGCAAAGATCTAACAATAACAATATAAATTATTCGCACACATTAAAATGCTACAATTGCTCTGAAGTAGGACACATAACACGTAATTGCTATAAAGAGCGACAAAAATGTTCTCACTGTGCTCGTCTTGGTCATGTAGAAGCTTTTTGCCGAGAAAAACAGCGAACCCAAAACACCAATACATCTAAGCGGCCAGCGAGTGACTCAGCTGGAAATAATTAAAGTAAAGCTATCTGCATAAAATATTAATAAAAAAAATTCAAAATTAAAAAAAAATAAAAAAAAATAAAAATATAAAAAAATATAGTTAAAAAAAATAAAAAAAAGGAATGAAAAAAAAAAGTAAAAATAAAAAAAAATAAAAAAAAAAGTAAGAAATCACGATATTTAATAAGATTATCGTTGATTTTGGCACTGCACTGTAATTAAGCAAAGTACTGCATCAGATCAAAATTTATTAGCAATGAAAGGTTTTGCATTTCTAAAGAACATATACTGCGATTATACATTTTGTGCTTGTATGTATAAAATCAAAGATGTCAAAAGACATTAATGACTTTATTTGTTTGGGCTTGCAAAATGAGCTCTTAGACATTTAAATTTTGAGGTAATAATTATTATCAAATAAGCAATAAAGAGTTAATAATATGATTCAAATACATCATGTGTTTAATCAAATGAAACACGTGGATGCCTCAAACAAAAACCCAATAGCAAACACTGACTATGTCTAGATCATATCCGCGAATTTGAGATAGATTAAAAAAAAAAAAGTCAAACCACCAACCAAAATTATTAGATATGGCAATACCCCTCTGTGACACTAGAGATTTTGTTATGGTCCTTAATCAATGACTATTCTCTAATGCTAAAAGTGAAAGTAATATTATCAGACTAAAAAGGGATATAAAAAAAAAAAAGTGAGCCTACAATGACTTAACAATGAAATATATTGGGGTATAAAGTATATTTATACTGCCTACCGATTACTTTCTTATATATGCAAATCACCATTTAATAATATTCACACTGTAATAATTACTTGATTATTGTTGACAACATAAATATTCTTTCATGATGATTATACTATTTATTGTAAAAAAAAATACACTGAATATAAATAAAATCCACGTAAATACAAAGACACTTAAATATCATAAAATATGTATCTTATGTATACGTATGGATGAATCCCATTCCCACAATTTCTTGCAGAGGGAAAAAGATGAGATGCATTTAAGAGTTGTCAATGGACTCAATGGAGCAGCATCTAAGGCCCTTGCACTAACTGGAATAATTAAATGTGGGTATACGTAATATTTTTATCATTTTGCAGTTTCAAGTATTGTGAGTTTGCCCGATTACGAGGACTCTGACACGATAATGAGCTTACCCAACTACAAGGACTCAAGTAACTGTTTGCGAGTTTGCCCGATTACGAGGACTCTGACATGTTAATGAGCTTACCCAACTACAAAGACTCAAGTGTTTGCGAGTTTGCCCGATTACGAGGACTCTGACACGTTAATGAGCTTATCCAACTTCAAAGACTCAAGTAACTGTTTGCGAGTTTGCCCGATTACGAGGACTCTGACATTTTAATGAGCTTACCCAACTACATAGACTCAAGTAACTGTTTGCGAGTTTGCCCGATTACGAGGACTCTGACATGTTAATGAGCTTACCCAACTACAAAGACTCAAGTAACTGTTTGCGAGTTTGCCCGATTACGAGGACTCTGACACGTTAATGAGTTTACCCAACTACAAGGACTCCAGTAACTGTTTGTGAGTTTGCCCGATTACGAGGACTCAGACACGTTAATGAGTTTACCTGATCACGAGGACTCAAATGGTGGTAATTTTGGTAAAAAAAAAACAGGAAAACAATTTCAGTTTATAATTTTTTTACATAACTATTATACTTTTATATAACTCTTAAAGTACAGAGATAACGAGAATGTACAATTCGTTATAGTATTTTCTTTAGATAATTTCAAATATAATGCATATAATAGTTATTTATTTTATTATTAAAACTTTTCTTTTCTTTTACGCAGACGCTGTATCATAATGACGTCTTCGATCGCTTGCCTACCACCGCCATCACGTTACTTGTGTGAAGATGATGTCATGCATATGATCTATTTGGTCTTTCTCATTCGTTTTGCTAATAATTCATATCTCTAAGATACTTAATTATTTTTTTTTAAATATACGATTTATATAGTTAGAAATGATATTGTCATAATAGAAATAGTATTGTAATATCGTTGATTTGTCTAAGTTAAGTAATTCGCTTAATTTAATTACTTTATAATCAGTTCTAGGCTAAATAATTAGTTCTTCTTAATTATCGAGTCCTGACTATTAAGAAATAATAATCTGTAATATTACTTATTTAATGTAACATAATGGTAAAATGTTAAACATGTATGAGGACATACAATATCTTTAATGGCCGAAGCGGACTGGGACATTCCTGTTGCCAGGATTAGCCGCCTATTAGCAATAATAAAATATAACCCGTTTTCTTGCTGAGTCGGGTAAAAAAAATAAATAATCTTCTCTTGACGTTTGTGAGAGTTTGCTTCTGAAGGAAGCTATTATTTGTCAATGTCATAATAGACGCGCCAGGCGGACAGGTATGGAACTAGACTGCGGCATTGGAAAAATAACATGGGGAGAATTATAATATTTTCTAAACAAAAAGTTTGATTAAGGATAATAATAGTGGAAATAAAGGTACAGACATAAAGTATAAAGTATTTTATTACATGTTCTTATTACAATTAAAGCTATTAAAATACTCATTCCTGGTGTTTCTTCTGATTTGGCTATCAATAGACAATCATTTATTACCTGCTCACACTACAAAATAGACATAAAAATACATTTTTTAACAATATACACACAAAATATTTTCAAAAACTTTGCTTTAAAACAAATAGCAAAGTTTTTGCGAAATCAATCAGCAGCAAAAAGGTCTCGGCTCGGCATAAATACCTTACCACTTATAAGTAGATAGGTACGCGTTGATATTCTGCCGAAACTATTTAGGCGCCGTCCCGGCGTCCCGAGAATTTACACGACAAATTCAGTTTTATTGAACGAATTTAACACCCCAATGTGTCTATCAAAATAGCTAAAACCATACCAGTTATATTGGTTTTCTACAAAAAACTGTATCATAATAGGCTCCCATTTAAGAGCTTTCGAAAAGCTTTGAAAAAACCACACAATTTCTTATCAATAAGACGTAAGTAGGTAGGTAGGCCTAAACTCTAAACGAAAAGACTCAATTTTATGAAATTGCTCGGAAAAGCGATCTCAAATAATATGCCTTCTAAATGTATGATTGATAACCACTACCTTTTATAGCTTTTCATGATGTTCCGACGATCCATTTTATATAGACCTCCAAATTCATTTACCGATTTATCGATCCCTCTCACTTTCACAGATCATTGCTCGCTGGTTGTTAGAAGTTTTCTTATTTTTGCGATGATAAACGGTATTCTTTGGTAGGTAAGGGTTAGATTACATTGAAGGTCGTGTTAGGGGGTCTTCACACGTGTGTTGATTGGCTCCGTTGACAGTTAGGAAGATAGACGATCGGGATCATTTGTCATTTGTCCCTTGATGAGTTCTTGTGCACTTGTCGTATTAAATGCAGATTATAATGAGAAATTCGGTACTTTGATTGATGAAGGGTATTATTTAGATAGGGTATTATTTCGATAGTGAATTTTGGGTCATATGCATGAGGTATGAATTCATTCCTCTTGGACTGCCAAGTTGTGTCTATGAGCCGTATTATGAAAGCCTGCCATCGATATACAGGGTTATTGGTAATTCACTGACACTATGTAAATTGCAGGTTCTATCCATCATCACGAAAGGAATCAAGAACGAGGTCTTGATCCCAATTTTTTTTTATAAATCACCTCTGCTTAGCATTGAAAAAACACATTTGTCCGGAACCCAGTGAATCCCTAATGAGCGATCGTCCCGCATCCACTTTTGATTCAGGGCAGAGCCGTTTTTAAGTTTTGTTTCAAATAATGGGTCTCTTAAAAACGATTATTGAATGTAGAGGGCACCTACATACTATCAATACCAAGTTTAAGAATGAAGACCTGGCGTCTTCACAAACCTGTTCGTGATGATGGACAGAACCTGCAGTTTACGCAGTGGCAGTGAATTACCAATAACCCTGTATTATTATGCTTAAGTAATGCTTTTATATGGCTTAAGCGTTACTCAAGCATATAGCGATGACTGACCTAGCTTTCATAAAACAGACCTTAAAGACGTTTTAGACATTGTGTCGGAATAAAATTGATGGTTTAACAATCTCGTCTCATTCCCACTCGCCGTGAAAGCGCCCTAAGGACCTGTACGTACAGCCTCTTTATTTATCTTATAATGCGCCTATTATCTATGCGGATCACCAACGTTTATTGTTTGACGTGTGACCAATTCTGCGAGATGACAGAAGGAACTGGAAGGATCAGCTAAGGGGATTCTGGTTCAATCGTCGTAGCTGAAAGTACTAGAAAGTCATAGAAACCACCTAGAAACGGTCCCGCGATTCATGTAGTCAGACGCGCGTAGAATCGCGCATAGAATCGCGAGGCCGTCAAGGATAGAGCTTGAAAAACAGACACAAGTCCTTTTTCAAGCTCTTTATGTATGTATAGGTACATAATCGTAGGCCCTTACAGTATCCGAAATCTGATTCCCTCAAGCGTTTAAAATAACTCGAGAATAACAATAACAAGGATTTGATTTCAACCTATGATTTCCATTTCCAGCAATTGATTTCAACCTATGATTTCTCGAGCAATTGGGAGTGGGCTTAATTTCCTTAAGAATGGTTTCTTTGAGAGATATTGTTGTGTTTTCAAACAGAGAAATTATATTTATACTGATCTAAGGTGAAGGAGTTACTTACTTAGCTTTTTCTGCGTCTCCATAATTGTTAGCTTGAAGTTGCGGTGAAGGAGCTTCTTACTTAGCTTTTTCTGCGTCTCGATAATTGTTAGCTTGAAGTTGCTTTTCTGTCTGCTTTGGTCAATTTTACCAAAAACGAAACGAAAGACTTCGGTACCTACCGAAGTTTCAATTACACAGAATCTTTGAAATCATATCCAATTAGCTTCTAGCTAGACCATATGAAATTTCACTAAGTTCAGCCATTTAATTTGAAAAGATTACAGCCAAACGAAAGAGAAAAAAATACCTACTTACTTTCGCTTTTATATTATTAGTATGATGAAACGCTTTTTAAGAGTTGTTTGTTTGTACTTAATCATGGTTTCTTACCTATCTTTTCAAATCACTGAAATGAAAATGTTTTTTTTTTATTACATCTTTATCTTATACAACTATTATAAACAGCTTAAGTTATCAGTGTAACAATATAAAGTGTATAATATTAGTTAAATAACCGTCATTTCGTTACAAGTGCAAATTATGATTTATGTAGGTATATAACTACTTATTCTTTTGTATATCATAGTAGGCATATAAAAATATAGTTTTTTTTCTTATTTTTACTTATTTATAGTTTAGCATGGTTATTAAATATCTAACAATCCGCGCACTAGGCGTAGCCTGTGACGCGTGGATCTGAAAAACGATTTTAACTGACTAACAATCGCAGTCATGTAGTGACTAACAATCGCTACAATCGCTACAATGACTACAATCGCGGTCATGTAGTGACTAACAATCGCAGTCATGTAGTCGGCAAGGTTATACCCACTTAGTTCACTATTGAAGTTACCATGTGTAGTACTTACTTACCTTCGCTAAGTGCTAGTAAAACCTCTTCACATAGAAAGTAGTAGTAGTTTCTGCCCGCGGCTTCGCACACGTTGTTTGTATGGAAACGTTCAGAGGTTATTTCTATTTCCATGGGAACTATTTTATGGGATAAAATGTAGCCTATGTTTGATTCCAGGATTAGAGCTACACCGTTGCAAAAGCTCAATCTGTTCAGTAGTTTTGGCGTGAAGACGTAACAAACATCCATCCATCTATCCATCCATCCATCCGAACTTTCGCATTTATAATAAAGGGTTCGCCGAATAACTTTTTTTTTTGAAAATGCTATAAAAAAAACTACTGAATATTTTCTCAAATTTCTTTTTTTATTTGAAAGTACAATCCTTCCGGTTAATAATGGAAAATAATGTCATTCAAATGGCTGCCTCGGCTGGCCGTGCAGTAGCCTACACGATCGGTCCAATTTTTAAGAGTAGAGTAGGTCCAATTTTTTAAGCTGATGATATAAGCTATATTATTGTAAAGTTTCATGAAAATTCATTCAGTAGTTTTTACGCGTAAGAGTAACAAACATCCATCCATCCATACTTACAAACTTTCGCGTTTATAAAATTAGCCGTATTACAGCTTCTACCTACCTATAAAGAATTATAGGTAGGTATTACAGCTTAGACTCGGCACGTATCTACTTCATTGCACCACAATCCACGGAACTAGTGCTCGTTCCAGTATTCTAATTAAAGCAGTAAGTCGCCTTGTATCTGTGAATCCATCCGAGAGACGATGAATATTCACAGTTAACTTTGTGCCGAATCATGTGCACTGTGTTTTCCGTATCTATTCAGTTCAGGCACTCATTGGGAATTATTTGGAAGTAGTTTGGACGAATGAGGAGAAGTTTCGAGTGCCAAATTCCTACTAGAGGTTTAAACAGTAAATTACGAATTTAAGTCTGACTAACTAGATTCTTTCCATAGCTTCGCACGCTTTTTAGGGATAAAAAGTATCCTATGTCCCTGGGATACCTACAACCTATCTTGCTGCCTAATTTCATAAAGATCGTGAAAAAGTAACAAACCGACAGACAGACAGAAATACTTTCGAGTTGATAATTAGTATGGATAACGTTCGCAGTAATTTTCGTCTCATAATTTGTAACAATTTAACGTGAGTGGATAATAAAAAATAATAAAAAATTCTAACAATCAAATTAAAATATTATAATAATCTTTTAAAAAATCTACTTCGAATTCCTTTATATTAACACTGTTATTTAAGTTTCGCGGGATAAATTGTTATACCGAAAATTAAATTTATATGACCCCTGGTAGGTATAATTTTCTATACAAAACCAAAACAATCATCAAAATCCACAAATGACGGATAAATCTCCTTATACTTAGCATAAGCATAGATATTATAATACTATACTAGTAGCATAAGTAAGGACATACCACTCCGTATTGGATAGTAAGTGATTTTTCTTACAATGTAAACTTCTTTAATAAATAAATAAGTGAAAATTTCAAGACCTCTCACACCGAGTTATGATTGCAACAAGAAACAAATTAAAAAATTTGAAAACCCCTATATAGATTTTCATAAAACATGGCTAAGAACACTCAAGATAAAATTAGCTATGACACAAAAAAACTAAACGAAAATCAGTTCATCCGTTTGGAAGCTACGATACCACAGACAGATACACAGATAGGCACGTTTAACTTATAACACTTCTTTCTTTTTGCGTCGGGGGTTAAAATAAAAACTTAAATATTTGAATTTGAATCTTCAACTTGGCTAAGGACTTGCGTTGAAATTTATTTTATTACAAAGGTGCCTTTCTAATGTAATTACTTACCTACCTTCTTAGGTACCTTACCTAATTATAGATTCATCTGGCTTCGGGTCAAAGAACATCAACGTTACAATGAATATTCTGTAGAAGCTTCCTAGAATGCGATAGTCTAGTTCAAGAGATTGTGTTACCAGTTGATACAGAGGCAAGATTTCTGTTGTGTGGCTTTACTTTGTTCTCCGTCGCATTGAGCTTGGCCTGGTTTGGACCTCCAAACCATTCCTGGAAAATGAAAGATGGAGCTTTGTAAGTGCAGTTACATAGCTTCTGTTCATTAGTGGGAGATGTTCCTTACAGGGAGGGAGATTCCTAAATTAATTGTATGGCCTTTAAGGGAACATTCATATGGTGTTATTCGAAAACATGATTCAATAATTACAGGTTAATTGAGGATTTCCCCTTTCAACTAATTAATTTTTTATGGAAAACCGGATTTTTTTTTTATTCCACTTTTCCTTCTTAAGGGGTATTTGTCTGGAGAAAACTGGAGTAACCCAGCTTTTTGACAGAAGTTTTAATGCATCCAGTTTAACCGTTGCAACTGAACGAGTTCAATTGCAATTACCTACGATAATCTCTGTTTAGCTCTTTAAAAGAGTTCAGTGCATTGTACCGACATGAAGTTGATCCAGCTCAAGCGCTAAAAGCGCTCGAGTTCAAGAGCTGATATGTCACAAAATTTACCAAGATTTGAAGTCGATCAAGCTAAACTTAGTTTTGTTGAACCTAGTTTTGGCAGCAATCGGTGAAATTGGACATAGCCATTCACATAAATGAGAATTATATTAGGTATGAATATAAGTTAGTTTACAAGATTTGTTGATTTCTCGATAGTGAAATATTTGGTTCTCTAATTACTTTTAGATCTTTGACTATCCATACAAAGGAGTAAGTAGCTTTAATAAATATGTCACGAAGGAAAGATGTTTGTTTCCTTGGTTGTGCGTAGTTTTCTTGTTCTGAAGCCTTTTGGAAATAAGTAGGAATGCATAACATGATTCTTAGTTTTGGCAGCAAACAAAACACCAAAAATTGGACACAGCCATTCACGTGAGTCCGAATTATATTACATTATATTACTTGGAGTACCGAGGCTCTTCGGATTTTTCATTTTTAAAAAAATATCTGATCGTCCGGTCGAAGCGACGCGTGAGCTGGTTAGTATCTGGCGCAGCAAATAAGCATTGCCATACAGTAGGGCAATGCAGCCAGCGTCTTGGGGACGTTTCCGACTAGCATTGATATGGATCAGTTGAGCTACCTGTAGATTGTTTGTCTGCAGTTAGCTCAATTATTTTAATTTTAAATACTATTTCTAATATGTTTCTATTATTTAATTGTATTTTTTAGTCAATAAAGGACTCATTGATTTTAAGTTTCACCTAGAATGTCGGCATACATCAAAAAATATACATCTCCTTAATTTCTTCAAAACTTGTTTTCATTGATGAACCTTCAGCAAACACAATTTATCATGTTCAAGCTTCTTCAATACACAAACGCCTATAATTTTAATCTCGCAAAAGCTCCACGCAAAATTTATACGCCGATATTATTTCCCTCGTATCTCTTGAATGGCATTCCATAAATTCTAAATAGACGGGAATTGTACGCTATCTTAAACCTTAAACAATTCAGTACTAGTTGAATGTGCATGACTTTACCTGGAAATGGTTCATGAAAATTAAGGTTAAAATGTTTATTGAGTAAGGCAAAGTGAGTAGGTTGGTATGAAGCAAGGTCAAACGTGCTCTTGTGGAGACCGTGACTCGGTCACATAGTGCCCGGAGGCCAGTGAGATGTAGCCCTATTCAATTCAATTTAAAATTTCTTTATTAAAACATCTGGTTACAGTATGAACATAAAAGCTAGTGTACATTTTTTTTTATAATTCTAGCTCTACAAACAATGTTAATTATGTCGTTTAGCAAGCATTTTACTTGATCAAAAAAACTTATAGCCATGATGTTAATATCAGTAAACAAGGCGAATTCTAAACACGGTAATTGCGTTGGCAATAGGTATTGTTTTACAAATCCTATGTAAGCTTTAGAGATAGCGATTACATTTTATAATGATGTAGACCTATGGCCAGGATAAATAAATAAAATAAATAAATAGGTGACCTAGGCCAGGTGGGGTGAAGATCATAATCATAGGTAATCACTTCATTGCCATAAATATTATATTATACTGGTAATAGGTAGTTAGTAAAAAAAAGTTAGTTCCACATAATATTTCACCGTTTAATTCAGCGATCTGGGAAAGACTGCAGACAGGATGATTATGAAAAATGCAGCTCCTCTCGCCGTCGTCTTACTTAACTTCCTTGTCTTTTTTGATAACCAAACCTCACCAAACTCCAAAAATATTGCGGCTCGCTCCGCCCGCCGTTATTTTTATCAAGGCTTTTTTTGTACCGCCGCAGTTTTATAATTGTGGAGGTGGGTGCTTGGTAGAAAACGGATGAGAAGGTCAATATTTTAATTTCACTTCAATCACATCACACTATCACATCACATCATACTAATATTATAAATGCGAAAGTTTGGATGTATGGATGGATGTTTGTTACCTCTTCACGCCAAAACTAATGGACCGATCGGGCTGAAAAACGTTTCCATAGAAACAACGCGTGCGTAGCCGCGGGCAGAAACTAGTAATTAATAAGTTTGTATTGTTGATTTCAATCCTTGATTTTTTTCGTTATAAGTTATACCTACAGTTCAGTTAACATGTCCAATCCATGGGTAGTAGGTAACACCTACAAAGTAAATTGTCCTATCTATGCGAATTTCATGCTACAAGTGGAAAATAGTATGTGTGTAATTGTCCACCATCCCAATGGTCAGGATACTGGCTCTTCGAAAGCCGGGTAGGTCAAATCGCCGCTGTACATAGTACAGGAGCTCTTAAATAGGAATCTTATACTTCCTAATGTTTATTGGTTGTGTATTGTGTAAATTTGAAATCCAATTAAAGAAACAGTCAAAATCGTAAACACATGTAGGTATACTCATAGTTAACTAGCTTCTGTCTGAGGCTTTGGATGCGTTTTTTTTTTAAAGTAGCCTATAAGCTATTCCAGGTCCAGATCTTTATTTGTGCAAAATTTCAGCCCGATCCATTCAGTAGTTTTGTCAGTAGCTTTGTCTTCGGCCAAACATCACAACAGCACATTGGCACAAACTTTCGTTTTTGTAATATTTTGTAAATATTATGATATAATGAATATAATGAATGTGTCAACTAAAATAATACCATATTCGATACACGAGATCGGTACCTAAACCTAACTTGTCTTTTGTCTATGATATTTTGTCGTGACAAGCAACATTTTGAATTTTTTTTATCCTTGAACACAGACGGCGCGGTGCCAGACTGTGAATGTGCGCAGGCAATGCACGACCTAATTCCATCTTCTCCCTTCCACCATCGGGCCACAAAAATAGCACCCGTATCCACCTTGTCGACATACCACAGTGTCGAACCAAAAAAATCTCCTCTATTTTATAACAAGCATGGCTAGAGAGTGTAATGAGCTTCCTGTGTCTGTTTTCCCGTTAGAGTGGTACAATCTCGGAGCCTTCAAATCCAGAGTGAATAAGTTCCTTCTGGGAAAACGTGCTCCATCTTAATCCACATCTTCACTTAAGCGAGACGGGGTAAAAGATTGACTATTATCAAAGACATATGTATGTCATTAGCAAAATAAGTTGGTCAAGAGTCTAAACAATATTACAGGGCTTTCAGATGGAATGCGAGGGAGTAACAACACAACGAACAGAAATCCTCAACTTGCTGAGGTCACTCCGCGAAGCCTGTGAATCCCAGGAAGATTCTGCGCTTCTGGACGGAGTTAGGCTGGCTATGCTAGCAAAAATTTTAACGCACAATGGACCAACTGCGAGTCTGAATGCGGAAATAGGAGTACTTATACCAGGGCTTTCAGAATAAACTAAGTTGATTCCGATTATTTTATGACGTAAGAAATTGTTACGTCACCTCTCGGGTCACCGCATCCCAATATCAGTTGCTTATTCAATCGACGCCGATTTCAGCGAAAATTCAGTTCGGGGTTCTGAACAATTTACAATTCGCTCGCCCGGGGCGATATCGGGCTGTGCCTCTGAGAACAATCCTCAATAAAAATGTGAGGTTTACTGGCCGGTGTTCGTAGCGTAATGTACCATTCGCAGCGAGCATGAAACGTCAGAAATCAGTGCTCGATGAGAGCGCCTTCTTTCTCCTGACTGCACCCTGACTGCACGAACCCTCGTTGTGTGACAAGCATGCCCCGTACGCACGCTCGTTACATTACGCCACGTAACACCGGTCATACCGCTCGCAGCGACCATGAAATGTCAAAAATCCGTCCCAGTGCTCGACGAGAGTGCCTTCTTTCCCCACCCTGACTGCACAAACACTCGTTCGGTGACACGCGCGCCCCGTACGCACGCTCGCTACATTACGCCCCGGTAAACCGGTCAGTACCAGGCTTTATATGTTTTAGCTTTATTTTTTTATAGTTTGGTACTGACTGGATGTTAGCAGAGCTTTTGCTATGGGTACTAGTACCCATAACAAAAGCTCGGCTAACATCTATAAAACGCAGGATGCTGGGCAGCACCAACAGTTTGAGTCAGAGATGGGGGTTCTGGATGATGGTTACAAACATTGCTGTAAACCTCAAAGGTACTGAAGAGTCTATGGCGCTCATTAGGGGAGGCCCAGGCCTATGTCTAGCATTAGACTAATACCTTAGGCTGATGATGATGACGAGTAGGTAGATATTTCGCAGATCCCACCAGTGAATTAACTGACTGCCTAGCATGTCACACGTAACTCATCTGTGGCATGTGGACAATGCCCGACCATGATTTGAGGTTTAATTTCAGTGCCGACGGAATTGCAAAATGAATGGCTCTCCATTTTTCTGAATTGATAGTTTACTATTGCGTTCTTTTACTGTTTTGTTGATTTGTATTGTTCAGTCAAAACCATAGAAGAGAGCAAACTTGACGACCTCCGTGGCGCAGCGGGCGAAGGTCCGCCTGCGACGCAGGAGGTTGCGGGTTCGATTCCCGCCTCGGAACAAATTTGTGTACGATCTGCAGAAATTTGTTCCGTTGGTCTGGGTGTTTTCTATGTATAATAAAAATATATATCTATGTAGTATATTGTATTAAGTATATCAGTTATCTAGTACCCATAACACAAGCTCTGCTTAGCTTGGGGCTAGATAATGCTGTGTGAATTGTCCAGCATTATTTATTTATTTATTTATTTTTATTTAAACTGGATCAAAATGCGAGTACATAATAGGTTTTTTCTTATCGATTAGAGTCCTGTCAGGTTTGAGGTATTTTGATATCCGAATTTCTTCAAACCCATGTTTATTACAGTGCAATATGTACTTAGTAGAGTCTACGAGTAGGTAAATATTGTTACTTGTCTCGCAAAATGCAAAAAAGCACTGTAATAAGCGCGCAAATGCGAAAATACGTAATAACCATACATTGAAGTAAAAAAGCCTATGGTAATAACTTAATATATTATTAAATTTTACGACGTTTTATGGGTGTCGCTGTTCCTATGTGCGTAACTGTTATAGGTATTGAGCGTCTTTATAATAATTATATTAAAGAACTCTTGTGTCTAGTAGATAATCATAATTTAGGATCTTTTCAACAATAAACGCTACGCTACCTATCTGTGTATCATCGAAAATGAAAAGAGTATTACTTACTTGCCTACTCTGTTCTCCATTTAAAATTGTTATTTTACGTAAATAATACCTTAAAGCTCTTATAAGCTCTCGTATTTAGGTGACACTAGTTTCTGCCGAAGACTTTGTTGAGACCTAATGTACTCTATGATAGATTAATGGTAACCTATATTGGAATCTTTGCTCGTCGTGTGTGACGGAAACTTGTCGACAGAAATTGCACTTAAAATTTGTTGATTAAATTCATTACAATGATTTACTTGATTCATATAATTAGCTGTGTGGTGCCGGCTTAAAATTTACACCACCCCAATTCTTCCCGCGGGTGTTGTAAGAGGCGATTAAGGGATATCAACGGGGGGCGGGCAGCAGCGCCTCCTGCAGAACAATTCTACCAACGAACTGCGATCCCAAACCCGCATGCCCAGCATGGGGATTATGGGTATCACCCCCTATGAGATAAAAGTCAATAAGGCTCTTATCAGGGGAGGCCTGCGTCCAGCAGTGGATCATTAAAGGTTGCTGAGGTGAGGAGGTAGGTGATCTACTTATGTTTAAATAATACTGTTCAATATCAGATATTAACAGACTTAACATTATTTTGATTTGAAAAAAGCAGCCTAAGTATATTTAATTTTATTCTTTATAAGTTTTGCCTGTGTGTCTTAGCTAGCTAGAACATAAAGGCAGTATTTCAGCCAAATGCGTTTAAACCAGGTATTCCTGCAGCAGTAGGCGTAAGGAAAACGCGCGCCTGCCAAGCCGCGGCGCTCGTGTTTTGTGTAGTTATTTAAACATGGTGATTAAAAAAATAATGTTATCAAGTCAAACTCTGCAAATTTGTTTAGAAATATTGAGTGTCTTTATTTAAGTACAAAAAAAAATTAAATATCAGTAGTTCACTACTCATAATATTGAAAAAACATTAGAAAAGGGGGTACCTTTGGGATGTTTTTCTATCTAGTGAAGTTCATTAAATCTTGTAATTGAATGCGACTTTGACTAGACTAAATCCTTAAGTAATATATAATTTTTTTTCAGAATTTTGAACATTATTTTCTAAGTCTCAGATGATTTTAAAAATCACAATAGTGCGGTCTCTGCTGGCCTACTTTGGCTCTGTCTTCACACATCTTCACAAACTTTTGCCTCTATAATATTAGTATAGTTTAGTAAGTTGAAGAACTAAGTATAGATATAGCTAAGTATAGATGTAGTAAAGTCTCATTATTTTCTCGTTATAGTCTTGCACATAGCCGGATGATGGAGCTGCGAACTTTACCGGTCTGAAACTGATTTGCGCTGACGTTGACTAATATAAACTCTGACGTAAGAAACCTTCCAAGTTTTACCCGAATGTGTTCTGGGTTGGTATTCAAGATTGAACAGTTATATCGCGAAGTATTGGAGATTAGCCTATAACGAAATTAAGAACCACGGATAAGGATTCCATAATTATGAGACTAAAGCGCTTTCAGTATTTAAATAAGGCTTAAAAAAAATGGTTTAGCGTAGCTTCAAGCAAATGGCACGCAAGTTGTCTGTTGCTTCATTCCATTCCATTCATTTATTAATACCATGGGTTCACAAGAAAGACTTAGTCATGTCAATTACTTAGAATAAAAACATCTCAAAAACACATGACATTCAATCATAAAATAATAACAATAATTTAAAGGGGTAGCTGCAAAAGCATTGTCAAAAATGTAAAGAGTAAAATAAAATTAAAATTAATCATAATAAGAATGTCAGATTAAATGTCAATGATCAAGCCATCAATATAAAATGCATCAAAATTTTACGAGAGATTTTTGTGAAGTGCGGTAGCGGTGCTGGATGTATGTGCTATGACCCGGCTTAAATAAACACTTCATTTTGTTAGGACGAAGATTACAATAATGGCACGGATAGCACAGAATTCATACAATTAGTACGATTAAATCGCTGTTGACCGATATGAAAATCCAAATTTTCGTCAAAAAAAATTACAATCAAATAATAGAGTCAAATCAAAACTAATATTTGCAATTAAGCTAACTGCTGCAAACAATCTACAGGTAGCTCAACTGATGCATATCAATACCAGTCCGAAGCGTCCCCTAGACGCAGGCCACATTGCTCCGCTATAGGTATATGGCAATTCTGATTATTATCGTCTTTTTTCGAATCCGAAATATTTATATAAATAATATTTCTATTAGCGAATGTCTATTATTAGCTTTCTGTGTCTATTTTAAATTATATTGTAATTAGTTAAGCTGATGGCAATCCGAATTATTTTTTTTTTATTTTTTGCCTGAATCAGCGCCTTTTGTGGTACACGCAGATATGAAACTACTCAAATCCCATTCAAAATTTGACGTCACGGTGAAAGCTCGATACTATCAACAGACCGATCTCAGGTGCTAATTCTACTCAAGCCTACCAACCAGTAAGTATAAAAATTAAATTTTAACTGAAAATACCCTCATTTAATTGGAATTGATGCCGTCGATTCAAAATATTCTGAAATCAGATCGGCTGGGTTATACGCCATAGCTCTATCTGCGCCTATGTTGATACGGCCATGTTAGCGGGAAGGGATATGGAATTAGCCGATAAGAGGCAGGAGAATACAACCAACAGAATTACTTATCAAGATAGAAGTGTCATTTTTTTTTAGTGCTGGACAATTCACACAGCATTATCTAGCCCCAAGCTAAGCAGAGCTTGTGTTATGGGTACTACTAGATAACTGATATACTTAATACAATACACTACATAGATAGATATTTTTATGATACATAGAAACACCGAGACCAACGGAACAAATTTCTGCAGATCGTACACAAATTTGTTCCGAGGTGGGAATCGAACCCGCAACCTCCTGCGTCGCAGGCGGACCTTCGCCCGCTGCGCCACGGAGGTCGTCAAACTTTGATGCGGTCTTTGCTCTACATTATTTTCTAGAAGCCGTTTCGGACCTATAAGCATTACTGAGATTTTCGGATTTGACCATAAACTCCCATTTCAAAAAGGCGCGACTTAGTAATCATTTTTTTTTCAGGGTAAAAATATCTAGGTATGTCATGCATATTTGAGACCTATCAGTAGGTAGGTTTGGTTTTATCGTAAAGTAATAAAGAACTTTCGCAAAATTTGCACGTTAAGAGGGCGCAATGCGCGCCATTTTGTGAAAAGGATGGGCATAGAATTTTGCGTTCATAGAAGCGGGACATACGTTTTTGGAACGGTGTAAGCGCAAAAATCAAGTTTTTGCTTATTTACAAGAAAACTACATAACTAGCTTGTTTTGAAACTGGTTCAAGGAACCAAATAATAAGTACGAATGAAAACATTAGTAATTTCAATAGCCCGAAGGGTCGGGCTGTTGAAATGACTAATATTTTCATTATGTGCCTGAGATATCGGCCAAATTATGTGCGAAACAATGCACTTTCATGATTTTATTTAATCGTATTTTTTTTCACAGCCGTGTTTCCACATTCAAGAAACCAAAAATAAATTATTTTTTATGTAATTCGAGTTTCTACCACAGGGATAACTGACATCTAGGCCTAGTTTGACAACCAATCCCATTAGGTTTCATAATTATAACCCTTTACGAATTCACTACGAATGTAAGCAAAAAAAACAACCAAATATGGAAACGTTGGTGTTCTTCCAACTCAAATAAGAACATCAGAAAGAAGATAGAAATAAAGCAAATCAATTTATTAGCTCACACTTAAAAAATACAAAAGTAATAATATTAAAAATAAAAAAACCTTAAATATAAAACGTATTAATTCTATGTGAACCAAAAAGGTCCTGCCTCAGCTTCATGTTGCTCAACATACATTTGAGTATCGCTGGTTTTCTGGCAGGACCTTTGGTGCGTGCGTGTCTACACGGCTTATAGACCAATAAACACAAAAAAGAAAATATGACAGTCGATAACATAAATAAAAATAAATAATAGTACCTATTTAAAAGTAAGATAAGTCTAGTGAGTTATCTAAGACTATCGTTCAACATGGTCAAACAAAACAAATAGATAAAGATAAATAAGGTTTTTATATAGTTAACCGCTAGGTACGGTACTTACCTAATCGTGGCGACATTGAACGCTTTTGTTTTTCTACATGCCCAACGGATATCTTCTAATCCTCCCTCTGAATTGTAACCTCGGGATAGACATCCGAGCTGCATTAATATTGCAAACTGATTAGGAAACTACAGTCAGCTAGCACAATTAATTATTCATAAGTACCTATAGGCACTTTACATTATTTGGAGGAATGCATACGTAAACTTGTGGGTGCTATCGCTTAATACGTAACTAGTGTCTGCCCGCGGCCTCGCTTTTCCGGATTCCGATAAAAAGTAGCTTAGCTAGCTAGCTAAGATACAATCTATCTTCCGGCCAAATTTCATTCAGATTCGTTTAGTCGTTTAGGCGTGAAAAGGTACATCAGAAAGAGTTACTTTCGAATTAATAATATTAGTATTGCCTTTTAAATAAGGCTCGATGTGATTTTATCGTCGTTTCCGAACTCGTATTTGTACCTTTTTTGCTGCGCGTTTGCAATTAGGTATTCTTATCTTGACTGATAATTTTTGCAAATCACTAGGAGTTTTGGTGTAGAAGTGCATTGCCCTTTATAAGATACATTAATTTTGTGTAGCCTAGTTGTGGGCACAGCAAGCTATGTTTATTTCTGGTATTAAAATTTATTTTTTCACTATTATTAGGGAACCGATTTATATTTCTATGATTGTACAACAAGTTTTCATAAATATATTGACATGGTTTATTTCTTCGAATTTATCACGTAGGGATTCTCTGGGATCCATATTAAAGATGTGTTAATATCTGCAGCGTTCCCCCACAGCAGTATACCATAAGACATAATACTATGGAAGTAGCTGAAATAAACAAGTCTAGATGTATCCACGTTTGTAAGATGACGGATTTTTTTGACTGCATACGCTGCAGACCTAAGTCTCTTCGATAGCTTATCAATGTGTGGGCCCCATTGAAGTTTATGATCTCAATCAACGAGCAACGAGACAGATTTTAGCACATGGTGTAACGTATCATGCTCGCTGCAAATGGTAGATTACGGCCCGTATCGCCGCCCCGGTCAGTACTCGCTTTAAGGCGTGACTGTGGCGAAAAAAATCAAACAACTTTGATATTTCGGTTCTTTATCAATTCTACAAAAGACACCCAAATAATTTATTTAATCAGAAGTCCAGTCACGCCTTTTTGCACTCAAAATGATAACACAAAGGAGTGGCCATCCCACATTGTTTTTGGCAGTCTGTGAATGGCATAGGTCTCGATTTATTGGCTTTAGATTTAGGTTATAATAATCGTAAATTGTGAAATTACAAGCGGTTTGTGGAGCTTTGGTACACAGTTTTTGATAATGCTTTTGTAATCATGGCTGCCTCTTTAGAGTGAACAAAAGAAGGTTGTATTGTATTCCCAATTAACCTTTTCATTCGTCTCACACGCTTATTCCCAGCACTGGGACAAAAATTGTCCTAGTAGTTAAACTAATGTTTTTTGTTATTATAGTGCGAAACCCCACACTCAGGGTAATTTCTAAGAAATCAAATAATATCGATAAAATTTTCGACTTCGACGGGACTTGAACCCGCATCCTTCCCTCAGTACGCGAATGTGCTAACCAACTACACCACGGATCAAGCGATGTAGGAGTCGAAAATCTCCGAAGTATACATTTTGTAATTATTTTGAGTGAAGAACCTTCTCCTGTCAAGAAAAAAAGAATTAGCGAAATTGGTCCGGCCGTTCACGTGTGATGCCGTGTCCAACGGAAACAGAGATTAAAAATATAGCGAACTAAAAATAAATATTAACCCTTGTTCTCTTTTGTTTCTGTTATTTACCAGTAATATTCTATTAACTAAAGAACTTAGTAACACGCCCTTTTGGCTAAAACCATGACAAACTTTGGACCAGCATAACAATAAAACACGAGCACTGATTTTCTACAAACAGAGCTAGGAACAAACTCAATCAAGTTACCTTTTAAACTAAGCTGCATCCAAATTGGTTTAACCGTTTAGGAGCTACGATACGCAAAAACACTCTAATATTATATTAATACTACACCACCTCAGAAATTTGCATATTCCTTTTGGAGAGAAAAATACAAAATCTATTTCATGAAAAAAGAACTATCAGCCGGTAGCTATGGTTATTTTCATAATCGGTCAAACGACAATAAGTTTTTACTCCGAATCCGCCAAATGATATCGGCCTCCTCCGTATTCGGAAAAATAATTCAAAAAAGAGCCATGTGAAAATTGCACCTGCGCGTATTTATTGCTACATTTGACTTTACAATTTGAATTAACTAAAGTGATTTTGAAGACTCTAAAACGATGATTTTCCTCGAATATAAAGCACTATGAATCAATCGGGAGAAAGTGCGATACCTACCACGTGATAGGAATTGGGCACTTTCTCTCCTTGATGTACAATGTATCTACTATTATTTTATCAAAGAAATAAAATCACTGCTCTTGTATCACCTCTTTTTTTGTAGTGTGTTAAAAAAGAAAATAAGTAACCTGTTACTGCCAACGAGCGTGCCCCAGAGTGCTTCAACTAAAAATTCGGTTCACCTCCACCAATGTTTCCCCGAATAACGTGGACTGCCGAGAAATACGATAGTGCGCGACTGACTATTTGCTAAATTAGTGTGATATAATGATTGATGTCCTCCTAGCCGAAACTTCGGTGACGGCGGCGGCCAGTCAAGTAACTAGCCAGGTGCGTAAGATGCTCAAGTGTGCGCGCAAGCACGAACGATTTTTTTTTACTATATATGTACTACTATAGAGTTCGTTCATGTTGCTGTGTGAATTTTCTAGCATTATTTATTTATTTATGTTTCGAGGACTAATAACCACAAGTTTTGCATACGTTGGGGTGATGCTGTGTTGGAATTTTGTTGTCCAGCAGATATTATTTCTTCTTTGATGATGCAGATTCTCATTGATCTTCAAAGTAAATGTAATATTAATGTATGTTTCCTCTACTCACAAAATTAGGCACCTAAATCTTCTTATACTTTCGGAAACATTCAACGATTAAAAATTGTGTCATATGTGTGCAAATTGATATAGTTTATGGCATTTACAGTTTAAGATTCTATATCTAATATAATCTAAAATCTAAAATATAATCTTAAACTGTCAAATGCCTTATGCTATGCAATGCCAATGTGAAAATGAACCTAAAAAAAACTGTTTTTAATTTAGTTTATTTTTTTGGTCGTTAGATACGCTCACTATTTCTTGCTCGCAAGTCTACCTCCTAATAAACAACAAGGAAATCCCAGCGGTGGTAACCGAATAACGTGTGTCAGAAACTTTCAGATATTTCTATCTAATATACCTGGGAGTTGTCTAGAAAACAATTTCTAAGAGTAGGAAATAATTTTGAAGAAAATATTAGATATTATTAATTATAAGAAGTTTTCCTTAGTATGAGGGGCAAGCATAATAAAACAAAAAACAAAAAAAAACATTGACAGATTATAAATTAAGCTCTAGATCCTTATAGCTTTTTGGGTAACTTTTGGGATACGATAAGATCTTAAAAAAATCATGCGAAAGTTTGTGAATGAGTGTGTGTATGTTTGTCATTCCTTCACGTTCAAACGAGTGAACAGATTTGGATGAGATTTTCTAAAAGGCTACAACATTTTGACCCGAATTAACACATAAGCTACTTGAGATCCCGGTAAAGTACAGTATTCCCATGAGATCATCGAAGTTTTCCAGCAAATAAAATGTTTCGCTTCAGCGTACAGTAATATGTAGTTCCAATACACACAATATCCATACACATAGTACCCAATCAATGCTAGCCAGCCATAGAATGGATTTGAAACAAAAGCTTAGCTTTGACACATCAATTGAAGGGGTACATTTACACAGAATATGTCCCCCGAATACCTGCAATCCCAAAGACGGGTGAAACTAGATCAAAAATGATCGATAAATATGATCGAAAAAGCTTTTAGAATTTTGTTTTCGATGAGTGAGAATGATCGTACTCAAAGAATTTTGAAAACGACGAATTAAGTACTTACGAGGAATTAAAAGTCTAAGGTTTTTGGTTATCATAGTGAGAAAGCCCACACACTCTGTAATTTCTAAGTCTTTGAACAGGATTGGATAACCTTAAATTTTTCTCCTGTAGGTAGAGCTAACGGCGCTAGAGTCCGTAGGAGGTCCCAATTTCGACTCTTAAGTGACCTCGTGGTGTAGTTGGTTAGCACATTTCCGTACTGAGAGAAGGATGCGGGTTCAAGTCCCGTCAAAGTCGGTTTTTTCGGTATATTATTCGATTTCTTAGAAATAGAAAAATTGTCTGAAGAAAAATTTCAAACAGTTGTCATTCAGTGGAAGAGGCCACTTTTGCAAGCATATTCATTGGAATAGTTACAAATGTAACAGGTGAGTAGATAAGTTATCTTATACATAGTTAATAATAATTAAAGACTAGAAATAAACGAGAAGTAACAGCCTTATCACACTAGCGGTTTGCGAGCGGCTGCGGAGCGGAGCGGGTGCGCCGCGAATACGCCGCGGATGCGCTAGGAACTTGTTGCGGACAGCAGCGTGGACGCCATTTTGTACTGTCTCGGACAAACGTTTTAGTCATAAATATTTTTTATTCGTTTGCAAAATAACACAAAGTAGTCGCTCTCTTCCATTCGATTGATTGATAATGGATCCTCCCAAATTCTTCGATGCTTTCGATTTCGTCTCCGGCGTCTTCGAAGAAACAAAGCCAACAGCAGTGTCTCTTCATCGGAATCCATTTTGTTACTGAGTGTATTGTAAGAACGTCAAACGTTGCGAATCCGCCGCGCGTCCGCGACGACTCCGCTGCGCAGCCGCGGCGTATCCGCGACGCATTCGCTGCGCAGCCGCGGCGTCTTCGCGACGCATCCGTTGCGCGCCCGCTCCGTCCCGCAACCGCTCGCAAACCGCTAGTGTGATAAGACTCTAAGTGTTTACAATTGAAACAGTTGAACTAACTGCAGACTGTTGCAATCTATAGGTAGCTCAACTGATAAAAATCGAAAGACGCTGGCTGCGAAAAAAAGGGTTACATCTGGTCCGAATCTGAAACTCATTCGTGGACGAGGTGTCCACTTCACTTTTGAGTAGGGGTACATCTCGTCCGAATCTAAAGTCTCTTGGTTTTAGATTCGGATGAGTTGTACCCTCAACCAAAAGTGAAGGGGACAACTCGTCCGAATCTTTTCGTTACTTTTCAAGGGTAAAAAGGCTATTGTTTCGCGCAAAAAATTTAGTTTCTGTGTAACTAAGGCCTTGCCCAGACGAACAAGTCTGACAAGAAAATTAAACTGTCGGTCGATCAATCTATAAAAATACGGGAAAATTGCGTTTCGCAAAGCTTTTTGTTATAAAAGGGTGTGAGGCTTAAGCACCCTTCGAACTTACCCATTTATTTGGGTTCTTGAAGTTTATGACGTTTTACCGCTTTTAGTTGCCTACTTAGTTGAGTGGCCAAGAGGTTTTTAAGCCTGTAGACACCGCTAGCGGTAACTTTTTAATTACAGGTTTATTTAGATTTTTATCAGGAATTTTGTACCAGCCGTTCTGCTGATTTAACTGTATGTGTTGCTGTGTAATAGAGCATTATATGGTACCTACCTAATTATTATTTTAAACGATTTAAAGAGTGAGGGAATTCAGAGTCCACCTGTGTTTGCACACACACTCTTGTGAACTATAATATCAGTGATAAAGCACCTACTATGTAAAGTTTAAGAAAAACAGTACAGTCTGCAGTTACCACAATTGTTTCAATTGTAAATACTAATTCCTATTTTCTTCTACTCGTATTAAGGCCAGGTGGTCCTGCAGCAGTAGGCGTAAGGGAAAATGCGCGCCTGCCAAGCCGCCGCGCCCGTGTTTTTTGTAGTTATATAAACATGGTGATTAAGAAAATCATTTTATCAAGTCAAACAAGTCCTTAGTTGAGTACAAAAAAGAAGTGTGATATCAGTAGTTCGCTAGTATTGAAAAAACGTTAAAAAAAGTGGTAACTTTGGGATTATTTTCTATCGAGTGAAGTTCATTAGATCTTGTAACTGAATGCGACTTTGACTAGACTAGATCCTTAGGCATGTATATATCTTTTTTTCAGAATATTAAACAATATTTTTTAAGTCTCAGATGGTTTTAAAAATCACAAAAATGCGGCCTCTGCTGGCCTACCCAGCCTTAACTGACTGTAGTTTTCTTTGTTAATAATTATTTTTCTATTACATTGTAAGAAAAACCTATCCATTAATCAAAGTTTCATCCCAGCCACATTTACCTACCCACGTAATATTACCTTAATTGCGCCATCCTCGTCGAGTTCCTTCATATCTCTACTAATTATTATATTATGATATTAAGCTCTTAAGTACGCCTACTCATAAACTTCAATAAGTATCTACAGTGATGTGACGATAAATTTACGTAGGAAGGTCCTCAAAGGAAGTTGAACCGATCTTGTCTCAACTCCCAAATTCTCTGTCAATTTCAATGATCCAATACCGATATGCCGACGTAACATTCCACCTCATTGCCCTTCAAGAGGGCTCAGATAAATCCTTCTACTACATCCCCATACTGACGCCTATAAGAGACTTCGCAAACGAGCAACTAACGGATCAAAATGGCCGTGATAAAATCACACTTTTTACAAGCGCTGTTATGCGGAAGTGTATTTATCGGAAATTATTCGTTATTACTCTACAAAATTCCTAAACAGACACATTTGATTTAATGCCTTGGTTATTCAAGTGTCTGTGTGTAACCTTTGATGCCTAGGTACGTTCTAGGCATCAAAGGTTGTTGTTATAGCCGGTTCCAGGGACCCGGCGGTAAAATGTATGCAAATTAAGCCGGTATGTGTGAAAGCTATCGTACATGTCCCCAGCATGTCTGATCAGCAACCCGAAAACTGGACACTAAGGCAGAGCATAATCTTGTGAATGTTGATCTAAAATAACGGCAATTTCACACGCGTTGAAAAAAAAACTCCCGGTTCTCAATCTCACGCATCGTATTTATTTGCTGAATTTTTATACGTAGCAAGTCGCCCGTATGCGCCGCTACTAATAATCCAGGCGAGACAGGACTGCCTCTTTATTTTATCAGGGATTCAAAATGCTTACATTCAGCGTTTCTTTCAATATTGTCAAGAAAATGGGCGAAACAGAGATTTTCCTTTGCGCCATTATTGGGGTTTTGCTGTTTTGCGTAGTGTCGAGAGTGTTTCGGGGCGTTTGCTTTTAATATAGAGAAGGTTGGGAAGTTTAATAATGAATAGAGGTACGAGGTCACCATTTTACTTACCAATATTCCTCGACCTCGACGCCTATATGGCCTGGTCCACTGCTGGACGCAGGCCTCCCCCTGAAAAGTGCCATATTGACTTTTATCTCATGGGGAGTAGTGCCCATAATCCCCACGCTGGGCATGCGGGTTGGGGATCGCAGTTCGATGGTAGAATTGATCTGCAGGGGGTGCTGCTGCCCGCTCCCGGTTCATATCCCTTAGTCGCCTCTTACCGGCACCACAGAGCTGATCTTACCAATACTACTATTGCAATAACCGTGAAAACCTCTTAATATTACAATAAATACCTAAATAAATAAAGGTGTTAATCCCCCTTGCCCCGGAAAGCACAAGTTAGGCTATGGATACCTAATATTAGGATAAACAATATTTAGTAACAATTCCGCGCAAAACCTTCTCTGTCGTCTAAAAAGACGTCTAGTAAATCAAAGTGAGACGACTTACTTTGATGGGTTTTTTTTATTGTGTAGTTGGTGTGGCTTTTTTTTTACACATTAAGTTGTGTGCGTGCCTAAAGTTGGAGGGTAATATACTTGGCTATGTTGTATTGCGTAAGTCTGCTTTAGTGAGAAGACGTGATTGCATGGCATGCCAATTTGTGGGAGGGCGGTGCACCCGAATTTGTTGGATCTTATCAGAGAAGGTTTTGCGCGTAGTTGTTACTAAATATTGTTTTATCCTAAGTTTTGCGCAAAGTGACGCCTCTTCCCGGTCGTATCTGTTTACCGTCCCATCGAATTATGAGAGTGAAGGAATAGAGTGCACCTGTGTTTGTGCATACACTTGTGCAATACAGTGATGTGCTGCGCCTATGCCTAGACTCCGTTGGGACTAGCCACCGTAGTCCTAGCGTCTAGCGTCGGACATCATCATCAATTTTGCTATGGCAGTTCTAAATAGGTCTTCGTAGAATCTTAAGACAAGAAAATATTTAGCAGTTACGAGTGATCGAAATTTTAAAGTAATTTTTAGTCTTATAACGAAAGTTAACCTAAGCTAAGTAAAGCCATGTACCTAAGTAATCTTATTCTGCTCTGATTTTCTGAGTATCTGAAGACAAAAAAAATAATTAGCAGCGAAGAGTGATCGTATCTAATTTTTAAACTAGTTTTTAGTTTTATAACGAAAGTTAACCTAACCTAAGTTTAGCCATGTACCATAATAATCTAATCTTATACTGATTATCTGAGTATCTGAAGACAAGAAAATAGTTAGCAGTTGAGAGTGATCGAATCTAATTTTTAAACTAGTTTTTAGTTTTATAACGAAAGTTAACCTAACCTAAGTTTAGCCGTGTACCATAATAATCTAATCTTATACTGATTATCTGAGTATCTGAAGACAAGAAAATAGTTAGCAGTTCAGAGTGATCGAATCTAATTTTTAAACTAGTTTTTAGGTTTATAACGAAAGTTAACCTAACCTAAGTTTAGCCATGTACCTAAGTAATTTAATCTTACACTGATTATCTGAGTATCTGAAGACAAGAAAATAGTTAGCAGTTAAGAGTGATCGAATATAATTTTTGAACTAGTTTTTTGTCTTCTAAAAGAAGTTAACGAATTAATTAATTATTCGGTTAAAGTTAGTATCCAGTTAACCAAACCCAAGTTTAGCCATGTATGAAGGATTTTAAGACGCTACCCAAACAGCGACACCGTAGAAAGTACACTTTTTCGTCGCACCGTTAGCCGTTCTCCGACATATTACAAGCCCAAAAAAAAAACAGTGTATAGTCAAATGTATGGAAAAAAGACTTATACAAAAATATTTTATAAAACGATCTAGGATCTTGAAAAAAAAAATCACAAGAAAGAACAAGAAAAAAATTTTTCGTCTCGAAATGCTCAATATTTTGAGTGACAACCATTAATTATTTTAATACTATATGAAAGGAAATTTTATCAACTAAAGACATATGTAAAAAGTTTTAAATAAATAAAACCATTAACATAATAAAACCCAAAAAACACATTTTTGTAAGGCGTTTAGCGAAGTAATTGCAAAAATTATAATATTTTGCCAATAGAATTTCAACCTTATTACTCAAACATCCCTTTCAATATATGCTCAAAATAGCTTCCACTAGCTTCATTCGGAGGCTGGATGCCTCCTCGGACGGACGTGAGGTTATGTAACTTTTTTCGCGATGACAGCTGGGTTCGACGGACGAATTACGATTTACGACAACTTTTGTTTTGCGGGTTAAATGGTTCATTTGTCATTGAAATAAAGTCTATATTTGATTGAAGCTAAGCCAAAAGAAATTTGCAGGAATTTTATTCATTGACAGACCTACCAATTAAGTAGAATAGGTTTATAGTGGTTTTTTCTCTGGTAGCTAGATAGGTAGGTACTACTCAACATGTTTACAGCACGGAAAGTATTGGTCGAGTTAAAATATGTTAAATAGGTAGGGCGATTTTGATGACCTTATATATAAATAAATAATGCTGAAAAATTAAAATAGGAGCCTACGTCCAGCAGTGGACTTATATAGGCTGATGATGATGAATTCACACATCATCACCAAGGCCGAAGCTAAGCAGAGCTTTGTTATGGGTACTTACTAGATAACTGATTTACTTAGGACCAACCATTTGCATTTTTTTTCTCGTAGTTCTACCAGTAGAACTACAGGCAAATTTAAATTACTCGTAGTTCTATCGGTTTGTTCTCTTAGAGAAGAGAGATTCTCAAAAGGACAGATACTCAAAAATAATAATTTACTTTAAATTTTTAATAACTCATAGAAAAACCTCAACGGAGCGGTTTGTCATAACTTTTTTGTTATTGGCAATATGTGTACATTGACATCAATATAATATTTTTTTTTTAGCGTAACAAAGAAGTCAAGTAAAGGAGATGTTTAAAGACGCTAAAAACGTAATAAACATGCAAAACAATTGTATTTCCAATGACAGTTGTCAAAATTATTGTTAATCACTCATGTTAATCATAATCACTCATGAGTTCTTGGAAGGCAGCAACATAATAAAGAATACTTTATATCGGTATGAATATCAATTTGGATAGCAAGGCATGGTCTGTTGTGGTTTTTATGATTATTTTGTAGAATTACAATCTAAACTAAAACTATCTTCATGATTGTTGCGTTTTATTTCCGGAAAATAAAATTAATTATGTAAGCGAGTAGTACTGAGATTGTGTACAAAATTATATCCGTGAAATTCATCATTCAGCATTCCAACATTCACGTATTTTATTTTACGAATATTTTTTTAAATATATATTTATATATTTTTATAGTATCGATTTATAGATTATCTTTTAAAGGGAAATGTATACGATTCTACAACAAAACTACAAAAGTGTTAAAAGTTATCAAAAAATAATTTCAAACAATTTGTAAAACATATCCTTTGTTAAAAAGGCTTACTACAAAATATCAGACTATCTCTAGAGGATAAAAAACTTAGGTATTGCTAATAGTATTGCTCCAGCTCGAAAACTAACACCCTAACAAGGTAAAGGTTTCTTGTTCGCTTCTTTACTTTACCTTAAAAAGATTGAAGTGAACAATAAATTAAAGTAATCACTTTATTTCCCAGTTTTACTCTTGAACCTTATTTGAATTTTTGACGTGTCCAAGACTCCTGTAAGGGGTAAAGGAAATAAATCACTGTTATATTTCATTTTATATCTGATTATTTGATTGACGACCTCTGTAGCGCGGCGGGGAAAGGTCCACCTGCGACACAGGAGGTTACAGTTAGTTTGATTCCCGCCTCAGGACAAATGTTTGTACCATCTGCAGATATTTATTCCAGGTGTTCTGGATGTCTTATGTATATAAAAAATATCTATCTGTGTAGTGTATTTAATAAGTATATCATAACACAAGCTCTAATTACTTTGGGGTTAGATGATGTTGTGTGGCTTGTTCAGCATTATTTATATTTTAATTTTTTTTTTGAGAAAGCCCTCCAAAACCAAATCGAAATATCTTCAACGATTGACACTTTTGTAATCCATTTAGACCTCAGTTGTTTTGACTAAATTAGTATATTTTTTTAATGTATAAAGTATTATCATAATGGTCGGTGATATTGTCGGCACTTTAACATGCATGAAGATGATATTATTTTTTTAAGTGTTTCTGATTTCTATGAATAACTATCGATGAATGTAATTTTTATTATAATTGAGAAGCTTCAAGCGACATAGGTTTTATTAAGGTATTTTACATGCAACGATAGTAAAGCCGCGGGCAAATGTTAGTTAACATTACATTATTACCTTGTGATTGTGCTATCAACCAAAATAAAACAAAAGTTTGCCTCTTCTACAACAGATAAATTTTGCATAAGTCTATGTTAAAAATAAGCGCCTCTGCCGACCACATTTGGTAATATTGACATGCAATCTGACAGTCTTAGTTTTCCATGCACAGCGCCTTAAGTTCCCACGCGAAAGCTAGTCAAATTTTCGCCATTTCTGAAGAAACGTCGTAGAAATAATATCTAGGTACCCTAGGTACCTAAACAACTAGGCTACCTGAAACGGCATGATTATTCCCAGTTCAAATCTAAATTTTTATTTTTTTTAAGAACACAAACATTTTGTTAATTTCTAATACAATTTTATGGTAAGTAATTATTCTAACTTCTTTATTCACAAAGAAAATTATAGAAAACAAATGGAAACAAATAAATTAATAGAAATATACAATCAATTAAAAGAAATATAATAATGGCTCTGAAGGAAGACCAGCGTTGGTTACTAGCTTGCTAGCAACCAACCCATGCTGAGGCAGAAGCTATTTTGTGCCTTCGGGGTTACATTATAAGTATTTTTTTTGTTTTGTTTTAAACTCTAGAAAGGTTGTAAGTCTGAAAAAAGCAATAAAACGTCTACACCTACAATTTTATGCACTAGTTACGTTACTGCCGGAGTTAGGTGAAAACGTAGGCTAACCTAGCTATAGTCAGCTAGGTAGTTCAATCGAATTGTTCCCTTCACGACGATTCCCCCAAGTCGATTCCCTTAGCGACGATTCTTGTGAATGCGACTCCCTCAACGACGATCAAGCTTTTTTTGCGGTGTACAGTCGGCTGTGGCGTCGAGAAAATTAAAACTTGTTATGGCTGATTAAAATCTAATAAATATGCTTTTAATAACAATGATGTAATTGATAAAATAATAGAAATAAATTAGAACTAGTATTTACAATTGTAACAATTGAGCTAACTGCAGACCGTTGCAAACAATCTACAGGTATCTCAACTGATTCATATCAATACAAGTCGGAAGCGTCCCCAAGACGCTGGCTGTAATTGATTATAAAATGGAATACTTAAGATGAATAGATGTAACGAAATACACACATCACATTATAAGAAAGATAATAAATAGAAGTATAATTAATTAATTAAATTAAGTTGGATTTTATGTTTAATTTGGTTTAAATGATCCAAAAACCTCAAAAGTAGATTTAGAAGGGGAAAATGTCAAAATGACAAAAAACGTCAGTGTCAAAACAAGCAAACCTATGTATTTCCATTGACAGCAGCTGTCAAACTTGAAATGGTCCTATCTCGGAAACTACTCGTGCTAGGCTTCCAGTTCATGGCTCAAACGAAAGGGAGGAACAAAGTCTACATTTTCGATGACAGCTGTCAAATGATCGTCGAGGAGGGAATTCAGGCGCGGTCGCCTTCACAAGAATCGTCGCTAAGGGAATCGACGTGGGGGGAATCGTCGTGAAGAGAACAATTCGTTCAATCTTATATTATTATATCCTATGCTATCCTTTTACGAACAGCCTCTACCAATCCACTGCTGGGTACAGCCTACCCTAATAAGAACCTTATTCGTTCTTATTAGGGTTATACCATAACTCCCACGCTGAGCATGAGAGTTGGGGATCTCAGTTTGGAAGTGAATCTCTTCTGCGGCAGGTTCTGCTGCCCGCCCCCCGGTGGATTTCCCTTAGTTCTTAGAAGAGTTGGGGGTGGTGCAAATTCTAAGCCGGCACCACATCACACGACGGTCACTTACCATGATGTGAGATTGTGGTAAACAAGATCTGTCAAGTGCAAGTGTAACTCGCGCACCGAGGGTTTCGATCGTTTGTCAATTACGTATACAAATATGTACTAAAGGTTAGGTTAGGTTAGGTTATTCAATACCTAAAAATATTTAGTACCAAACTACGTTTTGATGGATTTCTCTGCATACTTCGGAGATTAGGTAAATTTTTCGACCATTTTCAAACTATTTAAAAAAGTGTGTACCTTACAGAAATAAATTTCAAAAACTATTTTGAAATTTACAAACCTTTCATTTGATATGCCACACATGACCCTGTGAGTATCTTTTAAAGTTTCAACATCACAATTTGGAAACCATAAAAATGTACCGAAAATCAAACAAAAGTCTAGTAACGATAAAAATGGTAACAGACAGACAAAGTTAGGTCATATCGCATTTATTAAATTAGTAGGAATTTGTTTTTTCTGGATTCGCCATTCGATTTTTTATGTTAGCGTCATATTCATTCAAAAAGTTTTTGCTTATCACCCAAGCTATCACGTTCATGGGCTGTGACATGAAGAATTCGCAAAGAAATAATTAGGCTGCTGGTTATTACACAGTAAAAAGAATGGAAGTGGCACTTATAATTCTTAGGAGTTCTCTGAAAATTCTTTAAAACTTATAATAGAGTTTCTTAGGAGCTTTCTTGAAGAGTTTAAGTCTTGTCATTGCTCTGTATCACATCACACCAATATTATAAATGCGAAAGTTTGTAAGTATGGTTTGGATGGATGTTTGTTACTACTTCACGCAAGAAGTACAGAATTCTACTTTTATACCGAAAACACTTGTTGAAAAAAACTAGAAGAAGCTTGTTTATCATAAAATATCGAAGAATTTTAACTCATGACTCATTTCACGATTAAGTTTCAAATATTACTCACTGAGTGCACTCTACTATATTATTCCATTAGCAAATTCGAAAAATAAGAAGACAATAATTAGCCTTTTGCAGATCGGAATTTTAATGAATGATAATTAGAGAATCATAGTACAGTTTAATATTTCGTTTTACTAAAGAAAGAAACAAAGATAACGCATAACTTTTTTAAAAGTAGCAAGAAAAATAAACAACCATAGACGGATATCAAAAAGCTACCTGGAAAAGTTAAACTATCCAACTGTGTGTAGATACTAGGTAGTGTCATCAGTAGTCAAAACATCACAACTACCAAAATTCTCAATTCGAGAATTCCTCTAATATTTCAATAGACCAAGACAAACAAACCCCACAAATTGGATTAACAGCATTTCCAATTTGTACGCGAGGGCAGCACCTGGGCGTGCGCGTCGCTTCGTGTCGCAACATGCGAAATGAATATTTGCCGATTTCTATGCAGCTGTGGGGTACGTTCTTTCATAAGCAAGTATACAGTGTACGGGAGGTACGGATGTGCTGGACTTACTTTATAAACAGACCAGAGAATTGGAAAATCAAACTTAGAGTTTGGTTTTTCAATTGTATCGGGACTTCTTTAATTCAATTTGACACCTAAGTTTATTTCGGCCAATGACGGATGTGCTGGACTTACTTTATAAACAGACCAGAGAAATGGAAAATCAAACTAAGAGTTAAATTCGGTTTTTCAATTGTATCGAAACGACTTCAATTCAATTTGATACCTAAGTTTATTTCAGTCAGTGACAGATGTGCTGGACTTACTTTATAAACAGGCCAGAGAATTGGAAAATCAAACTCAGAGCGTTTGGTTTTTCAATTATATCGAGACGACTTCAATTCAATTTGATACCTAAGTTTATTTCAGCCAATGACGGATGTGCTGGACTTACTTTATAAACAGACCAGTGAATTGGAAAATCAAACTTAGAGTTTG
Source organism: Eupithecia subumbrata (assembly GCA_949316285.1). Lineage (NCBI taxonomy): Eukaryota > Metazoa > Arthropoda > Insecta > Lepidoptera > Geometridae > Eupithecia > Eupithecia subumbrata. The sequence continues at coordinate 5,088,981 of OX438650.1, read as the reverse complement.
GTTTTTCAATTGTATCGAGACGACTTTAATTCAATTTGATACCTAAGTTTATTTCAGCCAATGACGGATGTGCTGGACTTACTTTATAAACAGACCAGTGAATTGGAAAATCAAACTTAGAGTTTGGTTTTTCAATTATATCGAGACGACTTCAATTCAATTTGATACCTAAGTTTATTTCAGCCAATGACGGATGTGCTGGACTTACTTTATAAACAGACCAGTGAATTGGAAAATCAAACTTAGAGTTTGGTTTTTCAATTATATCGAGACGACTTCAATTCAATTTGATACCTAAGTTTATTTCAGCCAATGAAGGATGTGCTGGACTTACTTTATAAACAGACCAGTGAATTGGAAAATCAAACTTAGAGTTTGGTTTTTCAATTGTATCGAGACGATTTTAATTCAATTTGATACCTAAGTTTATTTCAGCCAATGACGGATGTGCTGGACTTACTTTATAAACAGACCAGTGAATTGGAAAATCAAACTTAGAGTTTGGTTTTTCAATTGTATCGAGACGATTTTAATTCAATTTGATACCTAAGTTTATTTCAGCCAATGACGATTGCACCAAGTGGACGATGGACGTACCTATACGGCAGTTTTTGTTTTTTATTCAGGCGCTATGCAGACAGCAAAAAATCCCTTTGCCCATTCGCACCGCTCCAACTACTTGGTGCGAAAGGACCCATTCAAAAAGGTCTTGGGTGATTCACACCGCGGTTCGAACCGCTTGCGGTGCGAAACGACTAAAGACCCGACAGAGCAGCATTAGTTGAAGAACTGTCAACTTTTAATATTTTTCGTATAAGTTTACATGAAAACAGCTAGTTGTGGTTGTGAGTTGCCTGAAGCCGCCATAGTTGGTCTGTTTGCCTACGTAGTGCCTTAACTTTAGTGTATGAACCGTTGATGCATAGTACTAACATACATTATTTCAGCTTTAGATAGATTAATGAAAAGCACTTACAAAACATTGAATTAAAAGAGACAAGCGATCTGCAATGTTTTTACGTGTACGATTTTTTGAGGAATATACCCGAATATACTTAATATGCCCTTTAAGTAACAGGCAGCCTGTTTCAATTCTCGTTGAAGTATATTTCGAATATTAAACCTAAATTTAGTGTTTCGTTTAGGCTAATTAGTGTACTCCATAATACAGCGAATTAGAAACGAAACAAAACACAATATTCTCTCATTTAAAAATGGTACCTAAATAAAAACAGTCGATTTGCCAATCACAACACTTTCTGCCTCCGCAACCACAGCGTACAGAGCTCTGTTCCACTTCGAAATGAGGAGCAATTTCGCTAGAGAAGGCTAAACGTTGTCTCACACAGTATGCACTACTTATTAAGTGATAGCGTTCACTCTGCTAGTTTTATTATGAACATATTTCTTGAAAGGAAATATAGTTATATTCTGATGGTAGAAGTTTCTCATCTGTTTATTTCTTGGTTTTATTTTCTTAAACATAACGTTTGTCTATTACGGAATGAGAAGTAGCTACTCTATTTGATTTCTTAGAGACGCATTTTGTATGAATCTACCATTATTGACGTTACTAATATTATAATATTATTAGGTGTTTTCTATGTATCATAAAAAAAAATATCTATCTATGTAGTGTATTGTATTAAGTATATCAGTTATCTAGTACCCATAACACAAGCTCTGCTTAGCTTGGGGCTAGATAATGCTGTGTGAATTGTCCAGCATTATTTATTTATTTTATTTATTTTATTTAATATATATATATACCTTAATAATATAAAAACCTTACTAATATTATGTAAACGCACGTAATTCTATAACTGCCGTGTAGTATCTAAGCCCAAGCTCTGCTTAGTTTGAGGCTAGATAATGCTGTGTGAATTGTCCAGCATTGTTTATTTATTTGTGTGTGTGTATTTTGTATGCATAATAATAATAATATAATACCATAATTGACGATCCTATCTTAACCTTACTAATATTGTGCTAATAATATGAATGTGCAAGTAATTCTATAAAGTATTTCTATATATTCTATATATAGATTTCTGGTTTCTTTGTTATAAAATAACCTACGAATCAAAACATGAGTCATTTCAATAGACCGCAGGGTTCCTGAGATCTAGACCAAATTATGTGCGAAACCGTGCTCTTTCATGTTTTTTTATCTTATTTTATTCCAATCGTTTATTTCACATTCAAGAAAGCAAAGAAGCAATGTTGAATTATACAGGGTGTTAGGGTAAACAGTCTTATCCTTGAAACCAGAAGTTCAGAATCATGAGCAGAGTCCAAAACCGATGAAAAAACTATACTTTTTTTTTTACATAATTTTGAAAAAAATATCCTCATACATCATAAAAGCATTTCACCCTACATTTATACCTACGCCGCCTGCTTTGTCGGTTTCAAACAAAGACCCGTTCGTGCGCCGACTTAAAGGCGGCGCCGCCTACATACCTACGCCCCGCGCGCGCCGCACAAAGACGCCGCCGCTCGGTTCGCGCGCTCGTCAGTCGCGCGCGGCCCGTCTGCTAGGTAGTGAGCACGTCACGACGCGTTCCGTGCTAATTTGTGATGTGCCGATTTGTTCGCGTATTGTGTTAAGTAGAGAAGTGACGATGTCGTTCACAAATGAACAGTGGACTGAAATGGTGCGACTTTATGCCATCGCTGGTGACAACATAAACTTGGCTCGTACGATGTACGCAGAGCGGTTCCCAGAACAACGTGTGCCAAGCCGGGAAACGATCCTAGCGGCTACACAAAGGCTACGTGCCTATGGCCAGTTCAAAACATTTTATGCCTAATGTGAGTAAATCAAACTGTACATAAAGTTGTAAATTTTAATTGATATGTACATAAAACTTGATTGATGATGAACTTTTTAAATACGCCAAAAGTAGGTACCTACTTACTTTAGCCTACTTACTGGCAAATGTGTTAGAGTAGCTATTTTTGCCAGTCCTAAGCCAGGAAAAGTATGAAGGTAAAGTTCCATCACAAGTTGTAGGTACCTACAATTCGAGTGGTTCGATACCTACACCACCGGCCGGCTACAGGCGAGAGCGGGCGGCGCGGCGTGATAAGGTCACTAGGGTGTCCATGAAATCACGTAGGATAGCAGAGAAATGAATTATGAAATTCCATCGAAACTAATTGACTTTTATTTTTAAAAATAAATTGTATCGTCTTATTTTAGGGGTGTACATACGTGGTTTCAAGGATAAGACTGTTTACCCGAACACCCTGTATGTTATTCGAGTTTTTTACCATAGGGAGACTACTGAGATTTAGGCTTCGTAAGGTGAATAGATTATATTATCGCACCGAACGACTTACGCTCCTCTTATCCCAGTAAAGGTGAAACGCATGTGAAGCCATAGGCAAAAGCTAGTGAAGTAGTAGTAGCTTTTAAAAAATACCTATAAGTACGTTAAGTACGTTTCTACAAAGGGGTTACAAAACCAAAAGAATGTTGGTGGAAAATATTTTACGATACAGGATTATTCAGAGTAATTTGCAGAAGTGCTCAGTATTTTTAGTGCATGACAAAAATATTACAGAGTTTTGTAAGTGTTCATGCACCCTGTAAGAAAAATCGAACAATTTTCGGTATAGAAACCTTTCGTTATTCAGTAGTTTCGGAGATCCTAGGCAAAAAAAAATCAGTTTTCACAAACTTCCGGCTTTATAATATTAGTAGGAAATAGGATATTAGGATGTTAATTTATGTTTTAGTATCTTTGTTTCTAGAACCAAGTACACTTGACTCTTCGATATTGAATTCCGAACTCCATGAATTCCGATTATGCATAATGCCTTTAGAAAGCCACCCTCCCCCTATCACTCAACCCGTTCGCGCACGTTGTATCGACTCTGCAAATATTAGTTCAAAACCCAACTGTGGATCATTCAGGCCCAGCTGTAGCTATCTTCATACTGTATATTAGTGGGGTTTAGTCAATATTTACCGCGTTCGAGAGGCCTTTTCTCGATACTGGAATTATTTTTTAATCTTTTTACTTTTCTTATTTTATGGACAGCACATCGACTGTTTTCGATACAAAGGGCGTAACTCCAAATCACCTATTTGTGGCAATGAGCAAAAATTAAAATAAAAAATATCTGTTTTTACATAGCTTTTTTTGTTTTTATACATATAAATTTGGTTATAGGAAGAAAGTTCTTATATTTGGACTGTACTTTGTTTCATTTAATTACAGTTAATTTTTGCAAAATGTAATAAAAAAAAATTTAGTCGTAAGAACCACTTTTTTCGTCGTAGCGAAATTTTAGAAACACAGATCGAAAGAGCGTTAAAAATTATGTAAGGTTGCATCAAAAAGTCGTGTTGAACAAAATGGTCTTTCATCATCATCATCAACCTAAATTAGTCCACTGCTGGACATAGGCCTCCCCTAATGAGCGCCATAGCGCCCTGTCTTCAGCTTGCCGCATCCAGCATCTGCCTGAAATAAAATAAATGGTCTTTACGCCCTTTGTATCGGAAGCAGTCGACATGTTGGAAAGCGTATTAAGTAGGGTAGCATTTGCTGAGTTTGCATATAAACTCTTTTTTTTATTTGTCGACCTCTGTGGCGCAGAAAATGTTTAAGTATATGTTAATCCAGCATCGAGACAACTAGTTACCAAGTAGTTGTGTAGTTGGAAGTAAAATTCCGCCCATCTAACTGGTTGTCAACGCGTAAAAATTCTTCCATGTAGGCAACCAGTTGCCTGGGCGGAACAAACCAACCTACATCCATGCAAAATTTCATCTCGATGCCTTCGTAGTTAAAACGTGAAGAGGAAACAAATATTCAAACTATCGCATTTATAATATTAGTGGGAAGTGTGATTTGTGAGTCGCTATAAAACGACAAAGCAATAGAGTTTTCCCAAAAAAATATGGGGAAAACAGACGTTTGATTAATCCCCGTAAAAAAAACTTCCAAACAGTTACAAGTGCATGTTAAATGCACGCTCACGTATCTATTTATCATCACTATAATGCCTTTATCCCGTTAACTCCATTAGAGCCGATATGGAAACACACGAGTTGTTATCACGAATGGTAGATGTCTTGAGATTTTTTGGATTAGGATATATTGTATTATTTTATTAAAAATTTCTGTTAAAAAGTATTATATATATAAACAGAGAGGTAAGGCTATACCTCTCTGTTTATAGACGACGATAGTAACGTTTGCATGACTCGGCAAAAGACCTGCAAAAGACTGCAAGCATCTGCATCGGCATCAGATGCCTGCAGTTTTTTGCAGGTCTTCATCCCACCTGAATGGAGGGCGTCCTACACTACGTTTGCCGAGTCATGGTCTCCATGGTCTCCAGCATCTGCTGGATGCGGCAAGCTGAAGACATGGCGCTAATGGCTGTCATTAGGGAAGGCCTACGTCCAATTGACTAAAATACGAGTACCTAGGTTGATAATGTTAATGATGATTATACTCAACGTAGAGTTTTTATCCCCCGTATTTTCGCAGCGAGGGTGGAAGGAAATCGTTTATAAATAAACACATTAGTGTGAAAGCCGGATTTGGGGGTGTTAACAATGTATTCGAGACACTTTGACGGGAGAATACGTCCCATTATCACGCTCGGTTCCACATTCGATGGGTTAATATACAAGTGCTTTATCAGATTAGTTAGATTAGACAAGGAACGTTCCGTTCGGATATAAAGCTAGCTATTTGTTTTACCTTTTATGTAGGACTGGCATAAAGGAGGAATGAGACTTAATTATAAGCCTATTGCCGTTGGTCTGGGTGTTTTCTATGTATAATAAAATATCTATCTATGTAATGTATTGTATTAAGTATATCAGTTATCTAGTACCCATAACACAAGCTCTGCTTAGCTTGGGGCTAGATAATGCTGTGTTAATTGTCCAGAATTATTTATATATTTATTATTACTACACAAGAACAAAATGAAAAATTTAAAAACCACCGATATTTTTTCATGATACATGGATAAGAACACTCAGGATAAAATTATTTATGACACAAAAAAAACTAAACGAAAATCGGTTCATCCGTTTAGGAGCTACGATACCACAGACAGATATACAGATACACAGACAGACACGTTAAACTTAAAACACCCCTCTCTTTTTGCGTCGGGGGTTAAAAAAATTGAACAGGATGATTTATCTTCAGTAATGATGATGAGGTACTAATCAAAAAGTAGATTTTTTCGGGACCCAGGAAAATACCCTATTTTCTTTTCAGCCTCTTTTTTCCTTGTCTCTATATCTAAGTACTGAGTTGGTATAGCGACCGCGCCTGACCCCACCCCGGTCGTGTCGGTCTGCCGTTTCATCGGATTATGAGAGTGAAGGAATAGAGTGCACCTGTATTTGCCACACTTGGGTACTATAATATGTCTTGTCTACATTCAACTAGGAGAGGACTAGCTAATTTGATGCTCTTTTGTTTGTCGACGGTACTATGTTGCAAACTTGTAAGACTCAGCTCACACCAGGATGGCAGCGTGCGGCGGCAGCGGCGTTGCGGGCTGAACCACTGACAAGACGCTCGTGGTCATCTGACCACGCACTTTCTGAGCTGCACTGGCCATGTGGCGCCGCGGACCTCCTTGCGATACCGGTCTTATAATGTAATGTTTAACATTATTTGACACCAGTTTGAAACTGAAAGTGCTCGCCGCGTCACTGCCGGCCGCTGCTATCCCGGTGTGAATCGAGCCTTACGCGCACTGCGCGCTCTGCATCATCTTTCGTCTGTTTTACTATAAAAACTATCGTAGTTGATGGGATGAAACGTTGGTGTTCTTACAACACAAATAAGGTTCGTAGTTAACCCGCTTACATCCGTAATGAATCTTTCGTCTGATCAAACATTATCAACAGTACAGAATATTTATCAGTCCAAGGATGTTCTGAAAGACAGCAGACAGAGCAGCATATAAGAAGCAGCATATAAACGCCTGACTTATAGCGGATCTTGTACCTTCTCTGTTATTGCCAATACCTGCTTAATTTATTCGAAATTCTAAAATATATTTTATCACGTACCCATTGAGTTTACGTTGGAATGCCAAACGTAGCAAGACAGTAAACATAGGAAGAAATAAACGCCCATCACTGCCGAAACACAGATGCGCCCGCTTTAATAACATTTTGCAATATGTTTCTATTGGATTTATGACAGGTTAGACAGGAGAGGCTGCGATTGCAGATGTTATGTACCTACAATGCTCATCTTTTTTGCTGTTTCAAGCATTCCAAGAAATGCGAGCATGGACTTCGATAAACAACGATTTTGTCTCTGGTGTCATTAAAATTCGCCAAGACCGTTTGTACCGAATTCATCTACAGTCTGTACCGGTCCACTGATGGACGCAAGCCTCCCCCTGATGAGAGCCTTATTGGCTTTCATCATATTGGGGGGGGAGGGTTTAATGTCCATAATCCCGATGCTGGGCACTTGGGTTGGGGGTCGCATTTCAGTGATAGAATTGTTCTGCAGAAAGCGCTGTTGCCCGCCCCGGTAGATATCCCTTAGTCGCCTTACGACAGCCTCGGGAAGAGCTGGGGTGGTGCAAATTCAAAGCCGGCACCACACCCCCATCACCACACACAGCACAGGCAACACAGAGTTTCTTTGCTTAGTATTCAGATATTTATTCCGGGTCTAGGTTTTAAATCTATATCTATGTACTATCACTAAGATCATCATGTCATCTCTAGATACTCCTAATCACAAGCTCTGCTTACTGCAGTGTTAGATTATATAGCATTAATTAATTTAGTGTTATTTTTTTATATTTTGTTTGTAAAAAGTAAGTAACTATGATCGATCAATGGTAAAAAGCTATCATCTTGGCGTATGATTGATTGAAACTTTGACAAGGCGTCATAAATCAATTTGATAACATCCTTCCGAACCCTCCGAGGCGAAACTCATATTCAGCCTATCGTATTCACAACCAAGGTACGTTAGAAGCGAAAGTCGCTGAACACGGTCTGGTTTTATTTTCCTTGTACGGTATTTCTTTCAAGTACTATTTATAGTTTCACAAGTTATTCATCATTTATGTGCCCACACATATTCACAGCTGGATTTACGCCCCCATACGACAACACAAATCTTAGCCCTGAACCCCCTCGATCCATCATTTCATTTCATTTATTCACAAACAAATACATTTGTGTCGGAATAATTACAGTTTAAAAAAATATAAAATAAAATAACCACATAAATCAAATCATCCCTGCGACCGCTACAATGTCGTCAGTCCATCGAGATTCCAACACATCGTTTTGCGTTGCATCGCGGTCGCCACTCGAAAAACTATGTTCCCCTAAAGGAGTGCGCACATTAGAGCCGCACGTCCTCAACTCAGTACCCTCAACAGAGTGTTGGACGGTCAACACGATATGAGTCGGAACTCAAATCGTGATGGCCGCACGCTTTCCACCTTCCTTTTGCGGCTACTGCTTACAGCCAATACGTCCCTGCCACACACAGTCCGGCCAAGCAAGCAGTACATGCGGCGACAGCTCGCGAGCCGTTCGCTTGAAGCTTGCGGTATGGAGAGCTTCAACTCACGAGTGGCTAGGTTTCGGCAAGCGAGTGGCCCACTCGCTGCCTGCAATTTTATGCTGTCATTGTAAAATTTATTCAAATTTCACGAATTTAAGCTCATAAAATAATGCACATACATATTTGTGATGTATATTTATCAGCCTTTAATGTGCGCAGAGCTTTAGTATGACCACATGTGTGTGATTAGTATGATCACGTGTGTGTGCAGAGCTTTAGTATGATCACCTGTGCTATAAGTAATTAATTGGCAATAATATTTAGAAAATCCAGTGAATGTTCTTAATATCCTTATTAGTTATTACAAAAGTAGGTCTCCAAGCATTTATTTGATTCGTAAATTGTTGATCACAGCATGTCGCTTTGATGTCTTCAATTGCAAAATTAAAGGTTTTTGCCTAGGCAAGGGCCTTGCTACAATAAACTGATAAAATGTGTTTTAGATCTAGTTCACTATTTAAGTTTCAACTCATCGCTATAACTGAGAATAAGACTTATCTATCTCTCGCACCATTACTTCCTATCTATTTACTTAATATGCTCTCCGAAAACCGCGTAGATATAATTTACCAATACTTGTCGGCAGCTTCATGGCTTTAAAAAAAATATTAGAACACTCAAATGTACGGGAAAAGTTTTTTGCGTTTTCTGACTTTTCTAGTACTCTCTCTCTCTCTATACTCAAACCTTAGGTGGTCCCAAAGATTTTTTTGATCAGTAAAAGAAACGGGATCGATTTACATTAACAAACATTACATTAACAAAAAAATTTCGTGAAAAACGCCCATTTTCTCGAAATCTGTAATTTTTTCTAAGAAAGATTGGGAGTTTCCTGAGACTATTTTCATGTAAGTTCAACGTTTAAGGTATCTGCCCTTACTGCCCCGTCCAAAAAAATCCAACCTGTTTATTGCTTGTACCTATACCTACCTTAGACCAATTACCATAGACCATTTACTATAATGTCGGTCAAAGTTTATAATAATATACCTAATTATAGTGTATGTCCAGGTAAAACCATGGTCTACATACATCGTCTCGTAGGTCGAGGTGTTGCAAATCAGCTGTCACTGTCAGTTGTCAGACGGACATAGCCGAGAAGGCGGGAATCCGGGTTGACAGGGGAACGGATGCCGACTGCGGAGGAGGTCGAGCTGATCATCATGAGCTGATGAATGCCTCGGCTGTGTCGAGCCGATGTATCCCTTATCGTGTACACTATCGGTCCATGGAATCCCTACAAATGGCGAAGGGATAAAAGGTAAGATATTTTATTAGTACTTGAAGGAAGGGAGGGACACCAACGAGATTGAAAGTTACAATGCAAAATGCTCTCGTAGAAGTTCCTTGCTATCTTATCAAAGTAAAATACAGATAAACATAAGGAAACGCCTTAATACAGTATCACAAACTTGCACACTTGCTTCCTACTTTTTGTTTTTCTATGTAATCAAATGACCAAGCATCATTGAACTACTTACAACTCACTGCCAAGCATGGACCAAGAAACGCAAGGATTGGAATGGCAACAGCAGTCTGTCATGTTATATAGGTACCAATTATGGTATCCAGGTGGTAAAAATATGTGTAAGTAGGTACATTCTCATTTACCTATACCTACTAAAATCTAATATTGTCCCGAGTTAATTTATACCATTATTGTACTTATTTTATGTTCAGTATAAAGTTGACTTTCTTTATGAAACAATGTTGCAATAGGAATATGAATAGAACTCATTCCCATTTATTTTATTTGGTTTATGATAGATAACACATTTATTTATAACTTCTTGTCAAATAATATGTGGCAATGTGCTGTAAGCACCAGTTCTAGACAAACCTTCTGTGATTAAAGTGTCTTGTAATTAAGAAAAGTACTTAGGATAGTGGATAAATACAGATACCTACACACACAATGTGCAGGAGCCATAGGAGCTAAATGTACTCGGTTCCATCCAAGGAGATTACCTCGGTAAAAAGCTATATTCAAAGCAATTAAAAAGACAAGGTAAAAGGTAAAAGGTAAGTAAAAGGTAAAAGGTAAGTAAAAGGTAAAAGGTAAGGTAAACACTAAAACACAAATAAATGGATCTGATTTACCATGCAGTGTCGGTTGTGCAATAAGCTATTTCATTAGGTTTGTATTATCTTAAGATGAATTATTGGAACACCAGCTGGTAGACCAAATAACAGAATTAAATTAAATTTGCTATGGATGTGCAGTGCATCATCAAAGGTCAAGTCGGTACTGAGCTGCTATAAAATAGCATTGTCAAAATTAAGATCCTAAATCGACAATGTCTACTGTAACAGATGGGGAACTACTTTTAAAACTGTACTTATGTGCCTATCATAAACTGCAATATTCTTACTCATACATAGGTTAATTAGTACAACCTTGAAAAAAAAATTATTTGGATCTGTGCAAAAGTGCCTAACCGTTGAAAATTAAGGTATCATTTATTGCATGAAATACATAGAGATACCTACAGGTGTTATGATGAATCATTGTACTCCTTCCTGCCTTTGCAGTGTGCAATGTCTGTATAACAAGTTATTATGATTGAAATTAACGCATTCGCTGCCCAGCCTTGGCGGTGCGCCGCGCCGAAAGGAGCTGGAGGTGGGCAAGTGCGACGTGGGCCATGTAAGTGAAAATTGAATTGAATTGGCAATTGAAAATCAATAAAAAAAAAACTGATAGATATGGGATAAACAATTTACAAAAATAAATGTCATGGTGGTGAATAATCTTTGTCAACTATAAATCCATAAATAGTGTATGAAATAATCATTCTTGACTTTCTAAAATCCTAATTCGGTAGTAGGTATAGTCTTAGATTGTGGTAATTTATGGACGGAGCCATAGCAAATTTACCTACTGTTGCATATCATGGTGGGTTCATGTTATGGATAATTCAGGGCAAGTGGTAGTATGGTACTCATCAGCATTTTTCCAAGTACCCACATGTATAGTTTGTGATTGGAAGGTCAATAAACTAGTTATGAGTGCACTCACACATAGATATCTAAAAAAACAGTAGCCTATTCTATATAACACAGACTTTATTGTCGATGCGCCTTTTGCGGACAACGAAATCCGAAAGTCAACAAAAGATTTTTGGATAATATTGCATTTAATACTTATTAAAAAGATGGTGGTTACTGTCACAGAGGCGCGTGTATCTAAAACCTTCATTTATGGTGATGATGTTACAAAGTACGGTTATAGTTAAATAAAGGTTTATATTATTACTATTTGGGCCGTTAAAAGTGATTTATTCTTATTTTTTCCTTGAATAAAAAATTACCTACATTATTATATCGTTATGGAAACAAGAAATAAAATGATTTGTTTTCTTATATTAATTATATTATACCAAACAGCCGATGCTGTTAAAAAAGTAAAAATGAGGTAGGATTGTTGGGTTATAATTACAAACAGTTAAAAATCACTTTATTATGTAACGATTATTAAAAAACTTATAAAAGAGCTGGTATCATCAATATAAGTAGCCCATATACCTACATAACATGGAGTAAATAAAGGGTTAGTGCTGGAAAATTTATACAGCCTCGAGAATAAATAATAATACCAGCAAGATGATTTCCTCCTAGCCGAATTGCGACCACGGCAGCCGGTCTCATCGAAGACTGGCGGGATGCACGGCACATGTTGTGGTGCACGGGTTTGGGCGCGAACCAGGGTGCGCTCCCTGTTCCCGCACTCTCATAGTCCGGTAGGACGGCGGACCGACGCGGCCGGGGAGAGGTCAGGCGCGTGACCGATGGCTTTACCTACGTACTTTCCGAGGCACGGAGCTGCAAGCTAAGTAGAAGTAATGACTATCCCAAAAGTAAATTGATAACTGAACCTGATAGTGAATAGTTTAATAAAAAAATGTAATTAATTATTGTTGCAAGCAATCTAGAGGGAGCATGGTAGGTACCTAGAGGTATAGTAGGACGAATAATCGTATTTCATCTTTGAGACTTCGTGGGTTGCAACTTTTTTGGTAAAAATTAAGTAGTAATGTGACAAAATCAAGAGCTATCTATCAATCATGTGCAATGTCAAATTAGATAGAATATTTCATTTTATTTGGTGTAGAAATGTTCGTAACTATATTTGATAGACTACGCGTACTAAGTTTGTGACAATTATCGAGCTTATTATAAATTGTATCATTATTGATGTGCCTGGTTGATTGACGATTTCTTCCGTGCACGGATTGGTTCGTCATGTTACTATTCGTATAAAACAAAACATAATTTCGGGTTCTTATGTAAGCTTACGCGGTTAATATTAAATGGTATGGTAATGGTAATGGTATGGTAATGGTAATGGTATGGTAATGGTAATAGTATGGTAATTGCTTAAGCTTCCGCGCATGTGTGGAAATTGATTATTTGTTCGAGTATAGGTCGGTGTGGGTTGACAAGACCGCCATTAAATTGGAAATTGTCTGGTAGTTCAAATGAATGCCACTGGGTTGACAAGACCGCCATTAAATTGGAAATTGTCTGGTAGTTCAAATGAATGCCACGGGGTTGACAAGACCGCCATTAAATTGGAAATTGTCTGGTAGTTCAAATGAATGCCACCATTAAATTGGTATTGGGCGACATGCCTTCCATTAAAATTGGAAGAAGCGCAGTAGTTCAAATGAATACTCTCATTAATTAAAATTGGTAGACATAGTCCCCGTTCAATTAAAATTGGTTTTGTAGTTCAAATGAACACCTTATTACGTATTTCTTACAAAGTATGAAGTGCTTTTTTGCTTATTAATGAGATATTACTTCAATTGCTCCGTCAAAACTTAAAACATAGTGCAGTGTCTCTATAAGGGTCAGAGGACAACAAAACTTGCGTATGCTGCAAATAAGAGAGATGGAAGCACCACTATTCGTACGGCAAAGACGAGACTGTGAAGATTTTATAACCTAGGTGCCTGGTGCATAAGCTACTAAAGGGCTACGCAGTTGTGAAGAACATCATAAAGAAATTCCTCTAAGTGACAATGTTTAACCAGGATAACCAACCATGACAAAGAATAGCTCTCATAAATATGCGCCAAGAAATTGGAAACGAAAATCAAGTCCTCCTTGACTGAGATATAATTGAAGGGTACTTATATGGAACATCAGGGGTATTTTCATTGGTAAATAATGAAAGAAAAGAAGTTTGCGAGTATTTGAAGGATCTTCAACTCCACAAACAAAAGTGCACACCACGTAAAGCTACTACAACTTCACTAGAGCATTCCAACATACTTCTTTGGCAAGAATTCTGATCTAAGTTTTAAAAGGATATTTCCTATTTACCTCCATGAAATTGTAGAGCAAACAAGACCACATGCTATTATGAATTACTGCTATTATTGAGAATTATTCATTGTCAAAGGCGATAAGATACCCGAGTATGATACTGACTATTAGATATTGTATAGAAATATTAAATTTAATGCGTTTATTTCAGACAACGACAAATAATGGCACAAAAAAGTTTAGGTGTCCATATTCGCGTTTGTCACATCTATAATAACAAGAAAAATTTAAAATTAATAAAAAAAAACCGACAGATTTTCTTGAAACATCTCACACTCGATAAAATTATATATACTAAAAAAAAAAACTAAACGAAAATCGGTTCATCCGTTTGAGAGCTACGATACCACAGATACACAGACAGACACGTTAAACTTGTAACACCCCTGTCTTTTTGCGTCGGGGGTTAAAATACAATCCGTGATAAATATATGGAAGCAAAAAACAGAAGAGAGAGGGTAAGAGTGTAGAGACAGAAGAAGAGAAGTCGCTCAATCAAGCTTAGTGGAAGGTGACAAGTTTTATGTTGAAGTAATTGATAAAGGCAATAAATGTTGGGTCTATCGACATGTCACAGTGCGAAAACATCTTACAGATCAAGCACTGAAAAGGAATGTCGTACAGCTGAAAATAGTATCCAGATGAAGAAGTGGCTTCCCAGGACCCACCAGAAACAGGCTAAAGAATACTAAGAAGAAATCTGTAATGAACAAATTAGACTAATTTCGGGTGGAATTTGAGTTAAGTGACAAGCAAGCACTATTTACCAAAATTAAATAATTCAGTGTTAAAATGAAATTGTGTCTCACATTGGTCTTAAATTATTGTGCTAAACTTTATACCTTACTAGTGTAATGTGGTTAATAAAAGATACTCAACTATAGCCATACATTTTTGTAGTGTAAAATAAATAATATTTGATGTGTTCAACACACCATGTTGTGTGACTTTAAATTTATCCTCAAGGGAGGGATGTAGTGTATGTCCAGGTAAAACCATGGTCTACATACATCGTCTCGTAGGTCGAGATGTTGCAAATCAGCTGTCACTGTCAGTTGTCAGACGGACATAGCCGAGAAGGCGGGAATCCGGGTTGACAGGGGAACGGATGCCGACTGCGGAGGAGGTCGAGCTGATCATCATGAGCTGATGAATGCCTCGGCTGTGTCGAGCCGATGTATCCCTTATCGTGTACACTATCGGTCCATGGAATCCCTACACTAATGAAATAACTTCCTTACTCCTCCAGAAGTTAAAAACAATACCATTTTCTTGGCTTTTGAAAAACTGTTTTTATGCGTTTGTATTACTTAAAATGAATTAATAAGACTGTGATTTATGAAAATATCATGCGGGCAGTATACACTCGCTGAGGCACCCCGATTCAGGCCAAGCACGAGTATGTACATGGAGCGCTCGTCTCGCTTCGATGTCGCGCCTAGGTCGTTCCTGTCTCGGTCGCAGTTCAAGCAGAGATTATACATATAATAATACTAAGTTCAAATAAGACAACCAGTGTATATGTGTACATACATACATGCCGCTCGTTGACAGGATGAGCGCTCGAGACATTCTACGAGACACCTCGACGAGACGCCTCTGCGAAAGTGTACTACCAGTATATTTTTCAATAATCAGTAATCACTGACGTATTTTAAACTTCGCCAAGACAAACGCACATTAACTTGGAACTAGCACGTGCGTGGTAAACTCATAAAATAATCATACATCGTACAGTAAAGATAAAGATTATTAGTAATTAAAAATCTTGTTCCTTGTTCCTTTGTTTCTGTATAACATAGTCACTTGGTTTTGCTTAGAAAATTTTAAATGGCAAATTCTATAACTAAAATAAAATAATTAATGCTAGATAATTCACACAGCATTCATTACAGATGTTACTCGATTGACAAGTCATAGTGCTAAATGCATTGATAACATATTTTCAACAGTGGATGTTTTAAGTGCTCACGTAGATAATGGGGTAAAGTCTGATCATTTTGCTCAATTGACAACTGTTAACGCAGATAATGAAGCAGCTAATAATATTCGCATGAGAAAAAGAATCTGTGATAATGACAAACTAGAAATGCTAAAAAAAAACGTTACAGGAGGAATATTTAGACAGAGGCAATATAAACTATAAGGACTTTTTTTCCGCATTTGTGAAGCATTTAGACGCTATTATGCCATTTAAAACAGTTCGAAAAAAAGAAAGGAAATTTTTCAATGAATGGGCGACGCCCGGTATAAAAAAATCTCAAAATCACATGAAAGATTTGTATTTCTTATTGACGCTAACCAAAGGACGAAAACCTTAGAATACACACTCGTAAATATAGTAAAATATTTAAACAATGTTCATTGATGGCCAAACGAATCAACATCCGTAATAAAATTCTATCGTCTGACAAAATTATCAAATCGACATGGGACATAATTAAAAAAGAAACTGGAAAAACAGTAAATGCTAGCGATGCTTTTTGTAAGATAAAAAATTAAAGAAATGAATTATTAACTACACCATTTGACATAGCGAATCATTTTAATATATTTTTTACTCAAGTAGCAAATGTACTTACGAAAGACCTTATCCGTTCTGAAAGCAAAGCTGTGGAGCTCCTGTCTAAGTATACTCCGCCAACTACTACCACTTTTTCACTTAGATCTATTACACCAATCGATATTATCAAAATAATAGATGGCTTTAAAGGTAAGAAATCATGCGATCTATGGGGAGTATCTACATCATTGCTTAAAAAACTAAAATTTGTAATAGCTGTACCCTTAGCAGACAGTATAAATGATTGTATAAGTAGAGGTAGTTTTCCAGATTTGCTCAAAATAGCCAAAGTTATTCCACTATATAAAAAAGGCACGCGTGCAGATGCTAATAATTATAGGCCTATTTCACTGCTCCCAACATTTAGTAAAGTCTTTGAAATTTTTTTAGCAAATGAGCTTTATTGTTTTATCGAATCAAATAAAATTATCAATACAAGGCAATTTGGATTCCAGAGAGGCAAAAGCACTAGCGATGCAATAACATCACTATTGAAGAAGGTCATGTGGGATTTGGTTGGATCAAAAAACACGTACGGTCTGTTTTGTGACCTATCCAAGGCCTTTGACTGCGTCAGTCACAAAATTCTGCTAGCAAAACTTAAGCACTATGGCATACGTAACAATGAGCTTAACATTATGACATCTTATCTACAGAATAGAAAACAAATGACAGAGTGCAATGGTTACTATTCAGATTCCTGTGATATTAATATGGGAGTACCCCAGGGGTCAATTCTGGGACCTTTACTTTTTATTTTATATGTTAATGATATAGTGACATGTGTTGAATATGAATCAGACATAGTTCTTTTTGCAGATGACACTACGATAATAGTAAGTGATAAAAACAAATTTAATATTTGTATGAAATTAGATAAGTTAATAAATAATATAAATGAATGGTTTAAAGTAAACAACCTACTTTTGAACATAGAAAAAACTAATATAGTAAGATTTTTTCTAGGAAATGGCCAAAGTATTGACCCCGCACAGGAGTCTATTGTTAAAAACTCTATGAATGTATTGAATGATGTTAAATTTTTAGGTATTAAGATAGATAGTAAGTTGACATGGATCAATCATATTGACTACATTGTGGGAAAACTTAAGTCAGCTGCTTATGCAATTAAAACTATACGACAGCTAAGTGGAGTACAGGCTGCGCAGGCTGTGTATATCATGCATACTTCCACTCTGTCATGAAATATGGCATACTGGCCTGGGGAAATGCGGCCCAATCCAACAGAGTTTTCGTTTTGCAGAAGCGAGCTATAAGGTTCATTCTGCAAATGGATAAACTAGAGACGTGTAGGGACAAATTTAGACAATTAAATATCATGACATTCACCGGAGAATATATATATCAAAATTATATTTATGCTAAAATGCATGTAGAAGAGTTAGACCTACAAAGTGATTTACATAATTATGATACACGCAAAAAAGAAAACGTCGTCATTCCGAAGCATAGACTAGCGAAGTTAAATAAGAGCTTTCTCTACCTTTGTATAAAATTTTATAATAAATTACCTTTACATGTAAGGAAACTTAATTTTAAAAGTTTTTGTGAAATAGTCAGAGGCTTTTTGCTATGTAAATCATTCTATAATATTGACGAAGCTATTGCTGATGAATTTTGTATGTAATCATACCAATGTTTATGACTTTTCCGAGTGTACGCGATTGTATCAAAAAGGAATAAATAAATGAACTGAACTGAACTGAAGCATTATCTAGCCCCAAGCTAAGCAGAGCTTGTGTTATGGGTACTGATATCTGATATACTTAATACAATACACTACTTATATAGATATTTTTTATTATACATAGAAAACACCCAGACCAACGGAACAAATTTCTGCAGATCGTACACAAATTTGTTCCGAGGCGGGAATCGAACCCGCAACCTCCTGCGTCGCAGGCGGACCTTCGCCCGCTGCGCCACGGAGGTCGTCAACTCTACCATACATTATAGAGTTATAATATTGGTAAAGGTACCACACAATTTTTAAAATGAGATATCTTGGATCGATGTAGTTTTGTTACGTCTTCTTCACGCCAAATTAATTACCTAACAGTTCTGGCTGAAATTATGCATAGATGTAGATCCTCACCTGGAATTTAAGACAGGCTACTTTTTATCCCATAAATCATTCCCATGTGAATGAAATAATCTATTCTAGAGCGAACCTAACGGGTTTGGCTATCAAACTAGATCTCAGTAGGTTGTTGGTATACTCACGGGATTCCCGTGGTAAAAAACTCGAATTACAAGCAATTCTTAATTATTATTTGGTTTCTTGAATGTGAAAACACGATTGAGAAAAAAAGATTACGTTAAAAAAATCATGAAAGTGAACTGTTTCGCACATAATTTGGTCGAGATCTCAGAAACTCGGCGGTCTATTGAATTGACTCATGTTTTGATTCGCACTAATTATTTAGTTAGTAACCGACTTTGGCGACCTCCGTGGCGTGGCAGCGACGCAAGAGGTTGCGGGTTCAATTCCCGCCTCGAAACAAATTTTTGCACGATCTGCAGAAATTTGTTCCCTTGGTCTGGGTGTTTTCTATGTATAAAAAAAAAATATCTGTCTATGTATACAATGTATTAAATATATCAGTTATCTAGTACCCATTACACGAGCTTTGAGTAGCTTACTTTGTGGCTAGATGGTGCTGTGTGGATTGTCCAGCATTATTTATTTAGTTACTAACCATTTTCTTCATAAGTTTGTTAGTTTTCTTGTAAATAAGCAAAAACTTGATTTTTGCGCTTACGTCGTTCCAAAAACGTATGCTCTCTCCCGCTCCTATGGACGCGAAATGCTGTGCCTATCCTTTTCACAAAATGGAGGGCACATTTTCTCTATCATACCAATCAAAGTCTATCGTACCAAAAATAGTTTTATATGAGCTGCTTACCTCACAAAAGACCGTTAAAATCATGGAAGCATACGATTACAATCATATTAAACGCATACATTAAGCTAGGCATTAGCAGGTAAACGCTTCACTGCATAACAAAAATATAATATCATTATGCACATACTAACGATTTTTCTATTCCTAACATTATTTTTTAAATTCTCTATTTGTAGAGATTTTTATCTAGGAATGTTCAAACCTAATGACTTGTTAGTGGCCCAAGATGTTTTGAACAAAGAGAGAGTTCCTTTTAGATTTTCGTTCGCCAAATATGGAAGGAAATTTCATTGCCCGGTAAGTGTTTTCCTACTCCTTAAAATTTTATTTTTCCATTGTTGTTATTTGTTTTATTTAGAGTATGCCTCTTGCCCGGTTCATATTGAAAGTTCGTTATACAGGGTGCCAAGAAACATATGTACTAAGTCATAAGGGGTGATTGTGGAACGCGAGGGGATAATTGAAATATTTGGTGGGAAAGTCCAGGCATAAAATAACTATGTACTTATAAAAACTGAAAACTAAACAAGGTTATGACCTTGTACTATAGTAGAGTACTTAGCATATCAGTTATCTAGTACCCATGACACAAGCTCTGCTTAGCTTGGGACTAGATGATGCTTTATAATTTGTCCAGCATATTTATTTATTTACGTCAAGGCCAGATTCCACCGAAGCAGAGTGGAAACAGCCGATACAAGAGAATAGCCGTTAAACCTATGTGTATCCATAAGTTCCGACAATGGCAGTTAAGCTTTTCTGCCTTTTAGCTCTAAAATAATTTCCTTTCTTATTCCAGATAACGTATATAAGAGTTGAAGACCGGTTGAACGTCGGTAGAGGACCACGAGTGCAAGTAATCCGAGGAGGTCTTCGAAGGAAAATCCTAGTCCTACGCATCACTTCCCCATACAACCACCCCATTTCCGTCAACGTCTACGTGGGATGTCAGAACAACGGAATGTTCACCAACCCACCGTGGACAATAATACGACCGACCATGAATACTACAGCGGCAGGCAACGGCACGGAAACAAAAGATGATAATTCAACAGATGTGACAGCAGCAGGCAACGGGACGGAAACAAAAGATGATAATTCAACAGATGTGACAACGGCACCAACGAAACCAGAATAACCGTCGACCGGCCATCAACGTCCTCAACCCGTCTTAACTCATTGATGGAAATAGGTGGCCATCTCTTGTGCCTTTCTTGAGGGTTCAGCGCAAGCTTCATCCAGGTTGGCCCTGCGACCTACAGGGGTAATTTAATTCATTCGATTCGTTTCCGAATCGAACCGTCGGATTTGTTGAATTGATCCGAAGCGAATTTGTTGACTAATGGCCATGATAATGAGGAAGAGCTCCTTATTTCGATCATCAACCCGAGGCGAAATCAAAATAGAGTTTTAAAGATCCGTCGGATTCGATTCGGAAACGAATCGAATGAATTAAAATATACCCCAGCTAAGCAGGATCATCTGCCCATCACGCGGTTTGACGCCAGACGTCTTTCTGTACCATGTTTTTAGCATCTGTAGCATATTAATAAATAAAATGGTAATTAACGGACTGTTTTGTCGCAAAAGTATTACACTTAGGTAGGCAA
Organism: Eupithecia subumbrata; assembly: GCA_949316285.1. Taxonomy (NCBI): domain Eukaryota; kingdom Metazoa; phylum Arthropoda; class Insecta; order Lepidoptera; family Geometridae; genus Eupithecia; species Eupithecia subumbrata. The sequence continues at coordinate 5,067,956 of OX438650.1, read as the reverse complement.
ATACTACCTTTACATAACCAAACTCGTTATTAATGTAGATGTTTGTAAACAATCCGCCCAAACTTAAACTAAAAGTCACTGTGTTGCCGCGTCTCATCAAATTTCATAATACGCAATTTACATTACTTGTCGATTTGAAATCCTTCCTGCAATAAATATTACTTACAATTACCTATATCTGAAACGCGACGCCAAGCAAGTGAGTTTTAGTTATTTGTGTCGTGGTTTGTTAACATCGAGTTTGGTAAGTGTATACCAGGTTTCTATAAAGGATAGGATTCGTTACGAATACATCCAACCGAGAACCAAACTTATCAACATAGCTCAAAGAATTAGCAAGCAAGTGGCAGTGGGTCAGCCATTTCTCGCGATGAACCGACAACCGCTAGGGTAAACGTGTTCTTGAGTGGATACCGCGACTCGGTAAACGTAGTGTAGGACGCCCTCCGGCCAGGTGGGATAACGATCTGCGTAAGACTACAGGTAAATGCTGGTCGCGGCAAGCTGGAGACAGGGCGCTATGACGCTCATTAGGGGAAGCCAATGTCCAGCAGTGGACTAATAGGCTGATGATGATGATGATAGATACCTAATGAAACCGAGAACAAAATAGGCTAGTGTAAATTGGGGATAGTTGCCGCATCGGTATAGATGCGTGTCCTATTTTCAAATTAAACGTAAGGTATTCTGGTCGCGAAGGTTTAATCCGTCATGTCATACCCGACAAACAGACTGCATAGTAGGTTCACTTACTCCTTTGAGTACCAATAGCACCGTAAATAGGATGACGTAAGAACCTCGTTTTGTTGTTTAATTGCTAATATCAGAAAAAAACACCATCTGCCGTGCATTCTCGAGTGTTCGTTGATCCGTCGAGTCGTCTGTCACAGACAAAGGTTACATTAACCAAGTGAAGTAGACAGGTAAAGGTAGTTCTATCGAATATATTCGAGAATAAAATTCAACCTAATCATTCATAACGAGAAAATCTAAACAAACATTCATTGAGGAGTTCCTCTCTTTCTAGTTACGAAACAATAACAATATTGTCTTGAACTCTAGCGGTCCATTGAACTAAGATTTCTTAGATAAACAAGAAAAAGGTGACAGATCGCCGTAACGTACCATTGTGCGCGATACCAGCCAGCATGGCGCTCTTGCTGGTCCTAATGTATTTCACATCAGAAGTTTATTGCGGAAATATCAGTCAAAATTTGTACAACGAAACAATTACACCATTCTCACAAGAATCTAACACTCCTGTTATTGTTATTGAAGGAGATAACCTAAACAGTACCGGCAAAAATGTGTCTAAACGCATCATAGCTGATGATGATACAGAAACTTATTTTGAAGAAATCGCAGCAGAAACAGAAGTGCAACTAAGAGTTCAAGAAGACAGGAAAAACTACTGCAACTCTATCAAGACTTGCTTAGAATGCATGCAAAGCTCATTTTTTCCTTGCTTCTGGTGCCATAAGCGAGGTTGCGTCGATAATGCGGAAAACTTTTGCCCCCATGTTGTCAAGATCAAGCAAAAACACCGGAACAGTCTCGCGTTGTGCCCTTTTATAGAGCGCAAAGGACCTCTGCTCCTCCCGGCCGGACCACGGGCCCATATCGTAGTCAAATTCAACGCACTGGATCCAGAGCTATTCCACATGGACATCAAGTGCCAGATAATAATCAACAACCAGATAACATACTTAAAGGGTATCATTTTCAAGGACCGAATCTACTGCAGGCCAGTGAAATTCATTTTGGGGTACTCGCAAACACAGTTCGGTACTTTTAGAGTGACGTGGGGTGGTGTGAACGCGTACTCAAATAAGGTACAAGTGATTTTGTACAAGTGCAGTGGTCTTGCTGATGATTGTGAGTCATGCAGGATGCTGCCTAAGCAGTACGGATGTGCCTGGTGCGAAGATCTCAGTAATTGCATGCAGGAAAGTACGACCTGTGACCAAATGCTCTATTGGACCTTCGCTAAGATGTCGTGTATGTTCAAAAAGAAGACAATGATATTTGTTTGAATATTTTCACGCAAAGCAAACTGTAAATAGCAAAACAATAGACTAGAAGATACCTATTGCCCCTTTTGTTATTAAAAACGCGAGAGTCTAAGATGACCTAGATTGTTGGCAACATAAATTTGGGAATTTGATCGTTTTTAATACGGGTTGAGTACCTACTTATTAGAACCGAAAACAACAGATTTTTTCGCAAATTCAAGCAACACTTAAAGTTAATGAAAAGCCCTAGATATAAAATATAGCTTGTAAGTATTAATTTGTTTTACGCCAAATAAATTATATTAGGTACAAAGCTTGAGACTTTTTATTAAAATACCTAAGATAGCATTAATCGAGAACGCAATATGTCTTCCAAACTTTTCAATTTACACAAACCGATCGTAAATCTGTAAAGCAAGTGTCTACTAAAGCCAAAGATAAAGTAGAGACAATAGATTTGTTTCTAGCTTCAGCTGATCGATTCAAGAGTATTCGTGAGTGCATCAGATAACCATTCTCCGGTTTATCTTTGTTTATTATATTTGTAATCAAAATGCAGCCTCAGCGGTAAAATTGTACGAGTGTATCACTACTACAATTTTGACAAATCAATCTGAATTGATTTGCTGGTGGTACGGTATACAGGGATATACATATATTTTTTTTGGCTCGCTAGTTTTAACAGGGTTATTGGTATTCCCTTACACTGTGTGAACTGCAGGTTCTGCCCATCAGCATGAACAGAACACATTTGTGAAGACCATTAAGATCTGCTTTAGGTAGAACCAAGAGTATCATTTTAAAACGGTGACAGACATGGTGTTTAAGACAAATCACAACATAACAAAACACCACTACTTAGGTACAGTGGCGCTTTTTTTTTGCGCACTTTTTTTGTGGGTACTTGGTTACTTACCATCATATTTTGAGCTTGTGTTTGAAGATTTTTACAATGCGTGTATGCAAGGATGCTCTACCAGTGAGGACAAACAGAGCTTTCCTGCATAGAGGTATAGACTAATATTTTTGGATTACATTTTCTGTGTGTCATTCAATATCATTATACATTTTTAGATACCTACATACACAACCTTACCGCATAAAAACTGCTCCGTTAATGTAATTAGATAAAAAATCATGGATAGGTAAGTACTTAATTTGATGATATATATATTACACAATAATTTTATGTAGTACCAGCTAGTAAGAAAAAATAAAACTCTTTTTATTTTATTTACGTACACAAAAACCAATAAACTAAATAGATACAAGTTTAACAAAATAACTTGAAACTAAAACATGAAAATACCACGTATTCGTAGACCCTGGCCTTACAGTGATCGTAAATCTGAGGGGCTTTGTTTGAAATTTTAAAATATCACCCGGATAGCAAAACCATTCCCCGAAGCCGAATTACTAGAGATCAATGATTTATTTTGTTTAGGTAAAGCTCTGGACACTTAATTCATTCAACGACTGCAGTCTTTTTATAACGGAGTTAAGTTATGTAACTTCTACCCACACGACCTCGTCTTTTGTCACCCGCGAGGCTGAGATTATGTTTTTAGTAATGTTTTTGTTATTATAGCGCGTAAGCCACACTCTGGGTAATTTCTAAGAAATCAAATAACATCGCAAAAAATGTCGACTTCGACGGGACTTGAACCCGCAATACCCGCATACTTCCCTCAGTACGGGAATGTGTTAACCATAAATATTTTGTTTTTCTAGTTTTTCTATGTAGTTGGTGGACACCATTTATTACCTGCAAATATCAAAAAGCCTAAAGCACTTTTGACACGGCGTGAAGAGGTAACAAACATCCATCCACCCATCCATCCATCCAAACTTTCGCATTTATAAAATTAGTGTGATGTGATATCCCGTTGTAGATTACTTTTGTATGAGCGGCCCGTGAAGCGAACAGGGGGCTATCCAAATCCAATTATTTTACCTAGCTATATAATTTTTGAGTGAAATAGGAAGAGTAAAGCGGAGATATTCGCCTCAAAGGTGATTCATGCCCCAACGTAAAAAATAACTAACACCAAAAAATCTTTTGACGATGGGGCACGCATCAACACTCGCATAGGGGCGACTATGCCTATTTTACCCTAGGCTACTTTTGTACCAGGTGAGCAAAGCCACAAGCTAAAGTTAGTCATACATTGGTAATGTCACCAAAATTAAATTATCAACCGATCTTAAATATTCCAGACTGAAGTCAACAAAGTAATGTTTATTCGTACACTTGCTTGCAGAATAATTCAACCCAACCCAAATCTTGAAATGATGAATGAACGCTAAATATGTTTTTTAAAACTCACTTAAAGATGACCTGAAAATGATCTCAGACCCTTCTGACCCGCATGTTTTGACCCTATCTTTAAAAAAGTACCCGTTTGACCCGCTTCGTTTTTTCATGTCCCGTTTGACCCGGTTTTCTAACAGGTACAGTCAATGATAACTTTCCAAGGATCTGTCATGCAGGTGGCCCGTTGAAATAAAAAGCCTAATGTAAATAAATGTCAAAGTGGACCCCGCGCTCGAGAGGTAATGTAAAGTAGAGAATTGACATAGTGCTTTGTCGAAAGGGTAGGATGGTTTTGTTGGTAAAATCAAACCAGATAAGGATTGTAAAATATAGTATTTATTACTTTTTAAACACATACGTTAACAATTTTTCCAGACAATGACCAAGAGTAATGTCTTTGTTATGAAATTGTTCTAAAATAAAACTAATTCTCCTATCTTTTTCAATGTCACTGTTTCTACGATTTTTCGAGGATGCTACGTTTTCAAATTTAGCCATCTTTATTGTAGTTAAAGATGCTTCTTCATCTAAAATTTCTAAAAATTTTAATATGTTTGGCTTTGTCTTGCCATTCAAATATTTATTTATTTTTGAATGCCACCCCTCTACATTATTAGTGGTTCTATGGATTTGACCACAAAAATTCCATCTGCTTCTTAAATGTTCATCTTTTAACCACGTATTAATGAAATAATCATTAAAATCACATACATTTTTATCTGTCGGACAATCTTCCATTATATACAACCATCCGTTGTCGACTTCTTCTAATGGCACTAAAGAGAGGGCAGCACATAATGCAATGTGTCTTTTGTGGCTTGGCTCTTTGAAAACATTTAACTTTTTCGCCTTTTTACACAAGGCCTGACTAAAATGAAAATAGCATCCTCCAATAGTAACATTTGGGAAAATCACTTTGATTGCATTCATTGCAGCCTTTTCATAGTCTGTAGTCATTTTAGAAGGACACCAATTTGGCAATTGCAATTTTATCACAGAAAATAGTTTTTCATATGTGTCTTGTTTTTTATCTGGCAGCAATGCGTAAATCAATGGCACGACATTCTTTGAATTTTCATCGGAGTAAATATCGCCAAATATGGTGTATAATTGATAAAATGGCTTTACCACACATCTAAAAGTGCCATCTGCGAAAAAGTCCTTAATTTTGGTAATATTTTTCCTCGCTTCTTGATTTGCGAATACTAAAATTCTTTTTGTGTCGTCATTATAATCAGCTAACAAAAAATCACTGTATTTTTCCGGAATCCGCAACTTCAGCATATCTTTTTCAACAATGCGATCGATTCCAAATCCTTTTTTTCTACTGTTATATAATCCATGTTTTACATTCGCGAATTCCGGAATTTTCGCCACTATATTAATTCCACTGTCTGTTAATGAAGTCATGGCTTCGTTATAAATCTTTTGCAATGATCTTGTTTCATTAGCTGCTTTTGTTTTGCATTCTTCAAGTTTTTTCTTTATTTCATTCGTAGCAAAATTTGCTTCACACTGGTGATTAACTTCATTAAGAATATTCATTTCTTTTGTTGTGATTCTTCCGTGACATGTGGATCTGTGAATGCAGTGCCAAAGTGTTGTTCCATTCTTATTGTCTCTTTTCTTATTATATTGATGACCGCCATGAAGCAATACAACGCCGCCTCGTTTCGATGTGACGAAACATAGGTCAGACGCACCAGACGAAGAACTTGCCATTATTTCAATGTTGTAATAAGTATCTAGAACAAGAGAGTAAATATTTTAATTCACAGAAACTATTCTTTGTCCAAAAATGGATTCATTACACTGTACACCGTAATTATAAGAAAAACTCGTAGATTGTGCAGAATTTAATTCGTAAGACTTTTGTTGACATTTCAAGACAGAGAAAAAATATTGACAGATAAAAACAAAACTAAAAATTCTAATGGCCAGCGGCCGATGAGGTTTTACCGAAGAGGCCGTCACATATACTTTGTCAAAAAATAGATTCATTACACAAAAGGGGCAGTTGTGGCTATTAGGTAAATATCGACAAATTTAAATATAAGGACACAAGGACATTAACAAGTGTCTAAACAAAATGTTTCATTAGATGTTGTCATGTCTCTCTTATACCATTTAATAGCATACATATGTTCAAATAATATGTCACTAATAATATATGGGTACTTACCAGATATAGAATAAAGTAGACAGAAGAATCGGTTTGCAACAAATATCCAAATCGCAGATCAAACTCGAGGTCCAGGAAAAACTAAGTCCAAAACTAAGTCACAATTCACAAAGAACAAATCGGAGTCCAGTAAGCAATAGCGTTATGTCGAAAATGGGGTAACAATCACACAGCGAAATAAATCACACGAGAGCACTTTACTAATCGCAGGCAAAAAGCAGGGTGCAGAAAGCAAGTACTTAATCTTTCGCTAGGTGTGTTTAAAGGTTAGTTGTAAACTTCTACGTATTGAACCATATCATACCATTATAAAAATGTGAAAATACTATCTATAATATCTCAAGTACACGTCACATTCCTAAATAATATAATACCCATACACCATAATTATAAATAAAAATAATTTCAATTTTTTTTTGGTAACTGTACATTCTATATAATTTATTAACAAAAAATGTTTTGATCCACAGTGGGTCAAATGGGTACTTGAAAGTGGGTCATAAGGGAACTTTTATTAAGCGGGTCAGAACATGCGGGTCAGAAGGGTCTGAGATCCTGAAAATAGAGCTGAGACTAAAAATCATTCGAAGTGTAATTTTGATCCCTAATTTGTTCATTATTGGATTTTATGTAATTTTCTTTCTTCTGTTGGGTCTGACTCCTCAATATTGTTGCTTATGACGCATCGTTGTTTTTTTTTTCTGCGTGTGAAAAAATATGACTTTTATAAAAGTGATAAAGCAGCTATGACAGACGATAATGATGAAATTATAAATCCACCGCGAGCAGAACCAATCAGGACTCCGTTTAACTCGCAAGAGCAAACTGCATACTTGTTTTTCCACTAAATAGTCAAGCGGAAAGGACTGAGCGAGCGGAAAGCTACGTACTACTCAGTTGGTACTTTCATAAGTTTGTGAATAGGGTAGTGTCATGGGTAAAAAAAAACTATGTTGTCCGTCAGTTAGATTATCAGAAGACATCTATTTTTTCTATTCTCAATCAAAAAAAAAGCGCGTTAAAGTTTGGGAGTGAGAGCTAGTAACGTCACACCTTGCTAAAAAGTGTCGCAAGGAGTGACGTCACGCGGAACTATTACTGGCTATATCTTCATCATTTTTATTTAATCCAGAAAAGAAAAAATACGTGTCCTACAGCTTCTGATACTCTAACTGACGAACTAATTCGTATTTTTTAGGACCTAGTGTCCTAGCCGTCGGTTGCCGTAGGTCTTCTGCCTTAGGCTAGCCTACGGCATGATATGAAGACCTACGGCAACAATTTTCATGTCCGCAAGTATTTTTCAATAATTTACAGGATAGGAGTTGTCATGTCATCATGTTTGCATAGGTCGGTACTTACCTACATAGGTAAGTGATGCTATATAGCAATTATGATTTTATTATTCTATTTATATTTGTATTGCAAGTGAATAAATATGGCATAAAATCAAATAAGAGTGAGAAATACAGCAACAGACGGTAAGTAAATGATAAAATTATAAGGACACTGCCCTTTGGCACTTACCCGGTACTTACCCTAAATTATATCGCGTACTACTCAGTAGGTACCTTCATATGATTGTGAACTATTGAATGTATCCTACAATTTTCATGTCAGCAAGTATATCTACATACATAATTAAAAGGATAGGAGCCTCTTTGCTTAAGTCGGTACTTACCTTAGCAATTATGATTTTATTATTTTCTTCAAGAGACGTAGAGGGTTTACCGAGAAATCTTCTTTAATATTCGTTTAAGTTGTTTACATCGTTACTTTGAGAGCTGTAAGATTAATTTGAAAATGTTTCCCTGTTTTAATTATGAAAAACTAGCTGCTGCCCGCGGCTTCGCCTGCGTAGTTCCCGTTCCCGTGGTAATTCCGGGATAAAACATAGCCTATGTCCGTCTCCTGGTTCTAAGCTGCCTCCCCACCAATTTTCAGCCAAATCGGTTCAGCCGTTCTTGAGTTATAAATAGTGTAACTAACACGACTTTCTTTTATATATATAGATTAAACTTAATGGTTTTGAAAACCATAATGGTTCTCAAAACCATTAAGTTGTAGGTATTCGTAAGTTTAAATGATAGGTAGGTAGGTACCTATCTGTGTACCTTTTTTTACCAAAAATAATGTCCGTTTAAAGTAGATATGCTCCGTGGATTGTCCAACATTATTTATTTATTTATTTATGTAGGTGTATTTATTCTAGGGGAAAACGGAGAGGATAGTATTAAAAAAAACTTATGTTGTTGTAAAATTAAATGTTTATTCTACAGAACATACTTAATTAATGGTTTAATCTGGTATTTATCGCGTACCTTTTGTTATTAAACCATTAACTATGTTAACAAATCGCGAAAGTTTAAAAAGTTATATACTTACTTAGGTTTTTTTTGTATTGTTATCCTCAGTTTACGAAAAGACTAGATTTAAAAAAAATCTGGATTAATAAGGTACTTGCGGCGGTATTAAGGGCCACCTAAATTCAAACCTAAATACATATTTTTAAAACCTTAAGAAAATAAATTATAAACAGGGCATTGCATATTATTTACTTTGATGGTATTAGAATACCATTTATTGGGTCTAAACCAAAACTCTCCATCGATAACAAGCTTTTAAAAAGTCTTATTAACCTAGTAAGGACCACATAAAAAAATTCGAGTTCAAGGAATAAAGCACAAATTTTTTATTTCCCTCAGACTTGAACTATGTCTTACTAATAACTGTTCGAGTACGTTCTCAGAGTAGTGGCCCCTGTTGGCCGCCGGCCTTTAATACCCACTGGTACCTCAGGAACTGGCTAACTTGAAAGGGGGTTAAATTTCGATGGTAGCTATACCAACTGGGCAAACACTGCCCCGTTGGTCTAGCGGTCAGCTTGTTCAACCGCTGATTATGAGGTGCCGGGTTTGAATCCCGGGTCGGGCCAATAGTTGCTATTGGGATTTTCTAGCAAGAAAGTCATAGTACACAAAAATTCATAGTAGCAGCCCGGAGTCAGGAAGTTGGCGGTGTTACACCCCCGTGCCTCGGAAAGCACGTTAAGCCGTTGGTACTGCGCCTGACCTCTCCCCGGTCGTGTCGGTCTGTCGTCCCCTCGGATTATAGGAGTGAGGGACTAGAGAGTGCACCTGTGCTTACGCACACACTTGTGCACTATAATATGTCCTGCGCATATCTGGCTAGTCTCCGATGAGACTGGCCGCCGTGGTCGAAATTCGGCTAGGAGAACATTACATTACATTAAATATCAATGGAGCTCTCTGTATGTATCGTACCTGGTTAATAATTATGTCGGTAAGAGTATTAGAGATAGGAGTTATTGGGTATTTTTCCAAAAGTTAATAGTTGGGTATTTTGTTCTAATAACGTTACAACCAACTGGTACCCAATAACGTTACAATACATAAAACTTGATAATACCTAAACATAGCCTTAAAATAAATAGATTATATAGTTATTGTATTTAAATTACCCACCTAAAATGGTTGAAGCGCGACGCAGTGCATAAGATGGGTAATAATAACTGACTGTCTCGTTTGCTCGCATCAGAATCCTGGTGTTAGACAAAGATGCCGACAAGTATTAGTTATTTCTAACCAAATCAACTGGATGGACGGTGGCTAGCGTGTCTCGATTAGATGATAGTTATTGAAGGGTTGGGTAGTTATGATAAGTTATGGCTCACAGTCGATTGTGCGCGATGCTCGCTTCGCAGTTATTCCCTAGCGGTACGCGAACTTAACAATAACGTTAGATATTATAGGACCCGCCTAACAGTTATTCAGATAGTTATCGGATACCGGACTCATGACTAAAGAGTATCGTGGTAGTAGACGATACGAGGTTCATTCACATACAAGCAACAAGCAGTTGTAGCCGATTAATGCATGTTATGTTATTTCCTGGACCAGAAATTTACTATGGGTGCAAGTGCAAGGGCGGATCCAGCCCTCAAAAAAGGTTGTGACACAGCCACCCGAAAATCGGCCAAGTGTGAGTCGGAGTACGATCTCACTCATGAACAATAATGAATGACTCATGAACGACTTTTGAATTTGATTATTTCTTTTTTCCGCAGACTTTGGTCATAGGAATGGAAATAATCATTGGAGGAAGTCAGAGCCGAATTCGGACCAGGCGAACAGTCTTGGTTTAATTCAAAACCAATTTCAATCAATAAATTTTTATTTTTTCTTCTTTTTTAGTATCCAGTAAGCCAATATAATAATAATAATAAATAATAAATAAATAATGCTGGACAATTCACACAGCATTATATTTGTATAAGTACCTACCTACTCAACCGTCTCTTTAGTAAAAGAAAACGTACCTATTATCTACATACGCGATTATGTTGTTGATTAGAATAGCTACTTCTGTTAAAGCATTAATCAAACGACTGTGACTTTTAAGAACTTTAATTTTACATTGTTGTAAAGTGTTGATTTTGACTAGTTCTAAGTAAATCAAAATAACCCAATAAACATATTATGTATCATATAACCATGGTGGTTCATTTTTGTTTATCTGAAGTAAGTTTTGTACACATCTGTACACAGGTTTGAAATTAGACTATAGATTTTTTATTTAAATTAGTAATGGGCCCAGTCGACTAAAGAAAAGTAATAAATTAAATGCATTAGGTCAACTGGCCCCGTAGGGCCAGTTTTTTCCGGGGCCAGTCGACTAAAGAGCCAGTATAACAGCACAACATAATTCTTTCGGGCGCGCTGCGTCTCCATTCATTTGACATTCACCAACAATCGTACCCAGTAAAAATAAATTCAGAGTAAACAGTGCACTCGGGTGGCATTTAATCCGGTTTATTTAAACTTTTTCCTTTCATTAAATCATTGTTATCTTAGCTATGTTTTTTCATGCTCCTCTGAGCAACATTCCCAACTATTTTCTCATTTTAATTCCTCTTGCTTTGTAGGATTATGTATCTTGGATTTACGGGTTAATTTTGTCTAGGTACTTATATGCCTTAACTCAACCAACGAGACATTTGTGTAACTATTCAAAAGGCTACCTTAACTAACACGTTTATTGGTGTTTCCTTTAATGCTTGCTACAAAATAGTCGCACATCGCTGTGGTGGCCCACCAGTATGTTACTGTCGTTAACCTCTCAATGGGCAGGCCCTCCGGGCCGCAACGCCGCCGCAGCCGCGCCGTCATAATGGCAGGACTAACCGCTCGGCTGGCCGCGCGTCCGCGCCGAAATGGGATATGATGCATTATTTCGCTGAGGTGAGTGGTGACACAAGCGAAAAGGGGTTAAACCCAGCATCTCTCACTCCTGGGTTCGTAACTTAGGAGTTAAGCTGTCAGACCGCGTGCGGAACAGCATACTACGGTCCAAAACACGCATCGTTGGTCAGAGAGCCGGAATCCTTAAGTGGAACTGGGCCGGACATGTCTGCCGCATGTCCAGCGACTTGTGGGCAAACATCACGACAGAGAGGAGCCTACCCAACGCTGGGAAGACGTGGGAGGCCCAGGATAAGATGGCGTGACGCGCTCGAGGCACATCTGTCATCGTGGCCTGTTGCAGCTTTGGATCGCGAGGAGAAAAGGGAGGCCTTTGATAAAAATAATAAATAATGCCTAAGGCACCTTTAAATAACTAAACCTAGCTGTTCGTAAAATTGCAGCGCGAGTGGAATCGCAGATGAATAACTACTTAACCACTCAACTTGCAATATCTATAAGGATACCTACTTGTTTACTTTTGCTGACTAGTCAAAATGATATAGGGTATAGGTAAATTACTGAGAGCTGGCGCGATCCTTTTTTGTTTTGCGTTTACTGGAGGCCTACTTTCATTGTGAAATTTCGTTTCGAACGAAACGAAAACGGAAATTTCGTACGGTTTTGAGCTGCTCATTTTTCAATGAAAGAGATCTGTTTAACAATGAAATTTTGTAACTTTGAATGGTTCAGGTATATGTATATTTTTTTAAGTCAAGAGTCATTAAATCTGTCTGATACGGCTCTTTTGTAAGTAAGCGGAGTAGCTACACGTTCAGTTTTGCTGCCATACTTCGCATCTGCGGATGAAAAGAACTAGAGTAAGCCTCCAGAATCAATCGACTGATATGTGACTTCAACGTGGTTTATTGCATGTAAAAACAAAAGACCATCACGCCTACGCTCATTAATTTACCTATAAAGGTAGCATTCCGTTCTTAGCGACCGCGACCCGCGACAGGCGACCAGACGACCACGCGACCATGGTCACCTGTCGCGGGGCGACCACTAGCTTTCCGATGTCAGCGACCGCGACCTCACCCGCCAGTCCCGCCAGTCCTCGTGTGATGAAAACGACGCCACTTTGATGTGCTTCTCGCCTGCGTCGCATGACGGCACTGCCTCCGACGCGACCGGGTCGCTGCGCCACGCGGTTCTCTGGCCACGCCCACTGGTCGCGCGACGCGGTCGCGGTATTATAAATAAATTCATACTAGGTCGCGCGACCCCGTCGCGGACACGCGTCGCTGTCGCGCGTCGCGGTCCCTAAGAACGGAATGCTACCTTTATGTGTCTTGCCTAGCCTATCCACTGTCTGCAGAATATGGGAGCAATACATACGAGTATAGTATTTAATAAGAACATTTAAACAATAGTAGGTTCTAATTTGTTTCTATTATTTTATTGTAATTTTCTATGTTAATCAAGAATTGTAGGTATAATAGTAGTTATTTTATTTTATTCTACTCAGAAGTACTGCAAAATAATGCACCGTACAAAAAAACGCTTCACTCTATTGATATTTCTTGTTTTATTTTTTGTGAAACATGGTTCAACAAATTCCTGCCCCAAAAACTCTGTGCTTTCGGTTTTGGATGGGCTGTGTGGGTTATTTTATTTATTTGCGATGGTTTTGTACACAACTGAAACAGCTCTTTCTATTTTCTATTTGCATTTTCTAACCTACGGTTGAATGGTTTATACATGACTGCTGATTTAAAGAATATTTTCCGACAACAGAGAGGCCTTTCATTTTATTTCATTTATATAATGCACCGTAAGTACATGTTTTCACACACACAGGTACCTAAACTTGATGTTGTTTTAATCTAATTTGCTATTGCATAATTAAACATGTAAGGGATAAACCATTCTTAAAATGCACGCCCCCTCCATACAATCGGCGTGCATTTTTAGGATGGTTTATCCCTCCCTACTTGATTATGAGATTTAGAAAATATATTAGAAAAACTCTTCCGATGCAGCGACTTGTGTAATTATGGTCAAACTTTACTGATGCACAGATATTATAATACTATACTACACTTAAGTCAGTTTGTTTGACATTCAATTATTTATGCAACAGAAGTTTTTTGGATGGAACCACGTTCAAGATAGAGATATATAGACTTTTTATTGGGTAGGTACAGACGGCTTCACAGTTAAGTACCCCCCTCTCTCTATGTATGTGGGTTCGAATCCTGCCGCCGAATGTTGGAGATTGGGAGATTAAAAATACATGTTATTTATAATTTTCCATTTTATTTTGATATTTTTTGACGATTCCAACAAAATTGTGTGTTTTGTATCTCTAAAATGCAAAGTTTTTATAATTGCTAATTTTATTTCATTTTTGTTTTGGTAACCGCACTATAATTTCGAGAAGGTCCATAAGTAACATCTTGGCTCAGCGGCAGTAACAGGTAAATTAATACACGAATTGTGTGACATGGTTCAATTCTCGTCAGCAGTGTTCCTTTTTGTTTTTTTTATTCAAATATTCTCTTTGCATTATGCAAGATTTTTAATTAATATTACTCCTTATAGTCTTTATGACAATTTAATGAAAAAACACAACTTTTTAGAATAAATACTAGTCTAAGGAGATTAAGTAACGAATTAATAGTTTTAATTTTAATAACAAATAATATTTGTAAACAGTGAAAGGCTTTCTATTATAGATAGTGATAACTTATTCAGAAATAATTTGTATACATCGAAAAAAAGACATGTTAACTAGTAACAATTTCGATCTCTCGTTAGTGAACTAACATTTTTAAATAGAAACCAACCACACGAAATAAGACGATTTACAATTACTTTTTTCGCTACAAACGATATGAAATCAAACTCTACCCGCATCCATAAAATAAATAAAATAATGGTAAGACTTGGAATAAAAACAAGGGACTAATTAGGCCCATAGACAAAATTCGACATAGTGCTTAACAGCTAATTAACTCAGTTGGTTTATTGTCGAGAATTCAAGTCTCTAGATAAGGGTGGGAGGTTCGATCCTGAGCGGCGTGATTAGTTTTTGCATGTGAAAATTGGTTACAAGCGAGTAGTAGTTAGAAAATATTTTGGAGACAAAGGGGATACTTATTTCTGACGCGCACTGTACACACACAGCACAGGAAAAGTAACAAAAGAACAGTAAGATAACAGTATTTAAAGTACACATATAATATAAGGTTGGTAGGCATGCAGGGACTGAACCTTTACAACAATACGATTGAAGAGAATTTGGTGCAGGTTTCGATGGAACAATGGAAAGGACAATCATAGATAATGTTTGTAGTATGACTTCAGGTAAGAACAAACTAATTTAATAAACGTTCCGCAATAGCAAAATAAACGCCTTCGGCCGCGTATGATACCAGAGTTTGGTAACCAGTATCATACGAAGAAAAAATTATCGTCATAGGATACCGGTGTCCAATGAAGACGATTTTTTACTTTTCTGATACCTTTCATATTTTTGGTAACCAGTATCAGGTAAGGAATGAAATATTCTGCCTATGAAACCAACTGTGTTAAGCAAGGTTAGTTCCCAACTCAACACTATGGTTGATGAGAACAATAAAGTTGCTGAGAACCCTAACTGGTTATGTCATTATCCACTTCTGGTTATATTATTTTCTTCTTTCATCCGAGTAAAAGCTGTCTGAATAGGTCTACTATTCTAACGATTATGCCCCAAGATTTCTTGGGTTAAAGTTCCATCATATTCGTGGGTGTATCACTATACTCGCCACTCATTTAGTTCGTTCTATTAGTACTCATACTATTTTCAATGCTCATTGGCTGATTTTTGATAAGGTAAGTGCCTACATGTAAAAAAACAAAAGAAAACGAATTAATCTTCGGACGCATAGAGCTAAGTAATTTTCATAATGAAGAGTGGTTAGTTTTCTTTTGTTTTTCAATCTGCAATCCTATCATAGGATAGACACACGTCACAAGATGGCCGCCGTTGGCGTCATGTTTTGATTTTCACAAATTATTTTAATTTTGTTTTTCTGTAAAAAGTTACGATTTCCACTTAAATTTGTGATAAAACGATTATTTAAACTACGAATTGTGCAGTAAACAAATAATTTTGGAGAAGTGTCCGAAAATGGACGATACCGAGGAAGAAGTGGTGCCCTGTACTGAGCCGCCGCCGCCGCCCAGCTTCGCGCCCGCCTTAGCGCCCGCCTTAGCCAAGCGAAAGCGATTATGCATTGACAAGGTGGATATTGATGATGATGATGGATTTACCATAGTACAGAGAAGAAGAAAAAATATTAAATCACATGCGGCTGAGGATATGACTAGTAAGAGAGGTACCAGTGAAAACAATTATTTTGAGGTATGCGTTGCATCTTTTCAATTGCTACCAAAACAAATCGGGTTGGCCATGCTCCTGAAAAAAGAAGGCATCACTAGCGCCGTACGTATTAGGTACAAGAATCCATACCGAGTAGTCATTAGTTTTGAAACAAAAGAGGAGGCAAGCAAGTTGGTAGAAAATAAAACATTTGCGGATGCAGGATTACGTTGTTATTTGACGAGCGAAGTGGGCATAACTTACGGTATCGTAAAGTTCTTGGAGGTCGACGTTTCAGAGGAGGATTTGAGAGAGAGTCTTACATGTGATTTTAAAATACTTACTGTTAAGAGATTAAACCGTATGTCAGAAGAAGGCCAATGGGTTCCGAGCGAGACTGTTCGTTTTGGTTTTAAGAGCTCCAGTTTGCCTTCGCACTTGTATGGGTATGGTTGCAGATTTAAGGTGGACCCATATATCTTCCCTGTGACGCAGTGCGGCTCGTGCTGGAAGTACGGTCATTTGACGCGGACCTGTCCCACAAGGCGAACGACGTGCCCCAAATGTGGCGGAGGACACACCAACTGCGAGACCACCGAGTTACGCTGCGTCAATTGTAGAGGAAAGCACATGGCACTGAGTAAGTCTTGCCCGATATATTTAAAAGAGAAACAGATTCGATCCATCATGTGTCAAGAGAACAGTACGTATAAGTTTGCGGCTTCAAAGTACCGTGAAAGTAGAGGACGAAAAAGTACACCACCTGTGTTTGCCTTTGGTGACGTAAATAAGAACAGACGATTTGATTTCACTACGCCCTCCATATCTTACAGTCAACGTGTTGCAGCAAAGGTACAAACGCAGGCTGCAACTCACCTTTATGACTTCGCTGTTCCGGAGCACGGGGAGGAGAGAGGTGTGAGTGAAGTTGAATCTAAGGATAGTAGCGAGGAAGGTTCGCTATGGAAGACTTCGGGCGGTAAAAAAAAGAAGAAGAAGAAGGCAAGAAAGCAGAGGAAAGAGGCATCTTTCAGCGCGGCTGGCACTCGGGACCCTCAGGTACCTCCTGCGGCGTCCGCCTCCTCGGCGTCAATGGCGCCGCCCGCTTCAGGTGAGGGAATCAAAGCTGTAGTTGCCAAAGTGTGTGTAAAAGCGTCGAATGTTTTAGCCAAAAATGTTAGTTTTGCCGAAAAAGTTAGTGAGGTCTTGAAGCTAGTTTTAGATGAACTTATGACGTTTGTAGTGGGGATGATTAACAATGGAGATGTCTTAACAAAACTGTTAGGTCTCTTTTATAATGGATAGTAACAATGTAACTGAAACCGCAACCAGTCCGGCATTGGGCCCTGTGAGTTCTGTTGCACAATTTCTAAATATTGTGCAATGGAACTCGCAGAGCTTGATGCCCAAAAAACACGACTTCGAGCTTTTACTGTGTTCGGAAAAAATTGGTATTTGTATTTTAAGTGAAACTTGGCTTGATTCGGACACAAGTATTCGTTTAAATAACTATAATATTTATAGAAGAGATCGGACGGATTCTTACGGCGGTGTAGCCATTATAGTTCACAGATCAATAAAAACCCAACTTTTTCCTGTTAATTGTTCTGGCAACACCGGTATAGAGACATTATGTATAAAGATCATTAATTGTAAATATTTAGAATATGTTGTTTCGGTTTATTGTCCTTCGAGCATTAGAACTTCACAAAGCGATTGGGATAACATTTTTTCAAAATTTTCGACAAAAACTATTGTTGCTGGTGATTTTAATGGTCATCATTCCAATTGGTCAAATAAAAGTGATACTAGGGGCTTGCAGTTATTAGATTCCTCATTAGAGCATAACTTCATATCCCTCAATAATGGCCATTTTACTAGAATAAAATTAGTAAACGGTAACTTACAGGAATCCGCACCAGATATTACGTTCATAACTTCAGACATAGCTGTTTACTTTGAATGGCAGGTAACGCGGGAGAGTCTAGGGAGTGATCACCTAATAATCAAATTTTCTCTTCGATATCACGATTCACGCAGGTTTGTAACACGACGGAACTTTAAGAAAGCCAATTGGCCTTTATATCAGGAGATATTGAGTGATAGTTTTAGTGAAATAGTAGTTGGTGAAGACAGTATACAGTCGAATTACAATTTTTTCATTGAAAAGCTCTATTATGCTGCCGAAAAAAGTATACCTCTTATCAAAAGTTGTACAAATCCCACACAATCTTTTAAACCTAAGCCATATTGGTGTCCAGAAATATCCCGGGTTATAGCTCAACGTCGTTTGGCTTTAAAGATGTTTAGGCGGAACCCTACTCCCGATAATCTTGATAGACTAAACCAAAAGATCGCAGAGGCACGAAAAGTTCATCGAAAGGCTAAGACTGCCAGTTGGCAACAATTTTGTAGTTCTGTCGATGAGGTGATGACAGCTTCAAGTATGTGGCGTCGTATGCGCTGGATGAAGGGTCTTCGCACGGAACGAGTGGTTGCACCTAGTCATATAAAAGAGAATCTTTTATGTAGCCTGGCTCCTGACTCTGTACTAATATCTCAGCCGGTTTTCAAATCTAATAACAACCTTTTGGATAGGGAATTCTCCAGTCAAGACTTAGAAAATTGCTTAAAAACAAAGGATACTGCACCTGGGGATGACGATGTTACGTACTCGATGATTTACAATTTGCCTTTGGAGGGAAGAGCTTTCCTACTTAAGATTTTTAATTTAATTTTTAGACATTCATTGGTTCCTGAACAATGGCGTAACATAAAAATTTTACCGATCCCTAAACCTAATAGTAACCCAAACCTCTTACCTAAATTTCGGCCTATTTCTTTAATTTCTTGTATGTGCAAACTTTTTCATTTAATGCTCTGCAAACGTTTAGAATGGTTTATTGAAAAGAAAAACATTTTAGCTCCAGTTACGAGTGGTTTTAGAAAGTACCAGTCATGCATGGATTCCTTAGTAAGACTAACTTCACAGATACAAATCGGATTTAGCAAAAATATCTCTACATTAGCAGTGTTTTTAGATGTAGAGAGCGCATATAATAATGTTTTACCTGATCAACTTGTTCGGACGCTTGATGATTTGGGCGTTGGGAATCAAATTTGTAAATATTTATGGTCTTTCCTGAGTAATCGAGTCTTAAAAATTGAAGACGATAATGACCTCCGATCTATGGTTAGATGTACTGGGCGGGGATTGGCCCAGGGTGATCCTCTCTCTCCCTTGCTGTTCAATATTGTAACATATAAAATTTGTACAGGATATGATAATGTAAGTGCACTGCAATATGCTGATGATTTTGTTTTTTATACACAAAATCCACTTTTAGAGCATAGTCAAGAATACATGCAAACTGTTCTTGATTCCGTAGTGATTAAATTAGGTCAATTAGGGTTAGAAGTATCATCGTCCAAAACGCAGTGTTGCAGTTTTAGAAGAGGGCCTAAGATGGATGATGTTGATCTCAAAATTAACAATAACAGGATACCAGCTGTATCACATGTCAAATACCTAGGAATTTGGCTAGATAAGTCGTTACTGTGGAGGAAACATATAAATGAGATTCATGAAAGTACAATGAAGAAGTTAAGTCTTTTAAAGGTTCTCGCTGGTGCATCTTGGGGCCTGCATCCTAAATATCTTCGCCAGCTGTACATATCTCTTATAAGAAGTAGGATAGATTATGGATGCTTCCTATATGACACAGCGGCAAAAACACATCTAGTAAAGCTGGATAGAATTCAAAATATAGCGATGAGGGTCATAGGGGGTTTTATCAGGACAACTCCTGTTCATGTTATGGAGTGTGAAGTTTGCCTGCAGCCACTTATGCTTAGACGACAATTTCTAGGGACAAAGTACTGTCTAAAGGCTCAATCGTTTTCTAAAAATATAACCTTAGATTTATTTAAAGAACTCCATAATCAACGTGAATCGAGATATTGGAAGAAAAAACCTTTACTAATCTCTATTTTTGACAATACAAAAGTAGAAATTTTAAAGTCAAATTATACTTTGAATATGTTTTCATTAAATACTTGGGTATCTGATATTAGAACAGATTTTATTTTGACCAATGTGGAAGGTATTGATCAGGGAAAAAGCCATTATGATGATAGCGAACTTAAGTATCACACCTTGTGTATGCTTATTTCTAAGTATATGGACTGGCATAAATTATTTACTGATGGATCTAAATCGGACAAAGGTGTCGGTGCAGCCTTTTATGATCCCATTCGCAATGTGAAGGAGACGTTTCTAATTAAGTCAGAATTAAATTCTATTATGTCAGTTGAGCTCTTTGCAATTTCTGAAGCACTATCTTATGCTACCACTCTGAAGTTGGATAAAGTGGTAATACTGACTGATAGTCGAAGCGCCCTGCAACATATTGCTAGCTGCGTCTCTGGCTCAAGAGCAGAGTCAGTGGCATATGCAATACTTAAAAAGGTATTATACCTGTTCAACAGTGGTGTCCAACTTAAATTGCAATGGGTACCTTCGCATATTGGTGTTCAGGGCAACGAGGAAGTGGATCGATTAGCAAAAGAGGCAATTTCATCAGGTGCTGATACTTTTATTATACCAGAGCACTCAGATGTTTTCCATAAATATAAATTCAAAATTTTTGAGAAATGGAAAAATCATTATATTAATATTTCAGACACAAAGGGAATTTGGTATAGAATTGTACAAAGCTACCCACCACGTGTACCTTGGTTTGTAAATAGTAAGCTTAAGAGATGTTTAATTGTAACAGCACATAGGCTGCGCTCCGGGCACATGCCTCTTGCTAAATTCAAAAATATTATGAAAATATTAGATTCTCCTAACTGTGACCTTTGTGGAGTCACAGAAGATGTACATCATCTTCTGACTGAGTGTGTACGGAGCCAGTCTTTAAGATCACATTTGGAAACTCACTTTGAATTAAATTTATTAAATATTGGAATTTTTCAAAGCATCTTAGCCGCCCCGCTTTGCTCGGCGGCCAGGATACTGTATAAAATGGTTTATGATATTTTATAAGATTAGTAACTAATTGAATGTACTAACGGGGCTGACGTAGTCAGTGTTTGGCTAAAAGCCCCTTATAAATATAAGATTTAAATAAATAAATAAATCATAGGATAGCCTACTAATATTATAAAGCCGAAAGTTTGTGAAATCTAATTATGGTAACAAAACCTAGGATCTCCAAAACTACTGAACGATCAAGATGAAATTTGGCGTACATGAAGAGCAAAGCGCAACTTAGATAATAGGCTACTTATCATATCGAAAATACGCGTGCCAAGCCGCGGGCAGAAGCTGTAGTAATATAATGAGGAAAGATTTTTATTTTTGTATGTTTATAATGAAAAAACTCAAAAACTACTCCAATTTCAACCCCAACCGGACCAATTTAAAAAATTATTTCACCATTAGAATGCTACATTGTTCTTGAGTAACATTATGCTTTATTTTTATGTTTAAAAAATAAATGTCCAACCGTATGAAGTCGGACGGACCACTGCTACGTAATAGAAATACAGCCAATGCGCGTTGAAAACTATTTGAAAAATATTGACTAAGGTAGATGAAGGTCGCCCCCTGCAGAACAATTCTATCACCGAACTGCGATCCCCAGCTCGCATGCCCAGCGTGGGGATGGTGGGCATTACCCATGTGATTAAAGCCAATAAGGCGCTTATCAGGGGCAGGCCTGCGTCCAGCAGTGGACCAATACAGGCTGTTGAGGTTGAGGAGATGAAGGTCCTTTACGGGGTAGTCCAGCTGGTCAATGCAGATGTATTCGTGAGTGTATCATAAAGGTTATAAAGGTCCTTTTTGGGGGTCGAAAAAGGACCTTCATCTACCTAAGTCACTATTTTTGAACATCGTCCTTCACTCAAGGCGTTATTTATTTATTCATTTTGTCATCAAATGTACATGTACTCTATTTTTACAGGTGTACCCAATGCAATAGAACACCTTACCTACTGTAAACAAGCTGCGTTCTTAACCAAATCAAATCAAAAACTCATCATATCCATGTACACTTAGAAAAGGTCAAATTTTAAATTATAGAACTATCTTATTATAGCATATTTTGCGTCAGCCACAAAAAATCCAATTAAGTATACCCAGGGAAAAATAGTGAAAATGTAACTGCATTTCGGGCGCGGCAAAGAATCCGTTGATTTATGTGAATTTTAACTAACTTGCTCAAACACTGAAATCCAGTAAAGAACTAACTAGCTCCGGAAATGCATAACTCTACCGAAATTTTTACCTGTTTTTCAAAGTAAAACTTTATTTGGGTTATCTGCAGATTCGCTCACTTGATTATAATTATAGTGAAATAGTTTTCAGTTTCCGAGCAGTTGTTCACATACCCCCCCACCTCAACAGTCTATAGTAGTCCACTGCTGGAAGCAGACCTCCCACTGATAAGCGTCTTATTGCCTTTTATCTCATGAGGGGTACCATACTCCCCACGCCGGGTATGCGGGTTGGGGATCGCAGTTCGGTGGTAGAATTGTTTTGCAGGGGGCGCTGCTGCCCGCCCCCGGTGGATATCCCATAATCGCATCTTACGACACCCGCAGGAAGAGTTGGGCTGCTGCAAATTCTAAGCCGGCACCACACGGCTGCGGGTATAGGTACCTACCTAGTAAACTAAACCTACAAAACTAAACAGTCAGACAACACATAGTCGGTCACTCTTGATAGAGTGGTCGGGGTTATAATGGGGTTCTGATGAATAGCTGCTCGTGCAATGCGCCGCCATCGTTCCTGGTGGTTGCGTAGTGAAAGAAAGAAACAAAGAAAGAAAGAAAATAAATTTCTTGGCTCACACAAAAATAATAACGATAACTAAAAAAATCCTTAAAATATAAAAATTGTGACGACCTCAGTGGCGCAGCGGGCGAGAGTCCGCCTGCAACGCGAGGTTGCGGGTTCGATTCCCGCCTCGGAACAAATTTGTCTGCAGAATTTTTTTCTGTTGGTCTGGGTGTTTTCTATGTATAGTAAAAAAAGATATATCTCTATGTATATAATGTATTATATATATCAGTTATCTAGTACCCATAACACAAGCTTTGAGTACCTTACTTTGGGGCTAGATGGTGCTGTGTGGATTGTCCAGCATTATTTATTTATTATTTATTTTAAAAAGAATTCATTCGATGTGAACCAAAAAGGTCCTGCCTCAGCTTCTTGTAGCTCAACATAAATTTAGCAACGTTTTCTTGCCTTTAGTGCGTGCGTGTCTACACAACTCACATACCAATCACAAAAAAAAGAAAATATGACAATCTATAACAGAAAATAAAAAATAATACCTACTAGTTTATGCCCGCGGCTTTACGAAACTTTTAAAGGTGATTTCTATCCCATGGGAACTGATTTATGGGATTAAAAGTAGAAGTAAAAAGCCTATGTTTGATTTCAGGATTAGAATGACCTGAGTGCAAAATTTCAGCCCGATCCGTTAAATAGTTTTGGCGTGAAGAGGTAACAAACATACAACCATCCATCTAATCTTCCATCCATCCAAACTTTCGCATAGTTGTAGTGTGATTTTAAAATAAATAAATAAATAAATAAATAATGCTGGACAATTCACACAACATTATCTAGCCCCAAGCTAAGCAGAGCTTGTGTTATGGGTACTAGATAACTGATATACTTAATACAATATATTACATAGATAAATATTTTTATTATACATAGAAAACACCCAGACCAACGGAACAAATTTCTGCAGACCGTACACAAATTTGTTCCGAGGCGGGGATCGAACCCGCAACCTCCTGCGTCGCAGGCGGACCTTCGCCCGCTGCGCCACGGAGGTCGTCAAGTAAAAGTAAGATAAGTCTAGTGAGTTCTCTACGACTATCGTTCAACACGGGTCCACTCAAACAAAACGTTGTGGGAGCAGTCTGTCATGGTGAACTGAATCAGAGAGGTGATGAGGTCAGACCATCTGGTTGGACAGCAACCACGAGACTTGTTAGTTGTCCTCCATTCCGCCATGGAGTACGAGACGCTCCATGAAGTCTTTATTCCGTACCACGTGCCCAAAGACACTCTTCCCATTTCCCTTTAGTATACTTAACCGCTATTCGTGGCGTCGTTTGGGGAAAGCCTATGCCCAGCAGTGGACGTAGACGGGCTGATAATGATGATAGATACCTATACCTAAGTATTCTAAACTCATGTAAATTGCTACGGTTTGTTCTTTTCAAAATGCAAGAGACAAAATTTCAATAATTGGAATGTTTGTTGATTCTGCGGTTTGGTACTCCTCTGTAGAGCCTTTTCAAAGAACGATTGTTGGTCTATGGCTGAAAAGAATGCTAGATATCAAATAATATCCCCCCCTCCCTCCCCTAGGGCCCACCTCAGAGGGCTGGGGACTTTTATTATGTTTGCCTCCTAACTAGTATTTCAATTGATTCTCAAATAAAGTACCATTGAAAAGGAGAACAATTTTCCCTTAATTGCTCTTAAATAGAGGTATATACAGGGTCCCACGGAAAGGATGTACTAAGCCGAAAGGGGGTGATTCTGGACATCGAGTGGGTCAACGTTTGTTCTACCTTATTTTAATCAAATCAAAAACTCTTTATTTACATAAAATGGACACTCGGAAAATGTCAAATTATTAAACTGAACACTGACACGGAAATGAAGTGATATTTTTGATTTCTGTCGCTTCGGTATGTAGACTAAAGTAAAGAAGCGACGAAGAAACCTTGTTAGTTTGTTATTTTTCGAGCTGGAGCAAAACTCGTCCCAAGCTACAAAAAATCAGATTATAAAGAGGATAAAGATATCCTCTTTATAATCTGATTTTTTGTAAAGTCTTTTACAAATGATATGTTTGACAATTTGTTTGAATTTATTTATTGATAATGTTTGCAACTCGCTTGGAGTTTTGTTGTAGAAGCGTATACTTTCCCCTTTATAAGATACATTTATCTTGCGTAGCCTAGTTGTGGGCACAACGAGTTATTCATAATTCTAGTATTTATATTATGTGTGTCGCTATTTATGGGAATAGATTGATGTTTCTATGAGTGTACAACAAATTTTCATTAATATATTGACATGGTACTGTCATTACATTATGTTTATTTCTTTGAATTTATCATGCAGGGATTCTCTGGAACCCATATTATATATTGCACGAACAGCTCTGTTCTGCAGCACAAATACGGTGGTGTTAATAATATCTGCAGCATTCCGTTTTGTATTTCGTAATTTTGTTAACCTATTTAAAAAAATGACGTTTTTACCTCATATTCGTGTTCTTTTTCCTGTATTCTTACATTGTTACTATGGTTTTGAAATTTCAATGGATTAACATCATCTTGTTGTAATAATTGCATGACAAAACCGTGGTTTAGTCGAAAAAACAGGCAAAAAAACATGTGTATTTTATAATGTTAAATAATGCAAGAATTCGTGTACAGGAACACGAATAGAAAGAACTAAATGTTTTGTATAAAAAAAAATAGGTACTTACTTATTCTAAATAAAAAAAAACTTTTTTCACAAGTTGATACCCTCGGGGTCCAGAATCTCAGAGTCCACCCCTTTCGACTAAGTAGACTTACTTCCTCTCCGTGGAACACTGTATAATAGTACATTGTACAGCTATGCGAGAAAGTGCCCAATTCCTATCGTGTGTGTCATTTGAGGGCCGAGGCGCAGCCGAGGGACTTAAAACACACGAGGTAGGAATCGCACTTTCTCCCGTGTGATACATAATGCTTTATACTACACCTTCGAAGAAAATCATCGTTTTAGAATCTTCAAAATCACTCGAGTAAATTCAAATTGTAAACTCAAATGTAGCAATAAATACGCGCACGTACGATTTACACATGCATGCATGGTTCTTTTCGAATACGGAAGAGGCCGATTTGGAGTAAAAACTTTTTGACGTTTGCCCTATTATGAAAATAACCTACTGGCTGATATTTAGGAAAATTAAAAAAAAAATAACTCGTTAGAAATGGATTTCTATACCTACACTTTTCTCTCCCGCTTAAAGCGTGAAAATTGAAATTCCATTGAGTTTTCCCTCCCGCATTTCAGTACGCCTGCAATGACGCACTTTCTACCCTATGTTAGGAAAAGGAATAAACAACTTTCTGAGCAGGTTTCGTATAAATAAAGTACTACACTTCTAATGTAATATGTGAATTGACTAGGTACCTACATCAAGTCATTACAATTCTTATTACATTTATATAAAGATTCGCTAATAAATTAAGGCATTCATTGAAAGGGGCCGCATTTTCCTTGTTTGCTCCATGTTAATTGTCTAACCAAGAAGCGTGTTAGCATTCCGGTCTCGAAGTGAAATTTCACTTGTTGAGGATTAATCTCATTTCAGCACTTTGGTGTTTTGTTGATTTATTAGAATGGCCATACACGGTCACTCCGATCCAAGTCATTCCGCGACGTAAGGTGTCTTCGAAAATTAAAGATTGTGAAATCAATCTTTACAGTAAAGCAATTTCATCAATAAGTGCTTGTGCGAAAATTTTACATGAAAACTGCAGAGCGGATGAATAACATTATTAGAACGGCTGAACAGAATTTGGTGAATTGCTCAGAACATTTTAGTTAAAGTTATCTTTGACAAAATGAGAAAAAATGAAACAATATTGCTTGGCATGCCAAGCAGGCAGATTGTTGATTTCAGTGAATATATCAATTAAGTTTTCCAATAATTTGTTGTAGAGAAATAATCACTGATAGAAAAATAATTTTATTTGACTTATCCTGATATTTTCAACAATACTGCTCCTTCAACACTTTCCTTAAAATTTTACCTGACGGGTTTTTTGGTATGGTTTCCAAAAACGTAACATCTTTAATCTTCTTATACGGAGCCACTCGTTCGTTCACAAACCTGGTGATATCTTCAATACCAGCCTTGGAGTTTTGTTTGAGGACTACGAAGGCCTTGGGTCTTTCACCTGAATAAGGGTCTGGTAAGCCGACGACTGCTGCGTCTAATATTTCAGGGTGATCTTTAAGTACGTTTTCTAGTTCTGCTGGCGGTACCTGGTAGCCTTTTACCTGAAAAAAACGGTAAATAA
Organism: Eupithecia subumbrata; assembly: GCA_949316285.1. Classification (NCBI taxonomy): domain Eukaryota; kingdom Metazoa; phylum Arthropoda; class Insecta; order Lepidoptera; family Geometridae; genus Eupithecia; species Eupithecia subumbrata. The sequence continues at coordinate 5,040,751 of OX438650.1, read as the reverse complement.
TTATTTGCTTACAAATTGTAAGGTAAAAAAACTTAAAACAACTAAGTTTGAATTTTTTTGCAGGTACCTTCGTGTATTTTTAATGGCAATAGTTTATCAGGATTATTGTCGAAAATTTGCGTAGGTGCAGTGACGTTCATTGTTAGCTGACCGTTGTTGTTAGCTGTTACGTTTGATGTCTATTTTTATAAATACTGAACCATTTAATATAAAAACCGGTTTTTATAAAAATAAAATAATTAATAATATAAAAACAATGATGTATTTACCATACTTAAAATCTGCCGGGGGGGCAGCTTACGATGAACGACACCTTACCTACATAACTTACAAACCAAAATACACCTCTTGCCGCTGACCACTAAGAATGCAGGCTACGTACTAAAATCTAGTTTTTAAGTAAACAGATTTTAGACTCAAAACGTTAAATAAAACGAGACGAGCCCACTCAAATAATCTCCGTTCATAGTATCGGCTCTAAGTAAGTAAATTCCTACCCCAATGTCAAATTGCTATGCGCTTCAACCATAGGTAACTTTATACATCTCTTCAATCTGTCTATAATGGTAATCAATCCATGTTCGTCCACCTTCGTAGAGTAGTCGTTTCTGTGTCAATCGCATTTGAAAAGAATTTCACTGTTGGATTCCGGGTTGTTTTTGTACCCTTCCATCTTTGAACAGGAGTTCCCCGACCTTACCTTTATTAGTTCCCTGAATCTTTCTAAAATAGTAATCAATCCATGTTCGTCCACCTTCGCAGAGTCGCCGTTTCTGTGCCAATCGCCTTGAAAACAATTTCACTGTTGGATTCCGGGTTGTTTTTGTACCCTTTCACCTTTGAACAGGAGTTCACCGACCTTACCTTTATTAGTTCCTTCAATCTGTCTATAATGGTAATCAATCCATGTTCGTCCACCTTTGCAGAGTCACCGCTTCTATACCAATCGCCGTCGACGAAAACTTCGCTGTTGGCTTGCGGGTTGTTTTTGTATCCTTTCATTATGTTCGGACCTTGGATTAGGAGCTCTCCGACCTGAAAATAAATGATTTACAGAACCAAAATAGAAAACAAAGTTTATCCTAAACGCACAGATTACAGATATTTCGTAAAGGTACCAAAAGCTTTTTGCGTAACTAAGTGTTAGTCTGCCAAACGATTTTTTGAAATGAAAGTCTCCTAAAATGCCTCTGTTATCAATAGAAATGACAATTCATCGTCTGGCAAAAACAGGACTTCTCTATAAGCGACGCTTAAAAAATACGCGACTCACAGCTCAGAAAATTGCGCTGTTATTCGTACATTAACTGGTCCCTGACTAAAACAGAGATGCAGTTTAAGCATGACGTGTGAATATGGTATGTTTGTCTTTTACCATTTAGGGTTATGAAGAACCCATTTTGTTTTTTTTTGTTTTGGTGACATTGAGACTGAGTTTTGCTTTACTTATTTGACGAAATGTGGTGAAGCCGTTTTAATGCTAGGATGGTTCATAAAAAAAATATCGCCGGAGATTACATTTCTTGTAAAATATGCTTGTATATTGTGTATATGTAGTAACATGAAGATTGAGACGACCTCCGTGGCGCAGAGGGCGAAGGTCCGCCTGCGACGCAGGAGGTTGCGGGTTCGATTCCCGCCTCGAAACAAATTTGTGTACGATCTGCAGAAATTTGTTTCGTTGGTCTGGGTGTTTTCTATGTATAATAAAAAATATCTATCTATGTAGTGTATTGTATTAAGTATATCAGTTATCTAGTACCCATAACATAAGCAGAGCTTGTGTTATGGGCTTGTATATGCTTGGGGCTAGATAATGCTGTGTGAATTGTCCAGCATTATTTATATTTATTTATTTATTGGTAGAGCAATTATTGTAGAGCTCCTAGTATTACGTTGCTTACTTCATTTGGCCCCAAATTTTGCAAGTTTTCGCTGACTACCCTCAGTTGCATGTTAGGCAAGGAGCGCCCTACAGTGTCGTAGCTGTCTCCTTTCACGCTAACTGAGACTAAAGGGCTGGCTTCTGTCATGCCGTAACCTTGGCCAAACGTGACGTCTTTCTGCAAGAAAATAATCTTAAAGTAATGATATTACTACAGAAAAAACTCCGGGAGGCCTTATGATAGCTAACAATAGGTTAAATCCGTCTACTATCTCCAGACTGTTTCAAACAATCTACCCTCTAGCTAGAGGTAGATTCCCTGATCCAATTACCACTCGCTCCATTGCCCCACTGTAGGTATGGCAATCCTGGTCGTGTGGGGTTAAGAATTTGCACCACCCCAACTTTTTGCGCGGGTGTCGTAAGAGGTGACTAAGAGACACGGGACAACGCAAGGCGACCAGTAGCGCCTCTTGCTGAACAATTGTACCACCGAACTGGGATCTAGACCCGCATGCCCAGCGTGGGGATAATGAGCATTACCCCCATATGACAAATGACAATAAGGCGCTTATCTTGGGAAGGCCTGCGTCCAGCAGTAGACCAGTCTTAGATAACCTACCGGAGCTTAGATAACCTACCGGAGCTTTATCCAAGAACTTGTGAATGTCAGCTGGTGGCAGAGGGGCGGCCCCACATATCGAAGTCCTTAGATGCTGCAAATGCTTCGGAGTTACATCTGGGTGTGAACCCAGGAACATAACTGGAATAAATAACAAAAAGAATAGAAATAATAAGTACATTTCATCACATTAACACAATTTGATAAGCAGAGCTTACTCTAGGCTAAGAATACCGTAACAAAAAACCGTACTAAAATACTTGTATTTTCCAAATAGCTTTTGCACGCGGCTTCGCTCACGTGGTAGGTACCTGGGTATCTATCGTGTGAGAGAAACCTGATATTTTTTATCCAAAAAGTAGCCATACATAGTTTAGAGGCACCCAGGGCGCTTGCTAATGTCCCTTTCAAATAAATTTCGGATTTGTCCCAGTGTGTTTTTATAATAGTTGGAAGCTGTACTAGTACTTTAAATTAGTGAAAAATAAACAAATCTTTATTGCTTTTAGTAATTCTGGAGATCAAACATTGCAAACAAACTTACTTAAGTACTCATAAACTTTAGGTTCCTCTCATTAAAATTAGTCCTATCGTCTGCTCGCGGCTTTGCACTCGTTTTTTCAGTATAAAAGTACACTTTATATAATTCCAGGTCCAGATCTTCACTTGTGTAAAATTTCAGCTCAGACAATCAATTACTTTTGGCGTTGTCTACGGCCAAACATCTTCGCAACGGCACCAACTTTCGCCTTTATAATATTTGTAGATATTACGTTATATTTACCCATTGGTGGCGCCAGATACATCAGATTAAAGGGATACTTCAGCAGAGTACTCAGAAAGGTATCCGCTTGAAACCTGGGCAACGTCACCAGCTTCAGACCAACAGAAAGCTTGTGCAGCATCAGGACACCTTGGCCGTATGAGTGGAAGAGTGGGAGAATCACTAGGCTGGTGTCTTGGTTGTCCGCTGAAATTGATTTTCAAAATAATAGATAGGAATGAAAACATCACAAGCCTTTATTCACAAAGATAATTATGATATAATTAGTATTTACAATTGAAACAATTGAGCTAACTGCAGACTGTTGCAAGCAATCTACAGGTAGCTCAACTGATCCATATCAATACCAGTCGGAAGCGTCCCCAAGACGCTGGCTGCATTGCCCCGCTGTATGGCAATGCTGATGCGCTGCGCCAGATACTGACCAGCTCTCGGGTCACGCGTCGCTTCGAATAGACGCTCAGATAATTTTTTAGATAATAGGTAGATAAAAAATTTATGTAATAACCGCGGCCAAAGATTGGAATGAGTTTCCTGCGTCTATTTTCCCGTTAGAGTACAATCTAGGAGTCTTCAAGTCCAGGGTAAATAAGTTCCTTCTGGGAAAACGTGTTCCATCTTAGGCCACATCTTCACTTACTTAAGTGAGTTAGTGACCAAACACTTGACCATTACCAATAAAAAAAATCGACATTGCATCACATAATACAAAGGTCACAAAAATTAAGGCATATCTTAACATAACACAGAGAAACTTAATAATTTTTGATGGTTCAAAGCTTGGGAACAATAAGTTGCATAAATCTTTTTAAACAAGATAATTACAATTTAGGAATAATAACAAACTATAATATTGTATTGTATTTACATTTGAAACAGTTGCGTAAACTGCAGACTGCAAACAATCTAGAGGTAGTCCAATTGACCCATATGAACAATAGTCGAAAGCAAGAAAGAAGACGCTGGCTGCATTGCCCCGCTGTATGGGAATGCTGATATACGCAGATACACCAGCTGTCTGTCTCAAAATAATTGATATTTGTTGTGTGTTTCTAGAGTCTGCATTTGAGAATTATATTAGAAAGTTACTGAGGTAAGAAGTGATTAGTTGAAAACTATAAAAACCGGACCCAATTCTCGCTTTTTAAATTTTCTTTGCCAAATTTGACGGCAAAGGCGTACATTATGTAGCTAAGAACCATAAAAGAGACCTGACAAGTATTTTGATTTTTCATTTATTTAAATCGCTTTATCCTTTTTGGTGCTTGGAGTTAATAAAGAGTGTCCGGGTAAAAATCTCTCTCAACTTAGCAATTGCTAAGCAGCGTTTTGTCTTTTTCTGGTGTATGCCAACAAAAGAAAGCAAATGACTTTATGCAATTGTTTAAAGTTATGAGAGATTTACGCCTATGGTAAATAAATTTTTGTAAAGAGGTTTAGGCGGAGTCAAAACCAGAGGCCCAATTCTGCTACTCAATCGCTTTACTATAACAATGAAAGCTATCATATCGGATAAAATACGATTGTACGGTAGAATCCTTTATGAAACTAAAAAAAAATCTAGATAGTGCGTGTGGTGATATTTGCACAGAGGAATTAATAGAATGATTTCAACCTTGACACTTTACAAATCTGTAGTTTCTTATAAGGTAGAATACCAAAACATGTCATTCTGTGACGATAGCATTGTCATAGTGGAGCTATTCGTTTTAGAATAGGGCCCCAGGTAGTTATTACTAACCAGGTCTCGACAGAGCTGAGATATTAGCTCCCCTTGGAGTTGAGACCCTAGGTACGTGGGGTTCCGAGGCTCTTCGGGTTTTAGAAAATTATCTGAGCGTCTGGTCGATGCGACGCATGACCCGAGAGCTGGTGAGTATCTGGCACAGCGCATCAGCATTGCCATACAGCGTGGCAATGCAGCCAGCGTCTTGGGGACGCTTCCGACTGGTATTGATATGGATCAGTTGAGCTACATGTAGATTGTTTGCAACAGTCTGCAGTTGCACTTTATTTGATTATAATTTTCTTTGTGAATATAGGCTTCTGCCATGTTATTACTTATCACAAACCTGTGGTGTCTGAATACTGTCTCAACTCAGTATTCTGCTGCTCGCAGTTAGAAACAACAGCGTAATGCGTGAGTTCCACTTCTTTAGGCAGTCCTGTAGTACCACTAGAGTACGGCAGTAGAACAACATCATCGGCATCTCTTTTCACTTCCTTCAGTACATCAAGATCTGCGTTTGTATCTTCAACCAGCTCTTTGTAAGATACTGTTTTGTTTGGCAGTTCGTCGTCTATGTCGAAAGCTATAATGGGAATATCTTTTTTGCACAGTTTCAGAGCTTCCCTCATTGTTGGGACTAAATCTGCATGAGAAATTATAAGCTTGGCGTCTGAAAGTAGGATTTGTCTTTGGACTTCGTCTGAAAAGTGATAATTACACTTTAGCAAATACATTATTTATACTTAAAATACTATGTTTTTATTTAAATTATTTGGGTTTCCAAAATATTTAGTTTTGAATTTAGGTGGCCCTTGTGGCCTTATACGTTTGTACAAAGCAGAACGCAGAACAAAGGAACTTTCTCGAATCCTTACTATTTTTGCATAGCAAACGTTTATGATAACTATAATTTTGACCATAACTTACTACTACTACACTAATTATAGTTACGCTTTTAGGTACATTGTGCATTTGTAAAAGCGTTCAAAACCTCTGTCGATGGCAATGCCTCCTCTTTTGATTTTCCCTTCACCTCTTTTGAAGGTCGTTTCTCAGCCAACGAAACCTTCAAATATGCGCAATGGGCAACCAGATCACTTTTTTCCAGGACTCCTATCTGAAGTTTTGTATAAATTTTACTGTGGTGAAAAAGAAAGCTAAATTGAACTCACGCGCAGTATAAACAGGATTGAAAGTCGTTGCAACACCACCAGCTGCAAATATCCCCAAAACCACAGTGGGGTAGTCAGGAGCATTCCTCATCATCACTGCCACTGTGTCGCCATTTTGAATTTTGAACTTTTTTCGAAGATTGGCTCCGAATATTCGAGAGTGTTTGTAGATCTCTTCGTATTTGTAGCTTCGATTTGTTATTCCGCACACCTGATGCAAAAGTATGACAAGCATTAACAAGGTAGGGAGACTCTACCTGCGTCGATGTAAATTTTTACCAACGTTAAGGTAGTAAAAACCTTGGTGTGTCCAGATGACGAAATAATAAGTTTACTAGTTTTGAGTTTCACCAACTGGACACACGTTTGTCCAGTCTCTTGTGTCCAGTTAGTGAATAACCCGATATTGACATGCTACTTCTACTAGGAAGGACCTGTGTAGCCATCATCAACGTAGCTCCTTTGTTTGGGGAACTATTAAGATGTGTTTACATAAATATCATCTGATATTCTGAATACCTAAGAGGAATCTGCAGAGGCTTATAATTAGCGCACACTTTCCCAAGAGGCTAGACTAGATGATGCTGAGTTTTATCTATATCTACACTAATAAATTATTTTAAAGAGAAAATATTCGTATTTTTGTATGTATGTAACGAATAAACTCAAAACATACTAAACCGATAACAAAAATTCTTTCACCATTAGAATGCTACATTATCCCTGAGTAACATACATAGAGGTACATACCTATCATCATCATCATCATCATCAGCCTAGATTAGTCCACTGCTGGACATAGGCCTCCCCTAATGAGCGCCATACCTATACCTAGGCTACATTAAAATGTCCACCCGTGCGAAGCCGGGACGGGCCGCTAGTAATACGTAGGTAAGGTACCTATACGCATATACTTAGGTATCTACTTGCTATAGGTAAATTACCTACTATGTTAGTTATTCTGAGCCTCAAGGTAGGTACCTAGGTACCTAAGCAATAGATAATTAATCAGCACGCGTGAGATTGTGGTCAAACAAAGGTGACCCAGACCACGAAATCGGCATTGTGTTTATAATGATCGCAAACTACGCTGTTCCCACCACTTTAAAAATATCAATCACTTCATTCGCGTACATCCTCGGCTCGCTATTGTAGGTAGGTATACATACATACAGTACATACTAGCTTTTGTTCGCGGTTTTTGAAATGAAATACTTACTTAAGTTATTTCAGGTTGAGCGTGCAAAATTTTAGCTCGATTCACTCAGTAGTTTTGGCGGTGTCTGCGGCCAAATATCTTAACAATGGCACAAACTTAATTTCACCCTAATATTAAGACGCTACCCAAACAGCGACACCGTAGAAAGTACACTTTTTCGTCGCACCGTTAGCCGTTCTCCGACATATTACAAGCCCAAAAAAAAAACAGTGTATAGTCAAATGTATGGAAAAAAGACTTCTACAAAAATATTTTATAAAATGATCTAGGATCTTGACAAAAAAAAAAACCCAAAAAGAACAAGAAAAAATTTTTTCGTCTCGAAATGCTCAATATTTTGAGTGACAACCATTAATTATTTAAATACTATATGAAAGGAAATTTTATCAAGAAAAGAAATATGTAAAAAGTTTTAAATAAATAAATCAATTAACATAATAAAACCCAAAAAACACATTTTTGTAAGGCGTTTAGCGAAGTAATTGCAAAAATGATAATATTTTGCCAATAGAATTTCAACCTTATTACTCAAACATCCCTTTCAATATATGCTCAAAATAGCTTCCACTAGCTTCATTCGGAGGCTGGATGCCTCCTCGGTCGGACGTGAGGTTATGTAACTTTTTTCGCGATGACAGCTGGGTTCGACGGACGAATTACGATTTTCGACAACTTTTGTTTTGCGGGTTTAATTGTTCATTCGTCATTGAAATAAAGTCTATATTTGATTGAAGCTAAGCCAAAAGAAATTTGCAGGAATTTTATTCATTGACAGACCTACCAATTAAGTAGAATAGGTTTATAGTGGTTTTATCTCTGGTAGCTAGATAGGTAGGTACTACTCAACATGTTTACAGCACGAAAAGTATTGGTCGAGTTAAAATAAGTTAAATAGGTAGGGCGATTTTGATGACCTTATAATATAAATAAACAATGCTGAAAAATTAAAATAGGAGCCTACGTCCAGCAGTGGACTTATATAGGCTGATGATGATGAATTCACACATCATCACCAAGGCCGAAGCTAAGCAGAGCTTTGTTATGGGTACTTACTTACTAGATAACTGATTTACTTAGGACCAACCATTTGCATTTTTGTTCTCGTAGTTCTACCAGTAGAACTACAGGCAAATTTAAATTACTCGTAGTTCTATCGGTTTGTTCTCTTAGAGAAGAGAGATTCTCAAAAGGACAGATACTCAAAAATAATAATTTACTTTAAATTTTTAATAACTCATAGAAAAACCTCAACGGAGCGGTTTGTCATAACTTTTTTGTTATTGGCAATATATGTACATTGACATCAATATAATATTTTTTTTTAGCGTAACAAAGAAGTCAAGTAAAGGAGATGTTTAAAGACGCTAAAAACTTAATAAACATGCAAAACAATTGTATTTCCAATGACAGTTGTCAAAATTATTGTTAATCACTCATGTTAATCATAATCACTCATGAGTTCTTAGAAGGCAGCAAAATAATAAAGAATACTTTATATCGGTATGAATATCAATTTGGATAGCAAGGCATGGTCTGTTGTGGTTTTTATGATTATTTTGTAGAATTACAATCTAAACTAAAACTATCTTCATGATTGTTGCGTTTTATTTCCGGAAAATAAAATTAATTATGGAAGCGAGTAGTACTGAGATTGTGTACAAAATTATATCCGTGAAATTCATCATTCAGCAACCCAACATTCACTTATTTTATTTTACGAATATTTTTATAGATATATATTTATATATTTTTATAGTATCGATTTATAGATTATCTTTTAAAGGGAAATGTATACGATTCTACAACAAAACTCCAAAAGAGTTAAAAGTTATCAAAAAATAATTTCAAACAATTTGTAAAACATATCCTTGACACTTTTGTAATCCATTTAGACCTCAGTTTTTTTGACTAAATTAGTATATTTTTTTAATGTATAAAGTATTATCATAATGGTCGGTGATATTGTCGGCACTTTAACATGCATGAAGATGATATAATTTTTTTAAGTGTTTCTGATTTCTATGAATAACTATCGATGAATGTAATTTTTATTATAATTGAGAAGCTACAATGAGCGACATAGGTTTTATTAAGGTATTTTACATGCAACGATAGCAAAGCCGCGGGCAAATGTTAGTTAACATTACATTATTACCTTGTGATTGTGCTATCAACCAAAATAAAACAAAAGTTTGCCTCTTCTACAACAGATAAATTTTGCATAAGTCTATGTTAAAAATAAGCGCCTCTGCCGACCACATTTGGTAATATTGACATGCAATCTGACAGTCTTAGTTTTCCACGGCAGCGCCTTAAGGCAACAATGATTATTCTAGTAGATAGGTAGGTATATACCTACCTATCTACTAGAATAATCATTGTTGTAAATTAATCATTGTAGTTAATTATTAATTTTATAAATTTGCACCAGTCGGACATTTTTTTGCCGACAAGAAAGGATAAATCCTTAGAAACGTTTATTTATTGTTTATATTACCTATATTTTTATTAAACTTATCTTAACCCTTTATTTAAAGGTTATTTGCTATGATAACTAGTGCGTAACCCCACACTCAGGGTAGCTATATTGTTTTGCGAAGCCTTAAATTATTTCTTAGGTAGAGTACCTACCAACACCCATACCTTGTAACTAATATAATCATAGGCGTTTCCTGTTTCGAACCAAAACATAAGTATTACCAACCTATAGGTATAGGTAGGTACACCTTAGATAAAAGTAAGTTTTTACTTTTATCTAAGGCTTGACTCGTTCGAATTCGATAAGAATTACACTCACGAATTTTACTCACCAACAGTTGATAATTCTACTCTATATTAAGGCATAATTTGTAACTAGCAGATGCCCGCAGATTCGCACGCGTTTTTGGAGTAGCCTATGTCCGTCCCCGGTGTACCTACCATTTACCTCCCTGCCAAATTTCATTTAGATCCGTTCAGCCGTTCAGACGTTCAGACTTAATTACAATACCTACCGTACTTTAAAATGTACAATATTAGTACGTTTTAGCTTACCATTGCAACCTTCGTGGGCCATTTATCTAAATTCCTCCAAATATAATCGTCCAACTTCATCCTCGGGATTGCAATATCTTTACACGGGGATTTGATCACTCTTTCTTTCGTCCAAACATCTTTTTTGAACACTGAGAACTCCCGACTTGGTATTTTGAACCTTAACCACTTCATTTTCACTCAGTTTTGTAAATTATTGTTTGGATGTGTTTGTTGTTTTGTTTTTATCAGTGTTTGACACAGGTCTGCCCGGTTCAATGTACTGATTGCGTCTATCTACTGAAGCGAAGTTCAGTCAGTTTTAGGCATCGTTGTTGAGCCCTTGTTGTAGGTTGAGTAGAGGGATTATATTATATAGGTATGTTTTTTTTTCAAATTATGTACCTATAGGTATCCTTAAATCTACATAATGATGTTATAAACATATAAACTGAGGAAAAACCTCATTGAATAAAAGGGTTTTTTGCTGAGTACAATTTATTTCGGTTTTGTTTATGATTACGCATAAATTCGGTCACTTATCTTTAATTATTCTTTAGCGCCTTACTCAATAACATTATAAATCGATATTTAATAAACAAAACATTACAAAAATAAACGTTCATTTAATTATAAAAATACATTGATCACTTCTTTTTTTTATAATACTAGCTAACCAGCGTGTAACACCTACGGCTGAGTTTAGACCTTTCTTTATCAATGCAACCCTGGAGGTCTTGTGCCAACCGGATCCACTGATTCCTGATGCCCTTACAATGTCATCTTACCTCACCTCCTCAACAACCTATATTGGTCCACTGCTGGACGCAGGCCTTCCCCTGATAAGCGCCTTATTGGCTTTTATCTCATGGGGGATAGTGACCATAATCAACATGCGAGGCATGGTTGGGGATCGCAGTTCGGTGGTAGAATTGTTCTGCAGGGGGCGCTGCTGCCCGCTCCCTGTGGATATCCCTTAGTCGCCTCTTACGACACCCGCGGGCAGAGTCGGGGTAGTGCAAATTCTAAGCCGGTACCACACAGCTACCTACATCTTACTACCGACCGCTATATCCCCCTCCACACACACATCCGAAACAGCAATACAAGGAGGGTTTGGCTTTAATAACCAAGCTTGGCTGGCGGATTAATCATCGCAGGTATGTTAATAATACACAGCTATCCTTCTGGTCGTCTTAGTTGGCTCTTATGACCTCCTAGGGATCGTCTTAGTTGGCTCTTACGACCTACTAGGGATCGTCTTAGTTGGCTCTTACGACCTCCTAGGGCTGAGTTGGTTCTCCCATATTTTTTTTTAAATTCCCCTCCTTATACACCATCACTGCGGCAAACTGAAGAAGCTATGGCGCTCATTAGGGGAAGAATTTGTTCATCAGTGGACTAATATAGGTTGACAATGATGATAATTCATTATCTACAGCGCACTTATTTACTTAACTGATAGTCTTATCCTTTTGAGGTTACATAACAGTCAACAAAGATTATTTCGGTGTTTATTACTTTTTACTTACACTTACAATCTTCATATGTAGAATTGCGTCCGTTAAGTCTTAATGCTATCTTATCTACATACCTTTTCTTCACATTTCAAAATCAGACTTATATACTAAAGGCGATAAAACATTTTCGTTTGACTTTCTCAATTCGGAAACCATGAGATAGTAAAATAAAACACTTCTGTATTTTCGTGCGTTTAAAAAGGGCCAGAAAGACTTAAAAATAATTAACTCTGTTATATAACACACACACGCATCTTTGAAAGCTCCTATTGCCCGGAATCTCAAGAGACCGGTGTCCTCAGGAGCACCAAGTGTTCAGACACCACACACACACGCACTCTGAGTAACAGTCTTAGGTAGTTGTATAAAATTTTATAAAACTATTCCTAACTTTCTTTTATACATTTTTTTGTTATACATTTTATTTTTTAGAAACTCTTTTATAATATTAAACTTAAAAGTACCTATAGTTCATGGAACTTATCTTACCCTAATCCCAGAGGTGGGCGTTGCGATCCGCGACACAGTATTTAACTTCTGCAGGTCGCAGAAGTTAAATACTGTGGTCGCATTGCTGCCTATTTCTGTTAAGCCTTTGGCCCTTCTACCATTACGATACGCACAGGCGATTCAAGTATCCTGAATGTCTCGGAGACTAGTCGCCGCCAAGTATCTCACATGCATTTGAATGCAGGCTCGCAGACTACGCTACTGGTATGCTACGCGTCTGCGACTAGTACCGCGCGACTCGCCGTGTTGGTCGCTTGTGCGTCGCGTCTCTTTCTCCCATTACAATACTTGTAGGATACGATACTCGAGTAACGAGTAGAATACTAGTTGGATACTGGTTCGCTACCCGACGCTCGCATATTATGCTACTAAAATGACTAAATTCATCATTTGTGCAAACTCGTTCTTTGTGGACGGACGTTATGTCGAGCGATTCCAATAACGAAGAAGCACTTGCAGTTTTTCTGTTTTATAGAAACAGAAGACGTCACCGTAAGAGTAGAAAATACTGGATTCATCCATAAAAGTACATATTGAAATTGTAGCCGCACAAGAACTACAACATGATGATAAGAAATTTTAGTTTAGTATTCTGGCAATTTGTAGTTATCTAAACAAGCATGTTTTTCAACTTCTTGTACAAACTTAATATTTATTTCTTGCTCCGCCGCCATCTAGTCGAGACGCGCAAGAGACGCGACGCACAAGCGACCAACACGGCGCGGCGAGTCGCGCGATACTAGTCGCAGACGCGTAGGATACCAGTAGCGCAGTATGTGAGCCTGCATTCAAATGTATGTGAGATACTTGGCGGCGACTTGTCTCCGAGACTTGCAGGATACTTGAATCGCCTGTGCGTATCGTAATGGGAGAAGGGCCTTACTTGCCTCAATATGTTCAAAAGCAAAAATTATCCAAAAGCTTTTAAAATTACATGGTCTTATATCGATATTGAAATAGGTTTCATCATGTACATTCATTATGATTTTATACCTATTTATATTGCTCAAAACAAAAGAGGGTCTGGAGGACCTTCCATTACATGCCAAGCAGTGGATTTTTATTAATTTTCATAATTGTAAATCTTGTTTAAACGATCAAGTCTTAGCAATACTTCTCCTTCAAAACTCTCCTTAGTATCTTACCCGCCGAACTTTTCGGTATAGCATCTATGATTGTTATATCCTTGATTCTTTTGTACGGTGCCACTCTTTCGCTGACGAAGTCGACTATATCTTTGGGTTGACATTGCTGATTATTTTTAAGGACTACAAATGCTTTAGGCTCTTCGCCGTTGATTGGGTGTGTGACGCCTATGACAGCGGCGTCGTTGATTGCTGGGTGCTGGCGAAGAACTGCTTCTAATTCCGCTGGAGGGACTTGGAAGCCTTTTACCTGGAAGAAGGAAGGGGTAATTTTACTAATTATTTGATTTCTACATAAACATGTATGAGTTAGTTATGTAGATTTTTTTCTGCGATCATAAGTTCAACTGTTTCATCATTAACCTATATTAGTCCACAGCTGAACATAGGCATCCCCTAATCAGCGCCATAGCGTCCTGTCTTCAGCTTGCCGCATCCAACATCTGCCTGCAGTCTTTCGCAGGTCGTCATCCCACCTGGCTGGAGGACATCATACACTACGTTTGCCTGGTCGTAGTGTCCACTCAAGGACACGTTTACCCCAGCGCGGTTGTCGGTTCTTTGCGAGATATGGCCGGCCCACTGCCACTTCAGCTTGCTAATTCTGATTCTGGTAAGAGTTAGAGTTATAGAGACAATTTGTTCTGGGTGTTTTGGGTGTTTTATATGTAAAAAAATCTATCTTTGTATGTAATGTACTACGTACCTATGTCAGTTATTTATTACCCATAACACAAGCTCGCTTTCATTCCGGCTAGATGATGCTGTGTGGATTGTCCAACATTATTTAACTTAGTGTCTTTGAAGCTCATTGAATACCCTAGCCACACGTAATGTACCAACGAACTTTTTCAATGTCATCATTGTTTAAAACAAAACAGTATTTTTAAACAGTACCTAAGGTTACTTAAGGTCAAATTAATGAATTCTCAGGATTAATTAAGTAGGTAACCTACCCAATTCAATAATATATTGCTAAGATGAGCATATTATGTAAGTTTGTAAGTTCCTGCAGGTTTTATTTATTTTTTTAGTTTGATTTAAATCCGATGTGTACGATTTATGTTTTAACCGCTCATTGGAATTTTTGCAAGCGGTGCAATTTTACGTTACCTACGTAAAATTATTACCTAAACCAAAGCATTCAGTACGCGGTCGACCGCATTCCCGTGTATTCATATCATTATCACCCTACTAATATTATAAAGCCGAAAGTTTGTGAAAATGTAATAATTTTGTTACCTATGATCTCAAAAACTACTGAACAAATCAAGATGAAAATTAGCGTACATTTAGAACATAGCCTAACTAAGATAACAGGCTACTTATTATACTGAAAATACGCGTGCGAAGCCGTGGGCAGTAGCCAGTTCATATTTTCATGTGCTCAAATACTTAAGTTTTGGTTTTTATAGTGCGTAAGCCTCACACTCTGGCAAATCTCTAAGAAATTAAATAACATCGCAAAAATTTACGACTTCGGCGGGACTTGAACCCGCATCCTTCCGTCAGTACCGGAATGTGCTAACCAACTACACCACGAGGTCAAGTGACGCTGGAGTCGAAAATCTTTGCGACTTTACTATACCTTGATAAGTTCTTTCAGTCGATCAGCTATAGTGATGAAGCCATTTTCATCTGCCACTGCTAAATCTCCGGTCCTGAACCATCCGTCTATGGTAAACGCCTCGGTGTTCGCTTGTGGGTTGTTTCTGTACCCACGCATTACTTGTGGACCACGGACGAGGATTTCTCCAGTCTGGGGATAAGAATATAATATATATAATGCATATGTAAGTCAGTAGACAAGGAATAATTTTGTGCTAAATTTAGGAAGAACAAAATACACTATTTATCCTGCTGTCACTGAATAAAATAAGCATTTGTTTCCATAATAAATTATGTAAGTATGTATGTATATATATTATATAGTATAAATTTAGTATTTATATTAATATTTATAGGAATAGGTATAGGTATGTATGTATTTTTGTAATTGTATTGAAGTATGTTATTATTTATTTTTGAGTAGGAACCAAAGTTCTTACTACCTAGTAATATTTTCTCTTTTTTAAAGTACCATAATAGATGCACACAGATCTGACCCCATGTACATATCCGACGATCCTATCCATACCAGGTTGTCTGGCAGAGATCGCTCTTGAGCGATAAGACCGCCAATTGTCACTTAGATTATAATTATTTCTTTTTAAATTGTTTCTTAGTTTTAAGTGTGCAATAAAAGTATTTTCTATCTATCTATCTATCTAATACATTCAGTATTATTGTCCTCAAAATTTATCTCAGTCTTTAAATATAAATTACGCAGGTATAAGTGTTGAGCAAGTGTCCACATTTCCCTTCAAAAATCAAAATCAAAAACTCTTTATTTCCATAAATACAATAAATGTACACTTAGAAAAGGTCAAATTGTAAAACTAAACACTGACACGGAAATAAAGTGATATTTTTGATTTCTGTCGCTTCGGTATATAGACTAAAGTAAAGAAGCGACGTATCACGGCTATGTTAGCTCAAATTTAAGACATGGCCTGATTCGTTGGGGCAACTGAACTGAAATTCAATCAGTCTTTACAGCACAAAAAAATGCATCCGAGCATTATGCAACATTTATGAAATATGTTTATTCGTAAAAAAAAAGATAATATATTATATTAAGAAACCTGAATTTAAAAGTGCAAAAATTCGAGAACGTTTTGAGAACAAATTGGCTACCTATGTTTAGGCTATCTTCGAGTCGCAAAGTGTTTATTACATATCGGTCAATGTTTTAAATAATATAACTGATGAAATAACTTCCTTACCCCTACAGAAGTTAAAAGCAAAACTATTTACTTTTGGAAAATTGTTTTTATGACATCAAATAATTTTTTTATTGACCTAATAAAATTGAATGTGTTCTTGAATTAAATAAGATTATGATTTATTATTTTAATTAATGTGACTTCTGATAATTATGATTTTACTGTGACTTTATAAAGCTGTTTTCGTTTTGAGTCTGTATTGTTTTTATTATTTTATCACAAATTGAATTAGTATCATACGAAATGTGGTGATCTGATGTACGTTTTGCAGAATTTTTCGTTAATCTTGGTTATGATTTTTGTCAATTTTGACAATTAATTATTTTTGAAGAAATATTCCAGATTGGGCCGTGAATTGCCTACTAAAATAAAGAAAATCGGTCTTATTTTATTGTTTACCCTTGGGGAGGCCTTTGCCCAGAAGTGAGACAGTAGGTCTCACTTCTGGGCAAAATAAATTATACCGATCAAACTCTTGTCAGGACCATTTTAATCGTGATATAAACTTTCGTTAGGTCCTTAGGTTCTTCAAACTTTTTGTGATGGTCGGAGATGTCTCTGTTAGCCTACGGGCTACAAGACTACGGCTTTATTAGGTCTATTTATAACAAGTCTAAGTAGACCTCAGGCATGTTGTAAACTTTGTTAGGCTCTAGATTCTTCAAGTCCTGGTCGACGATCTTGTATAATCTATCTTTTACCAATCTAAGTAGAGCTCAGGCATGGTACAAACCTCGTTAGGTCCTAGGTTATTTAAGTCCTGGTCGACTATCCTGAGCTGCGTGCTCGGTATAGGTGGCCCGGTCACTGAGTAGTTCTTGCCTTTCCATTTGCGTGGAGTTATTGTGACGGTCGGAGAGGTCTCTGTTAGCCCGTAGCCTTGGCGGAAGTCTATGTCTTTCTGGAAATAATAGAGATAGTGAAGAAACTTCAGATATTTGTCAAACATTGAACTGCCCCTTTGCTGTGAAACATTCAAATAGACGTATATTTTTGCCTGGCCTGCTACTGTCCCGAAATACTTTTAAGAAAACTCAAGTCATGGGTGTTCTGCCCAAGCAGCAAAAACTAGTCATTTAAAAGTCCATAGAACGTTTTGTTAAAGACTGCTTTGTTGTTATAAAACACCTAAGAAGGTACATTTTATTCAGAAGTGGCGAATTTATATGTCCGTTCAGTACTAAAACGAAGTAATAGCAGCGTTACATATGGCAAATCAGTCCTATACGCGCTAGGTAACAGGTGTCTCGGGACACAAAATAACGAAGTAATGGTTAAACAAGAACGTCAAGTGCGAGAGTAACTCGCGCGCCGAGGGTTTCGAACTTTTGTCGATTATATATACATGTACTAAAGGTACCGGAGATTATTACAGACATCGCTATTTGATGAATACCTACCTAAAAATAGTAGGTACTTACCAAACTGCATTTTAGATGGATCGCTCTGCATAGGTACTTTGGAGATTAAGTCAATTTATTGACTTTATTCAAAATATTTCAAAAAGTGTGTACCTACTCTACAAAAATTTCAAAAACTATTTTGAAACGTGCAAACCAATACCTTTCATTTGATAACCCACTCGGTGAGGTATCCCCCCTTTTTAAAATCAAACCCCCCACCCCCTTTTTGACCATTTTTAATTTTTTTTTCTTTTTACAATTCAATTACAATTTCGTTTTACAAACTTGTCTATTATTTTTTCTGTAAAATTTAGATCCATATCTACAAACGTTAGTACATGGTTTTTTTCTAAATATTTCTAAAAGTATGAAAACTAGAGAAATTTCAAAAACTGTTTTGAAATGTACAAACCGATACCTTTCATTTGACATCCCACATGACCTGAAAGTCTCTTTTTTAAATTTTGACACCAATTTGTACTGAAAATTTTCTTTTTCATTTATTTTTCTTAAAATCTGTACAAGCAAACGAAATGTATTATTATTTTTAATTTCAAGTAGTAGCTGCGGTAGTTGCTAAGATATTAAAGAGGGAAGACAGACAAAGCGAGACCATAAGGGTTCGAGACCGAACTCGAAACCCCAAAAACAATAGCAAGATTCACTTACCTTCGCCTTGTCTAGGAATCTCTCAACATCAGAGTTCGACAGAGGTGCGGCTCCGTTGATCATGCACTCCAAATGCTTGTAAGCGTTCTCACTTGCCAGTGGATGGGAACCCATCATCAGAACTGCAACCAAACACACTCTTATAAAACCTTGTCATGATAAAGAAAAGAGACTTTTCACACTATATGCTCGTAAAACGCACTTTATACGTCATGTATCTCTAACCGAAAACAAGTGAATATATCTGAAAAACGGTAAAGGTTATACCAAATTCAAACAAATCGAATGACATCTCTTTGTTTGAGTCTCCTTGGTCAACGTTTCCATACATATGCTGTGAAACACGTACCTAACCAAACTTTTATTATTTACTCGCAGAAACTGTGAAAAGTAAATTCTCCTCATGCACAAATCTGTCTTCGTCTAGGGCGTTATTAATCGCTCATTTCGCTCAAAACTTATTGTAGAATTGCGGCCAGTTGTGCTCGAGATTCAGTGATGCCTGTGACGTAAGACACTGCTTTACGCCCTCGGTGCATAATCTACGATTAAATTATGAAGACATCGGTAGATGGTTTCGCATTTCAAGCTACCGTCTATTGTACGTAGGTATGTGTGTATAGTTTCTATTTTACTTCTTTCGCTGGTGGAAAAAGCACGAAGTGAATCCGAAAAGAAGAGAATAAAATAATAATATAAAATCCAAAAATTATACTAATTTCTTTTTTAGAAATAAACTTTATTGATTCTGATTCCTTACCTAATGGTGGGGCGACGAATAACACATTCGTTTTATATTTCTCCAGAGTGTTGAAGAATATTTCCGGTTGCAGTTTCGGAAGGGTGACAATCTTGCAGCCTAAAGACATCTTGTGGAACATGATCACTGTTGCCGCGTAGATGTGGAAGAATGGTAGCACAGCTAGCACTGAGTCTTGGTGTGTTGCTGGAATATGGAGAAAAAAAAATTAATAAAATTTATTGCAGATGTATGCAGACATGGAATAAAGAATGAAATAAATTTATTTGTGCAGTCAGACTTACAACATTTCTACAGTTTAGAACAAAACAAAAAAATCTTATAAATGTAAGCCCGAAGGCACAAAATGGCTTCTGCCTCAGCATGGGTTGGTTGCTAGTAACCAACGCTGGTCTTCCGTCAGAGCCATTTTGTTGGCGTCACGGATAATCTATTCACTAATTATAAAAAAAAGTAAATACTATTTAAAAACAAATAAACTAAATTTTGAAAACCAATAGATAAAATTAGAAATAAAATAAAATAGGGAAACGTACTATGATGAACGAAGTGAGTACGGAAAAAAGTGTCATTTACACTAAGGAGTTATGACATGGATATGACTAGACATGGATGGTATGAGTTGTTGTCTAGACATGGTGGTATGACATGGATGGTATTTATTGTTATAAAAACTAACTAAATGCAATTGGCGATTGCAGTGATGGGGGGACACTCACACACGGATAAACAGATTTAGTTTCTTTGGATTTGAAAGTTTTCTTTATTGTTCTGTTCATAGCTATGATTGAAGAAAATAATCATCGTTTTGAACATCATTCTGCTAGTTCAAAGTAAAATCGTTGACGATGAGACTTTTCGAATATCGTAAAATAGCTTATTTTCCAATTTAGTCCACAGCTGGACATATACTCTCAATAATGAGCGCCAAAGTGCCTTGTCTTCAACTTTCTGTTCCGTTCTACTTTGATGAAATTCTTAACCTATAGGTAGGTAGGTACTTATTTTAAACTTACCAGTTGTTTCACTATGCACTCGCACTCCGTCATCATTCACCTGTTCCCCATTAGCAATGACATTCCTATGCGAAAGCTCTACACCCTTCGGCATTCCTGTCGTCCCGCTCGAATACGGCAGAAAGCATATATCGCTGCCACTTCTTCTGACTCTTTTCAACACACTAGTATCTGCATGTTGATCTTCGCTTAGTTCGTTGAAGCAGACCGTCCCTTCGGGAGTTGTGTCACCGCCGTTGGTTTTCACTATGATTATGGGAATGGTTATTTTTGCGAGGTTGAGGGCATTTTTTATAACTTGTAGTGTTTCGGGAAGGGTGATTATTGCTTTTGCGTCTGAGAGGACTAGTTGGCGCTGGATTTCATCTGGAAATAAAAGATTTTCATTATTTGTGGTTATTTTTGTAAATCACTAGGATGTGCTTCCTGATTAGCATTTATTGTCTCGACGAGAATTGCTACTAGAGTCTTAATAAATATAATGCTGGACAATTACATAGAAGACACACAGAACATTTGTCCCAAAGCGGGAATCGAACGTTCCTACGTCGCAGACGGATCGTCGCCCGCTGCGCCACAGATGTCGTCGTCGGTTGTCTCCGTAGTTTTTTCTCTTCTATCCAATATAATCAGTCTACTAAATCCCACTGCTTGGCAAAGAGCTCCCTTCTCTTTTTGATAAGAAAATTAGTCACTCATTCCTCAGACTTTTTAGTGTAATCAGGACCATATTGATTAGCCTCAGAACTTACACAACATATAAAAATTTGTATTCTTTTAATTAAATCGAAACCAATGGTTGTCATTTTTCTTCTTCCTGCCCTTATCACACTAAAGGTAAGGTCGGTACAATAATTTATTGGTCGGCAGGTATTTTTCTTGCACTCACCTTTATCAGATTATCTTATCAAGTTATCAACTCCGTAATCAATCACACATTCATGTCTTCTTAGCCCAAGATCGTAGATATTCAAATCAAAAATTCTTTATTTTTAATATACTATGTATTTAGAAAAGAAAAGGTCAGCAGACTTAAAATTAAACACTGACATTAAAATTGATATGTTTTATTTCTGTCGCTTCGGTAGGTAGGTATATAGATTAAAGTAATGAAACGATGAAGAAACTTTTAGCCTGTAAGTTGTTATATTTCGAGTTGGAGCAAAACCCGTATCAAGCCTTTTTATCTTTTAAATACTTAGTCTGTTATTTTCTTGTAGGTAAACCTTTTCGCCCAGAAAGGTTTCGAGCTGACAATTAAAAATGATACTTACGGGCAGTATAAATAGGGTTGATACTAGTAATAACCCCTCCAGCCTCCAAAATGCCCATATTAACCAACGGGTAATCAGGGATGTTGGGCAGCATCACAGCTATCGCATCGCCATCTTTGATTTTCAGCTTGTTGCGAAGGTTTGCTGCAAATGTGTTTGACAGCTTGAAGGCTTGTTCGTAGGTGTAGCCTCGACCAGTTATGGCACAAACCTGGAAAAAAAAGTATGTAAGTACTTAAGTTTTTTTTTTATTTGGTTACCTTTGCCTTTATCTATCATTGGACCTTTTGATAAGTTGGCAGTAGACAAGTTTGGTCCTCGGTAGCAAAACTACCTTCGGTTTAAGCATAGTCACCCTATCTTATTTGTCTGTTACAGGTGACGTGGTCAGATACGTCTCACATATACGATAACAACACACTGATAACGTTTTTGAAACACGTTATTAGTTTGTTTTGATATTGTGGTGCTGTAATGTGTCTCATCTAATCTCATCAAACCATAGATACCTATTGAATTTATGAAATGGATCTGGAGGGTTGTCTGACGCGCTTCATGACGGCACAACACCACACATCAATAGTGTGGTTCCAGCTTTAGCTAAGGTTTAGACATTTTAATGAATAAAAATAATAGTTTATTTATCATCATAAAGTAACATACCTAACGGTATCAAGAAGAAACTAAGTCGTTACAATATGTAAAGTATCTATGAATGTCTGTGGCATGTTAAATAACGGAAGAGGTTTAATAACACGACGTTCATACGTTTTAAACGTCGTGTTAATTAAACCTCTTTAAAAAAATTTAAGTTTCGAAACCTCCTTGACTCTACTTTGAACTAGATACTTGTTCAAGTGTTTTTAAATTGAGAAGAAATTGAGACTGGAGGCTTAGAATAGCTACTTCTGTTAAAGCATTAATCAAACGACTGTGACTTTCAAGAACTTTAATTTTACATTGTAGTATATTGTTGATTTTGACTACTTCTAAGTAAATCAAAATAACCCAATAAACATATTAAGTATCATATAACCATGGTGTTTCATTTTTGTTTATCTTAAGTAAGTTTTGTACACATCTGTACACGGGTTTGAAATTAGACTATAGATTTTTTAATTAAATTAGTCGACTAAAGAAAAGTAATAAATTAAATGCATTAGGTCAACTGGCCCCGTAGGGCCAGTTTTTTCCGGGGCCAGTCGACAAAAGAGCCTCAATAACAAGTTCTGAAAAAAAAATATACATATTAACTCATACGCAGGTAATTGTTCTTCAGGATGTTATCTTGTGTTGTCAAGCGAAGAGAATTATCATTGATAGCATGTTGATAGCGCTCATTGCTTGAATGAGATAATGTCAGCTACCTAAATGACATAATGGCCAATTTTGCTGCATTGTCCTTCATCAGTGTTTATTTTCTCTTCACAAGACGAGTGATAACCTTTAGAAATATCCGTTTGAACTTATATCTGATTGAAACAGGCATCCGTTTCATTATTTGAACCGAAGCTATCGAAATCTATCATCGTGTAGGTAAGTATACAATAAGGTTCGTATTATGAAAACTTGCTTATCTATGCTCGAATGACGTTTATGCCATAGAAAAGCGGTACCTAAATACTGGCCTCAGACCTAGATTCAAATTCAAATTGAAATTCATTTATTTTGCGAAACATGGGTTACATGGGTGTTAAATTATAACCCTTCGTCCGTTACGGCCGTTTTTTTGTCCGGCGCTTATCTGTTGGCGACTTTTGGCATCACGACCAAAAGTCGTGAGACTTTTGGTCGCGTCTGACAAAAATGAAAATACAAGACAAGTTTTGTAGGGAGCTATCATAAGTACCTTATATCGTTGGAATCGTGTTGAAATAAGCTACTACATGAAAAATGTTTAAGTCCTGTATTACCTTACGATATATTCATAAAAAATTATTGAAATCAGTGTAAGAGCATGAGAATGAGCATAGCCATGATCAGCTTTACAGCGTGCAAAGTCATGATATATGTATATAAATAAATACAGTGAAATATTTGTGTGTATATGTAAAATAAATACTATTGTATTTATTCTAAATTAATTAATAAATCAATGAATTGCCGAATTCTAGAATTTATCCGTCAGATATTAAATTACATTGTACAGGCCTTCTCAATTAACTTTATGTTTAAAAATATTAATAGTATTGCTTTATTTAATGCTTGTAGGTAGGTGATTATAGAGACGAGGTGCCATACCAAATAATTATGCTCTTATTAAAGTGCCGACTTATTTGGAGGTCAACAAATTTTCTTGTAAAGGCGCATTTGAGTTTGTCACAGAAATTCATATTACTTTTTACGAACACTGCAGTCTCAAATATGTTTATGGCTGCCAACGAGATTACTCAGTTCATTAATTTGGAGACAAAGGAACGAAACGTTCTCTGGCAAAGGATACATTATGGCACACATTCTCATTATTGCAATGCAAGGTCAAACAATTTGTATTTGGTCCCTTAAAATAACTGAAACTAATGAAGTGAAACTGTTTTGCTGAGCAACTACGATGCGGATAGTATCGTTAGATAGATAAATTCTGAAAAAAATCACTTATTCACTATCACATACTATGTTGAGTGATTTTTTATTAGAATTTATAAAACACTAATAAATCCAACACCCTGTATTATTATTAGTATCTATTAATACAGGTGTTCGGCAGACCGTGTGCCATATGATAACCGGGGGTAAGTGGAAACAAGCGCAAAAGCTTAGCGGATTTTTTAACCCTGAAAAGCCTCGGCTATTTTTACGATTGTTTTTTCAGGATTTCTGACATTTTTCTGAAAGGGTTTTGAAGATTTCGGCCCTAACATCGGTCACCACTACGTTTTTTTTTTTAAATTTCCGCGCACAATAAATGTTGTATATTTGGATAGAACGAACTAAAACAAATAAAAAATCTCGTATAAAATAATGTCCTAAAGAGTCAGGTTTCTGAGATATTCTCATATACAAAAATCTATGTATAAACCCCTTGAAGTATTTAGTGCCGTAACTTTTTTTTCTCAAACATCATCTGTATATGTTTGTTATTTTGACAACCTTCTTTGAGCAAAGTCGGCTTTGCCGGCTTACTCGAAAGGCGGCTAGCAATTTTCATTACTGTCGTGTTTTACGGCCCGCAATATATTTTGAATTTCGAATTGTATTTTGTTTGTTTTGAACGTCAAGTGCATAAAAGGTTTCATGCGTAATAAAATCAGCAGTAAGTACAAGCTTCACTGGCTGATTAGAAAAAAAAAAGAAAACGCGTGAAACTGACAAAAGTGCATCACGGTGAAAATTAAAATTTTCGTGAATTTATTGTATATTGAACTTTACAACTAATATAAAATTATTGCTTTTCAAGCGACAAATCCTGCAATTCAATGCATTTTAAATTACTACCACAATGACTGCCCTGCTGGCCACGATATGATGACCTCAAGTTAATCTTAGGGACTACGGTCTCGGCCTTCAAGCTTGACCTTGGTCATGCCTTGACCTTGGTCATCATTGCAGCCCTTGCTGTTCGTGCTATAAAGGTCTCGGCCTTTATTTCAGCTTGTCCATCAAGGGTTGTAATGCTGTCCGCGCTGTGATAGCCTGGACCTACGCTAACCTACGCTGTCTTTAGGATGTAATGTAGGTACTATTGTACGAAATAACATGGCTAACAATTTTTTTATTACATCTGGCATGTTAGCTGATAATATTAAAATCATTATTTACGTGAGAACTAGGTTATTTGACTGCTGCAATCACACCATTATGTAGGTATGTGTTTTTTTCCGCACACCCGGTGTGCGATTACGCTAAAACCACCCATCCTATAATTGACATTTGAAAGCCATTTCAATGGCCTTGAAGGCCCTTTTAATTGCCTTTGCCACAATAATTCAAATTACGAAGGCAATTCAAAGGGCTTTCAAATGTCAATGTAGGATGGGTGGTTTTTGCGTAATTCCAAAGCAGATCTGAAACGCAGCATAGGCGTAAATTCGCACTTGCGCAGCGTGTGACTCAGCACAGCCGTACCTAACATGTTTTTTCGAACGAAACTCTTGTGCGGGGCGCACAACAGCTGTGTAGAGTTATTATGAATGGCTTTCTTAAAATAAACAGTTCGCAGGCTACGTGCAGCTATGGGCATGCAAAGTGTTGAAAAGTAGAAATTCTAAACTGAGACTTTGAATTGAATTACAAAAATACGAAGTGTGTCTCTGATCTTCTATTACATATTTACGGAAAACTTTTCTAGTTCATGGCATTCCAAAGGTATGAGAAATGTGTCATATTTACATGAAATACATAACAAAATAAGCGTTTACTCAAAAAAACATAATCGTGTTGTAAGTTCGGTAGAACTTGTGCCAAAAAGGTAGGTACCTAAGTGAGGGTATGCAAAAATAAGTGCAATCATATGGTGGCATTTTTTTAACCCTCAACAGCATCATCTCTTTGATAAATTTTGGTACGGTGGCTTGTTTAACCCTTAACTTCACAACTTTTTAAGCTAAGTAGGTAGTCTATTACAAGTCTTGGCCTACACCTAGGTATGCAATTTCAGCCCGACCCGTTCAGTAGTTTCGGTGTGAAGAAGTAACAAACATACATTCATCCATCCTAATTTTCACATTTATAATACTAGATTGGCCCGCGGCTTCGCATGCGTTGTTTCTATGAAAAGGTTTATAAGTGATTTGTATCCCATGGGAACTAATTTATGGGTTAATAAAACCTTTTAACAAAAAAATTAAACCGCCGAAAAAACTGAATAGCAATAAATAATAGACCTTTTTATTTAACCTTAATAACTAAATTCTTAAGGTATAGGTAAGGTAATACCTAAGTAATTTTGGGTCGCCGCCAACCATTTTAAGGCGAAGCGCGAAGGGAGGGACGTGTCGCGCCGCCGCCGCCCCGCTGCGCATCATCCTTTACTTACGTTATTAATTAATTTGCTTGTTTGGCGCAGACATAACATTACTCAGGTATACTTAGGTACATTAGTTTAGGAACTTAGTTATTAAGGTTAAATAAAAAGGTTTATTATTTATTGCTTTTCAGTTTTTTC
This sequence comes from Eupithecia subumbrata, assembly GCA_949316285.1. NCBI lineage: Eukaryota > Metazoa > Arthropoda > Insecta > Lepidoptera > Geometridae > Eupithecia > Eupithecia subumbrata. The sequence continues at coordinate 5,014,102 of OX438650.1, read as the reverse complement.
GGCGGTTTATTTTTTGTTAAAAAGTTATATTTTATATTATTTTATGGCTGTAATCTACTAATTACTACATGCTTAGTTTTTATTACTTTTAAAATAGCTACCTACCTTACTTTATCTATTAAGTGTTATATAATCCTACTTTAGTAAATTACATAAGTATATAGGTACTTAATTAAAATTCCTTAATCACCCGTATTTTGTCACCCTTATGGTAAGATTTTTTCCAAATTTATATGAGACCAATTTCAAGGTACCTATACTTACCTACCCTATTCAAAAAAAAGAAGTATCAAAATCGAATTTCTCTGTGAAAAGTTATGTGTCAAACATTACAATCAGTGAGTGAACAATCAATAAATCCTACCCTTATGGTTGATTTTTTTCAAAATTTAACGGGACCACTTTCGGGGTATAGGTACCCTTTCCAATAAGAAAAGAATTATCGAAATCGGACTACTCTGTAAAAAGTTATGCGTGGTCAAGGTCATACATAAAAAAAAATATACGCGTCGACTTGAGAACCTACTCCGTTTCTCGTCGATTGAAAAGTAAGTTTGATTCCAGGCTTAGAACAAAAATTTCACCCCGATCCGTTCAGTAAATAGTAGAAGTAACAAACAAACATACATCCACCTAATCAAATTTTAAGTAGAAGTGAGTTATGTACATACATAAAAAAAAATATACGCGTCGACTTGAGAACCTACTCCGTTTCTCGTCGATTGAAAAGTAAGTTTGATTCCAGGCTTAGAACAAAAATTTCACCCCGATCCGTTCAGTAAATAGTAGAAGTAACAAACATACATCCATTCATCCATCCAGACTTTCGCATTGATAAAATAGGTATTCGTATGATGTAGGTACCTAATTAGTGTGACTTACCGAAACAGTCCTCTCAGGCCATCTATCCAGATTCTGCCACACATAATCATACAGGGTACAAGTTGGGATCTCCACATCTTTGTATGGAGAATTGATAACCTTATCCTGAGTCCACACACTCTGGTGTCTGATGGCAACACTGAATTTTGAACCTTTGCACAGCGCGTTCAAAGTCCTTTTCACAGCGAAGATAGTTTTCGGCATGTTGAAGTAGGTACCTACGGTATTGATCTGTAATGATAAGAATTTTATAGATAGTAAGGTAGGTAACCAAGTGGTGACAGGTGTAGGTAGTTAAGAAAAAATAGGTAGGTACACAGTCCAGCCAGCGTAGCCAAAAATACCTTCCAAAAACTAGTACTTAATATGCTTGGTAAGAAATTTATAAGTTTTCCGGTAAAACTGTCAACTTTTTCTTTTAAAAAATAAACTTTTTCAAGGTAATTAAGAGATATTTTTAAATTAAAGTTAAATGTAGCAACTAAGTACACTACCTAATCAAATTTTAAGTAGAAGTGAGTTATGTTTTAAGTTAGTATTCAGTAGGTAGGGTAAAACACCCGGTAGTCAGCCCCGCACCAGTACTCAGCCTTTACTGAAGTTATTTCGATATAAATAGTGTTGAAATTTGTTTACACATGTAAAATAACATTATTGGCTAATATGCTCACCTTCGAACCAGGTTGACGAGCTACACTCGTTCATTTGCACTGCCGCCAACGACATGACGCGAAGCGTCACTTTTTTCTATTTTTTTGTTCGAGTTTTCGGTAAGTTTTTGTGTGTATTTGTTAAAATTTGTGGTAGGTTGTTGTACTTACTGTGTTACTATAAAATATTTATTTTGTGATTGAATTAACTATTACATCCATTTTATTTGTGTAATATGTTGTAATTTAAGTGGCCGACTACTGGATTTTGAATTTATAAGGTAGACCCAGTGCAGTGGTCAGCCATAAGTGGCTGACTACGAATATTTTAGCATGAAAATAATTTGTTTTAGAATTTCAACATATTGGTATTACAGCATCAGAAGGATGGCTCGGAAAATTCAAGCAGCGTCATCATATCAACTATGGTAAAATAAGTGGGGAAGCACGAAGTGTTGATACAAATGTGACTCATGATTGGATTAACAGAGTGTGGTCAAAATTCATAGAAAAATACGCCCCAAGTGACATTTTCAATGCTGATGAAGCAGGAATTTTCTATAAGTTGACTCCAGATAAAACTCTGAAATTTAAAGGGGAAAAGTGTGTGGGAGGAAAGCTTTCCAAGGAACGTATTACGGTGCTTGTGGCTGCTAATATGGATGGCACAGAAAAAAAAAAGCTAATGATAATAGGCAAATCGAAAAATCCGCGCTGTTTTAAGAACATCAAAAAATTGCCAGTGACGTATAAAGCTAATAAATCAGCTTGGATGACCAGTCAACTTTTTGAAGAAGAAGTGCGAAAGTGGGATGCAGAATTAAAGGGACGAAAAATTTTACTTCTTGTTGACAACTGCCCTGCCCACCCGTTTATATCAAACCTTCAAAACATAGAGTTGGCATTTCTTCCTCCAAATACGACTAGTGTCTTACAGCCAATGGACCAGAGTGTAATTAAAAGCCTCAAGGGTCACTACAGAAGGAAATTATTGATGGAGCTAGTCGAATCTGAGGGTAAAACTTCTGTTAATATGCTGCATGCAGTAAATTTTTTATCTAAAGCTTGGGAAGAAGTGACACCCACAACTATACAGCACTCTTTTCGACATGCTGGACTTTGTACCAATTCTACGAGTGATGAGGTGGAAACAGAACCTGAGTTTGAAAGCGACGACGACCTTCCATTAACTGAGTGGATTCAACAGTTCAACATGGCAGGAAATACGATAAATCTTCAAACCTACATCGAAGTAGACGACCGCCTGCTTACAACGGCTTCACTCACAGACGAAGAAATTTTGGATTCAGTGAGAAAAACTGAGGATCAAGAACAAGGCGATGAAAAAGATGAGACGGATGAGCCTGAGCCTCCGCCGAGCATTAAAGAAGCTCTGAAAGCAGCTAAATTATTGGAAAAATACTTCCTTTATAACCAAGATGCCTCAATATTGCTAGATATGAATAAAATCAGTAAAAAATTACAACAAAATTACTGGTGCAGCAAAAGATGTCAGACAAAAATAACAGACTATACGCAATAGCGTTCAAATAACATTCTTTTTTATGCACATAACTACTAACAATAGTCGGAAATAAACTTTTTCTTTTTCTAATTCTGATGTTTCTTCTCTCCATTTAACGACAACTCTCTATAACGCCATAAAATGCACAGTCCCTTCAGTGTCGCTATATAGAGTTTACACTGTATTTTTATTTCTGAAGAAATTTAATTCCAAATGTTGTAAAAAGCACAAGAAAATACGATAATGTACAATAAACAGAATAAGATGCACAAGCTGTGAAAGGGAATTGACTAGCGACACAGAAATTTATGACTTAATGTACCTACTTAATTCGCTGGGGACATTCTATGAAAATAAAATATAATTACATCATAATCAAAATTCTATGCCAAATAAACAAGAATAAAAGAGAGGCTGACTACTGGGTAAGACATGGCTGACTTCTGGAGAAATGAGGCTACTGGTGAAAAGTGCTTTAATTTGTTTAATGTAGATTTTTTTCTATGAATCTACTAAATATAATCTTTTGATATTTTTTTAGTAAATTAAATAAACAACCTTTCGGAAAGCAACGATTGTTTCTATTCAGTGCTTAATATTTAAAATACAGTTTAATGTAATTAGAGTCCTCAATAAAAGGCTAACTACTGGGTGTTTTACCCTAACTATCTATTTCTTCATTTATTAACCATATCGTTACACTACTAGATAACATAGGCAGGACAATATTACACGTGCTATGAAGATTAAATTAATATATAGGTACCTACCTAAGTACCTACCTACCTAATGTAAATTTATTAGTCGCTCCAAAGTAGTAGGTAGGTAAACAAGTTCCCAACCTATCTACTTAATGATGTAGTTTATTATGTTAGAATATATATACCTAGCTCGTTTATGCCCGCGGCTTCGCACGCGTTGTTTCTATGGAAAGGAAACGTTTAAAGGTGATTTCTATCCCATGGGAACTGATTTATGGGATAAAAAGTTGATTCCAGGATTAGAATGTATTTGGATGCAAAACGGATCGGGCTGAAGTACCTACCTTGGTAGCTAGTTTTGACGTGAAGAGCAACAAACATCCAAACTTATTAAACCAAACATTAGTGTGAAGTGAAGTAGTTACGTAAGTAGGTATTCATAACAACCATCACGATTGAGTTTGCATAATTGTCTAACACATTTGTTGTTTTTTTCCTGACTGCATGCTATCATTAATTCTATAAGTATTTTTTGTGTGATATAAACGCATAATTTCGCATTTTATAGCCCTTTGTTCCCTAAGTTAAAATCGTAAAATTAGCTACAGCACTGTTTTTACTACTGGTAGTAGGTACCTAATTGACTCACAAATGTGAGCTGAATTATGCGACCAAATTGCAAAGTTACATCCATTCCATCAGTGGTGACAAGTCAGGGGTTTTCCCCCTAAATTTGGGGGTAAAAAATTTAAACAGGGGCAATTTTAGGGGTAGAAAATATTTGGGGTTTTTTTTAGGGGGGGCCCTGATAAAACCTGCAATTAAATTAAATAGAAATTAGCCTGCGTGTCGTGTATTTTGTAATTGTTTGTCTATGACGACGTGTTGTGGTTTGTTTTCTTTCATTATATTCTTTCATTATGTATGTTAATTATTTCTAGCACTGTTCTCATCCTAACCTAATAATGGAGCATTTCTATTTTTCCTTCTAACCAATTCAGAAATTGTTGACAGAGTCAGACTAATCTATTTTTTGGTTTCGCAGTTTTTGAATGTTAATCAACAGATATATGTATAATACTGTTGTATTATTTTTTCAATGAAATTTCAATATCAATATAACCCTTTTTTTTATTTTTAGAGTCTTTTAGTAGAAACAATTTCGACAGAAACTCAATTATTGGTTAAAAAGACATGCTTATCATTCATAGATGCAAGCGTCTCTGTCGGTTGTTGTAATAATTTGCAAAGATTATCACAACAAGCCTTGGGGACTAAAATACTAAAAATATCGTAAAATAAGTGAAAAATTTGAGAAGTGATTTGCACTATACAAAAAAAAAACGGTTTTTTTAGGGGTTTTTAGGGGGATTTGAAAAAAATACTGGGGGTAAAATTTGATACGGGTTGGCAACACTGCATTCCATTCCAATCATAACAAGATACAAAACAGAAATGAAAGTCAATATCACACAAAAAAAATCGCACAAAAGCTGTCCAAGGTCAGTTAAAATATCTGTCTGGCTCATTGAAATGAGGTTTAATATTATTCAACAAGGAAGACTTGGTACTTACATTGTTGACAAAACAAAACACTAACACCGGTACAAAACAAGATAACGTCCGTGCCGGTCGACGTTATTTTGTATACTAAAATAGACTCGTTCTTGTACGCAGTTGCTGTGGAGTCATTTCAATATGGATGTTTGGTTCGCGCAGCAAATATTGATAGAAGGAGCACAGCTGTATAAATTAACTTTATGGTCTCGAACTTAGAATGATACCGATCGGCCCTAAAATAAGGTACACCTATCATCAATGGTATCATCTATTTAAACTTTTGAAATTTCTAAGTTATTCAAGTGTGCGCACGGACAAATCTTATTCGTCAAAATACGATATTTTTGTTCTTGAGTTACAAAAATATTTTCAACTAAATTCTATTTAAACAACATCGTCCACTGCTGAACATAGGCCTCCCACAAAGCACGACACGACTAGCGGTCCTTTTGGTCGCCACCTAAGAACCTTTACTCCCGAACAGTTAGGTATCGATCGGTTCTGCGTGCTATAGGTAATAGCTCGAGGAACCGATAACCGATCTTTCTCATTTAAGGCCATAATAAAGGCCTTAGGTAGGTAATAAGATTAAATAAAATAAAATAAATAAATAATGCTGGACAATTCACACAGCATTATCTAGCCACAAGCTAAGCAGAGCTTGTGTTATGGGTACTAGACAACTGATATACTTTATACAATACACTACATAGATATTTTTTATTATACCTACATATAAAACACCCAGACCAACGGAACAAACTTCTGCAGATCGTACACCAATTTGTTTCGAGGCAGGAATCGAACCCGCAACCTCCTGCGTCGCAGGCGGACCTTTGCCCGCTGCGCCACGGAGGTCGTCAATTATTCCTGAATTGAAAGAATCCTAATAGAAAAGATCAGATGACGTCATATTATTGCAACAACAACGTTACGGTGCTGTACGACCGGTATGTAGACATTTTTGATTTGCTCTACGCCTCTACACAACCACTCTACCTCAGAACACGCTCAATGTAGGCTACAATGCACTTGTCCATTTCTGCTCGTCCGTGGCTGTCTGTGGTCAGTGTATGGGTGTGGAATGAATGAACAGACGGCTGTTAGTCAACTTGGTAATTGCAGCGGAGTCGCAGCCGATAAAGAGATTCTTTTGGTATACAGACTGGTTTTACATAGTCGACAATGAGGTATGTACCTAGGTATAAATAAGGAACTTGGTTCACAAAATAAATAAATACATTTAATGGTTAGTGCTTTAAATAATGTGAATTAATAATTTTAATACCAGAAATAAACATAAACTCGCTGTGCCTACAACTAGGCTAGACAAAATTAGTGTATCTTATATAAGGCAATGTGTACGCTTCTGTAGCAAAACTCCTAGTGAGTTGCAAAAATTATCAGTATCTAAATAAATTCAAACAAATTGTCAAAACCTTGGTGTGAAAAAAGGCTTAGGTAGGTAGGTATTATAAAATATCAGATGATCTAGTAAGAGAATAAAAGAGATTGGACGTGTTTTTCTCCAACTCGAAAAGTAACAACTATCAGGCTAGAGGTTTCTTCGTCGCTTCTTTATATTAGTCTCCACTAGCTTCTGACCGCGGCTTCGCACGCGTATTTTCGGTATAATAAGTAGCCTATTATCTAAGTCAGGCCTTGCTCTCTAAACGTACCTACGCCAAATTTCATCTTGATCTGTTCAGTAGTTTTGGAGATAACAAAAATTCACATTTGATAAACTTTCGGCTTTATAATATTAGTAGGATACCGAAGCGACAGAAATAAAAAATATCACTTTCCGTGTCAGTGTTTAGTTTTATAATTTGACCTTTTCTAAGTGTACATTTATTGTATTTAAGGAAATAAAGAGCTTTTGGTTTTGATTTTGGTTAAGTAGTGAGTGTGGTAGTACAACCACGCACGCCACACCACCGATGCGGTGCCAGTTGTACACTTATCTTATCACGCACAAATTACCTAGTGTACAAATTAAGGGCAATTGAACTCCCTGACCAATTCACTATCGCCTGCAAATACCAATCACCAGTTAAACGACAAGTATTAAATGGACAGACCTTTCGGGGTGAATGATCTTAAACAAAGGCGTAGGAAAATACTCGTACTTACATAATAGTAGATTGTTTTACAAGGGACTAAACCATCCCATTATATACGAGGTTGATATACTCTCGAGCGTAGCGAGGGAGATGACAAGACCGAGTTATAATGGGTGGTTTTGGCCCGAGTAAAACACTGTACTTTTCACTTCGATTGCGATAAAATAAAACAATTCAAAATTACACAATTTTCAGAAATTATAAGTTTGTGATTTGGAATGAAGAAAATTCTAGAGATTTAGCGCCAATACCATCTTTTTTTTTAAATCTCTATCCCCGCAACGAAACAGTTCGCATTCTACCGTGAAGGGAAGAATCAACCTTCATAAAACATCACCAAGAATGTTCTATTAAAAAGATTGACGGATCTCCAAGAACTCGAGTTTTTATGTACAAGAGAACGAATGATTTGTACGGGCTGATGATTTTAGACAAAAATTAAAAAGATAAAATACTTTTTAACCCTAAGTATTAAACTCGAGTTTTAGGCCCGCTAAGCTACACTATTATGATACACTTTTTGAGCAAAAAAAGTGAAAAGCTATATTATTAGGTAACACTTTCTTTGCACACGCACGACGCACATTGTAGTTCTAGCACGGCGCACCTGCGCGTGAGACTGGGCAGTAATGCGTGCAAATATTATTTTTAGCCTGGTATTATGCATAACAAAAGCCTACCTACTTGTTGGAAATAGAGTACCTATACAGTAGCCAAAATCGATGTAGAATGTTTTTAAACAAACCACGACACCAATAACTAAAACTCATTTTGCTTGGCGTCAAGTTTCAGATATCTATTGCCGATTGTAAGCAATATGTTTTAAGAAAGGACAAATAATGTAAATTGCGTATAAAAAGACGCGGTAACAGAGTCAATTTTAGGTTAGGTGTCAAAGCGCCCGTTTGTTTACACACATTCTACATCGAGTTTGGGTTGTTTATAAATAGATAAAACCTCATTTTCTTCAAGAAGATTTCAGCTTTTCTTTCCTCTTATTGAGTCTAGTACTATAATAATGCTCTAATATTTTTTCACTTACGTCTTAGATATGTAGATACCTATTTAATAAAGGTTAGGAGTTCATTTATCATAGTTTGTGGAATACTATTAAGCCGGCTTTTCACTATGGGATATATATTACATCCCGAGATATAATATTTTATCGCTCACCATACATTTTGTATGGCACCGTTTACACTGTGCTATAATATATATTACATCCCAAACTATAAATATTTTTTCGACCGAGTGAGCGATATTTGAAGGTCATTTGAAGGTGTATATTTTACCTCACGTCCCCGGACACCGCGCCTCCCCCGCTTCGCCCTCCGTTTGAATGTTGGCGTTCGTGTGCAGACGTGTAAACTGATCATTGTGTGCTCCAAAATATATATCTTACAGTGTGAATAGCAATCGCGGGATGTAATATATAGCACAAGATGTAATTTATATTATATCCCATAGTCAAAAGCCGGCTTTATTCCTGAAATATGAATTCCTTATAATTCCTGAAAACTTGTACCTACCTCTCGTAGGTAGGCTACTAGAGGTAGGTACAAGTTTTCAGGAAAACATTTAAAAGCAATAAGATTTATTAAGGAAAATTAAATTATTTTAATTAATATTATTCTAACCTAACCAAGGCTTTAGCTGCTCAGCTCAAAGCGCGTGAAACAAAGTCGTGACTCTGTTTGAACAAGAAATAATAAATAACTAATCTGTATGACGTAGCCTCTTTACAGCTGAATATTTTATCAATTTTGTACCTACTTTTTTGTGTGTTTTAATTTAAATTGAATATTATTTTGACATAAGACACTCTTGTAATTTTTTTACCAAAATAAGTGGTGCTTTGCGTTCCTACAGTTGAAAATAAATTAAATGAAAATCAAGAAAGCGTGCAAATTTCTTTGAAAGTTTGAACTGGCTACATAACTTACCAAAAATACCTACAACGCCATACAAATGTAAATTAAATAATAAATCTATTTAATCGTAGATCAAATAACATTAAAAGTATATGCATGACTAAAGCCTTCATTTTGAAAATAGAGTACCAACATACATTCAACATATAGTTCAATAGAACTAGATAAAAAATACTTATTTACTTCAAGAAAACTTCAACCTTTCTTTCCTCCGTGTCTATGCTAATAATAAGCTTAGGTACATTTTCAAATCAATATGTATTTTAAAGCAATAGATTAGGTAGGCATACATAGCATAAAATGTATACAGTTTTACATGTAATAGTTATTACTAATAAATACTATTGTGACTACTAACATAAGCTCTGCTTAGCTGATAATGCTGTGTGGATGTAGTTAATGGTTTAATCGGGTATTTTATAATAATAATGTGAATTGTCCAGCATTATAATAATTATTATTATTATTTTTCGCGTACCTTTTGTTATTATATCCCCTACGTTAAGGTTCGCGATAAATACCCGATTAAACCATTAAGTATGTTACCAAATCGCGAAAGTTTAAAAAGCTGTAAGGATGGTCCAGCATTATTTATTTATTTATTAATATTTACTATGCATGAAATAAAATTTTATTTATTAATTTTTTGTTTTGTGTCGGGATAGCGTGCGTCGAGATGCCGTAATTCACCCGTTACTAAGTATAGGATAGGAGTTCATTTATGATACTCGTAGTTTATGGAATACTATCGATACTATAGATAGGCATAAGTTTTCAGGAACAAATTAAAACGCAATAATATTTATTTGGAAAATTTAATTATTTTAAATAAAATTATTCTAACCTAGCCAAGGCTTTTGCTGCTCAGCTCAAAGCGCGTAAAAAATAGGTGGCTTTTTTGACCTTAAAAAATAATGAATTACAAATCAAGAAAGCGTGCAAATTACTTTGAACTGGCCACATAACAAAATAACAACGCCATAAAAATATACATCAAAATAACAATAAAACTATATTATTTAAACCTTAACATTACCCTTTACACCTAAGATCTTCTGTCTCAATGTATGTATTTCACTCCATTTTTATATTATCACAGTTTCTTTATTTTGTTGACTTCGTTTGCACATTCTATAAAACTAAATTAAATATTTTATTTTTAATGTGTTATTTAAATGTGTGTGTGGTAGCAAATAAATAGTATGTCTATGTCTATGTCTAAATCTAATCTAGCATGCAGACAAACCAAATAACTACCTACAACAATCAAGTCTGTGTTATTTTACTTTGCAATATTTATCAAAGCAAACACAGATTGATACATGCAGCATTGATGTGTCGAAATATTCAGGAGTTATGGCCCGTCTCATGAAAGTTTACTCAGTTATCTGCTTGAATATCGCTTTTTTATGGAATAAGCTTTTATAATACGGACCTATTATGTTCTACTCTACGTATCTAAGTCTACCGTTCTTCAAATGGCCTAATGTAATTAAGAATATCTAGTACTAGTATATTTAATGAAGTTCTTGCTTTGTTCTGGACCTCTGTAGGAATTCAATTTATGACATCCTTTATGTGACTCGCTGGGACTATTTTTACCGATTTTGCAATGTATATAATTGTAACTACGGAAATGAAATTTGAACCATAAAATATTTGCGAACTAAAGTAAGTAAAATTATGAGAACTTCTTTGATTTTAAGATCTACATTGTTCTACCATGCTTCAACATTCTGAATACGCGGAGAAAATGAACTAATGAACGGCGAAAATAGTCTTAGCGAATCACTCACAGAACGACATATAGATCGACATTTATTTTAACTCGTGTAATTAAGATTGGGATTAGAAATGTCTTGCGGTCCCTCTTAGATGATATTTGTCAAATGGGATTGATATTTTTCAAATAGGTATGATTTTACTTCAAATGTGCTGTGTGGTGCCGGCTAAGAATTTACACCACCCCAATTCTTCCCGCGCGGGTGTCGTAAGAGGCGACTAAGGGATATCAACCGGGAGCGGGCAGCACCCCCTGATGAACAATTCTACTACTGAACTGCGATCCCCAACCCGCATACCCAGCGAGGGGATTATGGGCATTACCCCCTATGAGATAAGGTAAGGTGAGGATGATTTAAGCGGCAGAGCATGATGCTCTCTTAGCCGAATTTTCAACGCAGACTAGCCAGGTGCGCAGGACTTAATAGTGCACAAGTGTGCGCGCAAACACCGATGCACTCTATTTACTAACTCTCATAATCCGATGAGACGGCAGACCGATACGACCGGGAAGAGAGAGAGAGAGATTATAGTCAAGAGGGAAAGCCTTTCCGAGGTACAGGGGTGTAACGCCGCCAACTTCCTGACTCCTGGCTGCTACTGTGAATTTTGACAGAGCATGCAGCAGACACTTTCAATTCCAATCTTACTTTACATGATTTATACAGAAGGTAAGAAATCGGTTCAATAAGAAAGTTTAACTATAAAAAAATCTAACCTAACAATATCCGTTGCTACGCATAAATCTTCTTCAAATCCTTCCGCAATATCTTCCCCGACGCTGTCTTGGGAATATCATTCACAAACATAACCTCTTCAATACGTTTGTATCCCGCGACTTTGCTCGCGACAAAGTCCTGCAGTTCCTCCTCTGTGGTTCTCTGGTTCTGTTTGCGGATGATGAAGGCTTTGGGTGCTTCGCCGAAAAATTCGTGAGGTACGCCAATGACGGCCGCGTCGGCTACCGCTGGATGGGAGCGGAGGATGCTTTCTAACTCCGCTGGGGCCACTTGCATGCCTTTTACCTGGAATTAAATAACATTCAAGATTATTTTATTGTGTTAATTTTTCATTTAAGGCGATACTATATCCCGATACTAGCGCCACTACATATTTTATTTAAACATTATGTTATACAAAGGAATTATCAAAAATTCGGACCGCGCGTATACGATACCTTTTACAAGCTTTTTTTAATGTATCTGTAATAGTTTTGTTTTGTTTTATTCAGTCAGATACCTTGTTTGGAGAGCTTGGTGGCCACCAATAGAAACTAAACTCTTGAAACATGTATCTGCCCAAATAATACAATACAAAACTATTACAGATACATTAAAAAAAAGCTTGTGATAGGTATCGTCTACGCGCGGTCCGATTTTTGGATAATTCTTTTGCATAACGTAATGATTAAGGCGGGGTAGTTTGAGTGCGGACGAACTTTTAGGTTTTTTAAACAACTGTATCTCTACTGAAATGTAAAAGTACCACGAAAAGAAAATATTTTATTAAAGTTGAACATATACACTAGCGCTTTGTAAAGATAGAAACATGAATAATAAAAATTTTCTCGATAAAAAAAAATCACAAAGATGACACTAAATTGATATTTCAAACGGTTGTTACTACGAGGTTTCTTCTTGAAATCATGTCTAAGTTGTATCAAAAGATAGGGCATAAGACTTGCTAGGGAATTGTAAAAAAAAAAATTATAAATTAGTTATTATTAATCTCTGTGGAAGAAAACTATCAAAATCTACCCGTTCAGGCGCTCGCGCCGGGCGGTCAGTGCCCGCCGAGACGTCTTCGAGGCAGGGCTTGAAAGCGGTATAGGTATAGGGTTAAGCTACCGGTAAAAAATTACGGTACCGTTTTGATTTAAAGGTAGACCTATACCGGTATAGAATAACGGTATTGGTACAGGTATAAAAAAACGGTACCATTATTTTAAGGGTACCGGTAGCTACCTGTATTTTTCTGGTACCGTAACGTAATTCAATTCGGTAGCGAAAAACGCGTGAGTAAACGACGCTAGTGCTCTGTTTACAGTTCGCTCGATAGGAATGCCACTTGCCTTGTCGAACGAGGTTTCACTCTAACACACTTCTTAATACACAGCTATGACGTCGCGGTCGTTCTTATATTCGTCAATTCGGCTTCTTTCTTTGTTAGAGGGAAGCATGGGGAGAATGCGAAAATATGCTTTTTATTGTTTCTTTTCATTCAGCGTAGAGACTAGATTGTCTACACTAAGTGCCAAATATTAGCGTTATAAGTGCCTTGCATTTGCATTTTTGCATTACAGCTAAATGCTGAATTTACTCCTTTTGTCTAAGTTTATTAGTTTTAATTAAGTAGTACGTATATTTTTGTTTTGTGTATTTTCTAAATTAAGGCAATAAATGATTTTCTATTCTATTCTATTCTAATTTAATACGTACTAAAAATAATTTTCAAAAATTTTAAGCAGTGCCTTTTTTTGATTTCATGAGGGTCAACGACCTGTATTGCCAAGATATCTGGCATCTGGTTTTCTTATAGCTTTTTGGTCCCTGACTGAGACAAGGCATTTTCACACAAGAAAAAAAATTTTTTTCACACAAGAATAACATTATTTTATACCGGTATACATACTGGTACCGGTATACATACCAGTACCGGTATAAATGCCGGTATACATACTGGTACCGGTATAAATACCGGTATACATACTGGTACCGATATAAATACCAGTATACATACTGGTACCAGTATAAATACCGGTATACATACCGGTACCGGTATAAATACCGGTATACATACCGGTATTATTACCGCAATACATACCGGTACATATACCGGTATTATTACTAGAAAACATATAAATACCGATATCGGTATACATACCGGTACCGGTATAAATACCGGTATACATACTGGTACCGGTATAAATACCAGTATACATACTGGTA